>OY728147.1:995893396-997163396 GCA_963277665.1 Viscum album
GACTAGAAGTAATAACAACTGGAGCACATATATAAAATGATGCATGATATATATGTCTAGGAAAATAACCAAACAAGTCACAATGTTGAATACAATACTAATCCAAAGTAAAAAATAAAAACAAGTAAATAACTCATCAGCATCTCAAGCCATAGCTTGGTCTCATGCTCTCCAGCTCCAAAGTAGTCAAGTACCTGAAGTAGAAGGGAGTTTTCCCTTATCTATACCTACAACAATATAATCTGTTTGGGCCCAAAAGAATGGACCAAACAAGGTGTGAGACTAAATCCCAGTAGACAACCACCAAGAGATCTGTGCCTAAAAGCCAGTGAATATATATGGCAGACAATAAACAAAAGAAGCAGTAAACAAGGAAGTACTCAACAGTAAACAATTCCACAGTTTCAAAGCATTCAGTTTCACATAGAAAGTAAACAGATAATCACAAACAGGTAACCCTCTGGGATGTACTCACAACCTAATCCCCTCTGGTCCTACCTAGCAAACACAAGCAACCCTCTGGGAAGTACACACAGTCTAACCCCTCTGGTTCAGTTTTAGTATAGACTCTCTTGGGAAGCACTCGCCATCAATTCCCCCTATGGTCTTGTATCGGTAACTAAAAGGCACTCCAGGGAAGCACTTACGTCACATTCCCCCTATGGCTTACATCGAGGAACTACAGACACTTTGAGGAAACACTTACGTCAATTCCCCCTATGGTCACACATTATAAAAGTAAACACAGACACTCTGGAGAAACCCTTACATCCATTCTCCCTATGGTCTACTACACCAGGTTCTCACGACCCTGTGTAAGTCAAGCAAGCATAGCAACACATATCGGCTAAAGTAACCCTCAAGAACTATTTCGCTAGCAGTCTACAACATATCAGCATGTCAGATAAACAAACACTCTATCCTATAGTACTAGGCATGGTGAAAAACAAGGTAGCCTAACAGGCTAAGCAAGACCAAACGGTCATAAACAAACATGCTTGGACAAACACTTTCAAAGCATAACAATTAACCCTATTCACATTCAATCAACCTCTACTCAAGCATACAAGCATAGCAGGTAATTAACAGAGCTAAAATAGTAAACACGCAATACCCCGTTCAAGGGTATTGGTCAAATTGCACATATAACTCAAAGATTTTCAACAGAAAGGCACAAACCACCTACCTCGGTGTCGGGAGATCAGTATACTTGAGTCTTAGGCCTTGAATCACCTTAGAACATCATAGATCTATAAAAACTTCTAAAACGTTCAACCCACGGTATCTCATGAGAGAGAAGGAATCAGAAGAAGGTGTTCAAGAAGAAGAGAGAACTCACTGATGTGATTCCAACTCAACCGAAGGAGTCCGATTTGGAGAACATACACTCGATTGAGGGCTCAGTGAAGATCTGCGCTGTATGGACATTCTCAGATGAACTAGGTTGAGAAGGAGACTGTTCTGTCCATTAGACGCGACCTCAGTACGTTTAATGAAAAAAAAGAAAGTACACGGCATGTACTTTAGAAGTACATGGTTTGTACTTGCCTTCACCAGCCCCCGTATTCTCCAGGTCACCACACACGACCGTGTGCATGGCCGTGACACGGCTAGCACCCGACTACCTGTAGTAACCGAGTACACGGTGTGTACTTATAAAGTACATGGCGTGTACTTAAGAAATTTCCAAAAAAATCCTCTTTTTCCTAAAAAACACCAGAAAAAGGAAAACATACCTGAAAAGAGGATTCAGGTTCTTACAAACTCCCCCCTTAAAGAAATTCGTCCCCGAATTTCAATAGCAAAGCAGCGTAAAAGAAGAATCCTCAAATATCTCCAGCCACTGTGATCGTACATCGACCTCCCTCTCCCAAGTCTCATCCTGTACTTTCCTGTGCTTCCATAGCACTCGTACCATAGGAACAAACTGGTCACAGAGAACCTTCATACTTCGATCAACAATCTGGATAGGATGCTCCTCAAAAAGGTGTCCACCTCTAACTCAACCTCTTCGGGTTGAAAAACATGAGATGGGTCTGAGAAGTAACGTCAAAGCTGAGAAACGTGGAAGACATCATGCATAGCCCGATACTTCTGGGGTAACTGCAACCGATAGGCAACCAACCCAACTCTCTCCAACACCTCAAACGGCTAGACGTACCTCAGTGAAAGCTTACCCTGCCTTCTAATCCTATTGTGCCCCAACCTCAGTGTGACACGTAGGAAAACCTGATCCCTGACCTCAAACTCCATAGGTCATCTCCGCTGATCAGCATAAGACTTCTGTCGAGACTATGCAGTAGTCATCCTCTTCTGGATCAACTCTATCTACTCTGTGGTCTCCTGGAAAAGACGAGGTCCCAACATAGCTGCCTTTCCTGCCTCTAGTCAACATAAGGGTGATCGACATGGCCTACCGTACAAAGCCTCATAAGGTGCTATCTGAATAGTTTCTTGAAAACTATTATTGTAGGAAAACTCCACAAAAGGTATGTGCTTCTCCCAAGAACCTCCAAAATCCAGAATGCATGCTCGAAGCATGTCCTTAAGCACCTGAATCATATGCTCAAACTAACCATCTGTCTGGGGATGATAAGTTGTACTCAGAAGTAACTGTGTACCCAAAGCTTTCTGAAGCCCCTGCCAGACCCAAGAAGTAAAATGGGCATCCCTGTCTGAAACAATGGAGCGTGGAACTCCCTGTAAACGTACAATCTCTCGGATGTACAACCTTCCCAGTTCATCAACACTGAAGGTCTCTTTAATCAGCAAGAAGTGAGCAACCTTCGTGAGTCTTTCAATGACAACCCATAATACATCATTCCCCCGAGGCGACCTCGATAATCCTGTCACGAAATCCATCACGACGTCATTCCACTTCCACTCGGGAATGGGTAACTACTGTAAAAGCCCTGCTGGTAGCTGATGCTCCGCCTTCACCTACTGATAGGTGAAACATATCATGACAAACCCAACAATATCTCTCTTCATACCTGGACACCAATAATGTCGGTGTAGATCATGATACATCTTTGTGACACCAGGATAAACTGCCCAAACTGAGGAACGAAAGTCCCATATCAGCTCCTTGCATATATCTGCTGACACCCATACGCGCCCCTGGAAATGAAAGATCTCATCCTCGCCTATGGTCCATCTAGGAATAGGGTCATCTCTTGACACACCTTTCCATAGGATTAAGCCTTCAGAATCTGATAGCTTCCTCATTCACACTCGATCAAGAAGAGTAGAGGTAATAACTACAGAAGAAAGAAACTTCTGCCCCTGTTTGTCATGCACCTCCAAATGAATCTCAGAGAATAGAGCCATAATATGCTACTCACTGCTAGCCTCCTGAACTGCCTGTATCTAAGTCCTCCTGCTCAACACATCAGCTAGAGCATTGCCTTTCCCTGAAGTATAGGCAAGCTCAAAGTCAAAGGACTGAAGGTACTCAACCCACCTTTGCTTTCTCAAATTCAGGTCACGCTGGGTGAAGATATACTTGAGACTTTTGTGGTCGGTGAAAACCACAAAATGCTCTCCCAAAAGATAATGTCTTCAACATCGTAAGGTATGAACAACTATTTCCAACTCAAGATCGTGCATCAAGTAATTTCTCTCATGTGGCCTCAACTGCCAAGACCCGTACGCAACGACTCCTTATCCCTACATAAGCACTTCTCCCAGCTTGATACCTGATGCATCACAATAAACAGTACAACTTTTTCCCGACTCTAGAAATACTAGTATCGGTGCTGAAGTCAACCTCCCTTTTAGCTCCTGAAAGGCTGACTCACAAGAATATGACCACAAGAACCTTGCGCCCTTCTTAGTCAGACCCGTCAATGGTGCTTCTAAATGTGAAAAGTCCTGTATGAAATGCCTGTAGTATCTAGCCAACCCTATAAAACTTCACACCTCAAATACATTCTTCGACTGCTCCTAGGAAACTACTGCTCTCACTTTCTCTAGGTCCACTGATACTCTTGTCTCTAAGATAACATGACCCAAGAAGTGAATTTGGTTCATCCAAAAGTGGCATTTTGAAAGCTTAGCATATAACTGATGCTCTCTCAGTGTACTCAAAATGATCTCAAGATGGGTGGCATGGTTGTGTCGAGTGTGAGAGTACACCAAGATATCGTCCATGAAAACCACCATGAAAGAATCCAAGTATGGATGAAACACTCGATTCATCAATGCTATGAAAACAACATGCACATTCGTGAGACCGAACGACATAACCATATACTCTTATAGACCATACCTGCTCCGGAAGGCTGTAAGAGGTATATCAGATGGTCTAACATGCAACTGATGATAACCGGATCTCAAGTCAATCTTTGAGAACACCCGAGCTCCTTGAAGATGATCAAAGATATCACCAATCCTCGACAAAGGATATCGGTTCTTGATCATCAACTGGTTCAGTTTCTGATAATCCACGCAAAGCCTGAGGGTACCGTCTGCCTTCTTCACAAACAGGACAGGCAAACCCCAAGGAGAAGTAATGGGTCAGATTAAACCCTTTGCTTCCAACTCCTCCAACTGCTTCTTGAGCTCCTGTAACTCTGGCGTAGCCATCATATAAGGAGGAATGGACACTGGTGTCACTCATGGTACAAGATCAATAGAAAATTCTACCTTACGCTCTGGAGGCAAACATGAAAAGTCCTCTATAAAGACTTCCCTGGAATGATCCACATATAACTCAAAGATTTTCAATGGAAAGGCACAAACCACCTACCTCGGTGTCGAGAGATCAATATACTTGAGTTTCAGGCCTTGAATCACCTTAGAACATCATAGATATACAAAAACTTCTAAAACTTTCAACCCACGGTATCTCACGAGAGAGAAGGAATCAGAATAAGGTGTTCAAGAAGAAGAAAGAACTCACCGATGCGATTCCAACGCAACCGATGAAGTCCGATTCAGAGAACAGAGGCTCGATCGAGGGCTCGACGAAGATCCGCGCCGTACAGACACTCTCGGATGAACTAGGTCGAGAAGGAGATAGTTATGTTCGTTAGACGCGAACCCGATACGTTTAATGAAAAAATAGTACACGGTGTGTACTTTAGAAGTACACGACGTGTACTCGCCTTCACCGGCCCCCGCATTAGGCGGTCTCCATGTCACCACACATGGTCGTGTGCATGGCCATGACATGGCCAACACCTGTCTACCTACGGTAACCGAGTACACGACGTGTACTTAAGAAATTTCCAGAAAACTCCTCTTTTTCCTCAAAAACACCAGAAAAAGGAAAACATACCTGAAAAGAAGATCCAGGTTCTTACAGTAACTGGCATGTACACGTCATGTGATCTTGTCGAGATACATTCTAAAGACCCATGCGAGTATCTCGGGCACACAACAAGCAAATACACAACGTGTAGCTAGCATGTACACGCCTTGTAGTATGGTCAAGTCAACACGCTGAAACCCTAGGTGTGTGACCCAGATACACATAAACAGAGGTACACAACGTTTAGATGGATAGTACACGTTGTGTAGTCTCCCAATAATTGGCAGAATTATATTACATTAGATTAAAAATTAATACATTAAAACATCGTTGATTTGATTGGCACTTTCAGTGTTTGGCAATTTAATAAGGATTTTAAAGAATTTTAAATGCTCAATTAATTTATTGTAATAAATCTAAAACTATTGGTTATGTTGTTTATTTGTAATTATTGTCTTTATGATGGTCATATCCAAGAGGATTCAGATGATCATTAAGTTGAAAGAGAAGTAATTAATTAATTAATTAATTAATTCAAGCATTTTTATGTTAATAAATAAATAATGAATAAGAAATGAATGTTATCCATTTAATTTTGTGTAAGAATTGCATGTATAATCATTCATGAGCTTGACCAATACTTGTGTATGTGTTGTATGTTTTAATTTAATTTATTTCATGAGTTTGTAATTATTTATTATTAAATTAAATACGATGGTCTTCAAGTCATCCCTCCACCTGTTATTATGCATGACCTACACGTCTAAGGATATTTATGTAACCCCCCTTTAACCAATCCTTTGGTTCTTCTCACATGCATGTGAGTTATAAATACTTATAATTAACGGAGTTACCCAAGGTGCATGGAGGTAGTTCAAGACAAAACCATAATGATGCCAACCCACGTGTTACATAGGTGGACATGTGGAATGTTTCAATTCACACCAAAATCGAAAACATGAGTCATTTCCCCTAGGTCATAGGTTGATTTAATGTCCACTCATTAAATAAACTATTAGATAAAGCTCATAAATGAATCATTTAATTAATTATTTATTTCTATCTATGAAATTATTTATTTTATGGATGCAATATCGTGATTGCATAAATAAATAAATTAATGTGCAAATATGGAATTTAAATAAATGGATTATGCATAAATGTTTTATCCAGCATGGTTAATTAATCAAGTAACATCCACTTAATATTAATAAGACATATAAAGGATAAAAAAAGATAAAATTTATGCATAATAAGTTAAAATACCTCAATTGAATATTAAGTTAGACTTGACCTTCCATTACTTGATTATGAATGAAAGTATTAGAACTAAGTGCTTTACCAACCCTCTTTGAGACACTTACTTTTAACATGGAGTTATTATGAAGGTTATGGGTTGACTTATCCATCTTACATGAAGAGAAGTATCCCTCACCTAACTTGATGTAACTTGGAGGCAAGTGTTGAGAAAATATAAGTCAATATTTAAGGATAGGGGAGTCTACTCAACATATCAAGGGGTTGTAAGCCCGTAGTTGGAAAAGACCTTCCTACCTAAATACCATCAAGTAGCATTACCAACCCTTATTGGGGTTATGCAAAGGGGTATTTATATCCTTACCACTAGAGTGTCCTAACAACTAGACATTCTGAGTTTAATGGTGAGAGTTATTAGTACTTGATAAAATGGTACGAGATTTAATAAAAAAATCAATTATTTTACTATTTATCATAGAATTTGTAATCATGAAAAGGTAATAATAAATTCTCTTTAATTTTAGAATAAAATGGAAATCTTTTCGTCCACACTATCCCTATAATCAATATTGGAGAAAGACAATCTCCTCACTGGCAGTAACTTCCAGAAGTGGTTTAGACACCTTCGAGTTGTGTTATGCCACAAATAGAAATCTTATGTGATAAAATCCTCAATGTCCGATCCACCTTCCAAGGAGGTGAGTAATGAAAATTTCCTTGTCTATGAAAAAAAATTAGTGATGCAGCCAACATTCAATATTTGATGCTTTCATCTATGTCTAGTGGACTCATGAAGTCTCACAAAAACATGGATGCATATAGAATGCTTGAGAACCTCCATGGTCCTTACTAGGAGAGAGCTAGACAGGAACAATTTAAGAGTTCTAAGGTACTCATTCAGAGAAAGCTTAAAGAGGGTGCCCCATATGAGACTCATGTAGTTAAACTCATTGGTTACATTGAGCGCCTAGAGGTTCTAGGGTTTAAAATCCCTAAAAAACCAGGCACCGATATCATTCTTGCATCACTCCCTCATAGCTTCTATAGATTTGTTGTAGATTTTAGAATGAACAACACTGAGAAGTATAAGCCATATCTTCTTACTCTTCTTTGCTAAGTAGATAAGGATACAAAGCATGAAAAGCCTTCCATCCTTATGGGGAACTAACAGAAAGGGAAAGTGAATATCTCTGAGTCCAAAGATTCTTCACACCCATCCAATAAGAGGAAGATTGAGGGTAAATCAAGAGAATAAGATGTTGTCTATTTCACATGTGGAAAGAAGGATCACTGGAAGAAAAACTGCACCCAGCTAAAGAAACAAGGGGAAGCTTCAGGTGCGTTTGTTATCAAGTGCCATTTATCTATTTCTACAGATTGGGTGTTAGATACAAATTTTGGTGATCAAATATGTATTCAAACACATGAACCAAGTAGATTCAGAAAAATTAACTGAGGAAAGGTAGATCTACGAGTATCTAACAAAGATAATCTTGCTACTGCAGCTATTAGGGACCACTACCACACATTTTCAACTAGAATGATCTTGGTTTTAAAGGGTTGTTATTATGTTCCTTCGGCTACCAAAAACATTATATTTGTATCCAGGCTTGATATATATGGATTTATTTTAAAGTTTGGAACTGAATGTTGCTTCTTTTATAAAGATATCATTTTTTATGATAAGACACATTTAAATAATGGTCTTTATGTGTTTGATTACTATCCCGTTACCTTTATTTTAGGTATGTTCGAATCCTTGCTTTTGGTTTCCTTTTTTTTGGGTGATTATTGTTGGCTATGAATTGGGAGGATACTTATAATGGTGAAGTTGGATATTTTTTTGATTTTCCAATATAAAAACCTATAGTTTATGCTACTCACTGGGCACTTGCACGTCGTGTAAGTTAAGTAAACATCATGTAATTACTATTGGGAAGAAGCCGTGAACTAGGTACATGGCATGAAAGGTGTACGCGTCGTGTAGTAATTACAAATCATTTATGTATTAAAATCTAGTTTTTAATTAAAAAGCAATGAGTTTTTCAGTGTATATAGACCTTGAGGATTAAACAACATTTGAATGGGTTACATGTCATGTAAATGTCACAACGTAGGTTTTTTAGGTCGTTGTATGAGTGATATGTTTCATTCATTCTCTATGAAACCTTATTTGCTCGACCCAAAGAGCTCCCTAGGTGTTTTTGGGTCACTCCTTCCCATCTAGATCAATTTATTCAGCGATTGATCACCATTGTGGTTGGATTGATCCTCTTCAGGTAATATTTCCTTCTAGTTCATCTTTGGTTTTTGTTGCAGTTGTGGTTTGGATGCGGTTTTGTAATTAGATTGTTTTTTCTATCAATATTTTTCAGTCTCTTACCATGCCTTGTCTCCTAAAGTTAGATCTTATGGTTTCCAATCCCCATTTTCAAGGTCAGTTAGGTTTTCTACATCCTTGAGGTGGGTGGATTTGTTCAAGTGTTCTAATTTCTTTAATTTCTTGTAGTTCTTATTGATTACTTGATATTTGAAATGTAATTGAATGTGTTGAATTTGAAAAAGGACATGGAATTATGTTTTAAAGGGTTTTGACTTTGAAAATAGAATTACCTCGATTTTAAATGTAGAAATGGGTTTTCAAACCCTAAATAAAATATTGGATTGGATTTGAAATGATTTTATAAAAATGTGATTATGGTTTTTAAAACAAAAATTGACCAACATTGCACAGTGGGAACCTTGAGTTTGTTGAGAAAGATACATGAGTAGCCTTAGTGTGTGTGACACCACTAATATGTAACCTCTTGTATATAAATGGATTGTGGAAGGAATCGATATTAGTTGGATCCAACCTTATTCCTTTTTAGGATCATGAGTTCCTAGTAAGTATTGTCCCATAGGCTAGAGTCTGGATGGTAAGTGCATTGTTGTTTCTGGTTGTTTATTACATGATAGACTATTTCATGGATGTTGGATCACATGTATATTTATATTTAGTATCTTTAATTGCTTTGTTATGGCTTTGGAAAATATGACATGAAATTTTTGAAAACCTAAGGATTGTTTGAAAAAGGTTTTCAAATTTATTTGTTTATAAAAATTCTTGTAAAACTGTTTTTATTTTAAAGCTTGAACTTGTGCATTCTTATTATTAGAACTTGTGTAGATTTCTTGGTGGTATCCTATCGGGCTCTATTTCTAAAACCCTACTCCTACCATTTGGGTAGTTGTAGACCTTTTTTTTCAGGATATAGGTAAAGGGATGGTCATTCAGTAGTATATTGGATTCTCTTTACATCGATGTTTTAGTTTAGGGATAGTTTTGAGGTGACAGTTGGTCACATGGAGACTTGTTTGTCTAGACATGTTGTAATTTCTGGTTTATTCTTTTTTGGATTAGTTGTATTTTTCATTGTTTCCACTTTTTACTCTATTTGTATGTCATGTTTTCCTTATATAGAAGACTTGTTTTGTTATCTTTGTTTTACCTCACCCCTAATGGGATGATTTGGGAGATTGGTCTGGTTGAACCGAGTTGGTCTATTACAATTTGGTATTAGAGGGGTTACTCAGCCTGAAGTGTGTTATAACTGCCTGAATTGATTTTGTATCTTGGGTATATAGGAGTAGGATCATAAAAATTTGGATAATAGGTGTGGAAATGGGGTATGGAAAGCTCACTCTCATGACCAAATCCAAGTTGCCATGGGTGGTTTGAAAATATTTACTAAGTCCAAGACCTGGTATTTAGGTTCATTTAAATGAATTGCATGGGAAATTTATTTAAATAAACCTATCTATAAAGTTTGGGGACTTGGTGTGTGTTGGGTCATTTGAATAAACTAAGTGGAGAGTTTATTTAGACGGACTCGTTCCTTTCAAGAGGTGTTTCCCTTTTGTGGTAAATTCATAAATGCGTTAAATTCTTATTATTCTAAATCATTGTTTTGTATTTTAAGAAGTTGGTTCAATGGTTTTGGAGTTTCTTGTGACTAATTGGTTATTTTCTTGTGTTTAACAGATAACTAATCCTAGAACTTCTCTTCCAAATATGAGAGGGGAAGTCGTGAGGCAGGTTCTATAAGCATATCCTCCGGTGGACCCTTCCTTGGTTGAAGTAGTGATCAATACCATTAAGACTCTGGAGTCAGTGGGCATTGTGAACCCAAGATGAGTAGTGGATCATGTCTTGGAATTTACCAAGCAACATACACCTGTCTTATGTGGTTACAAAGGATCACAAGATTCAGTAGATCAGATTGAACATATTGATAGGATATTAAAATTTTTTGAAGACTTCGGAAGATTCTCATGTGGTTTTTTCCACATATATGATCGAGGGACTAGAAAGAAGATGGCGGGACTCTATAGTGCAAACTAAGTTGCATAAAGGTCTTACCTGGGGTTCTTTCAAGAAAATATTTAACCTTCAGTTTTATCCTGAGCCTTTACACGTGGAAAAAACCCGAGAGTTTTTGAAATTGGAGCAATTGGAGCATACTGTTCTAGAGTACTCCACCCATTTTGCAGAGCTGGTACATCTAGAACCAGAGCTTGTCACTAATGATTACCTGAAGGATTAGAGGTTTGAGATGGGGATGAGGGTCAATATTTGGCCGATTCTAGTTCTTTTTTTCCTTTCAACCTTTGTGGAGGTAATGGATAAAAAAACTTTGGCTGAGGCAAACATAGATGGAAGAATAGGTTTGGGTGGAGCTTCAGTGGGTGCAACGGTTAGCCAGGGTGCTTCCTCTGGTCATAAAAGGAAGCAAAAGAGTGGTGAGTTTTTTACAGGACCAATTTCGGGGGATTATTTAGGGAAATAATAGGTTATTTGATACCAGTATGTGAGGCATGGTTATATTAAGCCTCATTGTACAGAGGCTCCAATGACTTCACTACTACAAATACGCCTTTTATCAACGCTAAAAACGGCCTTTAACAGTACTAGAAAAGCGCTGTTAAAGCCGGCGAAGATAGGGGGGTCCCCTTTATCAGTGCTCCAAAAAGCGCTGATAAAGACCCATTTTATCAGCGCTTGTTTTTAGCGCTGATAAAAGTAAAAAAAAAATTAAAAAAATTAAAAAAATTAAAAAAAATCCTGCCAATCGGGGGGGATTTTATAGCGCTTAAGCCCCCCTTTTAACATTGCTTTCCAGCCCCTCCAGCACCCGCATGCACCCCCTCCACCCTTTATCAGCGCTAGCCCCCCAAATCCACCCCCATGCGCACACCCCTGCCTCCACCAGGTTTTGAACTCGAGACCTCCCCCTTGCGCGCCTAAGCCCTTACCACTCCTCTATTTTGATTTGTTTTCCATTTCATGATATATATATATATAGTTATATTTATTCGTATATTAATATATATTTATATTAATATATATATATAGTTATATTAATATATATATATATAGTTATATTAATATATATATTTATAGTGGTATTAATATATATATTTATAGTTATATGAATATATATATGTAGTTATATTAATATATATATATATATAGTTAGATTAATATATAGGTATATAAATATTCATATATTTGTATTTTAAATAAAATGGATATTAGTTATTATTTAGATAAAGCTAAAATATTTTATATATAAATATATTTTATTATTTATATTTATAATTAAATTTTTATGTGTGAATATATAAAAAATATGTATATATTATTATATATTTGATTATAAATAGCAGTACATTATAAAAAACGATAAAATTTCAAAGACATAATATCAATATGAATGCAATACCTTGGAATAAATTCATTCCCCACCAAAAAAATCCAATAATACCCCCTTAAACGAGGCTGAAAATCCACAAAATGTTAAAAAATCGGGGTATCTCGACTAAAAACTCAGTTTTAGAGGCCTTCTGGGCCTTTTTTAGCCTTGAAAAATGTGATAAAAGCTTTGATTTGGTTAAAATCGCGTAGAGCTCGTCGCATGCTTCGATTTGATATATTGTAGAGCTCAAACAGACACTCGGATAAAAAGTTATGTCCGTTTGAAGTTCGAGTTGCGTTTTCAACATATTTTGGATCTTTTTTATTTATTTTTATTTTTTTAGTCTTCAAATTGTTATTAAATTACTATTACTCCATAATAATTATCAAATTATTTATTAAAAATATTTTTTTAGTTTTTTTATAATCCATTTTCACTAAATATCTTATATTTTTAAGTGTAACTGTATATTTATACTTATCTAAAATATATTTAAAATTATATTTAAAAAATATATATTATATTTATATCAATATAACTATATCTATATATTTAAATATTAATATATTTTTTTAATGATTTTTTTTAGAAGTAGACCATTTATCAGCGCTTTTAAAAAAAGCGCTGATAAAGACCCCCCTTTATCAGCGCTACTAAAAAAGCGCTGATAAAGGGGTACCCTTTAACAGCACTAAAAAAAGTGTTGTTAAATGGGGTACCTTTATCAGTGCTAAAAAAAGTGCTGATAAAGGGGTACGTTTATCAGCGCTTTTTTTAGCACTGATAAAGGTACCCTTTATCAGCGCTTTTTTTAGCGCTAATAAAAGTACCCCCCATTATCAGCGCTTTTTCGTTAGCACTGATAAAGGCTGGCGCTGGCCTTGCCCAGTTTTGTGGTAGTGCTTGTCATCTTTTTGGGTGATCTGGCCATCTAGAACGTTTCTGTGATAAGATGTCCCAAGGTAGTAAGGCGGTATACACTTTCACCAATGGATCATAGGTTTATGTTGATGCTTCCAAGGGTGGTGGATATCATTATCAGGACAAAAGGGATGTCCAAGTGGATAATTCCAGATGAATTTATGCAGAAGAGTGTGCTCTAGATGAATCTAAAGCATGTCCAACTATTGTTAGAGGTACGATATTTATTTCATCTTCTATGGTGTTATTTTTTTTTGATATAGGTGCCCCTCATTATTTTATATTTTAAAAGTTGGTTGACGTGTTGGGTCTGCATTCAGAGCTTATGTCATTCTTGTTGGATCTTTCCATTCCCTTAGGAAAGAGGCCTGAACAAGGTTTTAAGTGCCCCGCATGTTGGGTAATGATAACTGACTTCGAGGTGGTTTGATACTTTTTAGTGCTTGATCTTGACATTTTTGACTTGAGTATCGGCGTGGATTAGATGATCAATGTGAAGGCCCATATAGACTATTATCACCATCGGGTATAGTTCTTATCTTCTAATGGGGTCACTCATATTTTCCAAGACGGGTGGGACTCTAGATCGGGGAGGGTGGGTCCTGTTGTTCCTTATGTTGGTATAATCTCATTCTAGTTGTTAGAAATGTTTCTTGATGCAATCAACCCTTACTTGGGTAGTAATCTACCTACTATTGTGTATCCATACCCTAAGGTATTTCTAGATGATTTTTTGGTTTACTGCCATAGAGAGAGGTCAAGTTTACTATTGACATACTCCCTGGAATGATGCCCATTTTTATGACATCCTATCGAATGGCACTTACTGAGTTGGTGGAACTTAAGGTCTAGCTTGAGAACCTAGAGGTGAAAGGATTTATCCATCCTAGCATGTCACTGTGGTCTTTTCTTGTACTCTTTGTGAAAAAGGTATATGTGAGTCTTAGAATTTGTATTGACTATCAAAAGTTGAATCGAGTGACCATTAAGAACAAATATACTTTACCTAGAATTGATGATCTCTTTGATCAACTTAGAGGAGCTAGTTGGTTTTCTAAGATTAACCTGAGGTCAGGGTACCACCAGTTGAAAGTTTGAGAAGAGGATATGCCAAATATAACATTTAGGAGTCGATATGATCATTTCAAGTTTTTGTTTATGCCATTCGTTCTCATTAATTTTCCTATGATGTTTATGGATTTTATGAACTAAACATTTCATTGGTTCTTGGACTCTTTCATTTTTGTGTTCTTGGATGATATTTTGGTGTACTCCAAGCTAGAGGAGAAACATAGAGACCATTTGGATATCATTCTTTAAACCTTGAGTGAACATCATCTATATGGTAAGCTTTCCAAGTGTGAGTTTTGGATCCAAGAAGTGAAGTTTCTGGGGCATGTGATATTTGAGAGGGGTGTCTCAGTTGATCCCGAAAAGGTATAGGTAGTTATGTATTGGGAGAATCCCAAAAACATGTTTGAGAATTAAAGATTCTTAGGTTTGTTGGGTTAATATAGGCGGTTTGTTTAGGACTTCTCTAAGATCACATCTTTGATGACAACTTTAACCCATAAGGGTGTAAAGTTTGAATGGAACAAAAAGTGTCAGAGATCATTTGAGGAGCTAAAGATGAATTTGAATTCAACACTAGTTTTGATTCTTTTAGAACTAGAGACGGGTTATGATGTTTTATGTGATGATTCTTGTACAAATTTGGGATGTATCTTGATGCAGAGGAAACAATTTGCGGCTTATGGATCTTTCTAGTTACACCCTCAAGAGAAGAACTACCCCACCCATGATCTTGAGTTGGTAGTGGTTATGCTCGCACTCAAGACATGGAATAACTATCTTTCTGGGGAGAAATTTATAGTGTATTTTGATAACAAAGGCCTGAAGTATATTTTCACTCAGATAGATCTAAAATTGTGATAGAGATGATGGGTTGAGTATCTTCAGGCCTTTGATTTTGATATCATATATATCCCCAGGAAAGGAAATGTGGTAGTCGATGCTTTGAGAAAAAAGTTACCGACACAAGCCATGAAGTAATTAGCTGAACAATGGTCTCTGATGTGTTTATTTATTGAGATGAGCTTGGGAGTGGAAGGGGTTGGTGGACAGATTTTATTGGCTTTAATAAAGGTTGAATCATATTTTAATGAGAGAGTTCAACTTAAGAAGATGACAGACAATGAGATCTGATGATTAGGATAAATCCTAAATGGTGGGGAGACATCAAGTGAGTGGTCTCAGTCTCCTAGTGGAGCTTTGTGATTTCTTAGAAGGTTGGTTGTTCCTTTTTTTATCTGAGAAAAGAGTTGTTAGATAGTGGATAATAGTCACGTTGGTCTGTGCACCATGGGGATACAAAGATGTACCACAATTTGATATGTTGGTATTGGTGTCCAGGGATGAGGTCGTTAGTTGCATATTTTGTATCGTTGTGTCTCACTTAATAAAGAGTTAAGGCGAAACACCAGAGAACTTGTCACGAACTAACCCAGGTCGACCCTGAACCGATCACCTGATTCGGTCCGTGACATGACCTGAAGGGCGTTCCTGATCCCCACAGGCTAACAACTAGTGTCATGCACCAAAG
Source organism: Viscum album (assembly GCA_963277665.1). Taxonomy (NCBI): domain Eukaryota; kingdom Viridiplantae; phylum Streptophyta; class Magnoliopsida; order Santalales; family Viscaceae; genus Viscum; species Viscum album. The sequence continues at coordinate 995,909,169 of OY728147.1, forward strand.
TAAAATAGTTGGGAACAATTTTGGTCCATAAAGAAAATACAAACAAATAAATATAAACTAAAAAATAGATAAATACTAATAATAGAAATAAGATAAACTCATGCATCCAAATGTACCTCCAAGTGACCATGTGGGTCACCCCCTGTCATAGAACCATGATCACTTCAAGAGTGATCCAAAACTAGAACCTAAAATTGAAAATATAAAGTAGGCGTGAGCACCAAAATGCTCAGTAGGAATTCCAAAAATAAACCATGCCTGATGAACCGCCTCTAAAGTGAAATCCTTTCTTGCTAGTTTGAAAATAGGACATGTAAAAATAAGTTTTTTCACTCTTTTATCAAAATAAGTAATGGGATACTATTTTTTTAAAGAAAAACTTCTTTTTATTTCACTTTCCAAAACAATTCAAAAAACACAAGTCATTTCAACAAATTCTCTTAAAACAAACTAGTGATAGTACATATACTTTAATATAAAAAGCAAAGTAAAGGTGTCATGAGAAGAAACAACCAAAAGTACCACAAAAGAAAATGGGAACACACAAGTATATAATCATGAGAATTTCCTAAACATCCCTAGAGTAATCCCTAGATGTACTCGATTCAAAACCACCTGTCGGCGTATAGTGAAGCTCCTACGTCTATAACCAACTGGCCGCCCTCAACTGACCAATCTGGTGGCACAACCTGCCTGACCTAACAACAAATCTAGGGGGTACCAACCCATTTAATCAGGGATGATCAACAACTATCACTAAACCCTATAAAATATTCCTAGGAAACCCATGATAATAATATACCGTGTAAGTAGGATGCCCTCACATGCGTGACTCACCTTACCTGCCGTCACCGCACTTGCCTACCCCAAACACGGACACCACTATACAATAACCCATGAAGGGAAATCCCTCCTATAGAGGTGCCCACTATACAAATGGGTCGTCACATCACATGAAGGGAAATCCCTCACATCATTAAGGTGCCAACTGGGCCGTCACATCACATGAACATTCAACCCTTTCTTTAAAATGCACTAGTTTTTTCAAAGGCATTTAACTTTACACACCCAAATGTATCTATAAAAACATCTCAAAATCCATTTCCAAGAAAATGTGAAATGACACTTTTACAATCTATTTCCAAACAGGTCTTTACACCTTCAAATCCAATTCTATTTTAAATATTTTTCTCAATACCAAAAATGAAAATTCATTAAACAACCCAAGATGCCAAACAAGCTTTCGTAACATTTAGAAACCAACCATCCTGTCTAAAGTACCAAATGGGATAAACGTTAAGGGACATAATCACAACCATTTTCAAGTTACCCAATGCACCAACATGCCATTTATTAAACCACTTGCACAATTTATAAATCACAATAAGGGAATTCACTAAAAAACAACCAATTTACCTTAGAGAAAACCACTTTCAATCCATATGAATCTTAAAACCTTTCAAAAACACCTTTCTCACCACACATATAAATCACAAGACACCTTTGAAATTCATATCAAGCATTTTCTCAATCATTTAGAAGGATAATTAAACAACCACATAACCACACATTAAAAAGAAATCTTGAAACCATGCTTAATTCAAACTATTGATCTTAAAATTTTAAGAGAAAGTCTAACAACCAAGTGCGATGCCATTTTCAAGGACCATGACCAATTATATATATATATATATAATATTCATTTTATATAAAAAAATGGAAAAACACATTTCAAAAATAATCAAGCAATCATGGAATTTAAATTAAAGTCTTAGGCATATAGGACCTACCTCAAGTAGACTAAGCCAACGCTTGGAATTTGACACTTTCTAACTCAAGCAGCCATCTGCTTGCATGCACATACTTCCATATATATTTATGTGTACCCTTTACCCAATGCCTGTATTCCTCACACCATGAGGGAATACACACATGGAGGATATACACATTTATATATATATATATACACACACATACCTTCATATTTTCCCGCAAGTCTTCCAAAGGAACTAGAATCGCTACACATAATAACTCGGATCCTTAAACATCATATGATTCTCAAATTATGGGTGAAAAAACCAAAAGTGGGTTTAAACCCTTACCTTAGAGGGTAGTGGGAAAGCTAAATAAGTTGAACCACCTTGCCTTTGGCGATAGTTGCTGGAACATGGACCAACACAACCCAGGAGGCCATTTGCACTACCCTAGAATCGAAGAATTGAAGAAAACGCATCAAACCCCAGGTTAGGGTTTTGGCCGAGTGGAATCTGGGTGATGGGGAAGCCAAAACGGGTGAAGCGAAAGCAGAAACATAGGGAGAAGGCCTTACCTCATCGATTCAAATGACATCCGCAAAGGAACTGAGAGCAACCGGCGGATGGAGAGGGAGACGAAGGAGGGGGGTTGCGCTGGATGAGGTCGCACGAGTAGAAACGTTGCTAGACGTGGTCATGTGAGTAGGGAACGGTGCCGCCAGATGAAGTAGCACGAGCAGGGAAGGGTGTCGGTGATAGGGCGACTGGAGGAGGAGGGCGCATCGGGAAGGAGGTAGCATAGGGGGCTGGGTTGCGTAGGAAGGAGGAAGGGGGAGAGGGGGGATCATACAGGAGGGGTGAGGGTAGGGGGATTAGGTTTTTCAAAATAATAATAATAATAATAATAATAATAATAATAATACTAAAAATAATAATAATTTTTAATAACATTAATAATAATAATAATAACAATTTTACTAATAATAATAATAATAATAATATTATTATTATTATTATTATCATTATAGAATCATTTCTTTTTATTTTATTTTATTTTATTTCATTTTACTTATCTCATTAAATTTATTTATTTTAAACACTGGGCAACCGTGTGGTTACCCCACACGGCTCAAGCGACCCTGCGTGAACCGTTTGGTAGCTTTTTCCCATTCTAGAAGCAGCTACACGGGTACCTGGGCTGACCACATGGTTTCCACTAACTGTATGGTGACCGCGCACCAGCCTAAAACCCACAAAAAACTCCCAATACTCAAAAATTTAAATTGGGACCCAAAAACGAGCTTTGACCAAGAGACACGAAACCCAGAAAAGAGTAAAATAAAAAGGATCTAAGGTTGGGGTGTGACAATTCTTCCCGCCACAAACACTTTCTGCCCCTAGAAAGTCTCCAAGCCTAAAGATAGCCAAAACTGGAGTGCATGCCTAGTCAACATCGAGAGAAACCAAGAACCTCGTGGTGACTATTCACTCTACCAGCCACACCCGACTAATCAAAAGAAACCACAATAGAAGAATGAGGGAAGAACACGAGGTGGTTCTCCCCACCATAAGGACTCAACTAGAACAAGAGATTCAAAACCCAAACAACACCACCACCTCAACCGAGAACTAGGGAACTCTTAACTCTAACTCCTTAAATTTCCTACACGACCCAAACACACTACCAAGAATTAAACATAAATACCACTACAAGGAAACCTAGCATACCGAGGCACAAAGATGAAGGAACTCCCTATAACAACACTACTGGAAATAATAATTTCTCATACCGATTTAAAAATCCCAACATAAACACATCCAGCTTCCTTAGAACGAGCGAGACAAAACCTCTGTTGAAACTTGGAACTCTCAACCCAAGACACCCCCCAACATTAGGGAAAAACCAATGGGAAGAACTTAACCCAAACAAAAAACCTGAGCACAAATAAAAACATCGATTCTTCCACAGGCACTTACATCTCCAAACAAGCGTAGCTAAATTGAGATCAACCCACACCAGAGTTAAACACACTAAAGGAAAACAAATGATTCTAGAAGCCACATTCATTTGAAAACAACCACTAAGATCACAGGGAAACAAGTCCATCACACTTTCACAGCAAAATATGAACTTACAATAGAAGTAGAAATTATAATAAATACACTTTAAACACTCCCACCCCAACATGGGGAACAAATCTGGGTCAAGCTTTCACACATCCCCGATAACTCCTGACTGTGCTTGAGCTTCACTTTGAGTCCTGTGGATGGAGCCCTGATGGCTGAAGCATCTCCTACCTCATGGTCAGGTGCTAATGTTATTTGATCACAATGTATTCTTCAGGCAATGCTTCCTGTAAAACTTCTCCAGATGACCCAAACAACCACAACAATGGCACATCTTCAGAGGAACATGACAATATGACTTTGAAAGCCCGAACTAGACACACTGGTGGCACATAAGAGGAAGGTCCAACGAACTGGAAGCCATAACCGATGAAGGAGATTTTTCAGAAAAAGGTTCATATGGTACACTCCACTTTCCAAATGGGGAATCTTCATGAGAACCAACTACCACTGACTATACCCCATTGACTAGCTCCACTAAAAATGCCTCTTCCACCAACTTCTCAAAATATACTTCACCAAATGAGAGTACCTTTCCTAAAATTTCAGGATGAAGATCCCAAACAAAAGAGGATTTTTCATCTAATCCTCTAACACTGCCTCTAGAGAGTAAGAAACCAACTCTCTGAAGTGATCAATATATGTTTTCACGGTCCACTAGCCCTGTCGATCATCCCATAGATCTTCCACATTCTTCAACTTCACCTCGTCAGTTATAAACCCTTGCGTGAAAGTGGTCTTAAACAATTCCCACATCATCCCAACTTCCCTCGATGATGGGACAACTGACTTCCACTAGTCCAAAGATGGACCCTCAAGAAACCCTAGGACAATATCAACTCTAATATCCTTGGGAGTTCCCAACATCCTGAAGATGTACTTTACCGCTTCAAGCCACTCCACCGCCTCTAACGGACATCGATCGCCATGAAGGATGAGCAATGTTTGAGAAAAATAAAAAACTAGTTATGACTCTTTAGAAATTTTGGGAACCTATCTGGGTGGCATTTTCTGAACAGCACAAAAAACACGAACAAAAACTAACATCAAACCAAAACACAACTGAAAGGAACAACTTGAGCCAAAACAACCATATTAGAAGTCAAACACACACAGGCATAACCAAAAAATCTCTTTTCAAAAGCCACCATTTTCATTTAAATTTCAAAACTACCGTTATCCAGGGCCATTTTCCAAATACCGAAACCCTCTCTTTAAACCAAATTCAATTTTCAAAACCATTTCCTCTTCTGAATTCGCTTAGTAAAAACCAAGCAAAGACTTTTAATTTCAAATACACACCCAAGTAATCCCATGAACCATTTCACATGTGTTCATACACTTCCATCCATATGTGCCAACATGCACTTTCCATACACACCCTCACATGTGTAAACGTTCATAAGGAGTACCCAAGGTTACACCCAAACCATTTCTTTAGAAAAACCAATCAGGTACCAAATTTTTGAATCAAATCTTTTTTTCCTTTAAAACCCATTTTACCAATTTCAAAACCACTTGAAAGAAATCATATTTTTTGATTTTTTTTTAATTTTAAAATTTTACTCACATTAGTCAGGACTGAAATAAGACATAACTCAACTTACACCAGATTATTGGAAAGAGGAACTAGTAGTCATGCCTAACCCGACAACATGGTAGTGGGCCATGCCCTAAGTAGGAAATAACAACCAACATGTGCTTGAATCGTGAAATCAGACTCCACATGGGTCACTACTCCATGTGAGATCGTGACGTAATTCTGGGTTGCCTCCATTGTAATTCCTCAGTCCAAAACAAAGATAAAAGGATCAAACCTTGGACTACCCTTAGTAACTCAAGGATCAGAACGAGTAAGAGTTCGCGACGCTCTTCCCGTACCTACCTCCTAAGTTCCGACAGTCCTAATCTCCAACTAACAGACACCCCGAATAACAAGGGCCTCCTCTAATACCATTTTGTCATGAACCAACCCGAGTCGACCCTGAACTGGTCACCCGAGTCAGTCTGCGGCATGGCTCGAGGGGCTTTCCCAATCACCACGGGCTGGAAACTAGTGTCAGACACCAAAGTAAAACAGTTGAGAATGATTTTGGCACATAAAGAAAAGACAAACAAAGAAATATAAATCGAACAAAATAGATAAACACTAATAGTGGAAATAAGATAAAGTTTTGCCGCCAAACGTACCTCCAAGAGACCTCGTGGGTCACCACCTGACACATAACCACACTCACTGTAAGAGTGATCCAAAACTAGAACTTGAAACTAGAAAGATAAAGTAGGATTGAGCACAAAAATGCTCAGTAGGAATGCCAAAAATAAACCACGCCTGATGCCCCACCTCTAAAGTGAAATTCTTTCTCGCTAGTTTGAAAATAGGACATGTAAAAATAAGGGTTTTCACTCTTTTATCAAAATAAGTAATGAGCTTCTTTTTTTTAAAGAAAAACTCATTTTCCCAAAACACAAGTCATTTTAAAAAATTCTTTTAAAAAATAACTAGTGCTAGTACATGTACTTTAATATAAAAAGCAAAGTAAAGGTGTTATGAGATGAAACAACCAAAAGTGACACACAAGAAAATGGGAATGTACAAGTATGTAACCATGGGTGTTTCCTAAACACCCATAAAGCGATCCCTAATCATTCTCAGTTCAGAACCACCTATCGACGTATGGTGAATCTCCTAAGTTTATAACCAACTAGATGCCCTCAACTGACCAATCCTGCGGCATAACCCACCTGGCCTAGCAAAAAATCCAAGGGGTACTAACCCGTCTAATCTGGACTGATCAAAAACCATCACTCGACCCTCTAAAAGATTCCCATGAAACCCATGATAATAATATACTGTGTAAGTAGGAGTCCCTCACGTGCGTGACTCACCTTACCCACCGTCACCAAACTTTCCTACCCACAAACACCACTATACGATAACCCATGAAGGGAAATCCCTACTATAGAGGTTCCCACTATACAAACTTATATATATCACATCATTAAGGTGACAACCAGGCTGTCACATCACATTAACATTCAACCCTTTCTTTAAAATGCACTAGTTTTCCCAAAGGCCTTTAACTTTACACATCCAAATGCATTTATTAAAACATCTCAAAATCTATTTCCAAGACAATGTGAAATGACACTTTCACAAGCTATATCCAAACGAGCCTTTACACCTTCAAATCCAATTCTATTTCCAATATTTTTCTCAAAACTAAAAATGAAAATTCACCAAACAACCCAAGATGCCAACCTGTATTTCATAACATTTAGAAATCAACCATCCTTTCTAAAGTACCAAATAGTCTGAATGTTAAGGGAAATACTCATAACCATTTTCAATTTACCCAATGCACTGACATTCCATTTATTAAACCACTTTCACAATTTAAAAAGCACAACAAAGGAATTCACTCGAAAATAATCAATTTACCTTAGGAAAAACCACTTTTAAGCCATACACATCTTAAAACCTTTCAAAAACACCTTTCACACCACACAAATAAATCACGAGACACCTTTGAAATTCATAGAAATCATTTTCACAATCATTTATAAGGATAATTAAATAACCACAAAACCAAACATTTAAAATAATGCTTTAAACCATGCTTAATTCAAACTATTGATCTTAAAAGTTCAAGAGAAAGTCTAGAAACCAAGTGCGAAGCCAATTTTCAAGGACCATGACCAATTATATATATAAAGCATATGCATTTCATATAAAAAAATTGAAAAAACACATTTCAAAAATAATCAAGAAATCATGTAATTCAAATTAAAGGCTTAGGCATAGGTGACCTACCTCAAGTAGACCAAACCAATGCTTGACATTCGATGATTTCTAAATCAAGAATCCATTCGCTCATGCACACATACTTCTATATATATTTATGTATACCCTTTAACCAATGCCCGAATTTCCCACACCATGAGAAAATATGCACATGGTGGATATACACATTTACACACACATACACACACACACACACCTTTGTATATGCTTGCAAGTCTTCCAAAGGCACCAAAATCACTACACATAATAATCAGGACCCTTAAACATCATAAGATTCTCAAATTAAGGGTGTAAAAACCAAAAGTGGGTTTAAAACCTTACCTCGAATGGTGGTGGGAAAGAGAAACAATCCGAACCACCTTGCCTTCGGCAACGGTTGCTGGAACATGGCCCAACACAACCTAGGAGTCCATTTGCACAACCCTAGAATCGAATAATTGAAGAAAACACATCAAAACCTAGGTTAGAATTTTGTCCAAGCAGAATCCAGGTGATGGGGAATCCAAAACGGCCGAAGAGAAAGTGGAAACACAAGGAGAAGGCCTAACCTCATCAATTCAGATGACATCTGCAAAGGAACCTGGAGCAACTGACAGACAAAGAGGGAGTTGGAAAAGGTTGGTCGTGCCAGATGAAGTCACGTGAGCAGGGATGCCTCTAGATGGGGTCGCGCGAGTAGGGAAGGGCGTCGCCGGATGGGGTCGCACGAGTAGGGAAGGGTGTCAGTGATAGGGTGGCTGGAGGAGGAGGGCGTGTTGGGAAGGAGTGAGCGCAGGGGGTTGGGTCTCACAAGAAGAAGGGGGAGAGGAGGGATCACGCAGGAGGAATGAGGGTAGGGGGATTAGGTTTTTCAAAAAAAGAAAAAAAAGAAATTAATAATAATAATAATAATACTAATAATAATAATACTGATACTAAAAATAATAATACTAATACTAAAAATAATAATTTTTAATAATATTAATAATAAAAATAATAACAAAATTTTTACAAATAATAATAATAATAATAACAACAATAATAATATAATTCTTATCATTATAAAAGAATTTCTTTTTATTTTATTTTATTTTATTTATTTTTATTTCTTTTAATAAATTTATTTATTTTAAACACCGGGCAACTGCGCGGTTAACCCACATGGTTCAAGAGATCGTACCTGAACTGTGCGGTAGCTTCTACCCATTTTAGAAGTGGTTGTATGAGTACCTGAGCTGACTGCACGATTTCTGCTAACTGTGCGGTGACCACGTACTAGCCTAAAACCCACAAAAAACTCTCAATACTCAAAAAATTAAACCAGGACCCAAACTCGATCTTTGACCAAGAGATGAAAGACTGATAAAAGATTAAAATAAAAAGGATCTGAGGTCAGGGTGTGATAGACTTACAGGTTTGTTGCAGCATTTACCTATTCTAGTATAGTAGTGGGATGAGATTTTCATGGATTTCGTTGTCGGTTTACCATGGACTCCTAGTGGGAAGGATTCAATTTGGGTGATTGCTAAAAAAATCACTAAAACAACACATTTCTTACCAATAAAGGAAATGATGAAAGTGAAACAACTTGGAAACTTATATATGTCCGAGAGATTGTGAGACTTCATAGGGTTCCCTCTATGGTTTTTTCTAATAGGGACCCAAGGTTCACATCCAGATTACGGAAAGTTTTGTAGGAGTAAATGGGTTCCCAGTTGAAATTGAGAATGGATTATCATCCGAAGATGGATGGACATACAAAGAGGGATATCCAGGTTCTTGAGGATATGCTTTGGGCTTGTGTTCTTGATTTCGATGGATCTTGGGATAAGAATTTTCCTTTGACTGAGTTTTCCTATAACAATAGTTATCAGGATTCGATCAGAATAGTTCCATTTGAGGCTTTGTATGGGTGACCATATCGATATCCCTTGTGCAGGACAGAGTTGGGAGAGTGGTCCTTGGTTGGGCCGAGTTTGGTTCAAGAGATGACAATGATGGTGCAATTTATCCAAAGGCATTTGATCACAACACAGATTCATCAAAAATCTTATGAGAACTATTTTTGGTGGTTGTTGGAGTTTGAGGTTAGTGATCAGTTCTTTCTTAGAGTTTCACCTCTCTTAGGATATCGTCAGTTTGGTAAGCAGGGTAAGTTGTCACCAAGGTTTGTGGGCCCATTTGAGATCATTGAGAAGCTGGGGAGGATGGCCTATCAATTGCTTTTACTATCTGAATTGACTTCTATACACAATGTGTTTCATGTTTCCTAGTTAATAAGATATGTACCAGATCCTTCCTATGCTATTTTATGGGAGGATATTGATATTTATCCCAATACCACTTTGTTTGAGCATCCAGTTTAGATTATAGATCACTAGGATATGGTGTCGTGTGGTAAAATGATCCCCCCGGTCCAGAAATTGTGGAAGTGAAGACATGATCTCTATGAGATGTGGGAGAAGGAGTCGATAATAAGGCAACAATGGCCTTTTATTTGTGTGGATCCAAGATCTTGAGCACTTTCTAGGGGTAGAAATCTTTTATTGTGGGGAGATTGTAATGCCCTGTTACCTTTCTGTCAGGTATGTTTGAATATTTGCTTTTAGTTTCCTTTTTTTTTCGGGTGAGTATTACTGATCATGAATTGGGAGGATACCTATAATGGTGAATTCATAGATTTATTGTATTTTCCAACATAAAAACCTACAGTTTCTACTGCTCACTAGGCACTTACACGCTGTGTAATTTGAGTACACACCATGTAATTGTTGTTGGAAAAAAGCCATGAATTGGGTACATGGTGTGAATGGTGTACACTATGTGTAGTAGGTATACGTCGTGTATGTATTAAAATCCATATTTTAATTAAAAGGTGATGGGTTTTCCATCATATATAGACCTCGAGTATTACATGATGTGTAAATGGGTTACACATCATGTAAACGCCACAATGTTGGGTTTTTAGGCTGCTGTATGAGTGATATGTTACATTCATTCTCTATGAAACCTTCTTCGCTCGACCTAAAGAGATCCCTAGGAATTTTTGGGTGGATCCTTCCCATATGAATCAATTATTTTAGTGATTGATCACTTCTGTGTTTGGATTGCTCCTCTCTGTGTAAGAGTTTCTTATGATTTTTCTTTGGTTTTGGTTGTAGTTGTGATTTGGGTGTGGTTTTGTAATCGGATTATGTTTTCTATCAATACTTTTCAGTCTCTTATCATGCCTTGTCTTACGAAGGCATATCTAGTGGTTTCCAATCCCTGTTTTTGAAAGACGGTTAGGTTTTTTACGTCCTTGTGGTAGGTGAATTTGTTCAAATGTTCTAATTTCTTTAATTACTTATAGTTCTTATTGATTCCTTGAGATTTAAAATGGAATCGCATGTGTTGAATTTAAAAAGGGAAAACATTTTTGTTTTATAGGGTTTTGAATTTGAAAATGGAATTGCCTTGATTTGAAATGGAGAAATGGATTTTTAAACCCTGAAGTAATATTTTCTTGACTTTAAAATGGTTTTATAAAAACATGAGCATGGTTTTTAAAACAGAAATTAAAAAACATTGCACAGTGGGAACCTTGGGTGCATCGAGAAAGAGACACAGGTAGCCTTAGTGTGTGTGACACCACTTGGAGGTAACCTCTTACATATCTATGGACTGTAGAAGGACTCGATATTAGATGGATCTAACCTTATGCCTTTTTAGGCTCCTGAGTGTCTAGTGTGTATTATCCCATAGGCCAGAGCTCAACTGACATGTAAATTTTTGTTTCTAGTTATTTATTATAAGATATATTATTTCATGGATGTTGGATCACATGTATATTTATATTCAGTGTCTTTACCTTCTTTTCTCTGTATTTGGAAAATATGACATGCAATTTATGAAAACTCAAGGATTATTTGAAAAAGTTTTTCAAATTGATTTGTTTTAAAAAAATCTTATAAAACTATTTTTGTTTTAAATATTGAACTTGTACATTCTTGTTATTATAACTTGTATATATTTCTTGGTGGTATCCTACTGGGATTTGTTACTCACATCCTACTCCCTCCCTTTGGGTGACTGTATACCTTGTTTTGTAGGATACAGGTAAAGGGAAAGGCATTTTGTAGCATGTTTGATTCTATTTACATCACTGTTTCAGTTTGGGGATGGTTTGGAGGTGATGGTTGGTCACATGGAGACTTGTTTGTCTAGACTTATAGTACTTTATGGTTTATCCTATTTTGAATAGTTTTATCTCTCATTGTTTCCACTTCATACTCTGATTGTATGTCTTATTTTAATTATATATGAGACTTGTTTTGTTATCTTTGTTTTAACTCAACCCGTAATGGACTAACTTGGGTGATTGTTCTGGTTAACCTGGATTGTTCTGTCACAATTACACAAACCAAGTAATGGAAATCGATAATGAAACAGCTTCACATGACTCATACCACACCCAACTATGGCATCACCGGCTAGTTCATGTAAACAAAAAGTGATTAACTAAATTATAGCAAGTTGGATATTTAGATTCTTTTGAACTAAAACCACTTGGTATATGTCACACATGTTTATAAGGTAAAATAACCAAAGCCTCATTTAGCAGGAAAAGGTGAAAGGGCCAAATATCTTATTGAATTAGTTTATACAATGTGTGTGGGATATTTCTTATTGAGGCAAGGGGTGGGAACTCATACTTAATAACTTTCATTGATGATTTTAGTAGATATTAATATGTCTAATTAATGAGGTATGAGTCAGATTATTTTGATAAATTTAAGGAATACAAGAATGAATTTGAGAACCAACTTGGTAAGAAGCTTATGAAACTCTGCTCAGACCACGATGAAGAGTATTTTAATCAAGACTTAATTGATTACTTACAGGAGTTGAGATATTATCTCAACTCACTCCTCCTTATACACCTCAGTGGAGCGGTGTAAGTGAAAGGAGTAACCACACCTTTTTGGGCATGGTAAGATTAATGATGAGTTATGTGAGTCTTCCATTATCCTTTTTTGGATACATATTACAAACAAAAAAACAAATACAAAACCAAGTGCCAACTAAAGTGGAAAACGACATACCACACCATTTATGAAATGGAAAGAAACCTATGTTTTCATACTTACATGTGTGGGGTTGCAAAGCATTTGTTAATGCCTCTTTAGGTAATAAACTTTCACCCTAAGTCACAAAATATACCATTATAGGATACCCCAAATAAATAATGGGATATTACCTATATGACCCCTCATACAAAAAGGTAATAGTGGAAAGACATGAAATATTCCTTGAGAGGGAACACATATCTGAAAAAGATAGTGGGAGCTAGATAGACTTTGACGAAGTTGAATCTCAAGATAGACAAGAGTTAGTACATAAATAGATCCCACAAAGTCCCATGGAAGAAGAAGCTATTCCAGAGATATAAGTATTGTGTATGAGTACAAGAGTGGTTAGAGAACTAGAATGGTATGGTTTTCTATTCACCAAGGATAGTGACTCATTATTAGTTGATAATAATGATTCTTTAACCTATAAAGAAGCAATAAGTGGCACAAATGTTTCCAAGTAGTAAGAAGCCATGAATTTTGAAATAGATTCCATGTACCAAAACCAAGTCCAAATTTTGGTATATCGTCCAATGGATGTAAATCCCATTGGTTTTAAATGAGTATTCAAGAAGAAAGTGGACATGGATGGATAATTAAATACATATAAGGTGTGACTCGTTGCAAAATGGTTTAAACAACGTCAAGACATTGACTATGATGAAACCTTTTCACTAGTTTCAATGCTAAAATCCATCAAAATTATACTTTCCATTATGGATTACTATGACTATGAGATTTGGAAAATGGATGTCAAAATAACCTTACTTAAAGAGAGCCTTTAGGAATATGTATATATGAAACAACCTAAAGGGTTTGTGACTCCAAAGGATTCCAACAAGATATAAAATTTTAAAAATCCATTTATGGATTAAAGAAAGCATCTATGTCATGGAACATTCATTTTGATGAATCTATAATAGAATTTGGTTTTATAAAGAATGAGTGTGAGCCTTGTGTCTACAAACATTTTAGTGGGAGTGCAGTCATTTTCTTAATTGTATATGTTGATGATATATTACTCATTAACAATGAAATACTATTCTTACAGTCTATTAAGGTATGGTTGAGTAAATGATTCTCTATAAAGGACTTGGATGAAACAACATACATTACTGGGATTAAGATCTATCGTGATAGATCCAAGAGGTTGCTCAACCTAAGTCAAAGTACATACATTGGAAAGATACTGAAGAGATAAAGTATGGAACAATCCAAGAGGAGATTGTTTCCAGTGTCACATAATATTAATATTTATAAGAAAATGTGACCTCAGACACATGAGGAAAGAAATAGAATGACAATGATTCTATACGCATCAATGATTGAGCCAATCATGTATGTTATACTATATACTAGGCTAGATGTTGCCTATGAATTAAGTATGGTAGGAAGATATCAAGATGACCCAGGTGACCACCATTGGATGGTAGTCAAGACTATCCTTAAGTATCAGTGGCATACTAAGGATATGTTCCTTGTTTATGGAGGATATGAGGAACTGAACATTAGGGGATATGCAGACGATAGTTTCCAAACTAACCAAGATTACATGAAGCCACAAATGGGATACATCTTCACTTTGAATGGAGGTGCTATAAGTTGGAAGAGCTCAAAGCAGGCCATGGTTATAGTTTCTACTATATATTACAAGTATATTGTGACTTATAAGGTAGATAAAGAAGAAGTATGGATGTAAAAATTTATCCAAGAGCTTGATATGGTACCTAACAGTAAAGATCCTATCACAATCTACTGTAATAATACTATAGCGTTGGCTCTTGAAAAAGAGCCAAGGTTATATCAGAAGATGGAGAACATACTTTGGAAGTATCATCTCTTGAGGGATTTTTCTTATAAAGGTGAAGTTGCAGTGAGCGGTATTTCCATGGAAGACAATGTGGTGGACCCCTTAACTAAATCCTTGAATCATCAGAAACATGATTATCATGTGGGGTTTAGTAGACTAAAATCTATAGGCAATTGTCTCTAGTCTAAGTTGGAGTTTGTTGGAGTTGGTGTCCTAATACCAATTTTTTGTACTTTGATTACATGCATATTCAATGTATTAAATATTAATAAAACTTATAATTATATATTGTTCATTGTTTTACATGAATCTAATGTAATAATGTCCTAGATTATACATCACATTGATAAGGTCATAATAGTTCCCCACTATGATGAGAACCTTGAAGTTCTATGAAGATATTATTAAATAATGTTTTGTGGTTAGATAACGTACTATGAGGGGACACATAGTAAATTTACTATTAGGTGTGATTACTCATAAGCGGATGAGGATTCTTCTCATGAAGTTTTCACTTGGTAATCTCCAAGATGAGAGATTATGAGATCAAACCCTCCATTAAGAATTCTGCATGTTTTGGTGTCATCAAATATTCTAATTTTCAAGCATGTGTAATGGTCCTTAGACTTAAAGACTATCATTAATTCATGTCATGAATCACACACTTATATTTTCCAATAAAAACCATGGAAACATATGTTCGTGGTGAAGTAGGGTGCATTGGATGTGTCACGATTGGCATTTCATTAATAGATAAATTGAGGAAATATTTGTCCTTTCCATCTTTATAGAAGCTGATATCTCAACCCTTTGATTGGAATAGAATTGTTTCCCTAAATTCTATGGCCATGTTGTAATGATGTGTTTATTTCATATAGATGAATCGAACATATATGTTGGTGACATGAATGTGAAGCATGCTTGATGAGATATTGTGATATAGGGATTACATTACATAACGAGCATTCGTATGTGGTTGTCATTATTGTGACATTAAGTTCTTTCTCTTAGGCACCTTGACCCATTGCTAGACATTAATTTTGGACTTTAGGTAATCCCACCTAATGCCAATGAGAAAGAATCCTAGAGGGTCACACACTAAGTGTTTCTAATGATCTCGATTAAATTCTATTTGAATTTAATTAATTAATTAAATATTATTATCTAAACTGAGGGATGATTTTATTCACATTTTTATCGATCAAAAATTTTTATTTATGAATAAAATATTTAAATATTTATTCAGATGTTCAATAAATGCTAGAGGAGTTTGAACAGACCTAGACCATGTCCGATGAAAAATATTAATTAAGAAGTCGGTTAAATAATATTTGTTATTGTAAAAGTTGGCGCACACCACAAAATAATAATAATAATACTATTATGTGGCATGAGGTTTATTAAAGGTTATAATATTGTTTAAGGGATGACATGCAATTAAATAATATTTTAACCTAAACTCTATATCTATAAATAGATAGTTATGTCTATTGTATAGTGTGTGCAATCGAAAATAGAGTATTGTTGCACACTACGAATTCTCTCTCGACTTCTCTTTCTCCCTTCCTCTCAATAATGAGAAACATAAGTGATATCTCTTCAATATTGAAGTAAAATTGATCAACATGAATAGCACATGACAATCGCTTCTCCACATAACACCTAGAGATCGAATGACATTACTTGGAAGTCAAAGGAGAACATGTGGATCACTGTTAGAGGGATTCTATCCTTGGATCCTCACAGTGAAACAAAGGAAAACTGAAAGGGTTTTTTTGGACATTCAATATCAACATTGAAGAAATAATCCTCAGATTAAGTATTCATTTCTTTTGATATTAAATAAATTAATTATAAATTTTATGTGCAAGATCCCCGCTTGAGGTTTTGAGAAACTCAATATTAAAAGAAATTTTAATATATTTCCCACCACTACACACTTCCAATGCACCCAAAACCAACAATGATATGATCTTGGTTTAAATAATATTTATGTATTTGATTTTTAGATTATGTAAAAATGTTTCCATAATAAAAATTAAATTATAATTTGTTTATAATTCATGAAATTTCATGTATTTAAAGTAAAATGGTATATAATGAATAATATGAAATAGTTCATATTGAAATGAATATGAAGTATTTATATTCAAAATTATGGAATCTCCACGATCTGTTAAATAAAATATAAAATGTTTATATTTATATATCTATTTATAAATAGTTCATAAATGGTTACCACATGTTTAAATATTTGAATTGTTCATTTATTTGAATATTAATCCCTATTTTATTTGTAATTATAATTTTTTTATTACGAATGGTGTATGATTTATTTTATATGATAAATTTATTCTAGGATAGAGCCTTGCATTATATACTAGGTGCGACTTGATAATAAATTTGGTTTTTCATCTACCTTGACCTCAGTTTGAAATTAGAGTTATCAACTTGAATTTAGTTGTTGGGCATAGTTTTTTTAGATTAGGTGTTAGTGATATCATGAATTGAGTTATCTCTTGAGTAAAGACCCCCTAGGGAGAGGGGCTTGGGGTTGGACTACCTACCGACATGGAGGCTTATGCCTTGTCTAGAAAGGTGAATGATGTTGAATATCTATTACTCCAGACTTAATCATGTGAAGATTATCAATCTCATATAACTCTATGATTTTACATGAAGATTTCATGTACCATGTGCATATGATGCAATCAAATATGTATGAATATACTTTACTTCAATTTTTGGATGAGTAACACAAACATGTGGGTTGTGTAAAGAGTTACACATCAATATAGTTTGAAAATATTGATTAGGTGGAGGGAATATGATTCCAAACTAAATTACCAGAAGCATACATACACAAAGGGAATAACATGAGATAAAATGGTGAGATTAAAAGTCATTCAAATATTAATTGTTTCCAAAGTGTCACTTGTTAAGACCTTGATCATCCAACCAAGTATTGTTGAGCTCAAAACAAGTACCCTTGAATTATCTTATGTGTAACAACCCCATCTTGTGGCCACTCAATAGTGCCTGGACTAGAGAGGCCACTAGGACTTCAGGAAATCCTCCCTATATGCTAGAGGATATTGACTAACAACAAAGGTCTAAGGTAGTACCATGGGGAGACTATACCCCCATATCAGAGTGCACAATAATAGAGAAGAGTAACCAAACATCATCCATAATAATAAAACGTCCATCAGAGTACGAATAATCTACAAAACGAATCAATAATAATAAATGAATGTGTAAGAAAATAGTCATACATACTCATTGTCATGCAAGAATACTACAATGGCTGGACACTGAGATGATCACATATACAATACAAATAAAAGAATAAAAGACACCAAGGATCTATTACCATCCCCAAGCCTCACCTCAACCCAATATCAAATATAGTTTAATCACTATTAAAAAATCCACTTATAGCGACCGCCATTGGCGGTCACTATTGGCCTGTAGAGACCGCCCAGCGGCCGCCAATGGCGGTCGCTTTAGGCCCGATGCTGAAGGTGGCTGAGACTTCGGCCTATAGCGACCGCAGCAGTCACTGAACCAGAAAGGAATTCCAACCTATAGCGACCGCCACTGGCGGTCGCTAAAGTCGGATGAAAATCCGGCCTACAGTGACCGCCACTGGCGTCCACTGAAGGTGGCCGAGACTTCGGCCTACAGCGACCGCCAATGGCAGTCGCTACACAAGATTTTTTTTTTAAATTTCATGGTACAGAATAAAAAAAATAGCATATAAATCATAAAAAATGAAAAACAAATCTAAACACAATAAACATCAAGATCATCATAAACAATAAATGATAGACGTGCTTCAACGATCCATAACCATCTGCTTTAAAAACCTACAATAAGATACAAAGAAAACTAAACAAAACAAATGTAAATTTGACATCCTTATTCAGTTATTATATACATATAATAAAATGAAATCTGACATCTCATGGGCACTATAATAATTTAAAACCACCAATTAAAGAAATGTTATCATTTTTGAATTTGTTTTTCTTATTTTGGAGTCTTTTCTTTAGTTTAGAAAAGTGTTTTTGTTGTATTAAAATGAATGTTTTCCACGCGCACCATACGTCCGATGGATGTTCCGTCTCCTCTTGCATGTCACGAATAATATTCCTATCGTTCTTGTGCAGTTTCAGGTCATTCGGAGCATGTTTGCTCTGAATTCGACCGTGACACGCCGTTTTGGTGTTTTATGACTCTGGAAACGCGTTTCCGGTCACCGCGGTCAAACGACACCTCCGATTGGTGTTTCGTCTGTCTGAACATTTCAAAATTCACACCTTAGTTGTTTTCGTATTATTTCGTGGCATTCCAAGGTCGTTCGGGTGGTTTTGACCACCCAGTGCGCCCTTTTACAACGCGCCGAAATGCTGAAAACGACACATTCGGTCGTACCGCGCACACCGCACGTCCGATGGACATTCTCTCTCCTTATGCATGCCAAGAATAATATTTATATCGTTCTCGTGTGGTTTCAGGTCATTCGGAGCACGTTTTCTCTGAATTATATAGTGACACGCCATTTTGGTGTTTTATGACTCCGGAAACGCGTTTCCGGTCACCGCGGTCAAACGACACCTCCGATTGACCTGTTGTCTATCCGAACATTTCAAAATTCACACCGCGGTTGTATTAGTATGATTTCGTGGCATTCTGAGGTCGTTTGGGTGGTTTTGACCACCCAGTGCACCCATTTACAGCGCGCCGAAATGCTGAAAACGACAAATTCGGTAGTACCGCGCGCACCGCACGTCCGATGGACATTCCGTCTCCTCTTTCATGTCCCGAATAATATTCCTATCTTTATCATGTGGTTTCAGGTTATTCGGAGCACATTTTTTCTGAATTCGACCATGACACGCCGTTTTGGTGTTTTATGACTCCGAAAACGCGTTTCTGGTCACCACGGTCAAACGACACCTCAAATTGACGTTCCGTCTATCCAACCATTTCACAATTCACACCGCAGTTGTTGTCGTATGATTTTGTGGCATTCTGAGGTCGTTCGGGTGGTTTTGACCACCCAGTATGCCCTTTAAGAGCGCGCCGAACTGCTGAAAACGACACATTCAGTCGTACCACGCACACCGCACGTCTGATGGACGTTCCGTCTCCTCTTGCATGTCACGAATAATATCCCTATCGTTCTCGTGTGGTTCCAGGTCATTCGGAGCACGTTTTCTCTAAATTCGACCGTGACACGCCGTTTTGGTGTTTTATGACTCCAGAAACGAGTTTCCGGTCACCGTGGTCAAATGACACCTCCTATTGATGTGACTTCTGTCCGAACATTTCACAATTCACATCGCCGTTGTTGTCGTATGATTTTTTGGCATTCCAAGGTCGTTCGGGTGGTTTTGACCACCCAGTGCGCCCTTTTAGAGCGCGCCAAAATGCTGAAAACGACACATACAGTCGTATCATGCGTACTGCACGTCCGATGGATGTTCCGTCTCCTCCTGCATGTCCCGAATAATATTTCTATCGTTCTCATGCGGTTTCAGGTCATTTGGAGCACGATTGATCTGAATTCGACCGTGACACGCCGTTTTGGTGTTTTATGACTCCGGAAATGTGTTTCTGGTCACCGTGGTCAAACGGCATCTCCGATTGACATGTCGTCTGTCCGAACATTTCACAATTCACACCGAGGTTGTTGTCGTATGATTTAGTGGCATTCCAAGGTCGTTCGGGTGGTTTTGAACACCCAACGTGCCCTTTTACAGCGCGCCGAAAAGCTGAAAACGACACATTCGGTCGTACCGCACGTACCGCACGTCCGATGGACATGCCGTCTCCTCCTGAATGGCACGAATAATATTCCTATAGTTCTCATGCAGTTTCAGGTCATTCGGAGCACGTTTGCTCTGAATTCGATCGTGACATGCCGTTTTGGTGTTTTATGACTCCAGAAACGAGTTTCCGGTCACCGCGGTAAAATGGAACCTCCGTTTGACATTCTGTCTCTCCGAACATTTCAAAATTCACACCATGGTTGTTGTCGTATGATTTCGTGGCATTCTGAGGTCGTTCGGGTGGTTTTGACCACCCAACGCGCCCTTTAAGAGCACGCTGAACTGCTGAAAACGACACATTCGGTCATACCGTGCGCACCGCATGTCCGATGGACGTGCTGTCTCCTCCTGAATCTCAAGAATAATACTCCCATCATTATCGTGCGGTTTCAAGTCATTCGGAGCACGTTTTCTCTGAATTCGACCGTGACACACCGTTTTGGTGTTTTATGACTCCGGAAACGCGTTTTCAGTCACCACAGTCAAACGACACCTCTGATTGACATTTTGTCTATCCGATCATTTCAAAATTCACACCGCGGTTGTTGTCCTATGATTTCGTGGCATTCCGAGGTCGTTCGGGTGGTTTTGACCACCCAGTGCGCCCTTTTAGAGCGCACCGAACTGCTGAAAACGACACATTCGGTCGTACCGTGCGCACCGCACATCCGATGGATGTTCCGTCTCCTCCTGCATGTCACTAATAATATTCATGTCGTTCTCATGCGGTTTCAGGTCATTCGGAGCATGTTTTCTCTGAATTCGACCGTGACACGCCGTTTTGGTGTTTTTTGACTCCAGAAACGCGTTTCCGGTCACCGCGGTCAAATGACACCTCCGATAGACATGCTGTCTATCCGACCATTTCACAATTCACACCGCGGTTGTTGTCGTATGATTTCGTGGAATTCCGAGGTCGTTCGGGTGGTTTTGACCACCCAGCGCGCCCTTTTAGAGCGCGCCGAACTGCTGAAAACGACACATTCGGTCGTACCGCACGCACCACATGTCCGATGGACGTGACGTCTCCTCCTACATCTCAATAATAATATTCCTATCGTTCACATGTGGTTTCAGGTCATTCGGAGCACGTTTTCTCTAAATTCAACCGTGACACGCCGTTTTGGTGTTTTATGACTCCGAAAACGCGTTTCCAGTCACCGTGGTCAAATGACACCTTCGATTGACGTGTTGTCTGTCTGAACATTTCAAAATTCACACCGAGGTTTTTTTCCTATGATTTTGTGGCATTTTGGGGTCATTCTGGTGGTTTTGACCACCCAGCACGCCCTTTTAGAGCACGCCGAAATGCTGAAAACGACACATTCGGTCGTACCACACGTCCGATGGACGTTCCGTCTTCTCCTACATGTCACGAATAATATTCCTATTTTTATCGTGCAGTTTCAGGTCATTCAGAGCAAGTTTGCTCTGAATTCGACCGTGACACGCCGTTTTGGTGTTTTTTGACTCCGGAAACGCGTTTCCGGTCACCGTGGTCAAACATCACCTCTGATTGACGTGTTTTCCATACGAACATTTCAAAATTCACACCGCGATTGTTTTAGTATGATTTCATTGCATTCCGAGGCCGTTCGGGTGGTTTTGACCACCCAACGCGCCTTTTAAGAGCGCGCTGAACTGCTGAAAATGACACATTCGGTCGTACCGCACGTACCACACATCTGATGGACGTGCCATCTCCTCCTGCATGTCACGAATAATGTTCCTATCGTTCTCATGCGGTTTCAGGTCATTCAGAGCACTTTTGATCTGAATTCGACCGTGACACACCGTTTTGGTGTTTTATGACTCCGGAAACGCGTTTCCGGTCAACACGGTCAAATGAAACCTCCGATTGACATTCTGTGTGTCCGAAAATTTTAAAATTCACACCGTGGTTGTTGTCGTATGATTTCGTGGCATTCTGAGGTCGTTCGGGTGGTTTTGACCACCCAACGCGCCCTTTTAGAGCGCGCCGAATTGCTAAAAATGACACATTCGGTCGTACCGCGCGCACCGCATGTCCAATGGACGTGTCGTCTCCTCCTTTATCTCAAGAATAATATTCCTATCATCTCATGCGGTTTCAGGTCATTCAGATCATGTTTGCTTTGAATTCAACCGTGACACGCCATTTTGGTGTTTTATGACTCCGGAAACGCGTTTCTGGTCACTACGGTCAAACGGAACCTCCGATTGATGTGCCTTCTCTCCGACCATTTCAAAATTCACACCGCAGTTGTTTTTGTATGATTTCGTGGCATTCTGAGGTTGTTCGGGTGGTTATGACCACCCAGCGCGCCCTTTTAGAGCGCACCAAACTGCTGAAAACGGAACATTCGGTCGTACCGCGTGCACCGCATGTCCGATGGATGTTCCGTATCCTCTTGCATGTCACGAATAATATTTCTATCGTTATCGTGCGGGTTCAGGTCATTCGGAGCACGTTTTCTCTAAATTCGACCGTGACACGCCGTTTTGGTGTTTTATGACTCAAGAAACGTGTTTCCGGTCACCGCGGTCAAAAGACACCTCCTATTGACGTGATTTCTATCCGAACATTTTAAAATTCACACCACGGTTATTTTCATATGATTTTGTGGCATTCCGAGGTCGTTCGGGTGGTTTTGACCACCCAGCGCGCCCTTTTAAAGCGTGCCGAACTGCTGAAAACGACACATTCACTCTTACTGTGCGCACCGCATGTCCGATGGACATGCCGTCTCCTCCTGCATTTCAAGAATAATATTCCTATCGTTCTCATGTGGTTTCAGGTCATTCAGAGCACGTTTGCTCTGAATTCGACCGTGACATGCCATTTTGGTGTTTTATGACTCCGGAAACGCGTTTCCGGTCACCGCGGTCAAACGACACCTACGATTGACGTTCCGTCTGTATGAACATTTCAAAATTCACACCGCGGTTGTTTTTGTATGATTTCATGGCATTCCAAGGTCATTCGGGTGGTTTTGACCACCCAGCGCGCTCTTTTAGAGCGCGCCGAACTGCTGAAAATGACACATTTGGTCGTACCGTGCGCACCGCACGTCCGATGGATGTACCGTCTCCTCCTTCATCTCAAGAATAATATTTATATCGTTCTTGTGCGGTTTCAGGTCATTCGGAACACGTTTGCTCTGAATTCAACCATGACACGCCATTTTGGTGTTTTATGACTCCGGAAACGCGTTTCTGGTCACCACAGTCAAACGACACCTCTGATTAACGTGTCGTCTATCCGACCATTTCAAAATTCACACCGTGGTTGTTGTCGTATGATTTTGTGGTATTCCGAGGTCGTTTGGGTGGTTTTGACCACCCAACGCGCCCTTTTAGAGCGCGCCAAACCGCTGAGGATCCCAATAGGAATGCATCTTCATACATATAGAAACTAAGGACTCGAGTGGGTGCCCTATTGATAGAATGATCCTAAGTGGGTGTGTGTGTTTGGGTAATTATGCTTGCGAGTGTTACATTATAATCTGAATCGATGTGGAATCCTGGTTTGGGATAAGATGTTGATGTGAGCTGTGGATGATTCTACAACCATTGTTTTATTTTTATTTCTGTTTATGCATGATGCTTGAGATTCACCAGGATTTTGGGGGTGGGGCAGGATGTCCGGGGTGGGGGGGGGGGGGGGGGGGGCTGTTCGGGGGGTGCGGGGGGGATGTCCGGGGTGCGGGGTGGGCTATACGGGGGTGTGGGGGGGATGTCCGGGGTGTGGGGGGGGGCTGTCCGGGGGTGAGGGGTGTTGTCCGGGGTGGGGGGGGGGGTGTCCGGGGGGGGGGGTACAAGGGGGTTATACGGGGGTGCGGGGGGGATGTCCGGGGTGGGGGGGGGCTGTCTGGGGGGGTGCGAGGGGGATGTCCGGGGGTGCGGGGGGGCTGTCTGCGGTGGGGGGGGGGGGCTGTCCGGGGTGGCGGGGGCTGTCCGGGGGTGGGGGGTGCTGTCCGGGGGTGGGGGGGGGGTGTTCGGGGGTGGTTACGGAACATGGTTTTTTCAAAACAATTACAGAACATGCAATTTAAAACATTAAAGAATTAAATGAACAAAAAATATCCAAATCATTAATCTGTTTCATGGTTCTCAATTCGTGCACACAAACATTGCGTCAGACCAAAACACATATGATACCCCCAAATAAAAAAAAATCTCACTAGAAACCCAACTTATACATCAATAACAACCCCACCAGTAAAAACAGAAACACACCTCATGAATATTATGCGTCATGCGTGTTCATCACTGCTACCTCCATCCGGTGGGCCAGGGGCCTACAATAAATAAACATTATGAATATTTTCATAACAAAAATAATTAAAATTAAATAAATAAATACAGTATAAAACTGTGTCATATGATCCCCTGCACCATCACCTGGACGCACTTATTCCCGCAGTGCTCTAACCTCAGCATTCAATTGCGCATTTGCCTCCTCGGAAGCATGCATCTGTGCCTCAAAATCTGACAACTACTGTGTCATATGAGCAACAACAGGACCGACAACCACAACGCGTGACACTACAGAACGAGGAATCCATGTTCCATAGGTCAAACTATATCCATTCCCGTCCTGACAAATAATGCGATGAAATATTTCATCCCTTCGCATGGGAATTTGTCGCTGGTCCTCTGGCAGATGTTCTAACTCAGCTTCAAATTGAGCCTGTGAAATATTTAAATATATATACATATATATGTTAATATACAGATTTATGTAAGTATTGGTAAGTACAAGCACTTACTATTAATGCTGTAGCCTCTGGATCATTGCGATCACGAGTCCTCATCTACACTGACATTTTATCAGTCGGTGCACCTTGCTCCCACAATTGTATATGAATAGAATATAAACACAAAACCATATTAATTAATAAATTAAAAAATGAATAATAAATACCTCATGTCATATCTGAGACACGTGACGAGTCCCGAGCCTATGAGGTGGTCCCTACAACGCTCGATTCTCAGAATGGCGTGCTGACACCTCCTATATTCAATTCATTAAAATTTCAAACAAATCACACATTCTTGAAAATATATATACACCAAAATAAATATAAAAACTGAAACACCCTCAGTAGACCAATATGCAACCAAGTCACGCCACTGAGCCGAGAGGACACCTCTTGGGACTTTTTCCAGAATTTCTAGGACACTCACATTTGGTACCCAATGGTCCCTCTTCACTTTGCCTTTATAGTCTTTCCACATCTTACAACATTTTCTCATACACATGGGCCAAAACTCTTCGGGGCATACTTTCAAATTTTTCTATAAAGAAAAAAATCACACATATTAGTATTGTTTATACATAGAGAATAAAGTAAAATGTTCTTCTTACCTAAACCTCCCTCCAAAGACGATCTAATGTGTCCTGAGGGATAGAAGCCCAGTCACGTGTGGTCAATGGAAATCGATGTGGGTTATGTATGATATGACCCAAATGACGAATAAATGCAGGGGCATTCGGTCCCACGGGATGAAATACCTCATCAAATGAAACATCAATCATCGTGTCAGAATTCCATGATAAAATGCCACGACCGGGGCCTGTCTTGCGAGAGGAAGAAGCAATTGAGTCTAATCCCATTGAAATTTTATATATAATCTGATAGATGTTATAAATAAATAAATAAATAAATAAATATATGTATGTTTATCAATTACATATAAAATAGAGACAATGACATTCAAACATACCTCGACCCTGAGTCATAGATGCCTCATATGGATGATGTGGATATGCTGCCTCTTCCCCTGACATGCTTGCAGTCATAGAAAACATTAGTAAGGGGACTATCCAAAGTGTCTAAAAGATAAATTGGATTGTTCTTAAAAAAATCAAACTTGTACAATTGTTAATCAAAAAAAAAAATGGATTGAATAATTAGTTGTGAATTAATTTTAAAAAATCAGAAAGTTAACAAAACAGATATACAAATTATGTACACAACCAGTCAATGCATAGCCAAATTTCAGATAGAATTAATAAAAATTCAAGCAGCACATGAACCAGATGAAGAATACCTCAAAGGGAAGATACACCGATAATAACATCAATAAACCAAGAGTAAAATCACCCTTAATATTTATAACTGAATAAACTTCCAAAAGTGAGGATTAAAACTTACAAGGATTTATAAAATGGTTAGATAATTTATGATATCCTAGGTCATTCAATACTGAATAGTGGGAAAACAATTATACCTTTCATTAAGCATGAAAATTGATCGTTTCTCCTTCAACAACCGCTCTGACCCAATAAATATCTTCTTCACGTTGAACTACGATATGTTGATCAAGTTGTTGGTAAACAAACGAAACAGTCTCGGGTTCATCTTCTTCAAATAAAAACACTCCTCTCCGAGACATTTTGACAACAACTTTCCAACTTGGATCCGAAGGCAAAGTAATGAAGAATACTTGTTCCGCTTGTGATGTCAAAATGAAAGGTTCATTATCAACTCGTTCATTATTTCTGTATAACATATAGTTAAAATTCACCAATGAAAACTAATATTGATCGACTTTACATCCACGCAATGGATCAACCTAATTAAACTTTAACAATATGTACTTCAAACCGTGTGTGTATACAACTTCAATGATGTCTATCAATTGATCATAGTAATAACCAGAATCGAAAAATGGACAACTGATGCCACTGTTTTGTGTTGATCATTTGTCGTCAACATCTTTAATGCGAAATCGAAAACTATTAGCATCAATAGCTTTATAACGATGAGCCGTTATAGATGGAACCTCATCCATTTGGATAAATTCTTCAGTTAGCGTGGGGTCCCCTAACTCCCTCAGCTTACGAACCTACATAATTTATAAAATTCAATACTGATATATGCAGAAATAAATTAGTATAATACTTCACTCATAATGAAAATCAATTTATACATACATAATCCTTGAACCAATCATGAAATGATGCATAATGAGATTGTTGAATTTGCAACTCAGTCGCACGATACATCTCTTCTTTTATCTCATTAATGTGTTTCCTGCAAATGATAATGCGATGTTTAAATGATCAACTTATGCAAACAAAACATGTAAAAGTTATACAAGCACATTGATAAGATACTTACTGCATTAATGGTGGAACTGATGGAGTATTGAACAAGATATATCGATGTGCTTGTATCCACTCGATGTTGTCCATATCAAATGTGGTTCCTTCTCCAACTGAACCATCATGAATCCGAGAGGGCTTATCTAATTTTTTTTCAACATCCGTAAGATATTCTGCACAAAAAGTAGTACACTCATCCATCAAATAACCATTAGCTATTGATGCCTCCGGACGAGCTCTGTTGCATAAAAATCATTTCAATGTACTCAAATACCGTTCAATATGATACATACACTTGAATTGCACTAGACCAGAAGCCATTACTTCATTAGTTAGGTGCACTATCAAGTGGACCATAACATTGAAAAATGAGGGGGGAAAAGTTTCTCAAAGTGACAAAGCGTAAGTACAATTCGGTCCTACAAAAATTTTAAATCACTCATTCGTTGATTTCTTAAAAAACATGTCTAAAAAAATTACTCATCTCAATCAACGACTGAACAACATTGGGGGATAAACAATCACAAATTACGATTGGAATCAACTGCTGAAGTAGTATATGATTGTTATGAATTTTTAACCCTTGCAATGTCTTGCTCGTCAGATTCACACACTTTGAAATATTATAAGAGTGACCATCAGGCACCTTGACCATCTTCAAAATGGAAAGAAATGTCTCTTTCTCCTTTTTAGTCATCATATAATGTGCAATAGGTATATATGCCTTGTTTCCCTCAGCTAACTGTAAATGAAACTGTTTCCTTAAACCCATTTCTTCCAAATCACGGCGTGCATTAACATGGTCCTTTGATTTTCCACTGACACCTAAAATGGTCCATAATATGTTATCACAAACATTTTTTTTCAATGTACATGACATCCAAATTATGCCTCAGCATGTTAGTTTTCCAATACGAAAGACTATAAAAAATACTTTTCTTTTTACGATTGTGACTACGCTGCCTACCCGCATCACGAATATTACGTACTGGAGGAGCCACCAAATCCTGAATTTCATATACCGTGCAGATGTTTTCTTCCTCAATCTGTGATAACATTTCAACTCCTGTAATGATCTTTGGTGCTGGGATGAACTCTCTAGAACCATCGAATGCCACTCTGTCCTTTCTGAACCTGTGCTGAGGGGGGAGAAAACGTCTGTGACCCATGTATGCCCATTTTTTGGAATGTTTAAGCCATACAGTTTTTTTACTTTTATTGCAACAATGGTAAGAAAATTCCTCTTTCGTAATCTAGCCTGATAAATTTGCATAAGCTGGGAAGTCATTGATTGTCCACAATAAAGCAGCCTGCAGTTTGAACATTTCATTCGTTTTTCAGTCATAAGTCATCACACCATCGCCCCAAAATTCATTCAACTCATCAATCAATGGCTGAAGGTAAACATCAATCTTATCCCCTGGACTTTTAGGTCCATCAATAAGAGTGGAAAGTAATATAAATTGTTGCTTCATACAAAGCCATAGAGGAATATTATATGGAACCAACACCACGGGCCATGTGCTATGAGTTGCACCAACCATAGACTTGAATGGATTGAAACCATCTGCTGCCAATCCCAATCGAACATTACGAACATCTTTAGCAAAGTCGGGATGTCTCTTATCAAAATCCTTCCATGCATGAGAGTCTTCCTGGTGGGTTAACATATCACTTTCATGAACTCTTTATGCATTCCATCTCATTAAATTAGAAATTTTAAATGACATAAAAAATCTTTTCAACCCTGGTTTAAGGGGAAAGTAACACATTTGATTTACGACAATCGGTTTCCCATGTATCACAATCTGAATTTGATGAGTCTTATTTCACCTATTCTCTTTCCACATGGAAGCACCACAAATCATACAAATATCCAAATGGATAGTTTCCTTTCTAAACAATATACAGTTGTTTGCACATGCATCTATGGTCTCATATATAAAACCTAAGTTCTCTGTCAACTTACGAGCATGGTAATACGACTCGGGAATCTTAGCGTCGACAGGAAGAACCTTTTTCAATAACACCAAAAGCATGTCTAATGATATTTCTGACCAATTATTCAAAGTCTTCAAATGCAACAACTCCACGATAAACAACAGTTTATTGTAATAAGTACATCCAGTATATAATTCTGTTTCCGCATCATCAAGTGCTTCATAAAACCTCCTCGAATCGCGATCTGCACCAGAGCGAAGATTTATCTCACCGGTCTCAAGATTCTGGATTTCAATGCCTTTAGGATCAAACCCACGTACCATTTCAGTAAGCATTTCATGCATTGGATCATTCATCCATTCATCAACATTCATCCGAGCTACATCCGTATTTTGACAACGAACATATTCTTCTCCATGACGAGTCCAACTGTTATAATTTTTCAGAAATCCATTAAAGAATAGGTGCTCCCTCATAGTATCTCATGTGAATTGATATCTGTTAGCACATTTTCTACATGGACAACTAATATAGTCACTTTCAAATCCTCTGGTGAAGTCAATAAACTGCATAATTCCATTGAAATATTCTCTAGACATTTGATTTGGAAGATCAATACAACTCTTATCCATAATAATATCTGTATAACAAACATTTACACAATACTTATTACATTTTCATTTTTCAAATCAACTATATTTAAAATAAATACTAATCATTTGTTTATGAACCATTGAAAAAATAATAATGTAAGTGAAAGACCATGTCATACCTGATTGCGCTACAAACCTGGAAGGGAGGGGAGCCAAAGGCGGTGCTGCGAGGGAGAGGAGAGGCAGCGAAGGGGAGCCGGAGCCAAAGGTGGTGCGGTGAAGGAGGGGACAGGCGGCGACGGCGACAGGGAGACGGAGGAGAGGAGGCGATGAGGGGACGAGGGATGGGCATCGAGGGGGGGGGGGGGGATGTCCGGGGTGTGGGGGGGGTGTCCGGGGTGCGGGGAGGGGTGTTCGGGGGGGCTGTCCGGGGTGCGGGGGGGGGGGCGTTCGAGGTGCGGGGGGGGGGGGGGGGGTCTATCCGGGGTGCGGGGGGGCCTGTCCGGGGTGAGGGGGGGGATGTCCGGGGTGCAGGGCGGGAGGGGGATGTTCGGGGTGCGGGGGCCATCCGGGGTGGGAGGGGGAGGGCCGAGGGGGCAGAGGGTGGAGGGCGGAGGCCGGAGGCCGGAGGGAAGAGGGGTAGGGGATGAAGGGGGCGGAGGCAGGAGGCCGGAGGGCGGAGGCCAGAGGGCGGAGGGATGCAGGAGGGGAGCGAAGGATGGCTGGAGGGCGGAGGGCGGCCGAAGCGGGAGGGCGAAGGGCTGAGGGCGGAGGGAGGAGGCCGATGAAGGCGGAGGGTGGAGGGCGGCGACGAAGGTGAGTGGTGGAGGGCGGCGGGGCGCGCGGAGAGGCAGAGTGGCGGGGGAGGGTAGCGGAGAGGGTGGCGACGGGGGGGGGGGGGGGGCACCAAAGCCCTAATTGTTTTTTTACAAAGGGCAGCGACCGCCATTGGCGGTCGCTATTGGGTACCTACAGCGACCGCCAGAGGCGGTCGCCCGTGTCAGGGGGATTCAAAGCCCAATATTCTAATAGTGAATCTATCCCACTCAATCAAGATACTCATGGACTTTTAATAACTTAAAATTATAATTAGTGAAGTATTATTCGGTACCCAAGTGTCATGGATGCTCAAGAAGGGTGTGAGTACAACTTAGCTGGGCACCACAAACACGGTCCCATACATAACCAATAAATGCAATGTATAGATGTGATATGCTCAACTGAATAAATAAATAAATATATAATCATATATAAAATAACCACCGTTGATCCTTATGTTCTAACATAACACCCAAGATCGACCCAAACCCGCTTCAGCCAGTGCTGGAGTGTCTCTGAGCATGTCACACAACCATACCAACCAATATTTGGCCCATGGATGATTACTTGGAGAAAGTACAAGGAAATACTATAGTATCTGACTAAATGACTGACTCCTAGGATCACGTCCTAGGAAATCTCATTATATTAGGCTCGATGACGACTTCCTAATATAATTTACTAGGAAATCTAGTAGCATTAGGCATCATCACCGATTCCTAAGGGGTTACCTTAGGCAATCAAATTATGAGACATAACCACTGATTCTAATGACCAAGTATGAGGAAATTATACAAAATTAGTCTCCACTGATCCCTAAGAGGTAATACTAGGTGATAAATAGTCATCAGTGAAGGTATTGAGGCATACGGTGGAATCCGATGGGTCGGGGATTTAAAATTTTCCACCGGCGATCGATGCAACATCATCATTTCTAGCGAAGCGCAACCCCAATAAGGACCGAGGAACACACATGAATAAATTTAAGCACAAAAATTAAACCATAAATACCTAGTTCAATCCGAAGTCGCGCTCAAAATATTCTTGTTACCAGTGATTTCTAATCAAATGATATAAATTAAAATCCCTCTAGATCATCCACACACACTTCAAAAAATATATGGGAGTTTCGATCATTGAATTCCAGGTGCTAGCGTGGAGATCTGATGATGCCTTCTATATTCCAACAATCACCGCATCAATGTACCTTCAATACATGGAGGAGATCTTGATCTATCACCTGGATCAAGAGATTCTCTCTCTAGAAATCAAGATAGGAGAGAGAATATCTTAAGAGTTCATCATGAATAGTCCTTGCGAGAACCTCTTCTCACTCTATTTATAGTGTGTTATGCAATTACCTGGAAAAGGATCCCTAGCCTCCAATTTTTTTTACACACCATATAAATGATATATTATGACTACTGTGCTGATTCATAAATATCATTTATATTTTTATCACATTCTTTTAATATAATAAATATATTACATGATAAAACACAATCCATTAACTTGACTCATCATTGCCACAACAATTAAATGAACCTTGAATATTTTAAACCAATATTCATTCATATGATATTTTCTATGTATTTAATTTAAAACTTGTAAATAAATATAATAAATAAATTCAATGCTAATTATTCTTAACTTTAATAATATGAATTTATTTATTCCTTTTGTGACCATACATCCTTGGACAAAACTCAGACCCTAGTGGTAGGGCCCACCATGTCCTATATACCTATTCACCAGAATAGGGTAGATTCTTGAATACACTATTTTGTATAACCCTATAGGCCATTATCTAGATATCAATGAATATTATTCACAAACCAAGAGTGGAATCTAGTAACCCATCATGTCCCCTAAATAGATAAGGAATATTCATTGCAATGACAACCAACCTACGAACACGCACTGTGTAATACAATCTCTTTGTCTTTAGATATCTCATTAGTAGGATGCACACCCATGTTATCACCCTTTATTGCTTTATTATTTATTGATCTCTATGAATGGATTTACCTTGGACTACCATGGCCATGGATTTATCAAGGTACTACCATCCTGATCAACCAGGCCTGAGATATATTACTTCCTCAACTTGGAAGAAACAAATTCTATCTTGACCATTAAACCAATGTCATACGACCAATGACTCACCCAAAAAAAGATACCTCACCATGACTTCATTATTATTATTTTCCCCTTTCATCAAAGTACACGATCAAATGACACACACTGATAATGATATCATGTAAGATCCTGTACTTCTTAGAGGTAATTTATTGTTTTAATTTTGGTTTGAATCCATTAAATGTGGCTAACTAAATATTTACCAAGTGTATAAGGAATATCAAGGGTGTCCTAGGGGTTCAAGACACAAAGGAAAGGAAAAAATGGAATTTCTGTGTATGTTGCACAGTTAGGGCATAGTTAGTGCAAACTGTGCACCCAAACCCTACTAGCCAGGAGGAGAGGTGCACAGTTTGAGAAACTGTGCAAGGGGGAGAGCCAAACCATATAGGCTCAGACAGATGTATTCTGCACGTGTGGTGTATAGTTTTCCAAACCATGTGGAATTCTATATAAATCATGAAACTTATGTTTTCCTTGGACAATAGCTGGCACACGATTTAGCAAACCGTGTGCCTTATTACAAAATAGAAATTTACAAAACTTCCCCCTTGTGATTTTACATTTCTTACTCAATTTCTTCCCTATTTCTTCTCCTTTTAACCCTATTGATGAACCATTTCAACCCAAGCTTCCAAGGTATCATTCTCTTTTGATTCTAAGCTATTTTGAGTGCCATTGGGTGCAGATCGAAGCTCTAGGTAAGTCTAACACTCATTTTACTTTTTTTTAGATTAGGGCTTGTAGATTCATTATTATTCTTCTAAAACCCTAAAAAAATCTTTTTTTGATGGATCTTAGGTTGGGGATTTAAAGGGTGCTTGAATCTGGATCTAAGGCTAAGGTTAAGGGTGTGTTCATCTTCAGATTCGAGGCAGGCGGTCTACAAGTTATATCCCATAGTCTTGATGTTGATTTTCACTTACATGGTTGTGAATTTTCTAACCTCTTTTTATGTTTTGGATGCATTAAAAATATTTGGTAAAATGGTTGGTTAATCTATGGATTGAACCAACCACAATCCCCATGGGATGCATTGAGATTGACTTGACTGATTTAAGGCCACCCATGGGGCGTGCCAAAATCCCCG
Organism: Viscum album; assembly: GCA_963277665.1. NCBI lineage: Eukaryota > Viridiplantae > Streptophyta > Magnoliopsida > Santalales > Viscaceae > Viscum > Viscum album. Next base: position 995,943,267 of record OY728147.1, read on the forward strand.
AACATGGAAAATTGAAATGTTAAGTATGAAATTGACTTGTAATAGAGTATATACCATGGTAAATGTATTGAAATGTTAGTTTTTATTAAAAAGGGAAAATAATGGTAGTGTGTATAATTGTTGTAAATGGAATAAGGTTTTGTTTTTCATGATGTAAAAAAGGATTAATTTGATTAATGTGAATTTTTCAAATAGATTATGGATTTGTAACATAAATGCATAATTGGATAAATGCATATAAATTATTGAATATGTTGAATGGTATAATGTATGGGAATTTTTGAATATTCTAAATAGTTCAATTTATGGAAATTGTTGAATATGCTAAATTGGATAATGTATGGAAGTTGTTGAATATGCTTAAATAGCTAAGGAATGGGAAAGGTAAATGGGTTATATGAGCTATGCTAAGAAAATGGTAAATGTGATAATGGGTTAAAGCATAAGGATTATTTATGTGTTAAATGAAATATGAAATGTTTATTTTAAGTGTATTGATTATGTATGGTTTGTGATATGGTATATGTGGTAATGGATAGATAAGTATGTCCACATGGATTGGTAGTTGTGGGGTATTGACTTGAGGTTCTATGCCCACAGGTCTGGTTGGACTGAGGCTCTAAACCCCACCCCTATAATGCATGGGTTAGGGAGTCAGACTGAGGCTCTATGCCCTTAATGGTTATATTGGATGAGACTACTTGGACTGAGGATCCAAGTTAAGTGTAATGTATTGTTATGCAACTTTTATCCCTAGTGAGATAGGGAACTTTAACTATTCCCTTATGCATTTTAATTGGATGGATTAAGCCATAGCATAAATTATGTAATGCCTAACCCATGGAATAAGTGATGAAGATGAATTTAGTAATAAAGGTAGCATAATAAATGATATGGAAATAATGATGAAAATGGTTAAAGTTCATATTGTTAACTAATGGAAACTGAGTTGTATTTTGTTTACCTTTCCATTTATTTATTACTTGCATGCACTATCTATTAGATTGGATATTTTGTAGACACTATTGGTGGTGGCCTACTGAGTTTTACTCACACCTTGCTCATTCTGTCATTGGGTACTCAAGCAGATTTTATGGTTGTAGTTTAGGATAAGGGTAAGGGCCCTATGCTAGGGAACTGAGTTGGGATTGGGACATGCATGGATGAGGATCTAAACTTAGAGTCAGGTCCCATTTTGGATTTCAGTTGGTTGTCTTTATTTTTTGTTTTTATTCACTTTGGTATTGTTAGCATTCCATGGCATATCTACTTGTTTCATTGTGTCTCGTACCCTATTTAAGAGATGGTTGGTTATACTAGATTCTAGTTATTGCTTATTGTTCCACTATTTCATTTATTATCTATTGTAGATTACTTTGGTAAATAGGGTATAATCTCCCCATGTGATCTATTAGACCCTCGTTTCTATTCAGAAACCTCCGGCATATGGGGAGGCGTGCTTGAGGTCATAGTGACCCGACTCGGGGCACCGTTTAGTGGCTTCTAGGTTGGGAACATTAAAAATTTGTATCAGAGCAAGTCTTTCTTATGGTATTACTATTTGGGATAGTAGAAAGGAGAATAGTACATGTTGGGACTTGGAAATGAGTCCATTATTGGGAGTATCTAACCAATTTATGAGGGAAAACCCAAGTTCCTAGGGTGGGAATTATTGTTCTTTATGTGTGTTGTTACAACTGAAGGATATTTCATAATTGGGTTATGCACTTGTTGTGTGATGTGACTATTTATGATTTTTTCTCATGGATAAAATGACATGATATTGTGCATTCATGCATAATTTTAGGCACATAGGGATATAGGTGACATGCATCACGATAGACACACCCGAGATGGATGTGTGACATGAAGGTTAGAATGCATTTTACTTACTTGAAAAATCTGAAGAAAATATTGTCTAATAAAGATGATTAAAATAGTTAAATAGAAGTAATGTTAAGGTTTTTTTAAATTATTGTGCTTAATTAAAGGGTTTAAATGAGTTAAAATGATAGTTGTAACGAGTTGTGAAATGGGAAATGTGCCTAAGAGGAAAAAGGTTTGCATTGTAAAAGTGGAAATGGTTTTAAAAAGGTTTCTAATGAAAGACTTGTGGCTATGTAAAGTGAATTATTCTATGCTGACCATGAATGAGGATAGTTTTCTAAGTGTGATGATATACATTGGGATATTTTATTCAAAAAAGTTGTTTTATGTCTAGTGGAGATCCCTATTTAGTGTAAATTGTGGAAGTTTTATGTTATGTGTTCTAAGAATAGTGCTTGGAATTGTAGGAAGATGCCACTATGACGTCATGTGCCAATTGGGTGATATGAAGATGTCACTGAGAATTATCCTCTAGAAATAGAGCAAGGAAACCTGGTGATCCAAGGTGATTGGGGAGAAGAGTAGTTCTATGAGAATTTTTCTTGTTTTATGCAGATGATGGAAAGGGACCCAGGGCGGGTTGTGCTGAGTATGTTTGAGCTGACTAGGGAGTTCCAGCAATAGTACCCCCCAACTTTTGTGGGAGAGGGTGGACCTAAGGTATCTGAGTTTTTGATAGAGTCTATCTAGAAGATTCTTGACCACTTATAATCTCCTGATAAGTGAGTCAAGTTGGTAGCTTACATGTTACGAGGATAGGAAAAACGTTGGTGGGACATCTTGGTTCAGACCAAAAAAGCAGAGGGTATGTTGTGGAAGGGATTCCAAGAAAAGTTTTTGGAACACTTCTATCTAGAGAACTTGATGCAATGGAAGTCTATAGAGTTTATGATCTTGACATAGGGAACTATGATAGTGATGAATTATGCTAGTTGCTTCACAGACTTGTAACACTTCGTTCTAGAATTGGCAGGGGATGAGATAACTACACCGAGACATTTCCAAGATGGGATAAGACATGAGATTAAGTCCCAGGTGAATATATTCTGTCTAAATAGGTTTTTTGAAGTGGTAGATCAGACCCTTATTTCAGAAGGAAATATCAAGGATGCTCCTGGTGGTGGACATGCAACCTCAATTGGGCAATCTAGTGGTGCGACTTTAGATAGTAGGAAGCACTTCTTTGAGAGTTATCACTAGGGTGGTGGTGTTCTGGGCAGTTAGAAAAGGTAACTAGCCTCTCAGGGTATCAATTAGGTTTTCTACTATCAGTGTGGTAGGACGAGACATATGTGCGGTCAGTGTCCTCGAACACTGGTTGAGTGTTGAGCGTGTGGCAGGATAGGTCATGTGCAAAAGTTATGTAGGAACCCTTGACATCTGGGCATAGATGTAGGACTGAGGTAGATACCAAGTGCAGGCAGGGGGTCAGTTACCCCATATTAGGCAAGCATTTGGAGCTTGATTGGTTGTACCAGTCAAGGTGGTGGATGTGGTACTTCTGGGTGAGAGAATATCTATCAGTATGGTAGTTCATCACCAAGAAATCAGGTAGGAGAATAGGGTAGAGGGGTGGGGCAACTTCATGCAGTTTTGCCTACACTTGGAGCTGGTGAGGCTAGACCATCATCTGTTCTAGGTATGATTATTGTATATTCCATGATTTCTAGTGCTTTATTCGATACAAGTGCCTCAAATTATTTTATTTATGTTCAGTTTGTGGTTGTGTTGGGCCTATAGGTGGAATGTAATTATGGGGTTATGTCAATTGATACACTGTTAGGGGTGAGAACAAAAAATATCAGGCAATGTAAGGGATGTGCTCTCGAGATTGGTGGGTACCATTTTCTACGGGACTTGTTTGTACTAGAGATTTCAGGTTTTGATTTGATTTTGGGCATAAACTTATTGGTGTTGTACTAGACCCACATTGACTATTACCATCATAGGGTAATGTTCACGTATCTTGAGGGAGACATTTATGTCCATCATGGTGAATGGGATGTTTAGGCAGGCTGTACAGGGCCGGTTTTTTAGTAGTTGGGTGAGATCACAACCCAAGTGGCTTATCTTATGCTTGATGATGTGTGAGTAGAGTAGTAAGCCTTTACTCCAATGGTGGATCCGTTCCAGGATTTGTTTTTCGAGGGCTTCTCAGGATTGAAACCCGAGAGAGACGTGGAGTTCATGATATAGTTTCTACCAGGAGAAGAACCAATTTCCTTCCCACTATACAAAATGGAACTGACAGAACTCTAGGAGCTTAAAACTCAGTTAGAGGAGTTAGAAAATAAGGGGTTTATTCATTCTAGTACACCACATTGGGGATCTACTGTGATGTTTTCCAAGAAGGTTGATGGATCCTTATAGTTGTTTATTGATTATAGGAAGCTGAATCAGATGATAGTTGAATATATACCCTCTTCCTCAAATTGATGATCTGTTTGACTAGGTGAGAGGTTAATTGGTGTTTTATAAGATTTATTTGAGATCAGAGTATCACTAGATGAGGGTGAGGCCTTATGATGTCCTTTTAACTATCTTCAGGAGAAGGTACAGGTTGTATGGGTTTGTGGTGATTCCGTTCAGGTTGACCAATGCGCTGACAATGTTCATGGATTTAATGAATCAAATATTTCACCCATATCTAGACTAATTCGTAGTTGTCTTTGTTGATGAAATATTGGTGTACTCTAAAAATCACGACGATCATGAAAAACATCTTAACATCGTTCTGATTACACTAAGAGAGAATAGGATATATTCCAAGCTATACAAGTGCCATTTCAGTATTGATAGGGTGAAATTATTAGGTCACATTATCTTAGAGGTAGGCATTTTGGTGGATTTAGAAAAAGTGCAGGCAGTTGTGTCTTGGGATCAGACCAAGAATGTTTCTAATGTCCAAAGTTTTCTGGTTTTGGTAGGATATTACAGAAGATTCATTAAATACTTTTCTCATTTGGCAACACCACTCTTGGGTTTGACTAATAAGGGAATTATGTTTGAATGGTCTGAGACATGTGAAAGTGCTTTCCAAGAGTTAAAGAAGTGGTTGACTACCGCACTAATTATAATCTTACTCGAGTTAGGTAAAGGGTATATCCTATTTTATGATGCGTCTGGTGTTGGGATTGTAGCAATGTTGATGCATGATGATCGGGTTGTTGCATATGGGTCACAGTAGTTGAGGCCGCATGAAAGAAACTACCCTACGCATGATCTTAAATTAACTGTGGTGGTTTATTACTTGAAATGTTGGTGGCATTACTTGTTGGTAGAATGGTTTATAGTGTATACTGATCATAATATCCTTAAGTATATATTCTATTAGCATGATTTGAATCTTTAGTAGTGAATATGGGTTGAGTAGATGAAGTCCTTTGACTTTGGGCTAGTTTATACACTAGGAAAGGGAAATAATGTTGTATATGCTTTGAGTTGGAAGACTCAAAATTAGGCAGTTCAAGAATCTAGTTCCAAGTGAAGGATGATGGATTTGTTTATAGAGATGCATCTAAAGGTGTAGTATGGACAATGGTAGATGACCCTTGCATCCTTGGCAGTTGAGTCTGTGCTTCTGAATTGGATCAAGGAAAATAAACACGATGATTCAAAGTGTTTGGAATTGAAGGAAAATCTAAAGGTGGGGAGTCACCTTCTGGATGGAGCATTGGAGGCGATGGTATTGTTTATGTTTGTGGTCATGTTGTTGTGCCAACATGTTTACAGTAAGAGTTAATGCATGAGTTTCATGCATCAAAGTGGGTGGTGCATCCTGGTTTGACAAAAATGTATCGTGACATTAATAGGTGATATTGGTGGCCAAGGATAATGAAAGAGGTTATGAATTTCATGGCACGATGCCTTACTTATCAGTAGGTTAAGGTTGAGAATCAGCAACCAGGTGGTTTTTTGTAGCCATTTCCCATTCATAAATGGAAATGGAATGATGTGATGATGAATTTCATAGTAGTTCTTCTGAGGATGCCTTAAAATAATGATGCAATCTGGGTAGTCATTGATCGGTTGACTAAAGTGGCTCATTTCTTGCCGATTTGAGAGACTTTCATTGTGAAACAATTGGGTGAGTTGTATATCCATGAGATAGTATGGTTTCATGGGGTACTGCATACTATACTTTCATATCGTGATCCACATTTTACATTGCATTTCTATAAGGGTTTACAAAAGGTGCTAGGAACCCAAGTGTTTTTGAGTACAACTTTCCACCCACAGATAGACAGGCAGTCGAAGCATACTATTCATCTACTAGAGGACATGTTGAGGGATTGTATCCTAGATTTCATTGGATCATGGGAAAATCATTTGGAACTTGTTGAGTTTTCCTAAAATAATAGTTACCAGGATATGATTCATATGGCACCATTTGAGGGGCTCTATGGTAGGTCATGTAGATCTCTGATGTGTTGGTTAGAGGTTGGGGAATCAGAGTTGTTGGGACCAAGTCTTATGCAGGAGACATCGAAATGGTTTTAGTTGATTTGGAAACGTATGACAATGGATCAGATTAGGCAGAAGTCATATATGGATTGGCATCATGGACCACTTGAGTTTGCGGTGGGTGATCGTGTGTTTCTTTGGATGTCTCTGAGGTTGGGTCACTATTTAATTTAGAAACAAGGTAAGTTGGTGCCCAAGTACATGGGACCGATTGAGATCGTGGGGAGGATCAGACTAGTGATGTACCAATTAGCTCTTTCACAATGATATAATGGTATGCATGATGTTTTTTATGTTTTAAAACTTCAAAAATATCACCTTGAACTATCTCATAAGGTTGATGTTAAGGATGTTGAGCTTGAGGCTAATGTGTCTTTTGAAGAGAATCTAGTTTATATTGTGGATTGTATTGAGAAATCTTGTGGGTCAAGACTATTCACTTGGTTTGAGTTATATTTAAGCATGGTAATGTTCAAGAAGAAAATTGGGAAAGGGAGTCAGATGTACGAGCCCAATGGCCCAATATCTTTTCCTCATAATATAATTGATTCTTAGAAGAGTGGCTCGAGGATGAGCTGTTATAAGGTGGGGATTTTTAAGATCCCAGACTTTATGGAGGTAAGTTATTGTTTAAATTTTGGATTGAATCATTGAAATGTGGCTAACTAAATGTTTACCGGGTTTATGAGGAATCTCAAGGGTGTATCAGGGATTCGAGACATGAAGGGAAGGGTAAAATGGCATTTATGTGCATGTTTCATGGTTGGTTCACATTTAGTGAAAACAGTGCATCCAAACCGTGCTATCTAGGAGGAGGGGTGCACGATTTGAGAAGCTGTGAAAGGGGGAGAGCCAAACCATGTGGGCTCAGACAAAGGCGTTCTGCACAATTGGCTAATGGTTTTTCAAATCATGTAGAATTACTAGGAAACCATGTGTCTTAGGTTTTTCTTAGGTAGTAGCTCACACATGTTTGGTGCATAGTTTGGAAAACTGTGTAGCCAAACTGTGCACCTCATTAAAAAATGGAAATTTTTTAAACTTCCCCTCAGGATTTTAAGTTTTTTACCTGATTTCTTATCCTCTAAACCCTAGTGATGAACCATTTCAACCCAATATTCCAAGGTATCATTCTCCTTTAATTTTAGGTTGTTTGGAGTGTTGCTGGGTGCAGATCAAAGCTCTAGGTAAGTCTAATGCTCCTTTTGCTTCTCTTTTCTAGATTGGGTCTTGTAGATTCATTCTTCTTCTTTCAAAACCCTAAAACCCTCTTTTTCTAGTGGATCTTATGTTGGGGATTCAAAGGGTTCTTGAATTCAGATATAAGGATAAGGTTAAGGGTGCGTTCATCTTTGGATTTGAGGTAGGTGATCTACAAGTTATATCACATAGTATTTATGTTAATTTGCACATGCATGATTGTGAATTTTCTTCCCTCTTATTGTGTTTTTGATGTCATTAGTAATATTTGGTAAAATGGTTGGTTAATAGATGGATTAAGCCCCTCAAAATACCCATAGGATGCGTTGATATTGACTTGACTGATTTAGGGCCACCCATGGGGTGTGCCAAAATCCTCGAACATGGAAAATTGAAATGTTAAGTATGAAATTGACTTGTAACAGAGTATATCCCATGGTAAATATGTTGAAATTTTAGTTTGGATTAAAAAGGGTAAATAATAGCAGTGTGTCTAATTTTTGGAAATGGAATAAGGGTTTGTTTGGCATGATGTGAAAAGGTTAATTGGATTAATGTGAATGTGTCAAATAAATTATGGATTTGTAATAGAAATGCATAATTATATCAATGCATATAAATTGTTGAATCCACTGAATTGGATAATGTATGGAAATGGTTGAATATGATAAATGGGATAATGTATAGAAAATTTTTGAATATGATAAATGGTCTAATGTATGGAAGTTGTTGAATATGCTTAAATAACTAATGTATGGGAAATGGAAATGGGTTAGATGAGCTATGCTAATAAAATGGAAAATGTGTTAATGGGTTAAATCATAAGGATTATTTATGTGTTAAATGAAATATGAAATGTTTATGTTATGTTTATTGATTATGTATAGTTTGTGATATGGTATATGTGGTAATGGATAGATAAGAATGTGCACATGGCTTGGTAGTTGTGGGGTTTTGAATTGAGGTTCTATGCCCATGGGTCGGGTTGGACTGATGATCCAAAACCCACCCCTATAATGCACAAGTTAGGGAGTCAGACTGAGGATCTATACCCCTAATAGTTTCATTAGATGAGACTACTTGTACTAAGGATCCAAGGTAAGTGTAATGTATTGTTATGAAACATTCATCACTAGTGAGATAGGGAACTTGACCTATTCCCTTATGAATTGTAATTAGATGACTTAGGCCATAGTGTAAATAATGTAATGACGAACCCATGGAACAAGTGATGAAGATGAATTTAGTAATGAAGGTATCATAAGAAATGAGATGGAAATAATGATAAAAATAGTTCAAGTGAATATTGTTGAATAATGGAACTAGAGTTGTCTTTTTTTACCTTTCCATTTATTTATTACTAGAATGCACTATATGTTAGAATAGATATTTTTTAGACACCATTAATGGTGGCCTATTGAGTTGTACTCACACCCTGCTCAAGCCGCCATTGGGTACTCGGGCAAATTTCATGGTTACAGGTCACGACAAGGGAAATGGACCTATGCTAGGGAATTGATTTGGGTTTGGGACATGCATGGATAAGGATCCGAACTTGGAGTCAACACTTGTTTGTGAGTTCAAATGGTTGTCTATATTTTGGGGGTTTTATTCACTTTGGAACTGTTAAAATGACATGGCATATCTACTTGTTTAATTATGGCTTGTACCCTATTTGGGAGATGGTTGGTTATGATGGATTCTTTTTATTGATTATTATTCTTATATTTCATTTATTATATGTTGTGGATTAATCTAGTAAAGAGGGTATAGTCTCCCCACATGATCTATTAGACCCTCACTGCTAGTCAAAAACCTCTGGTGTATGGGGAGGTGTGCTTGATGTCACGTGGAGACCCAAATCGGGGCACCGTTTATTGGATTCTAAGCCGAGGATGTTACATATCAAGTCAGGAGACCAATACACATGTCTGTAGATAAGAACTACCAATGACACCCAAAAAATGTGGTGTTTTTATTGGAGATTCCTTCCTCGTGATTTCAACTACTAGAGATCACCAAGTGCAAACTTCCTGAGAAGAAGTCACAATGATTATGATCCCCCAACACCTGATAGTCAAACATCTACTGTGTCCAATCAGTATGATGTATCTAGACCATATGAAATATTTTTAAGATTATTTTCATAGTATCTCAAGGTTCTCATTATATCCCAATATCTACTACAACCTTTTGATATGACAAATAATATATGGAAATTACCATTTAAATAGTGGACACAGAATTTTATACACTTTAATGGTAAGAATACATCATGTATATCTAACTATATACATAAAATTTAATAAAAAATTACCGTATAGTTGAGTTCAGGGAACCCACTATTACAACACTCCCACTTTCACTAGATCCAACTTTCTAACCATCATTGTTAGCTCTCAAATGATTAAGATCATGTTTCTGCTGAGTCACAACTTTAGTCGCTAGGTCTGACATGTTTTCATTGCATGAGTATTCTGCTATATACGACCTCATATCCTTGAGTAAAACTTCTCAAGATATTTTATCCCCAATTACATCCCTTTTTTCCACTATTATAACGTGACATCTTGACTAGTAAGAATATCATAATTTACATTATTGTAATACTTTACTTACTAGGTGTGATTCCAAGAACCAGAACAAATCATTGCATTTAACTACTTCTTAGCTACCTCAGAATCTGTAACTTACTTAGTATTTGTAGGTATAGATACCAATAGCTTGTATGAGCTTGCCTTTCTCATTTCATTATTCTGAATTTGATATTAGATCATATTGACCTTATAGGAAATCTAGTTTGTGTCCCCTAAAAAACTAATATCTTTTCTTCTCCACTGACCAGGTACATATCTCTTATACTTCCTCAAGTAGAATCAGATATTTCTGACTACCTCCCTTATATTTCTTCTAGATATAACTAATATTTACCTACTATAAAGTATAACTTGGCAATATAAATTCTTGTACATATCATAACATACGTGATTGATCCATCGCTAAAGTGTATGGAATTCAGATCACCATGTTAATCTCATCCAATGTATCAGACACGTCTACCTGGAGAGATATATTTAATGTTACATTGGTAATAATTCTCTCTCAAATTATTCCAACTTGTATTTTTCAATACATTGTTAGTATATGTATGATTGACTAAGTCTAAACAATCGTTAGATCTACCTCAGTAGATCCTATTCCCTAGAACTTAGGTTTCTACTTTAAGTCAATCATTGGAGAATTAATTTCATCCTAGTCTTAACTAACTGTAAGACCAATAACTGTTTTTCATATGTTACCAAACATATTTCACTTGGAAAACCATGGATCTCCCACTATCCTCTGGTAGACACATTACCAAGATTCATTCCAAATGAATATACTACGATCTTGTTAATTTAATATGAAATTGGATTTCAGTAACTTACACCCCTTTATCAGCATTATATGATGTCACCATACCTTTCTGGTTGCGTCATATAAACACCTTCCATTATTGGTGGTCTTTACATCTAATACTCAATAAAACGATCATAAAAATTATCTATGACAGGTAAAATTCTAATGGATTTAGGCATAATGACTTACTATAACCAATCGAGCCTTATTGGTACTACACTTGTACTATCCATGTATCATCTCACTTGAATACCCACCATAGTATTCAAAATAATAATCCCCTTGCACTCTGATACATGGAATACATTATTGAATTTTAATTGATCTTTTCAATCTCAGCTAATTTATATATACTTATTACTTATAGGAATTATTATTCTCAATGAATAATGAATCACTAACCACAATGAATACAAAACCATCACCATGGTTTTATCCTTCCTATGTAGTATGTGTCTCTGGAACATTCCTCTTCCATACCTCTGGTGGTACTCATTCTTATGCTAACTACTTATAAACCTTTGACATTGACTAAACCCAAGTCAATCTGAATCCCACTATCTCAAATAGAGATGTGCACCCTTATATAGAAATATAGTTTGTATCTTGACTATATATTTTCTATCTTAGTAATTTCTATAATATCCTAAGAAACTTTTAGGATAATCACTATTGATGCACATTGTATTTTTCCTTGATGAAAGTTTTTTATATCCTCAACAAACTTTTTGCATATAAACACATGTTCTTATGAAATTATGGATTTCCATCACACTATGACTTATATGATATTCATTTTTCATGATAGTTGGAATATGGTAATGGGATTTCACCATTATTGGAAAAGCATATCATGAAATATAATGGAAGTTTATGCACTGCATATATATCTTAACGTTGATGCTTCTTATACTTACATCATATCTCTGATGTGTATAAGGAAATGAAAGTTTAGGAAATACTCCATGCTAAATTTTATTAATCAATGATTAAATATAATAATTTATCATTGATCCTTCTTATAAGAATCATAGACCTGATGTGAATAAGGTAATGTGCATTTAGGAATTACTCCACGCTATATTATATTGATTGACGAATGCTTGGTCAAGATATTATTCAACATGTTGACCCAAAGAAACTCATACCTTTTGACTATTCATATACCATACTTCACTTTCACATTCCTTAAGCACTTAAAGGAATATTATGAAGTATAGTTACCATTAACTTACCCTTGAAATAGTTTACGATCTCTTTCTAAACTAATTCTGAAAGCTTTGTGGTGTACCTTTATTTCTATAGGTTTCTTTATCCAAACTAATAAGTATATACATCGATAATACCTAAGGTGTTTAGATCAGCTGAGTCTAAATACCATACTAGGTATATCCTTGATGTCCACCTTTTTTTTCACTTGACAAAGAATTATCTTGCCACAACTGGGTATATAAGTCTTACATTTTATATCCATCAAGTATTTCTAATGATTCATGTACCACTGAACTATTTTTTGAGTATAATACACAAAAAACAACATTCATTCCTAAACTTGGAATAATGACTCCTAGTGTCTAGAGGACACGTGAGATAAATTTTTTGGTTATAATCAACAAAATTTCAACTAGAATCATTCACTTGGAAATATAGAAGTCATGTACTTCTCACCATTGACTTAGGCACCACCCTTTCTCAGCCACTTGGAGAACACACCTTACTTATTGTAATGTTTCTATACTTACTTGGTTACTGTATTCAAATACACATATGTTATAGGAACATTGTATTCAATACCCAAGAAGTTTAATATAAACATTAGTTAATTAATATTCACTTAAGAATAAGTGAGTAATTGCTTATTCAATTCAGTTTATTACATTTATCTTTCAGAGAATTTATTTCATGATATGCTAATAAAATAAACTCATGTTTAATGCTTCTTTCTTTGAAAGACGTTGTGAAGGTGCCTTTGTAATGCCACTTTCCATTTTATTTTTCACCTTATTTAAATTTTTCACCATAATAACTAATGATTAATCTTTCTTTATTGTCTTTATTGTTTTGAGAACTTTACCTAGAAGGTAACAAAGCATTTTCTCCAAACTGTTTGTTTTGTAATATTAAAAAAAAACTGGAGAATATGGGTGAAAATGATATTAGAATAGGATGTATTGAAAGATCATAACCCACCTTTCAATTTACACAGATCCAATGTAATCATTATCTATTCATACCTATGCTTCTCTCTATCCTTGAAAACTTCTTGGAGATGAGACTATATGTAATATCATTCATGTCCTGATGTAGTATCCACAACTTATAACAAATTTTGATGAAATAATTATGAAAGAACCATCATATACATAAAACATGAGTCTCTTGTAATCATTTTATAAATAACCTTGTTTCCCGAGGTGTCTTAATAGGTATTGGGAACACCAACACCTTGAATTTCCAATATCATAGTATTTTATGTAAGGGCATGTACTACTCTTGGAATCTAGTGCCAATGTAGACATTTAATTTGTACATTAGATATCATAATATTTATTTGTGGTATAACTTTCCATTTTTCTACAAAGATATATTCTAAAATATTAATACTTTTTTATCTTGATTACCAATTTAGACATTGTTGATTAATTAATTAAATCATTAAATGTCTCCCACTATTTTATCGAATTCTAGGAACCCTCTATACTAGAATCAGAATACTCCATTGGTTGAGTATTATAGTGGAAAGGATCATTGAGTCCCCCCTCATAGTCTACAAGATTTGGATACACCAATACTTGGAGAGTTCAAGGTAGGCGTTTAACTGGCCAACCACATTAACTCGCAGTTCCTTAATCTGTTGAGTGAAGTCCCAAATTCTAAAATCATAAACTTGATTTACTTAATGCTTACCTATAAAGCTATATCAAGAAAGATTTAGATACTTATTTTCATCTGACTTTAGTTAAGTCAACCCAACACTCTCATAATTACTCCCTGGTAGTAAGAGGCACCCTCAACTTTGGTTAACGAGCACCCCAAACACCCGGTTAAATTCAAATGATAGAAGGTGTTTAATGACTTAATATTTATTCGAGGGTTTTATTATTATTACATAAAAAATGAAATAATTTTCTATCTCATAAGAACATACTATGTGATCTCACTCACATATGATCATGCGAAAATAGAAAAGTATTCATCGTGTCACATGTTCATTTTATATGTGAATGCTTGTTTATTACTTTATGTGATAGTGCATAAACTACACATACATAAAATGATAAACCATGCATAGATAAAATGACAACATGATCATGAGCTGATACTAATGGTTGATCCATTGAGTGAATAATGGATCAACTTAGACCCTAGGGGTAACTCCCTGAGTCGCGTCACTTGTGAATTGAGTTGCATCACTTACCCATCCAATGTATCAAACTCTTGTTTGGTGTGTCACCATAAGTCAGCATGAAGTACGTCACTGTTGATCTCCGTCGTCATATAATAATACTTGCACACATGCGAGGGGGTCTTGTGAGTAAAAAATACAACTGAGAATTGGACAAGCAGACCCTTATATATATAACGACAAAGATGACTTATGTATCATCATTTATTAAACTAATTATTACAAACAACACTACTACAAAAATTTCCTACATCAGCGCTAAAAAAGGGCTTTAACAGCGCTAAAAAAGCGCTGTAAAGCTCAGAGCTCATATAGGGGGGTCCCTTTTATCAGCACTCCGAAAAGCGATGATAAAGGCCGCTTTTATCAGCACTAAAAAAAGCACTGATAAAAGACCCCTTTATCAGTGCTTTTTTTAGCCTGATAAAAGGGGCCTTTATCAGCGCTTTTAAAAAGTGCTGATAAAAGTCAAAAAAAAAAAAAAAAAAAAAATAAAAATAATACAAGGGAGTGCTTTTATCAGCGCTTCACACCCCCTTTATCAGCGCTAGGAGGTCTCCCACGTGCTGCCCTTCCCGCACATCCTCATACGCGCGCACCCCCTTCGCTTCCACCCGAACTCGAACCCGGGACCTCCCCCCTTTCGCGGCTTCACCTTTACCACTATGCCATTTCGTTTTGTTCTCTATTTAATGATATATCTATATCTATATAGTTATATTTATTCATATATTGATATAGATTCATATTAATATAAATATATTTATTCATATATTAGTATATATATTAATTCATATATTAATATATTTATATATATATTTTTAGTTATAATTTTTTATACGTATATTTATTTGTATATTAATATATACTTATAAGATTAGTTTTAAATACATTTATGAAAACATATGTTTTTTATGTGCGTTTATAAATAAATAAATAAATACATACATACATACATACATACATACATACATACATACATACATACATACATACATACATAGATATATACAAAACACACACACACAAACACATATATATTTATAAATAAATACATATATATGTGTATTTGAAAAGCCATAGAATGTACTTATAAAGATTAGTTTTAAATACATTTATGAAAAAATATGTTTTTGATGTGTGTTTATAAGTAAGTAAATAAATAAATACATACATATATACATATATACAACACACAGACACAAACATAGACACCCACACACACACAAACACATATATATTTAGGAATAAATACATATATATGTGTATTTGAAAATCCATAAAATGTTAAAACGACCATAAATTATAATCCAAAATTTTGTTTCAATTAAACAACCAGTAAAATCGAAGAAAATGAAACAATATTCGATATTATATGTGGTACAGTCCTAACGGACATCCGGATCAGAAGTTATAATTGTTTGAATGTTAAAAAATCAGGGTATCCCGACTAAAAACTCAGTTTTGGAGGACTTCCGAACCTTTTTTGGGCTTGAAAAATGTGACAAAGGATTTTCTTGGGTCACTATCGCATAGAGATCATCGCAGGCTTCGATTTGATATGCTGTAGAGCTCAAACGGACACCCGGATAAAAAGTTATGACCGTTTGAAGTTTGAGTTACATTTTCAACATATTTTAGATCTTTTATTAATTATTTTGATTTTTTGTGTCCTCAAATTGTTATTAAATGATTTTTAATTGATTATAATTAGAAAATTATTAATTAATAATATTTTTTTAAAATATTTTGAAGCCATTTTCCCTAAATTTCTTATATATTAAATGTAATAGTCTATTTATATGTATCTATAACATATTTAAAAAATATATATTGTATTTATATCAATATAAATATACTTATATAACAAAATATTATTTTTCATAATTTTTTTTGAAACTCAACATTTATCAACGCTCGGGAAAAGCACTGATAAATCCACCTTTATCAGCGCTACTTAAAGAAGCGCTGATAAAGGGGTCCCCTTTACCAGTGCTAAAAAAAGCGCTGATAGGGGGGCCTTTATCAGTGCTAAAAAAAGCGCTGATAAAGGGGGCCTTTATCAGCTCTTTTTTTAGCGCTGATAAAAGCGACCCTTTATCAATGCTTTTTTTAGTGCTGATAAATGCCCCCTATATCAGCGCTGATAAAAGTAAATCACATCCCTTTCCTGTTTTTGTAGTAGTGCAACCATTGAAATAATTTAAATAAACAAACAAACAAACACTAGATGTGCATTGGTCAGTCCAAGATTTATGACCAGTCGATACGTATTAAACTCGCATATATGAATCAAATACATTAAATAAAAATTAAAACCGCAATAAATTATTTTCAATTGCATTTATATTGAATTAAAAATTCACTCTTTTTTAATTCAATATTTGCGTTGTTCATTCCGGCAATTATTTTAATTATATTTCAAATTTTAACTCATTTTGAAATATTATTTATTAAATTATTTTTTAAAAAAAATTATATATATATATATATTTCAAATGTAACTCATATATATATATATATATACATACTATTAAATTTTATCTGATCCCATGAAAACCTAGACAGGGATAGGTGGGTCAGGTTGTACCCGTCCCAACTACTCTTGGGTCGGGCATGACCCACCGAGACCCAGTACATATTGGGTAGAACCAGTCCATTAAATTTTGGTTTGATCTAGTAATAACTAGAGGGGACCTATGGGGTTGTGAGTAAGGGGTACCTATAAGGTCCATGGTAGTCGTTCAGGATCAGGATGAGAAAGGTGTTGCTGACTAGATCTAATAGAAGCGACAATTCGGGGCAGCACACATGGAGTCGGCGATGGGCTCACTGACGATCCAGATCTGGTGGATGCCAATATCAAGGGAAGCCACCGGGAACCCGTGGATGGAGAGGGAGATCAAGGATTGACCTGGCCATAGGATCCATTGATTCGGGAGGGTGGTGGGAGTGAGGGTGGCCAACGCAGCTCCTGACATGGCTGCAGGACGACGACCCGGACTGTAGAGGAGCTCGCAATGAAAAAGGGTGAGACTACTCGACCAACTTCATGTGAAGGATGTGCAAAGGGGTGGTGTCCCATGTAGGTGGTAGGGTGTGGTCATGTAGGACCACCAAGTAAGGCCACTGGTGGGTTTTGTCTAGGCAGTGAGGTGCAATGACCGGCTAGGTGTGTGGGGTCTACACAGTGGAGGTGAGTTATAATGAATCAGCTCACAAGAGAAGGTGGCATGCAGTGGAGGAGCTCGTCAACACTCAGTTCACCTAAATGAGGAGAGGGAGGGCCAAAATTGGCAGACATGGGTGTCCCACCCCATTAACAATTTTTTTTAAAAATAAAAATAATTTTTTGCCTTTCAAAAAGGCACTCACACCACACGTCTGTATTTGGTTTGTTGTGTGAATTTTTACACACCATCCAATGACTATAACCCGCAGCACCCAACTCCATTTGTCAAATTTGGTTATGTTTTTATTAAAAAAACAAATTTTAAAAATTAAATATATTTTTTTGTTACTATTTCATTTCCACAAACTGGCATAATATTAGTTTGGCTGGAAAACACTATTTCGGCCGACAGGTATCTAGTCAGAAAACTCAATTTACTAGAAATAACCTCTGCCAATTTCTACCTCCAAGTTAAAATAAAACATATATTAAAATTATATGTTTTTAAAAAATTAACCCATTTTTTTTCTAATCCATATTTAAAACTTCAGATGATCACAACTTGGCCATTCGATCTCAGATTGAACCGTTGTCTACGATGTTGGGACCATAACGACGCCCTATTTTAAATTTAATGAAAATTTAATTTTTTTTCTTGGCTTAAAATAATCACATGTCACTCTGATACCAATTGAAGATACCAGAGTGTGCAGTAGAAGCTGGTGGGCCGAAGATTTAAAATTTTTCCACCGGCGATTGACCTAGAATTGTCATCATCGGAGAAACACAACCCCAGTAAGGTCCATGGATCATATGTGAAGAAATTTAAGAAAAATAATTAAACCATAATTACCTGGTTTGATTTGAATCCATTATTTAAATCTTCTTTTTTCCAGTGATCACCACTCTAAGGATCCAAATCATAATCCCTCAAGACCATCCACACATGATTCAAAAATATATGGAAGCAACGATCATCTAATTCTAGGTTATAGCATGAAGATTTGATGACACCTTTGATGTTCCAATGATCACCACATCAACATACCTTCAATGCACGAGGGAGAGCTCGATCTGATCACCTGGATCAAGAGATTATCTCTCTATAAAGTGAGATAGTAGAGATAAGATCTCAAGATCTCACCATGCATAGTCCTTATAAGAGCCTCTTCTCACTCTATTTATAGTGTGTCATGAAATTACCCAGAAAAGGCTCCCCAACCCTCAGAATTCTTTACACACTAAATAAAAGATATATTATGACTAATATGTTGAGTCATAAATTTCATTTATATTTTTATTACTTTTTTATAATATAATAAATATATTAATGATAAAACCAAATCCATTAACTCGACTCTTCATTCCCAAAAATATTAAATGAACCTTGAATATTTTAAACTAATATTCATTTATATAATATTTTCCATGTATTTAATTTAAAACTTGTAAATATATATAATAAATAAATCAAATTCCAATTATTCTTAACTTGAATAATATAAATTTATTTATTCATTTTGTGATCATACATCCTTGGATAAAATTCAAACCCCAGTGGTGGATCCCACTATGTTCTATATACATATTCACCTGAATATGGAAGATTCTTGAATATGCTATTATGTGTGACCCTCTAGCTCCTTATCTCGATAACAATGAATACTATTCATAGACCAAGAGTGGAATCTAGCAACCCATCATGGCCCCTAAAGAGATAAGAAGTAGTTATATAAATGAAAACCAACCTACGAAAACGCACTGTGTAATATAATCTCTTTTCTATAGATTTTTCATAAAGAAGGACACACACCCATGTCATTATCCTTTCTTGATTTATTATTTGTTTATCTATCAGGATGGATTTACCTTGGACTACAATGACCATGGATTTATCAATGTACTACCATCCTGATCAACTAAGGCTGAGATATATTACTTCCTCAACTCGGAAGGAACAAATTCTATCTTGATCATTCAACCAATGTCATACCACCAATGAATCACCCAACACAAGCTACCTCGCCATGATTTCATTATCACGATTTTTTGCTTGCATAAAAGTATAAAATAAAATGGCACATGCTGATAATGATCTCAAATCAGGAGACCAATAAACATGTCCATAGATAATAACTACCAATGACACCCAAACCATGTGGTTTTTCTATTGGTAGGCCTATCCTCATAATCTCAACTACTAGAGATCATCAAGTGCAAACTTCATGAGAATAAGTCTCAATGATCATAATCCTCTATCACTTGATAGTCAAAAATCTACTATGTCCAATCAGTATGATGTATCTAGACCATAAGACATATGTTTATGATTAATTTTATAGTATATTGAGGTTCTCATTATAGCCTAAGATCTTATATAACATTTTGATACAATAAACAATCTATTGAAATTTCCATTTAAATAGTGGATGAAAAATTGTCTACACTATAATGGTAAGAATACATCATGCTTATCTAAATGTATACATGAAATAGTAATAAAAAATTACTATATAGTTGAGGGAACCCATTATTACAACAATAAAGTTCTAATATGATCTCTAGGAGGTGATCCTAGGTGATCTATAATCACCAGGCATCATCTCCGATCCCTAATAGGTATTCTTAGGTGATATTGTGGACTTGAGGATGAATCTTAGCATCTTGGGAATTCTATATGTATCAAGAATCATCTCCAAACCCAAGGATCATGTACAAGTCATTCATAAATATCATGAATAATAGTCATATCCAAGGATCATGTCTAAGGCATCCAAAAGTAATAGACACAACTATCATATCCAAGAAACGTGTACAAGGAATCCATAAGTATCAGGAATAATTTCCAGATACAAGGAGTGTGTCCAAGGAATCCCATGTATCTCATATATATTAGAGGGAAATATGTCCCACTCTAATCATCTCATATAATACATCTCAATGGGGTTATCCCTCTACCCAAACCTATCACGCACAACCATAGTCTACCTCTCAAGTGCATGACCCATCACTATCAATATGACTAAATAAGGCTCACATCATTGATTATGGTTCTAAGGTGACACCCAAAATCACCAATACCTTTTTTTGATACACACCATTTTAGGGGTCAATATATCACTAGGGAACCCACTAAGGTCCCTTGGGTCTCATCATAGCTAGAGAACTCTACCTAGTTTTCTCTATCCCATTTTCATCAATCGGGTCCAAGTCCATTACTTAGAGAGAATATCATCCCTCAACATCATCATACTTATATTACGACCTCATTGGCCTTGCATGTGTTCATCGAGCCCATTTCCTTCCCAAATACCCTAGGTTGACCCCCACACCCAACCTATCCATAAATCTCCATAGGGTCTACCCACCTAGGTAAATCTCATTTCAGTGGGGGAAGAATGATCACCCATGCTCATCTCACAATCCAAATGACTCTAAGGCATCACTTAGTTCTCAAATGAACTACTTGGGTCAAACATCCCAAACCCACACCCTCCTCGAAAAGGATGTGTCTAAGGATCCCACATCAGTTCCACTCTATTATATTCACATTATTTAATTTCCACCCCTTAGGTTTCTTGTGTTACAAGGCATGCATTTATAATTAGGGCCTCGACCATCAGTGATAGAGGAAAACAAGACAGTGTACAAGAGTCCAATGTGTCCCTTAACACTTTATTCTATCTATCCAAGGTATTAAATTTAATTAAAATAATTTATATAATTTAAATATGTCAATAGACCTATGTGGAGAGACTACTTACCACATGCCGATCATATATATAAAAATTAAAATACTATAAGGGTATGCTCTAGGGACCACTTACCTCATTTACAAAGCTATTCCCTTTTAATTTCCATAGCTTGATAACTATATATTATCTATTACATGACTCTTTTAAGTCCAACTAGCCACCAATATCATCACGAGTCCCTATATCATGCTAATCATTGAAAAATATTTAATTATAATTTTTTTAATTAATTAAAAAATTTAATTCAATTTTATTAAATAGGAATAAATGCCTAAAATCTCACCAAGTGTCATCTGCTGGCCGAAACCATGAGCAACAGGGTGAGAACCATTCCCAACACACCCCCAAACCCAGGCCATGAAAAATACTTGATGCATAAATTCATTCCAATGGACAATTTCATTCAATTTAATCCAAATACCTAAATAAATTCATATGTTGAAATAGCTTAATCAAAATGACATTAAATAACGTGTAGACATCATTATAGGATATCCTCTAGATATGTTATATGAAAGCCACATCATTATCAATCGATTACACCATTGTACAATGGAATCAATGATGAAACCCCATATCATACTGTAGCAAAATTAGAGGTCATTGAAAGGAAATAATAAAGAAAGAAGAGGAATAATATTTTATGAGAACCAATTCAAAGGCACCGAGTCGATTGATTGGGTGGAGGATTTGGATTTACATGGCCTAAAGATATGAGAGATATTAAAGAGTTTAAATGATACAATGGGCACCCATATCACCATATTAAAGGCCCAATATATCTTACTCTGTATGGATGAAAAAAATGGGCCTATTATCTCTCTAATTTAAGCCCAAACGTGATGTTTTAAGCTTGTCCCACATGGTTGCACGAATTTTGGAAGCCTTACCCACATAGAGATTGTAGAATGACATCTTTGGACACCAAAGTCAAATACGATTGGCTAGGTACTCAAAGTCAAGTCTAGTGGGCTATGGGTGGAAAGGCATGTGCTACTTTTCCAAAAATTCATCGTTAGATTTTATATTTTTGAATTTAAGGGGACAAGGTAGTAATAGGAGTTATGATTTTAGGGTTTTAGATCCTTGACCTTTTATGTCACCCCTTGACTATAAATAGCCACACCATGGCATTGTATTCTCATTCAAGTTTTCATTAGTGAAACTTTGTGATTTTATTTTCTCCATTGTGAGGATTATTACTTTATTCCCTTGCTCATGTGTATTATTTCATTATAAATATACAAGTTAGATTAGTGATCCAAGATGGAAAATCCCCCAATTCCATGCCTCAACCCAAGCATGTTGTTGTGTGGATTTTCCATCAAATACCTCCCTTGAGTGTGTTTTCTGAGTGGTAGATCATGCTTCTTATAGTATTGGTTTACTACTTTCTTACACTATCCAAACCCATCATCTTCCTTATAGCCTTGAACTGTATTTGTCATCCTCAAACCTATGCTGTGAAGATAGGGCCACCTCAAGAATCTCACATCAGTTGGTATCAAAGATTGACATGCTAGGAATCTATCACCTTTTTCCATCCCATTTATCCATTGGACTTATTATATTTCCATATTATCTACCTTTTAAAAAAATAACAAAAATAAATTTTTTTAAAAACCTTTATAATTTGGATCATATTGTGCAAGATTTAATTTTTTTGTGATCCAAAATTTATAGATATATATTTCCATTCACATTTAATTCCTTTTAATTTCATCCTCAAAGAAAAAAAATTACAAAAAAAATCTCTTGATCCTCAATCTTATTATTTACTTCATTAAGAATAATTATTTTTATGAGAGACAGAAATGACAAAAAAATATATTAAGGGCACACTTTTAATAATTCGTGCTTCATATTTTTAGCACCATTCTTTTTCACCCCATATTTCACCATATTTGGATCTTATTATCGTTAAATTTTTATCTTGAATAACCATATTGAAAAAACCATTTATTACACTTATCCACCATTTTACACCTTTTACCCATATTTTATACCCACTTTTCTACCCTTTACCATTTTGTAACCCTTTACCACTCAAACTGGTTGTGTTAAACTATCCCCCAACACAATCTTGATTTATTAAGGATTAACAGCACTTGATTTACCCAAACAAGGTATTAGATTTAATATGATAATGGTATTTGAAATCAAGTGATGAGAGTGGATAGAAATAAAAAAAATTGTTGAGCAAGTATTCTTGTGTGTCTGAGTGCATACAACTTGTGTATGTGAGTGTGTACTTCTTGTGTGTGAGAGTGTGTATCCTTGTGTGTGTGTGTGTATCCTGTGTTCATTTGTGTGTACATATTGTGTGTACGAGTGTGTATCCTTGTATG
The DNA here is from genome assembly GCA_963277665.1 of Viscum album. Taxonomy (NCBI): domain Eukaryota; kingdom Viridiplantae; phylum Streptophyta; class Magnoliopsida; order Santalales; family Viscaceae; genus Viscum; species Viscum album. Next base: position 995,966,898 of record OY728147.1, read on the forward strand.
TGTGTGTATCTTCACATGTGTGAGTGTGTGCATCTTTGGGTGTGTGAGTGCATGCATATAATTGTTTTTGTTTCTCACCATGTGTGTTTTTGTTCATGTTACTTATCCTGGAAAAAGATCATGGGAAGAGAATTTCTCATGCTAGTGATGAAGGAAGACAAAGTAGATCTCCCATATCGGAAGCTACACAACTTTAAATGTAATATTTAGTGATCCATTTCAAGAAGCTTCTTGATAGGAAGTTAGAGGTGCTATATGAGAGGTTTGATAACCTGGAGAATCAACTAAGCCTGAGGATGATCAATGATAACCTGTGGCATGCTCTAGCACCACATTACCCCCACATCATGGAGTAAGATATGGAGAACTTTGAAGATGATTTTGATGATGTACCACAAAGGAGGAGGAGCTTCCAACAACCTAGAGGAGGCAAAAAGAGACTACATTATGATGACATCCTTGGAAGTATCAAGGTTAATGTCCTATTGTTTCAAGGGAAAAGTGATCCTGAAGCATACTTGGAGTGGGAGATGCATATCAAGTAAGTGTTTTTATTTCATGAATATTTAGAGGAGAAAATGGTCAAACTTACTTCCCTTGAATTTTCTAATTATTACTTAATTTGGTGGGATCAAATGAAAAAGGAGAGGGCTAGATACAATTTAAATCCCATCAATACTTGGGATGACATGAAATTTTCCATGAAGAAGTGATTTTTTCCCTCACACTACCATAGGTATATCCACAACAAACTTCAATACCTGACCCGAGGGAGTAAGAGTGTTGAATATTAATATAAGTAGATGTAAATTTCCATTATTCGAGCAAATATTGAGGAGGATTCAGAGGTAACCATCGTACGATTTTCACATGGTTTCAATTGGGAGATTTCCAATCAAGTGGAGAAGTACCACTATGTGGAGATACAAGATATGATCCACCACACCCCCAAGGCTAGGAAAAAAATCAAAAGAAGGATCAAAATGAGGAAACCCAATACTCATTTCACTATATAGATAAATTTGAAGAGGGATATCATAGAATCATCAAATCCAAAATAGGTGGTTGATCGTAAAAGTGAAAAGGTAATTCTTTCACCTAAGAAACCTACTTTTAAGGCTAACCAAACAAGGAATCAAGATATTTGATATTTCAAATGTCAAGGAAGGGGTCACATTAACAGTAAATTCACAAATTAGTGCACCATGACCATTAAAAATTATGGGGAATGGGATACCTATGAAGATATATCAGTGGAGGAAGAGGAGGAATCCCTAGATATTGATAATGGAGAACTTGTGGAAGATGGTGAGATTATTATCACTAGTAGAGGTTTAAGTGAAAAAATGATTATTGGAGATAAGGAGAAATGAGATAACCTTTTACATACATAGTGAAAGATCTATGGGAATGTATATAGTGTTTTTATTGATTGGGGAAGTTTAAGTAATGTAGTGAGAACCGAGTTGGAGGAGAAGTTGGGAATTACAACTTTGAAGAAACAACATCCATATCAGATTCAATGGTTAAATGATTATGGAGATCTGATAGTCACTAAATAGGTGAATGTATTATTCACCACCAATAAGTACACAAATTATGTTTTATGAAATGTTATACCAATTAAGGTATGACACTTGTTACATGGATAACCATGGTGATATGTTCAGTGAGTTACACATGATGGTTTTATAAAACATTATTCTTTTTTACTATGAGGCGAACCTATAACCCTCATATCGATGTCCCCTAAACAAATTTTGAAAGATAAAATTTTGAGTGAGAATAAAAAAAATCTTGATTAAGAAAAAATAAAGAAAATGAAAAAGGGGAGATTGAGCAAAAAAGAGAAAACTAGAGAAGAAAATAAATGAAGAGAAGAAAAATAAAGAGGTAAAAAAAATTTGAGAGAGGAGAAAAGTGTGATATTGGAAAAAAAGAGCGAGGTTAAGGATTATTTTATTTCTCAATAAAAAATTTTAGTACTTAAATATAAAGAGGTGATGTTGAACACTAATGAGTTAACATATCCTTTACCACATGTTACTGTGTCTTTATTGCATGAATTTTATGATGTGTTTGTTGAAGTGGTACCACTCAATTTTCCTCCCAATATAGGTATTAAGAATCATATTGAACTCATACCTAGATCATTCCTACCGAATTTCCCTACACACCACACCAACCTAGAGGAGATAAAAGAAATTCAAAGACAAGTTCAATATTTTTTGGATATGGGATATATCAGAGAGATCCTTAGTCCATGTGATATACCAATGATTATAGTGCCCATGAAAGATGGAACATAGAGAATGTACATTGACTGTAGATCCATCTATAAAATCACAGCCAAGAATCATCATCCTATCCTTAGGTTAGATGATATACTAGATGAATTAAATGACTCTATTATTTTCTAAAAAATTTATTTAAGAAGTGGATACCATCAAATTAGGATGAAATAAAGAGATGAGTGGAAAACTACATTTAAGAACAAACATAGAATTTATGAATGGTTATCCATGACCTTTGGTATCACCAATGTACCTAACACATTTACAAGGTTAATGAATCATGTCTTTCATGCATATATTGGAAAATTTGTGGTAGTTTACTTTGATGATATTTTAGTGTATAATAGGACTTCAAAAGAACATGAAAATCACTTAAGAAAATCCCCATAGGTGTTAAGAAAGAAAAATTTGTTTAGAAACATTAAAAGTGAAAAAATTTCCTTGATAAAATTTTTTCCTTGGATTTTTTATAAGTGGTGATGAATTTTAGCTATATATTGATAAGATCAAATCTATTAAGGAGTCTCTGAATCCCACCTCCATTGGACATGTAAGAAGTTTCCAAGTTCTTTGTAGTTTTTATAGGAGATTTTTGAAGGGATTTAGTAAACTAGAAGCACTGCTGAATGAGTTAAAAAAGAAGAATGTTCCTTTTAAATGTGGGATGACTCAAGATAAGGCTTTTGAGGAACTCAAGGAGAGACTCACGCATGCACCCCTTCTTGATCTCCCCGGTTTCGATAAGACCTTTGAGGTTTAATGTGATGCAAGTGGTATTGGTATTGGTGGAGTACTCATGAAAGAAGGTAAACCCATTTCTTATTTTAGTGAGAAGTTAAATAGACCAAATCTAAATTATAGTATATATGATAAATAATTGTATGCATTATTTAGAGTATTAGAAACATGGAAAAATTATCTTCAGCCTAAAGAATTTGTGATTAATTTTAATCATGATGCTCTTAAACACATTAGGAGGCAACATAAGTTAAATAACAGGTGTGCTAGGTAGTTAGAATTTATTGAGACATTTATGTATGTTATCAAACATAAAAAGGGGAAAGAAAACATAATTTTTGATTCACTTTAATGTAGACATGACCTTATATCTTTTTTGGACTCTAAAATACTTGGTTTTTAATTTATTAAGGATTTATATTCCAATGACAATGATTTTTTTTGCAGCTTTTGATAATTTTAAACCTGGAATTAGTTGGAAAAAGTTATATTTACATGATGGATTTTTATTTTGTGCTGATAAACTTTGTATTTCCAATTTCCATGTTCATTTAATTTTATTTAAAGCAAATTTTGGTGGATTAATTGGACATTTTGGAATTTCTAAAACATTAAGAGTTCTCAATGAGCATTTTTATTTCCCTAGAATGTCTATAGACATTGAAAAGTTTATGGGAAAATGCATTGAGTTCCATAAAAAATATATATATTTCAAACCCCAATGGATTTTACCTACCCCTTCCTATACCTAATTCCCCTTTCAAGGATATATCCATGGAATTCATTATTGGATTAACATAGACGAAGAAGGGGAGAGATTCAATATTTGTTTTCATATATAGGTTTTATAAAATGGCATATTTAATTCCTTGTCATGAAAAAGATGATTCTACTAATATTGCAACACTTTTCTTTCAGAATGTAGTTAAGCACCATAGAATTCCTATGACTATTATGTTAAATCAAGGCATAAAATTCCTTAGTTAAGTTTAGAATACCTTGTGGAGAAAATTGGGTATGACGTTACTATTCTTCACTACTTTTCATCTAAAAAATGATGGGAAAACAGAGGTTGTGAATCAAACCCTATCATCCCTTCTGTGGAAAATTGTTAAGAAGAATCTCAAGAATTGGGAGTAGTGCCTACCACATATGGAGTTCACATATAATAGGGCCAACATTCCATTACTCAATATTATCCATTTGAAATTATTTATAGCTTTAACCCCATTTCCCTTATTGATCTAGTTACTTTGCCTTTATAGGAAGCAAATAATATGGATAAGAAAGGGCATAAATAATTAATCAAGAAACTCCATGAAAAGGTAAGGAAAAATATTGAGTGAATGACCCAAAAATATACTGATCATGAAAAAAGGGTCTCAAGCAAAGTGTTTTTCTATCTTGGTGACTTAGTATGGATTCATATGTGAAAGGAATGATTTCCTGATAGATAGAAATAAAAACTCATGTCATGAGAAGATGGTCCTTTCCAAGTGATCAAGAAGATTAACAAAAATTCTTACAAGATGGATTTTCTAGGTGAGTATGGTGTAAGTGATACTTTTAGTGTTTTTGAACTTTCTCTTTTTTTGGGTGTAGAGGATGAAGTGTCAAGGATGACTCCTTTTCAAGAGGGAGAGGATTATGAGAACCAAGTAGAAGGCACCAAGTTGATTAAATGTGTGGTGTATTTGGATTTTAAAGGAAAAATGATGTGATGGAGATTAAAGAGGTTGAATGATACAATGGGTTCCCATCTCATTGCATTAAAGGCCTAATATATCTTACCTTGCATGGATGGAGTAAACAAGAATATTATCACTCTTATTTAAGACTGAACATGATTTTTTAAGATTATCCCACATGGTTACATGATTTTTGGAAGCCTTACACTCATGGAGATTCTAGAATGAAATATTTAGACACCAAAGTCAAATCTAGTGGGCTAAGTACTCAAAGTCAAGTCCAGTGGGCTATGGGTGGAAAGACATATGCTAATTTTCCAAAAATTCATTATTAGACTTTATCTTTTTGACTTTAATGGGACATGGTATGAATAAGATTTATGACTTTAGTGTATTAGACCCTTGAAATTTTGTGTCACCCCTTGGATATAAATAGCCACCCCATGGCATTGTATTCCCATTCAAGTCTGCATTAGTGAAAATTCGTGAGTTTATTCTCTCCATCACAAGGATTGGTACCTTCTACCCTTTCTCTTATGTATTATTTCCTTGTCAATATACAAGTTATATTAGTGATCCAAGATTGTAAAGCCCTAAATTTCATGCCTCTACCCAAGTGTATTGTTTTGTGTATTAGCCATCACATCCCTCACTTGAGTGTGCTATCTAAGTAGAAAGTCACGCTCTTTATAGCATTGGTTGGCTATTTGCTTCCACTATCTAAACCCACCATCCACCACTCATCCCTAAATTGTATATTTCATTCTCCAACCAACTCCATGAATATAGGGCCACCTCGATCATCTCATTTCAAGATTCATACCTTGAAATGCTATAAAATTGATAAGAAAACACCCCAGGACAAGGGGTATATGAGAGAAAAAGGGGAGGAGTATAACTGGCCAAGAATTTCCTCCTACCACATATTTATTTGACAAAAAAATGAATTGTGGGGGGGGGGGGTACCCTGAAATTATGGGTTTTATCCTCTCTAAAAAATACACCCATCGCCATTCATTGTGTGAGTAAGAGGTTCACACCATTAAATACTCAAGTAGAGGCTCCCCTCCCTCATCCTAACTCCATTAATAGTGTGAACCATGGTTCATGCTATGAAATCCTTGAGGCATAGGTTCACACCCCTTGTAAAATCCCATTCATGGCATGAAACCCATGGTTTATGGCATGAATGGCTGCAGTACCTGGAAATCTAGCTCTCGTTCCAACCATCCCTTCTTCAATACTCACCCGATCACCTGTACCTCTAATGAGGTCTTGAACCACATCCAAAAGGCACATATTGAGAAGTACCAACACTTAGAAATAAAATTTGAACCTTGATTTTGAAAATTAACATCTTTGTAAAACAAAAAAAATTAATTTCCCTCATGAATTCACACCCTAAAATGGTATAGGGTTTTACAACCTCCCCACCATAGTACTTTTCACCACTAAGAAGCCTCAATGAAATTTTAACCATTAATTCCAACCAAAAATAGGTGTTAATTAATTCTAAATTTTCCATGTTATACCTTGGAATTATGAACAATATTTTATCGTTCAACTATAAACATGAGTCACACTATTCATTAAAAACCAATCCACCACCCATCATTATCATTGAAACATCAAGACAACGCTCTACAACTATAATTCCTTGCATATACAAGTCGATTAAAATCCAAAATTGTAACATCACAAACCATCTCATTGGCTTGATAGGAGTAAAGAATGCTACTATCCTTAGGTGACATACCCAAGGCACCAAAAGCTGAAAACAAGCACCAAGGGCATAAGGGAACTATTGGGGGATTATTTTCCTTGAAAAATGAAACGACCTAAAAACACACAATATAAACATCAAACCACTATATGATGCATGAATAAAACAATAAAAACCGAATTTATACCAAAAATACAACAATATCAGAGTGAAAATAGAAATGAGAGATAATAATCCAAAAGTCAACATGACTCAAGACATTAAGTCACACTCCCAAGTACTACCCAAAAAAACTCCATGCTCTAACACCACCCACCAAGCCCAAGGTATCAAGGCACATAATTATAGAAATATGATACCCATCCCTTCTCTATATCTCAATTTATGACATCTAAAAATGCACCAAATTTCCCAAGAAGAGGGTGAGTATAAACTTAGTAGGCATTCACTAAAGTCTTCCCAACACACAATAATAGGATAAAACAATTTATCACATTTTATATAAAATAATTTTAAAACATTTAGACTATTTATATAATCAATAAGAGAGATACTTATGAGAAAAAAACATAAAAAATCTTATTTCCATCCATTTACATTTAGAATGATCATTCCAGGGTTTACACACACACACTCACATCCATGTACACCCAACCATACACTCAATACACTCAAGCTTAGTATTACCATTGATGGTGGTGCTCCATGACCATAATTTTTCCAACCTTGATGGATGCACTTCCAATATTATTAATCCCCTTGAACACTCTCTAAACCAAATATGACCAATTTCCATGACAAAACATTTTTTTTTCAAAAATCATTACTTGAAAATATTTAATTAAACCATTTTTATGTATTCAAAACATTTCATAATTTTAAAATTTCCATTTTAAAATGATATTAAAATAGGTTTTACTAAAATCCATCAAATTTTCAAAATAGAGAACCAAATTAGTTTTATTCATGAAATCACATAGCGATAACAATGGAAATCAAAGAAAAACCATGTAAGAAAACTAATCCTTATAGTTCTTGAACTATGGAGAGAGAGAGAAGACACTTAGCTCAAATTAATTTGTTTGGAATAAGGGGTATATGATGATTCTCACAATACCAATTCTTCCTTTCAATCATAAAATAAAACCTAACAAGATCTCATCAAAATTCATACTAACCCAATAGATCCAGTATCAACACCAATCCCTGGTTCCGTTAAAGAAAAAACATGAAGATCTGAGATGATAAGGAAAAAAGAGACACAAACCTTGATTTCTACAATCACACACTCAAATATCCATTGGAAACAAAGTTTAGATGTCAAGGGAATATTAAAATCATCTACGGGTTCCCTGGAAGTTGAGAGGAATGAACAACCACATAAGAGGAATTAAAACCGCTAGTCATATTAAAACCTTTTGGGCCTAGACTAATTAAGGTACAAGTTGGAATTTATGTCATAAACCCATTAAGTGGTATCTTACATCGAAAAACCCGATGCCTTAGTTTATTTTTATAGAAAACCATTTTTACAATGTAAATTATTCTTACAGTGTAAGAATATCGTCCAAAGACATTTTATGTATTAAAGTATTCTTACGGCTTATGACCTGACATATTTACATTGTAAAACCTATTTACAGTGTAAATATTTCCTGTGTAAGGTTTCATTATCTAGAATCTAGTTTATTACTCCTCTTACACTTATGAACACTTCTAGAGTCTAACCCAACAACTTTAAGAATAAACAAAAAGTATAAAATATAGCACACCTCAAACTGGGGGTGCTACATTCTCTCCACCATTGGTCTTTCCATCCTTGGAAAGTAGAATACCAATGTTGCTTCAAAAGAGATTAGGCCATTGCTCATACATTTCCTTTTCACACTCCATTTTTTCTTCTTGAATGTGACCATGTTTCCATAACACCCATACTAAACTAATACTTTTCCTATGCGTGAGCCTCTATTGCCTATCCATAATCTGTATTGGCACATGAATCAATGTATAATATAGTTCAAGATCAACATAGTACCATTAAATTACATGGTCAAGATCATACTGTTACTTCTTCAATTTAGATACATGAAACAAATTATGCACTAAACTGATCCTTAGTGGTAATGCTAACTGATAAGACACATCATCCACTCATTCAAATATCTCTAAAGGGATAATTTATTGGGGAGAAAACTGATTTTTTTTCCAAAAAAATGTTTACCTAGTCTTAGATAGATTCTTAAGAAAACATGACCAGTCTCCTAAAATGATAATGTCCATCGACAGTTATATGCATATGTTTTTTGATGAATATGATCCGTCGCCATTATCTTTTTGATCATTTGAATATTATTCATTGTCTCATGTACTATGCTAGTTCTAATAAGTAAAGTCTCATATGTTTCCACCCAACAAAGTGGAGAATGCTAAGGAAAACCATACAATGATTTGAAAGAATCCATATGTATCAAGTCCTGATAACTGCTATTGTATGAGAACTCCCCTAATGGTATATGCTCCTCCCATGAGCCTCTTAAATCCATCACACAAGCTCTTAGCATGTCTTCTAACATTTGGACTATCTGTTTAGATATTCCATCCATTTGAGGATGATAAGCTATGCTCAAGGTCAATTGTGTTCCAAGTTCTTTCTACAAGGATGTATAAATCCTTGATATAAACCTGGGGTCCTAGTTAGATACAATCTAGATGGTAATACCATGAATCTTTTATAATCCTCAAATACATATTTTTGACAAGTCTTCCACCATATTAGATTCATGAATAGGGATGCAGTGGGATGACTTCATGAGTTGATCCGCAATCACCCATATGGAATCGTGTTTCCTAACTGTTATTAGTAGGCCTATGAAAAAAATCCATGGCTATATACTCCCATTTCTATATAAGAATTAGTAAATAATGCAACATACCAATAGGTTGTTGGTGCTCTACCTTGACCTTCTGACATGTGAGGTATCTCAAAACAAACTTTTCCACTCTCCTTTTTTATACTAGCCCACAAAAACTATGATATCAGTGATTTATACATTTTCTAGATGATAGGATGAATTGTCTATATCAAATGGTGGTAGGTAGAAATAAGTTGTTTCTAATAAGCCAAAGGTACTATGATCTGATCTCTAAAATGTAACATTGATTTCCCATCTAGCTTCCACCCCTCAATGGTCTACCCACCATTTAGTTCTGACCTCATATATAGACATTACAGATTAGATGTTTGAAAAAATATAACCAGATCAACCAAATCAGGAACAATAGAAACTAGAAAGAAAACTATTACTTCCCTTCAGTCGGTACAATATAGGTGCATCTCATCTATAATGGACATCATCTTCCACTGATCTGAAGACTATTTAGACAACTGATTATATGAATTCCTAATTAATTCATCCACCACTGAATTCCCTTTACCTAGTGTATACATTAAGTTGAAGTTAAACATATGTAGGTATTCCATCCATCTACGTTTCCATATATTTATATCTCTTTATGAGAAAATCCATTTCAAGATCTTATGGTATGTAAACACCATGAATTTATCAAAAAAAAATAACGATGCCAAGTCTTTAAGGAATGAACTACAATAGACAATTCTAAATCACATGTTGGGTAGTTCTTCTCATGTACCTATAACTGTCATGAGCCATATGCAACAACATGATCTCCCTACATGAGAACACAACCCAACTGAGATCCTGATGCATCACAATAGACCATATAACCCTATCCAGACTCTAGAATTGTGAGGAAAGGTGTTGACGTAAGGTGAACCTTAAGTCCTAGTAATATTTCTAGAGCTCATCATTACATTAGAAAGGAATAAAATTTCTTGTCAAAGTTATCATCTATGAGGAATAATGTGAAAAATTACAAACAAATCATTGGTAATATCCTACTAAGCCAAAGAAAATATGTATCTTAAAAACATTCTTTGGTGGTTTTCAAGAGATAAAAGATTATATATTTTTAGGATCTACCAAAATCCCCCTTTTAGAAATGAAATGACCAAAAAAAATACCTCTTGAATCCAAAAAATTACACTTTTAAAGATTATTATAAAGGAAATGTTCACGCAGGATACTCAATACTATTGAAAAATGTTTCTCATGATCAGATTTGGTCCTATAATACACCATAATATCATAAAAAAATACCACTATAAAGGAATAAAGATACCTATGAAAGATCCAATTCATAAATGAAATAAACATTGTTGGTTCATTCGTTAGACCAAAGGGTATAACCACATATCCATAAGGACCATATCAAATTTTGGAAGTTATCTTCATAATATCCTCTATTCAAAATCTCAGTTGGTGATACCCTAACCATAATTAAATTTCATAGAACTATGAAACTCTACTAAATTTATCAAATAAATACTGAATTCATGAAATATGATTCTATTTATTTACCATAACTTGGTTAATTTTATGATAATCCACATAAATCCTAAGAGTTACATCCACTTTCTTCACAAAAAAGAACTGGTGCTTCCCACAGAGACGTGCTTAGTCAAATGAACCCTTTACTTTCCAAATATTCCATATGGAATTTCAATTTCCTAAATTCCACAAGTTCCATCCTACAAGATAAAATTTAAATAGGATTAGTCCATTTTAAGAGATCAATCATTAATTCCACTTCTATTTTAGGTAGAAACCCTAAGAAATTGTCTACAAAGGCATATGGAAATTAGTTAATGATGAGTGAAAATTATATACTCCCAATGCCATAAATAAATGATAACATAACTTCTTCCAAATGATAATATATAGTACCACTAATCTTCTTGTATTTACACCCAATATTCTTTAAATATATGGTTAATGCCATCAGAAAATGTGAAAGTGACCTTCCTTGCATAATAATCGATATGGGCCCTGAATGATGTCAACCAATCAAAACAAAAAATCAGGTCATAGATATCCATCTCTAGAACTGAGAAATCCCAAACTAACTCATCCCCATTGATTGGTATAGAACACACTACACAATTGAAGGCTTTACACTCTCATTATCATATAGGTGTTTTCAATTTCAAAATAGAAGGCATCATCTCAACATGTAACACCATATGATCAACCACACATGAAAAAATAAAAGAGTGGGATGAACCCATATCAAAAAAGATTTCATAAATGTATATTTCAAAATAATTACAACTCACACCATTGAAGGACTAGATTGATAATCTATGATCATATGTTGGACACTATAAAGTTGTTTACTCACTCCTCCCTAATCCATACTCCGCTGATGTGATTGCACAACCTGTGGAGTTGTGGTGTTCCTAGAATCACCTTGGATTACTTTTTTTTAGGATGAGGATTATTATAGTGATATCACCCCTTCAAAGCATATTATGTCTAAGAAACATAATATGGATCACCATTACCATACTTTGGAGCATTACAACAAGAAAACTAAAGATATTCCATTTGATTACAATTGTGACATGATTTAGGTGGTTCCGTACAATCTCACTTCTTATGAGAAGTGATTCCACATTAGAAACAAATAGGCTTTAAATTGGATCTTAGAGGAAAGTTAACCGATCCCATCATTTGATTCTGAGATACCCCACTACCCTATAAGTAGGTGTACCTCTTCCTCTTATTTCTAGCCTTTGAGTTCCCACCTGTTCCTATGGTGATAAAAAAACTTCCTCCAACCAAATTTTCAAAACTTTCATTTTTTTACCATCACTATTTTCACCATTTATATATAGTCTGTAATAAAAAGAACAACTATCTAAGATAAAATCACCGATTGTAATCCAGAATCAAAGATGCATGCTTTCATTGACGCACTAGTGAAAAATTCTATAGTAAAGCAGACTAATTTCATAAAATTATTTGTGTATTCTATCACTGATAAATTCTATTAATTCAATCTTAAAAATTTATTTATCCTAGATATATTTAATTTGTGGGGGTAGAATTGTTTGTTGAAAAATTCTTCAACCTCTTCCCATAGCAGTACCTGGTCAATTTTAGACTGGGCATCTAAATACCACAAATTTCATAAAATATCCTCCAATATGTATGTTGCAAAATTCACCTTTAGCTCTACTGGTGTAACAAGAAAATTGAAAATTCTATTCATTCAATTTAGCCACTCTTCTTTGTTTTCAAGTTCAGAATCGCCATGATAAATAGGTGAATTCTATTTCTAAAACTATACTAAATGATCCAATTTTCTCAATTCATCATTTCAATTTCCCTTTTCAATGGTTTGAAAATATTCTACGATACTCTATACATGTTTTTGGTTCACTTGGGGCTCAGGTGAAACCACATTGTCTACATCCTATCCCTATTTATTTCTATGATGTCTACTTGGTGCCATTTTCTATAACCAAAACAAATATCACTTTGTTCACTCTCTCTAGAAACTAAAGTCTTAGAAAAATTCCAAATCACCATTAGCAATGATTAATAATCATTCTTTACAAAATTAACCATTTTAACCATTTTCAAAAGTCATTTAAACACCAGATGAACAATATATTCCTAGTGTGAAGTCTCACTATAATGAATGGTATGCAATGCTCATTGTCTAAACCCACGATGATGAGATGAAAACACCACTAGAAGTGTCTTAGAAAAATTTTGTACCCAGAAACCCTAGTAACTTGAATTTTAGCATAAAAAGGTAAGCTACATTTTTTTAAGCTAAAAATTTAAAATTTTGAAATTCCAATATCCTTTCTACCATCTAAGGAGACAGACAGACCAACCAAGAATGATACCATTTGTAATATCCCACCCCATCTCATTGGATTTAGGAGAGGTAAGAATGATACTAGCCTTAGGTGACACCCACAAGGTACAAAATTCTGGCAATAAATTCCAAGGGATTAAGGGAACAATTGGGGGATGATTTTACTTGAAAAATGAAACAAACTAACAACACACAACATAAAAATCCAACCATTATATGATTCATGAATAAAAAAATACAAAAAAAATTTAAACCAACAACACAAAAATATTAGAGTGACAATAGAAATGAGATATAATAATCTAAAAGACAACAAGACTCAAGACATCAAGTCACAATTCCAAGTACCACCCAAACATAATCTAAGCACCACCCAAATAAGCTCCAATCACCAAAAACACCCACTAAGCCTAAGGTATCAAGACACATAACTAGAGAAATATGATACCTTTACCTTACCTATATCTCAATGTATGAAATATGAAAATGCACCAAAGTGACCAAGCAGTGGGTGAGTATAAACTCAGTTGGAATTTATGAAAGACTTACCAACACATTCCACTAGGATATAACAAGTTAACACATTTTATATAAAAAAATTGGAAAACATTTAAACATTTTATATAATCCATAAGATAAATCCATGGGAGAAAAAAAACATAAACAAGCTTATTTACATCTTTTTACATTTGGTATGATCATTCTAGGTTTCTCAGACACACACCCAACTATACACTCAATACACTCAATTTTTGTGTTACCATTGATAGTGGTTCCCCATGAACATAAACTGTATAATTTTTATGGAGGCAATTTCGACTTATCCATCCCCTTGAACACATGCCAACCCAATTATGCCCAATTTTTGTGCCAAAACATTTTCTCAAAACAATTCTTCCTTGAAAAAAATTTATCACACAATTTTCATGTGTTCAAACCATTTCATAATTTTAAAGTCACCATTTTAAAATCATATCGAAATAGGGTTTACTAAAATCCATTAAATTTTCCAAAGCAAGAACCAAATAAATTTCCTTCATGAAATCACACAGCGATACCAATGGAAATACAAGTAAAACTATTTAAGAGAACCAAGACTTCCAGTTCTAGAATTGTGCATATATAGATATAGAATCCATATATCTTGAATTAATTTGTTTTTCACAAGGGTTCTATAGAGATTCTCACAACACCAATTATTCCTTCCAATCATAAAAGAAAACTTAAGGAGATCTCATCAGAATTCATCCAAATCCCATATATATGGTATTAACACCGATCTATGGATCAATTCAATACAAAACATGGAGATATTATATGATAAGGAATAATGAGACACAAACCTTGATTTCCATAATTGAATTATCAAATATCCATTGGAAACATAGTTAGGATGTCGAAGGTCTCTAAAATTCCTCTATGGGTGCCCTAGAAGTCAAGAGGAATGAGAAATCACATAAGAGGAATTACAACCACTGGTTGTATTAAAACTGGCTAGGCCTAGATTAATTTATAGTGCAAATTGGAATTTATTCCAAGAATCTATCAAGGGGAATCTTATGATGAAAATATAACACCTCAGATTATTTTTCGAGAAAAAAAATGATTTTATAGTGTAAATCATTCTTATAGTGTAATAATATTGGATAACTATGTTTTACAGCTTAAAGGATTCTTACAGATTATTCCTTGACATATTTACATCGTAAAACTTGTTTACATTGTAAATATTTCATACAAAAAGCTCTATATTCCAAAATCTAGTTTATTCCTCCTTTTACACTTCCGAACCCTTCCAGAGGCTAACCCAATAACTCCAAGAATAAATAAAAAGAACAAACATACCTCAAAACAAGGGTGCTACATTCTCCCTATCATTGGTCTTTAAACCCTCAAAAAGTAGAAAACCAACATTGTTTTAGAATAGATCAGGCCATTTCTTGTGCATTTCCTTTTCAAGCTCCCATGTTTCTTCCTAAATCTGACCATGCTACCATAAAACCCATACCAAACCAATGTTTCTCCCATGAAAGAGCCCCTCTTTCCTATCCATAATCTGTAATGTCACATGAATCAATGTAGCATTCAGTTTAAGATCAATATAGTCCCATAAAATCACATGGTTAGGATTAGGTTGGTACTTCTTCAATTGAGATACATGAAACACGTTATGCACTGAAATGAACCTTGGTAGTAAAGCCAAATGATAAGCCACATCACCCACCCATTCAAGTATCTCAAAAGGGACAATGTATCGTGGCTAAAAATTTTCTTTTTTACCAAAATGACATTACCCTAGTCTCAAAGAGATTCTCAAGAAAACATGACCAAAAACCTCAAATGATAATGACAGTCAACGGTTATCTGCATACGATTTTTGATGACTCTGATAAATTTCCATTCTCTTTCTAATCATCTGAATCTTCTATGTTGTATAATGTACTAGGGTAGGTACGATAAGCGAAGTATCACTAGTTTCTACCCAAAAAAGTGGAGAAGAATATGAAGGACCATAAAATGCTTCAAAAGGATCCATATGTATTGAGGATTGATAACTATTATTATATGATAACTCCACTATTGGTATATGCTCATACCACGAGCCTTTGAAATCCATCACGCAAGCTCTCAACATGTCTTCTAACATTTGGATCAATCATTCAGATTGTCTATCCATTTTATGATTATAAGCTATGATCAAGCTCAATTGTGTTCCAATTTCTTGCTGTAAGGATTTCCAAAAATGTGATTTAAACCTGAGGTCTTGGTTAGATACAATTGATATGGGAACACCATGAATCTTTACAACTTCTCGAATATAGATTTTAGACAAGTCTTCAACCATATTAGATTCACAAATAGGGATGAAGTGGGTTTAATTCACGAGATGATCCACAATCACCCATATAGAATCATGTTTTCTAACCATTATTGGTAGGACTATGACAAAATCCATGTCTATTTACTCCCATTTCCACACAGAAATTGATAAATAATGAAATATACTAGTTGTTCATTGGTGCTCTTTCTTAACCTTATGATAGGTGGGGAATCTCAAAACAAACTCCACCACTCTAATCTTTATGAAACCCACCAAAAACATGATCTTAGTGCTTTATAAATATTCTGGATGACAAGATGAACTGTCCATATCAAATAGTGGTAGGTAGAAAGAAGTTGTTCTTGATAATCCAATGGTACCATGATTCGATCTCTAAAACATAACATTTATTTACCATATAGATTTCATCCCTCAATGGTCTCCCCACCATTGAGTTTTGACCCCATATAGTTATAAATTATGGATTAGATGTTTGAGAAACTCTAACTTTCTCAATAGAATTGAGAACAACAAAAAACCAGAAAGAAAACTACTACTTCCCCCTGGTTGGTACAATCCAAGTGCATATTAGCTATAATAGATATCAACTACCACTAATATAAAGCCTCTTTATCCAACTGATTATATAAATTCATACTTAATGCACTGGCTACCAAATTCCATTTACCTGGTGTATACATTAATTCTAAGTCAAAAAAAATTTAGGTATTCCATCAATCTAAATTGCCTTATATTTATATCTCTTTGTGAGAGAATGTGTTTAAAACTCTTATGATCTATAAAAATTGTGAATTTATTACCAAAAAGATAATGATTCCATGTATTTAAGGAATTAACTACAATATCCAATTCTAAATCATGTGTTGGGTAGATATTCTCATGCACCCTTAACTTTCATGATCCATATGTAATAACATGATCTCCCTCCATAAGAACATAACCAACCCAGATTCTAATGCATCACAATAGACTACATAACCCTATCCTAACTCTATAAACATGAGGATATATGTTTATGTAAGGTGAATCTTGATCTCTTGGAAATATTTCTATAACTCATCATTCCATTGGAAATGAATACCTTTTCTTGTCAAAGCTTTCATCATTGAGACAAGATGTGAAAAATTATGAACAAATTATCTATAATATCCCGCCAAGATAAAGAAACTGTGTATCTAAAAAAAATTATTTGGTGGTTTCCAAGAGAAAACAACTTCTATCTTTTCAGGATCTATCAAAACCCCCCCTTTATAAATTACATGACCATGGAAATATACCTCCTGAATCCATAAATCACATTTTAAAATCTTAACATAAAGGAAATGTTCTTATAGGATACTCAAAAATATAGCCAAGTGTTTCTCATGATTGGATTTTTTCCTATAATACATCATAATATCATAAAAAACACCACTATAAAGGAATCAAGATACCTTTGAAAGATTCAGTTCATCAATTCCATAAAAACCATTTGTACATTTATTAGACCAAAGGGAATAACTGCATATCTGTAATAACCATATCAAATCTTGAAAATGTATTTAGAATATCCTATTTTCAAACTCTCAATTGGTGATACCCTTGATCATAATTCAATTTTAGAGAACCACATTACTCCCCTCAATTGATTAAACAAATCATCAATTTATGGAAGAGGATTTTGATTCTTTATCTTAAATTGGTTAAGCTTATGATACTCTATAAAAAGACTAATATTTCCACACACCTTCTTTATAAAAAGAACTAATGCTTCCCACCGAGACATGCTCGATTGAATGAACCCTTTGCTTTTAAACTCTTCCATCCATAATTTCAATTCCCTCAATTTTGTTGGTGCCATCCTATAATATAGAAGTGAAATAGTATTGATCCCTAGTAGGAGATCAATCATAAATTCCACTTTTCTTTCAGGTGTAAATACCAAGACATTTTCAAGAAATACATTAGAAAATTGGTCAAAATAGGTGAAAATTATCTATTCCCAAAACCATACACAAATAATAACATAAATACTACCAACTAATAAGATATATTCCCAACCATCGATACCAAAGGTCCTTCTCTGCTTGCATTTACCACCTAATCTCCCTTGAAGATATGGTTAATACCATTAGAAAATGTGAAAGTGATCTTCCTGGAATAATATTCGATATGGGCCTTGAATGATGTCAACTAATCCATCTCCAAAATAATGTCATAGATATCAATCTCTAGAACAAAGAAATCCCAAACTAACTTAGCCTCATTGATCAATATAACATGTGCTGCACACTTGAAGGATCGACACTCTCGTTGTACTAGAGGTGTTTTCAATTTAAAAACATAAGGAATCATCTCAAAATGTAACCCCATATGGTCAACCACACAAGCAACAATAAAAGAGAAGGATTCACCCATATCAAAAAATATTTTATAAGGTTAGAATTAAAAATCATACCTCACACCATTGAAGGAAAATATTGATCATCCATGATCATCTATTTGACACCATAAAGATACTTACTCACTCCTCCTTGATCCTTACTTCCCTAACGAGATTGCACAACCTATGGAGTTGTGGTGTTCCTGGAATCACCTTAACTCACTCAATTATGAGGATGGGGATTATTCTGGTGATATCATCCCATCAAAGCATATAATGTTTTAGAAACATAAGATGTATCACCAGTACCATACTTTGGGGCATTAAAATAGTATTTCTGAAGATGTCCCATCTAATTACAATTATGACATGCTTTAGGTGGTGTTATATAATCTCATTTCTTATGAGAAGTGAAGCCACATTGGAAACAACCCAACTTTAAATTGGGTCTTGGAGGAAAATTAATCGATCCCATCATTTGATTTTGAGATGATCCACCACCTTGGAAGTAGTTTTCTCTCTTCTTCTTATTTCCAGTGTTTGAGTTCCCACCTGTTCCTATGATGATAAAAAAAATTCCTCCAGCAAAATTTATAGAAATGTCTCTTTCTTCTACCATATATCTTTTCAATATTTCTATATAGTATGTAATATAAATAATGTCTATCTTATAATGAATCTATGACCACAATATAGACTCAAAGATCCATGTTTTCAATGACTCACTAGCGAAAACTTCCAGAGCAAAGTAGACAAAGTTCATAAATTTAGCTGTGTATTTTTTCACCAATAGATTCTCTTACTTCAGGCTGAAAAAGTAGATTTTATTTGCTATCCTAAATGTGTGGGGGTATAATTTTTTGTTGAAAAATTCTTCAAACTCTTCCCACAATAGTGCCTGGTTAGTTTTAGCTTAAACAGCTAAATCCCACCACTATTGTGTAAGATACTTCAACATATACATTACCAACTTCACCCTTAGATCTGCTGATGTACCAAGAAAATCAAAAATTATATTCATTTGGTTGAGCCACTCTTATTATTTTTCAGGTTCATAATACCATAAAAAATAGGTGGATTTTGTTTCTAAAACTATACCGAATGATCCACTTGCCTCAGTTCATCATTTTGATTTATTTTTTCAACAATATAAAAATCTTGTAAGATACTCTATAAAAGTTATTGGATCACCTATAGATCATGTGAAAACACATTATCTACAACCTCTCCCTATTGATTTCTACAATTTCTACTTGGTACCATTTTATATAAACAGAAAAAACATCAATTATTTAACTCTATCTTGTAAATAAAGGCTTAGAAAAATTCTAAATCACCATTAGTAATGAGAAATAATAATTCTTTCCAAAATCAACCATTTTAACCATTTTCAAAAATCATTTTAACACTAGATAAATAATGTAGTTCTAGTGGGAAGTCTCACTACAATGCATGGTATGTAACAATCATTGGCTAAATCCATGATGATGAGATAACAACACCTATAGAAGTATCTTAGAAAAATTTTGTACCTAGACACACTAACAACTTAAAGTTAAACATAAAAAGGTAATCTATATATTTTTAAGCTATACATTTCAAGTTTTGATATTCCTATCTCCTTACTACCATCCCAAGAGACAGATGGACCAACCAAGACTGATACCATTTGTAATATCTTGACCCATATCATTGGATTGAGTGGATGAAGGAATTTTACTAGCCTTAGGTGACATCTCCAAGGCAAAAAAGTATGGAAATAAATGCCAAGGGATTAAGGGAATAGCTGGGGAATGATTTTTCTTAAAAAAGGAAACAACCTGACAACACAAAAAATAAACATACAACCACTATATGATGCATGAATAAAACAATACAAACTTAATTTAAACTAATAACACAATAATATCATAGTGAAAATGGAAATGGGAGATAATAATCCAAAAGAAAATAATACTCAAGACATAAAGTCATAATCCCAAGTACCACCCAAACAAGTTCCAAGCTCAAACACCACCTGCCAATCCCATGGTATCAAGATGAATCAATAGAGAAATATGATACCTTTCCCTTCCCTATATATTGATGTATAGAATCTGTAAATACACCAAAGTTACCAAGAATAGGGTGAGTATAAACTCAGTAGGCATTCCCCAAAGTCCTCCCAACACACTCCACTAGGACAGAACAAGTTAGCACATTTTATTTAAAACAATTAGAAAACATCTAAATTATTTATATAACCCATAAGAGAAATCCATGTGAGAAAAAATAAATAAAAAAGATTATTTATATCTATTTACATTTGGAATGATCATTCTAGGGTTTACACATACACCCATCCATGTACACCCAACCACACACTCAAGCTTGGTGTTACCATTAATGGTGGTTCTCCATGTCCATAATCCATCCAACCTTTATGGATGCACTTCCAACCTTATCCATACCCTTGAACACATTCTAAGATAATTATTACCAATTTAAATGCCAAATAATTTTCTCAAAAACAATTATTCCTTAAAAACATTCCATGAAACAATTTTATTATGTTTAAACCATTTCATATTTTTGAAATCACCATTTTAAAATCATATCCAAAGTGACTTTACTAAAATCCATCAAGTTTCACAAAGTGAGAACCAAATCATATTACTTAATGAATTCACATAGTGATACCAATGGAAATCCAAGCAAAAATATTTAATAAAACTAGGCCTTATATTACTCGAACTGTGGAGAGATAGAGAATTTACCTACCTCAAATTCATTTATTTAGCACAAAGGGTCTACAATGTTTCTCAAAAAATTAATTCTTCCTTCCAATCATTAAATAAAACCTAAGTATATCTCATCATAAATCATCTAAATCCCATAGATTTGGTATCAACACCAATCTATGGTTTCGCTGAAGATAAAACATAGAGATCAGATGATTAGGAAGAACGAGACACAAACCTTGGTTTCCATAATTGCGTGCTCAAAGATCCATTAGAAACCAAGTTTGAATGTTGAAGGTCTCTAAAAATCATCTACATGTTCCCTATAAGATGATAGTAATGAACATACATGTAGGAGTAATTTCAACCATTGGTCATATTAAAACTATTTGGGCTTGGTGTAAATTGGAATTTATGCCATGAATCCATCGAGGTGTCTCTTACACTAAAAAACCCGATGCCTCATTTTTTTTTGGAAAAAATGAATTTATGGTGTAAATAATTATTAAAACATAATAATATTGTCTAAATATGTTTTATATATTAATGGATTATTACTAATTATGCCCTAATATATTTACATCGTAAAATCTGTTTATGACATAAATATTTCCCACACAAGGCTCCAGCAGCCAGAATCCAATTTATTCCTCCTCTTAAACTTCTGAACCCTTCTAACGGCTAACCCAACAACTCCAATCATAAACAAAAAGCACAAAATATGGTTTAACTCAAACCAAGGGTGCTAAATTAGTGATATCCGCCCTTATAATCATCTACCAAATGCATTTTTCACCAGTATAATTACATGTTAGGTGTGATTCCCATCTCACTGCACCCAGTCATAAGAAAAAACACTGGTAGGAATCCAGCACTACTCCTTATTTCTAATTATAAACAAATTTTGATGAGTCTCCACCACTCATGCACAAGACCCCATACACTAAATTTTCCTCATAAGTCCGACTGATCCTCACAATGTACCCATTGTATCCAACATGAAGTACCTGAGGTAGTTTCCAACCCATCACATCTAATTATATACAAAACACTGGTCAAACCTCCTCTGGATGACCATTTCTCAAGAATTCTTGGATGTAGCCACTATAGTGCTATCTCATTATCTAATCATGATTCCAAAACTCTCGAAGGAATCCCAAGATCACCCAAACATGCATACCAAAGTCTAAATCCAAATCTCGATGTAATTTCATGGTTATATCACCAACCAATCACATAGTCTTTCATACTCTCACCACAAGAACCAAAAAACCTTTGATTTTACTCATGCTTGGATCACACCAAAATCATCATGACCCCAATGATGATGTATGGACTCCATCTAACACCACATAAGAATCCTAAATCTTTTATTTGATATGGAACTTGATATAATTGGATTTACCTACTCACTAACATCTAAAAGTGACCTTGACTATCCAATGATCAGTCTCAATCACCCACAACCCTACCCGCATGGGGTCGCTCTTCCATAACCCACACTCCATCCATTACTTCATGTAATTACTAGGTGTGGTCATGCCACTAAAAATCAAGAAAAAATGAAAAAAATCAAATGAAAATCATTACCAATTCACTAGGAATGTCATCCTTGATATTAGACGAAATTTATATGAAATAAGGCACACCCTCTAACAACCAATAGTGCACTCCCCACTCTATGGATTTATTTATACCACTCCTTGAGTGCAACCTCAACAAGTTACATAATTCCATGTGTGTTTGTACTCCTAATCCACACTCATATCCTATCAAATCATAATACCATGCATCCACGGTGTTATCATTATTCCAATGGAGACAATATTCATTATCATAAAAATTACAAGTCTCTATGCCCACTAGTGTTTTGTCAAATCCATTGACCCTTGACCCATACATTGGCACTGATTTATTCACAATTCAATGGGAATCATGCATAATCAGCATGTGCTACCTTATTCTCATTCAAAACCAATATATGTATATTCCCATACCACACAGTCATAGAATCCAACCTGTGATCCCATGAGTCATAAATCATCTAACCTAGGTTCATGTTCCTATGAAACTCACCATACTCCTAAACATGTTGATCTCATTAAATGGAATCACCTTCGATGTTACTTTTCAAAATCAAGGCATTTTACTGATGGAAAGTTCTATCGCATGATCACTTATCAACCCAGGCATCATCCCAAAATTAGAAGCATCTACCATGATCCCACTTCTCTCTTGAAAGTGAATCCATAATCAATAGGGTTAGGAATCCTACTGATCCTTCCCTCTAAAACCAAACCTTAATACCCAAGCACTAGCACTCAAGGTGCTTGCCATCATGAGACTCAAGGTATCACAATGACTATACCATATACTAGGTAATAACTCACATGTACCATCCTTATAACCCAAATCATATACCCATGATTCATGTTTCTAAGGGCACTCACAAACTCAAGCTAACCCCTCTCTCAGGTTACCCTCACATACCATAACTCATCTCATCCATAGTACTAAACTCACCTATATCCTAAGCTGCATATCAAAGCACTAGGCTCTCTCACCTAACCCATTAGTCATATCTCACATACCATAACTCATCTCATTGGGAATCTACATACAATATTACTCTCTTGAGAATCACAATCTTAGATTGATCCTCACTAGGAATCTGTATACAGGAGTCCCCCCCTTGAGGACCACATTCTCATCCAGGTATATATATCCAATAAAATAATCCTACCATGATCTATGTTGAGTAAACTATAGTCAGAAAATTTAGTTAAGTAGAATTCCACTAAGAATCTATATGGGAAATAAACATATAAGTTCTTGTTAACACTTTAAATAACTAAACCCATTTTCTTTTTAGAACTAGTATCATAATCACCCACTAGGGGTTCATAACTAAGGCATCATATGCCTATACCAACCTACCAAGGACACTATACATCCCTTATAAGAGGGACTGTATAATATCCATCCAGAAGCATCTTGATGTAAGATCCACATTACCACTCATTAGAAGAAAAATATACTATGGTATAGTTGAGTAGAATGAAACCACTAATTTATATGTGAAAGCATAATATAAGTTGTTACTGAAAATTTAAACAGATTAAATCTCTATCACTAGTGATCTCAATCAAAAGCAAGTAAATGTATTTCATGTAAATCCTATGTATCAAATATGATGCATGAAATTTTCCTATTACCAATGGGCTAAGAGAAAAAAACTAAAATAAATAATAAATCTCAAAACCCATGTGCGTTATGCTAGGTGAAATCATATAACCATAAAACCAGAAACCAAGAATATCAATCTCATATCCTTGGTAACATGAACTTCTTATTAGGAAGGGTGTTTATGACACACCATTATGATATTTATAATGATATCCAACACATTCATATATCACATGTTTACCATCTCCCCAAATAGTAAAACAAAAAACCTATGATACTTTGCGATATCAATCTATTATAAGATCTAATCCCACTTTTTAACATCCTCAATATGCACCCACTCAATAGTTCATGGACTGGAGAGCCTTCTGGGACCTCAATCACACTTCCTCATATTCTAGAGGCTGCTAACTAGCAACGGGGTACTTAAGTAGTATCATGGAGAGACTAAACCCCTTTATCAGAGTTCATAATAACCAATAAGAGTAACTAAACACCATCACTAATAATAAAATATCCATTAGAGTACACAAAAATTATTAACATGAATTAATGATAATAAATTAATGTAGAATAAATCAACTATATAGACACATGGTAATGCAATATACAATAATGACCATCTACTAGGCCGATAATATATGCATGATAAATAAAATAATAAAATTCATTGTGGCTCTACTACCACCCCAAGACTTACCTCATCCAAATATCAAATCTAGTTTGAGTTATCCCACTCGATCAAGATGCCCTAGGCCTTTTCCCAACCTAAACCTATGATCGGTGAAGTATGCTTGGATACTCAAGTGCCATGGACACCCGAGTAGGGTGTGAGTAAAACTCAATAGGGAACCACTAATGTGGTCCTATACATAACTAGTAAATTAAGTGCATGAATACAATATGCTCAACTAAATAAATAAATAACCATGGAAGCATAAATAAAATAACCACTATTTATCCTCAGGTTCTAACATGACACTCAGTATCGACCCAAATATGTTTTGGCAAGTTCTAGAGCGTCTTTAAGCACATAATACAACTATTATCACCAACATAAGGTCCATAACCGATTCTTAAGAGAAATTCCTTGGAAATCCAATAATATCAAGCTTAGTGGATGGTTCCTAGGAGCATTCCCTAGGTATTATAATAGTATCAGACTCAATGAATGATTCCTAGGAGCATATCCTAGGAAATATAGTGTCATTGGGTATCATCATTGATTCCAAAGGGGTTATCCTAGGTAAACAAAGTATTATGTACCATAATTAATTATAAGGAGAAATTATAAGGAAATCATACAACATCAAACTCCAAGATAATAGCTAGGAGTAAATATTAGGAGATAAATAGTTATCAGGCTCCAAGATGACCCCTAGGAGGTGGTCCTAGGTGATCCATAATCATCATACATTATCACCAATCCCTAGTATGTAATTCTAGGAGATCCTATAGACCCAAAGACCAAATCTGTACATCCCAAACATTCCATATGTATCAAGCTTCATCACCGAATTTAAGGATAATTTCTAACACATCCATAAGTATCAAACACAACTACTAAATTCAAGGAGCATTTACAAGGCATCCATAAGTATTAGAAACAACTGTTGGATCCAAAGAGCATGTCAAAGACATCCATAACTATCACACATAACCTCCATTTTTAGGGAGTGTTTCTAAGGCTTTCCATGTATCTCATACATCTCTAAGGAAAATACACCCCACCTGAATCAACTCATATAATACATCTTTATGGGGTTGACCCTTTTCCCAAACCCATTCCAGACAACCAAGGTTAACCTCTCAAGTGCGTGACCTATCACTAAAAATATGACCAATTAAGGAAAATATCATTAATTCATGTTCTATGATGATACTTGAAATCATTAATTCATGTTTCCTATATGCACCCTCTCGGGGGTCAATATCTCACTGGGGAACCCATTGAGTCCCCCTGGGTCTCATCATATCCAAGGCACTCTACCTAGGTTTCTCTATCCCATTTTCATAAATCAGGTCTAATCCCATCTCTTAGTGATCCTAACATCCCTCTACATCATCATAATCACATCACAACCTTATTAGCCTAACATGTAGGTCACACAAGAGAGATAACCACAAGCCTATTCCCTTTCTAAATACCCTATTCCATTCTTCACACCCAACCTATCCATAAATCTCCATAGGGTCCACCCAATCAAGTAAATCTCATTTAAGTGGGGTAAGAATGATCCCCCTATTCTCATCTAACAAGACAAATATCCTTAAGGCATCACTTAATTTTCACACAACCTACTTGCGACAAAAATCCCAAACCCACACACCCCTCTTCAAGTAGGTGTCTAAAGATACTATATTAGGGAACTCCATTACATTCACTTCATTTAATTTCTACCCATAAGGATCCATGTGTCACAAGGCATGCATTTTTAATCAAGGCCTCAATCATCAATGACTGAGGAAAACAAGCTAGTGCACATGAGTATAACATGACCCTGGAATTTTTTTTCTATATAAACACCTCATTTACAAAGCCATTACCTTTCTATTTCCATAACCCAACATCTCTTCCTAAGCCTTTGAATGCCTCATTTAAGTATAAAAAGATAATATCATCAAAATGAGGTCCTATCTCATTCCAAAAATCATAAAATAATTAATTATAATAATTTATAATTAATTAAAAAAATTAATTTTAATAATCATAAATTCCTAATATCTCACTAAGCACCATCCGCTTGCTAAAACCGTGTATAATGGGGGTGAGGGACACTCTTGGTAGAACCTCTAACCCAGGACATGAAAACTCCTAATTAATACACTCATTCCAATGACCAATTTCATCCAATTTAATCCAAAAACCTAAATAAATATACACGATAACATACCTTAATTGAAACAACAAGAAGCAACATAAAACTGTTGTCTCAGGATGTACTCTAGCTATATCATATTAAAGCCCCATCATTATCAGAAAATTACACCATGCTCTAATAAAAATGATATGGAAACCCTATTCCAAATTGTAATGAAATTATATGTGATCAAAGGGAAACAATAATGATGGAATATGAAGAAGATTTATACCTCAAAATATCAAAAAATCTCAAATAAAAAACTCCAGACCAAGGGGGAATGAGAGAGGAAGGGGAGGAGGAGTGTCAAATAAGAATGAACTCTCTCCATGTGGTTATTAGACCAAAAATGGGGGGGGGGGGTGACCCTAAAATAACAGCTTTGGATATCACTAAAAAATACACCCAACATTATTCACTGTGTGAACATGAGGTTCATAGAGTGAAATACTTAGCCCGAGAGCTCTCTTCCCTCAGTCCAACTAGTGTAAACCATGGTCTACATGGTGAAATCCTTAAGTTAGAGGTACAAACCCCTTGACCATCCCCATTCACGATGTGAATGGTTGTGGTAGCTAAAAATTCATCTCTCAGGCCACCTATCCCTTCACTGACACTCACCCGAGCACCCATACCTCCAAATGGGTCTAGAACCATAACCAAAATAAACCTCCTAAGATGTACCAACACTTTTAAATCAACTCTAAACCTTGATTTTAAAAAATACCTTCTTTGTAAAACAAAAAATAAATTTCCCTAAGTAATTTACACATTGAAAGGGTACAATGTTTTACATTGTGTAAGGTATGCGAGATATAAAAGACTCTAGATTTTCTTGTTGGTCAGGTCAACCTCAGTAAGAGTATCCCTTGATTTTATTTTACTAGCTTATTCTTGATTTTTTATTTGGGTTTCACTAGATAGGAAACCCTAATAGTCAAGATACTAGAGGAAAAGAGTTGAGTATATCCATGTGATGAATTTAGGTAAAGATTTATCCTCTCAACTATTCAAGAATCATTACTGTTATGATTGAGATGATTCCCTACCTAAATAATCATGGTTTATTTACATGAAAAAACTAGTGTAAGACATGGTGAAATATGGATCTTGGATCACTAAATGGATATGATGAAATACAAAAGGGTACATAATTTTAGTGGGAGGCCATTTAATAAAATTCCTTATAAATGGTTATAAAACCTGATACTCATACGATAAAAGATTCTGTTGTAGATTAATAACATCATAATCCTCATCATCATCAAATTGTGATTTAAAATAATCATTGAAAAAGAGAAGATTAATTTAAGTTATTCCCATGACCGGTAACTTAAGAATATTTCTCAAGTAAAGAAATATTTTATGTGTTAGAGAAATACCTATTCCTGAGTAAACAAGTGTTGATGTCGTTCAACATATGAATCTAAATTCTTATGAAAGAATAGAATTATTAATTTAATATTTCAAAGGAATTAGATGAATAATGACTAAAGGAACCTTAGTATCCACTCATGTACTCAATATGATCAGGTACATCATTGTTTTGTTAAGGACAATGCCTTAATTGAGGAAAAATTGTCCATTAGAGAAGATAAGAAGGAATTAATGACTGGAGATTGAAGTTTTTCCATGTAATGGAGAAAAGGTGTTGCTACATTAAAGGCTTGTATACTTACAAGCTTGGATGAATGTATCATAATATTTGTATTTTTATCTCATTTGGATCTTGGTATGTGTATGTAAACAATTGTTGTTTAATAAAATGAGATGGGTATTTTTAATACACATAGTTTATGATATGTTCAATTTTATAACATGATTTAAGGGGGATTTTAAAAATGACTTGTTCTAGTTAGATAATTAATCCTATTTTTATTTATGGAAATATTCTAACAAAGTGAATGAATTCAAGAAAAGATTACCAGATATTATAAAAAATATTGAGAATATATGGACTGAGCATACAATGTCTATGTTCTTAGTGCTGTATATACAGAACAATTGGGTAAAATTTCAAACCATAATAAGAAAAGTTATTTTAAAAATTTAACAATGTTTTTTTAAGGATCCAGTCAAGGTCATTGAATCCTAGAGTTATTAATAAGAATATTACTAATTCTATTTTATCAAATTATACAAAATACCTGAAGGCATTTTAGAAAATTCATTAAAATTTCTATGTTAGGTATAGGTTTTATATGAATTGATTCCTTAAATTTTAAGGGTATATGATATAGAATATATATTTTACAAGTTTTATAAGTATACAAGAGTTCAAAATCAAAGGATGAATTGAATGGACTTGTAGTTTATATTCGTGTGATAAAGTAAAATAGTCACTACATCAAGTATTTGAATGTAAAAGAATATATTAAGCTCATATTGATTTATATGCATTTCAAAACTTTTCCATTTTTTCTATTTTATTCTCCATAATGACTCACATGTATTTATTAGACTCTTAGAGCTTACTTTTACACAATCCAGACTTTGAAAAATTTCTCCTTCATTGTTGTAGCCAAGTTCTTCTCCTTAAAAATAATAATAAAAGGGTTATTAATAGTTATCCATTCATTTTATTTCAAAAATAAAATAAATCAATTTAATTAAAAAATTCATCCATTTTTAATAAATATTCATGAAATCTAATGAAATGAAATTTTAATTCTAAAAAAACCTAAAGATTAATTAATTAATAAATGTGTGGAAATAAAATGAATTAAATTTCAAAAAATATAAGAAATTTATTACCAATTTCAATTAAACCAGAATTAAACCTTGGAATCTCGGTCAAGTGAACAAAAAAAATATTACCAAAGTAAAATTTAAAACACTATCCAATGTGAGTCCCTTTTTTGACAACCAAGAAAACAAAACTTATCATGCTAATTTCATCTTATCTATGTGCTGTATTCAATCCATTTAAACTTTTCTAATCCTGCCATACACATTCATTGTAGTGACCTTGGTTTCCCTATGAAAAATACTTGGATCTTTTTGGAGTTTCAGAGCCTTAAGACTTTAAAAGGAGTAATATGGTAATTTAACATATAATACTATCTCAAAAAAATTATCTGATGTTTTTTTTGACTTCAGGTAGTGTTTTTTACCCCCAAGTTAAGAAAATGTAGAAAGGAGTTCATAATGGTTCCATGATAAAAATATATTAAAAATAATATATTATTTTTAGCCTGCATGCGCTAATTGTGATAAATTGCTGATATCTCTTTAATTGGGTCAAGAATTTGAAATTTGAGACTATGGTTGGGTCTGAAATTCCAAGTTTATCCTAAGAGTTCTATAATTTGAGTTCACATTGGGGGTTCCGAGCTGGTTTTTTGGGAATATTTTATATTTAATAAATAATTTTTTTTCATGTGTGAAAATGTCAATATCTTATAAACAAAGGCTTGGATGAGAATTTTGGATTTTCAGTTGAGTCTGGAGTGGGTAGTTTTTTATTTGATTTCTCATCCTTTCTGCTTCCTCAATTTACATATTGAGAAGGAGGGGATACCTTCCTCCTTAGATGCTATAGGAGGAAGAAAGGAGGGAGATGTGGGAGATTTTTCTAGGAGGGTATTAGGTTTAGATTAGGATGCAGTTACCTTGAATATTTAGCCTTTTTTCTAGGGCTCAGTTTTTTATTTGTCGTTGTTTAGTTTTGGTTACCATGGATTGTATTAGGGTAGATTTTATCCTCTAAATTTGTTTTAGGTTTGGATGGGAACGATGTGGCATGGATAGGAGCCACCAAAGTCATCTAGCTACGATATCGAGGGGAAACTCAGGTGCATCTATCATGGAGGGATGAGGTCAGTGTTGGAGTTGGTGGTCTAGAACCAACTACTTTGTACTTTATTCATTAAATAAAAGCCTTATCACATCTTGATTGTTCTTCTGCATGACATGTCATGTGATAATGTCCTAATGACATCTGTTGCATTAAAGGGTCGTAGCGGATCCCTGCTATGATGATAACCCGGAAGTGCCATAACACTGTTCTTGAATGTATGTTCTATGGCCGGATGATATTATTTGAGGGACACAAATAATACAAGTCATTAGGGGTGAGAACTCATAAAACTTTGAGGCACCTTCTCATGGTGTGCGCCCTTGGTAATATTCAGGAGGATATTATGAGAACGAGACCCGCCAGTAGGAAATCCACATTTCATAGTGTCATTGGATGTTCCTATCCACGGACGTGTGTATTGGTCCTTAGACTTTAAGATTATTATTAATGGGTATTACAACTCGCGCACTTAGATGTATTGACGAAAACTGTGACGACACACTGTTCGCAGTGAGGTAGGATACGTTGGGTGCGTCACGAGTAATACCGCATTAATAGATAATGCGAGAAAGGATTTTTCCCTTCCGTTCCATAACGGAAGTAGATATCTCAAGCCCTTTGATGGAATTGATATATCCTAAATAAATCCATGGCCATGGTAAGGTATGGGCAAGTTCAATTCCGGGAAGTCAAAGAAATAATAATCAAGCACATGGGTTGATGGCACTAGCATGCAACCCGCTTGATTGGAGATATCGAGACAAAGGGATTATATTACACGGTAAGCATTCGTAGGAGGTGACACATCATTGTGGCGTTAACTTCTTTCTCTATGGGTTCCTTGGCGTGTTGCTAGATGATAACCTTGGACTTTAGGCAGGCTCAGCCTAATGCCACTGAGAAAGAGGCCTAGAGGGTCACACACTAAGTGTGTCCATGTATCTCAGTTAAATATTAATTTAACAAGTTAAATAAATATTATTCCCGACTGTGGTTTAATAATTATTTAAGGATGTCTAATCGCATTTATTTTGACACTAGTTATTCGAGAGAATATATATTGTGGAAAAAATAATATATTTATTAGCGAGTAATACAGTTACATTTATTTAAGAAATAAATAGTCATTACTCAAGGTCTAATAAATGTGGTGGAGAAAAATGAAAAATAAAAGTACACGCTGTGTATATTAAATATACACGCCGTGTAGTTTTATGGAAAACAAGTACACACCGTGTATTAATTATTACATGCCGTGTAGTTTTTCCAGTTGGGATTTTGAGGATTTAATATTGTTTTATTAAATGATATTTATTATAATCAGCGTGGGCACATGTCAATGAATTAATAATTCGACATGGGGGTTTTCAATAAGATTTAATGAAATAAATAAAATGCGTAACGCGTTTATTTATTGTCATAACTCTGTTAACCTCAAACCCGATTATAAATATCCTCGCAACCCCAACATTTTAAAGAGCCATTGTTGTGCACAACAAAATTGGAAATACTCTCAACCAAAGAGAGAATTCCCTTTCCACCAAGAACACCCTCAAGTTACGAGAGCAAGATCCTCCACCGGATCAAGGTGGTCAAAGGCGGACATCGCAAGTGAAGGTTCTTCTGCGCTAGCACCCAGAGATCCCTTCGGCGACGTCCGGAGATACGTGACACACGTGTGGATCACCGCTAGAGGAATCCTACACTTGGATTCTACGACGCAACGGCGGATCACCGAATCGTGACCGGACACATCAACGAAGAAAGAATTCCAACGAGGTAATTCTTATGCATTAATTAAATTAATTATAATCAACATATTGTGATCCTCCTCAAGGGTTCCGGGACTCTTCTTTTCTTTTCTTTATTCGTTCTATTCTGAAGATTTGGCATTTTATATCATGACGGATCTCAGATTGAACATTGTTTAACGTTAAAATTAAAGTTGGGCACACCCACCAACGCGCTTCCGCTGCGCCCGGAACCTACAAGTGGTATCAGAGGGTCATATAATTGATTATAATTATTTAGTTTTTCATTGGTAATTTATGCATTTAATAATTTAGTTATTTAAATTCAAGTTTAATCGTTCTGGAAATTTGAATATCGAGATCTATTCCTCCTCCCTCGTTTCTCGTTCACCTCACAGAAACGATTTTTTCTTTTAATTTTGATTAAAATAAAATAGAGGAACTCATCCGGAGGAGCCAAACGTTTCTGTCCGTATAACACCAGAATACACAGCGTGTATTCTTAAGTACACACCGTGCATTCTAGGTTCAATGCATTGACTGATCCACCAAATCAGGATGTGTATTGGATTCTTTCTAAAAATTTAAGACACCGTGTGTTGACCAGAAACAGGTGGCACACAGTTTTCAGAATACACGCTGTGTGGTCCAATGAACACGGCGTGTAGTCCCTTCGGGTCAGGGTTGGGTCGTGTACTCCGTACACGGCCTGCCCGGCTAGAAACCGTGTAACGCAGAAACTACACGGCGTGTGTCCCACTGTACACGCCGTGTACTCCGAAAATTTTCAAAGTATATTAACACGCCCTATCCCCAGGCGTGTACTTCGGATGGACGGTGAAGAAAAGTACACACCATGTAGTCAGAACTACACGTCGTGTACTCACCCAAATTATGCAGATTTATTAAAATTTATTATTATATTATACAAACCCTTGAGACGTGTACCATGGTGCAGGCGTAAAGCTGAGGCACAACACGTGATAGCTGTTTTTTATATATATGTGTTTAATTTAACATCTGCGTAATAAATGGGAATTCACCGGGTTTCCTACAAGGTACAAGTTACGTACAAGGATAATTTTAAATGAATTTATTTGTTTAAAATTATGATGGATGAGAATCTCAAAGAAATTCAGAAAAAGGATTTAAGATAAAAGGATTGATTAATTAAAGATAATTAATTGATTCGAGCGTGATTTATCTTAAACAAGAACGATTAAATAATTGAATGTTAGTTTTATTTATGCGTAAATATCGTTGCATGTATGGATGATCATGAGATAGACCGAGACCTTTGTATGTGAATGGTTTCTTTTAATTTATTTATTTAAATTAAATTTGTTGTCCTGCGAGCCATCTCCTCATTAATATGTAGGGCCTGCGCGCCCAAGGATTCTTTTATGTAAAAACCCCCTTTACCCCTCACCTGCATGTGAGATAAATGCATATGTAATGGATGTAGCTCCCAAGATAGTGGAGGCGGCTCAAGTAAGGAGCCAAGGTGAAACCAATCCAAGGAGATACAAAGGTGGACAGGTGGAAAGCTGTAAACACGAACCCGAAAGGTTAAAGGTGTTTCTCCCCTAGGTCTTGGGTTAGTTTATCAACTGCTAGATAAACTAACCAATAGAAAAGCTCATGATCATACCATTTATTTTATTTCTGTCAGTTTCATGGTTTATTTATTATGGTGTGTTGTCACGATCACACAATTAATGAATTAAACGAGCATGCAAGATGGAACTAAAATAAAACCAGCTTATACGTAAATATTATCTTAGACATGGTTAATCACTTAAGTATATCCCACTTAATATTAACAATCATGTAATCAAAGATAATAAAATGGTAATTTACGTATAAGGATAAAATAGCTCAAAATAAATATTAAGTCGACATAGCCTTCCATAATCTTGGTTAGAATCGAACCATAGTTCAAAGTGCTTGACCAACCCTAGTTGGGGTGCTTTCAATTATCGGGGAATTCTAATTCAAGTTTTTGGGTTGACTTGACTTGGTTCGCATCAAGGGTTGACTGCCACAATAGGACTTGGTGTGACCAAGAGGCAAAGGTTGAGGAAATCCAAAAAGGATTTCAGGATTGGGGAGTCCACTCAGCGGATCAAGGAGCTACGAGTTAATGCAGTTGGCATTTAGAATGCCTACCTAAAACCCTTCAAGTTGCTTGACCAACCATAGTTGGGGTAATGTAGAGGGCAATATGGATCCTTGCCACTAGAATATTCACGCAATATAATATTCCAAAGTCAATGGTGAGGGCTATTGGATTTCGATAAAATAGTGGGAGACTAATAAGTATTAATTTATTTATTTGTCTCAAATTTTGTAATAAAGTACTAAACCTTTGCTCATCTTAATTTGTAGAAACGACAAGAAAATGACTTCAAACATATCATTGCACACCATACTCGAAAAAGAAAAACTTCTCACCGACACCAATTTCCAAGAGTGGTAGAGGCGTTTACGCGTCGTCCTTCGCCACGAAAGGAAATTATATGTACTGGAAGAGACTATTCGAGTTGCGCCTGGGAAAGAGGCTAGTGATGAGGAATTATCTCTCTACACGAAACACATGGATGATGCCACAAATGTCCAGTGTTTCATGCTATCGACCATGTCTAATGAGATCTTGAAGCAACATGAAAACATGGACGCGTATAGCATGATGTCTCACCTTAAATATCTCTACCAAGAGAAGGCGAGACATGAGAGTTATGAGATCTCCAATGCTTTGTTTACCACAAATCTTGGAGAGTCTGCGCCAGCTGGGCCTCATGTAGTCAATCTTATTGGCTACATTGAACGCTTGGACATCTTAGGGATTAAATTCCCGGATGAGTTGCGTATAGATCTCATCCTATCATCACTGCCCAAGACCTTCTCTAGCTTTATTGTCAACTATAACATGAGCGGCAATGAGAAGAGTCTATCAGAGCTTCTGACCTTGATTCTCCAGGTAGATAAGGACATGGGGCGTGACAAACCCGCATTCCTTATGGTGAACAAGAAAAGGAAGGACAAGGCAAAGGGGCCAAAGACTTATAAAAGGTCTGAAGCCCCCGAGCACCGTCCCTCCAAGAAGGGGAAGATCCAAAGGCAGGGCAAGGAACGGAAAGCAGTGTGTTTTTCATGTGGAAAGCAGGGCCACTGGAAGACGAACTGCACCCAGAAGCATGGGGACGCTAAAGGTGCGTTTGTTATCGAGTTCAATCTTTCTATTTCTACACATTGGGTATTAGATACAGCTTGTGGGGCTCACATCTATATTCAAATGCAGGAACCAAGTAGATTTATAAAGATCGCCAAAGGAGAGGTGGATCTTCGAGCTGCCAATGGCGCAAGGCTGGCTGCGTTGGCTATTGGCGACTACCACCTCTCATTGCCGACTGGGATGATTTTGGTTTTACATAACTGTTATTATGTGCCTAGTGTTACCAAGAACATAATTTCTGTATATTGTTTGGATATGGATGGATTTGTTTTCAAATTTGGAAATAAGGGTTGTATCTTTTATAAGAACAACGTATGTTATGGTATGGCACATTTAAATAATGGTTTGTATGTATTGAATTACGAAAACCAAGTGTTGGAAATCGATAACGAAACAAACTCACATGACTCATACATCACCCAGTTATGTCATCACCGCCTTGGTCATGTAAATGAGAAACGTTTGATAAAGCTCTACCAAGATGGCTATTTAGACTGTACTGATCTAAAACCACTTGATAGATGTCACGCTTGTTTACAAGGAAAAATGACCAAGCTGCCTTTTGTTGGACAAGGTGAAAGGGCCACAGAGATTCTAGGATTGGTACACACGGATGTGTGTGGACCATTTCCAGTAGAAGCTAGAGGTGGATATTCTTACTTCATTACTTTTACTAATGATTTGAGTAGATATGGCTATGTCTACTTAATGAGGTATAAGTCAGAGTACTTAGAGAAATTTAAGGAATTCAAGAATGAAGTAGAGAATCATCTTGGTAAGAAGATAAAGAATCTTCGATCGGATCGAGGTGGAGAATATCCGAACCAAGAGTTCATCGATCTTCTACGGGAGTCTGGGATTCTATCTCAGCTCACTCCTCCTTATACACCACAATGGAATGGTGTTAGTGAAAGGAGGAACCGAACCTTGTTGGACATGGTGAGGTCGATGATGAGTCATTCGAATCTTCCATTATCCTTTTGGGAATATGCATTACAAACTGCAGCATACACATTAAACCGAGTACCAAATAAGGCGGAAAATGGAATTCCATCCGAGTTATGGAATGTAAGGAAACCCACTTTGTCGCACACACATGTATGGGGATGCGAGGCGTTTGTTAAGGCCTTATCAGGCAACAAACTAGTACCCCGGGGCACGAAGTGTATCTTTATAGGATATACCAAGGAAACGAAAAGATATTACCTATATAACCCTCAAGACAAGAAAGTGATTGTCACCAGACAAGCCGTCTTTCTTGAGAGGGAGCACATCCTCAAGAAGGATAGTGGGAGAAAGATTGAATTCGACAAAGTTGATGCTCAAGATTCATAGGAGTTGGTAAAGGAACAAGTTCCATAGGTCCCCGTGGAAGAGGTTCCAAAAACACAAGTACTGCGTAGGAGCTCAAGAGAGGTAAGGGAACCAGAGAGATTTGGTTTCCTAGTCACCGAGGATGGTGAATCATTATTGTTGGATAATGATGAACCTCTCTCCTATAAGGAAGCAGTAGAAAGCTCAGAAGCTGTAAGATGGCTAGAAGCTATGAATTCTGAGATGGATTCCATGTATCAGAACCAAGTTTGGGTTCTGGTCGATGAGCCAGTTGATGTAAAGCCTGTTGGATGCAAATGGGTATTCAAAAGAAAGCTGGACATGGAAGGTCAAGTTAGCACCTATAAAGCAAGGCTAGTAGCTAAAGGATTCAGACAGCGTCAAGTAATTGACTATGATGAAACCTTCTCGCTAGTTGTTATGTTTAAATCCATAAGAATCATACTTTCCATAGCAGCTTACCATGACTACGAGATTTGGAAGATGGATGTCAAAATAACATTCCTTAACGGGAACCTTCAGGAAGATGTCTATATGACACAACTAAAAGGGTTTGTGACACTAGGTGAAGACAAATGGGTTTGCAAGTTGCAGAAATCCATTTATGGATTGAAGCAAGCATCTAGGTCATGGAACATTCGATTTGATGAATCCATAAAGGAATTTGGTTTCATTAAGAACGAATGTGAGCCATGTGTTTATAAGTGGTTTAATGGTAATGCGGTCGTCATCCTAGTGGTATATGTTGATGACATATTGCTTATTGGAAATGACGTACCAGCCTTATAGTCAGTTAAGGACTGGTTGAACAAGTGTTTCTCCATGAAGGAATTAGGAGAAGCAGCCTACATTCTAGGGATCAAGATCATTCGTGACAGATCCAAGAGGCTGCTTGGACTAAGTCAGGGTACATACATTGACCAGATACTAAAGAGATTTAGTATGGAAAAATCCAAGAGGGGATTGGTTCCAGTGTCACATGGCTTACATCTTTCTAAGAAAATGTGTCCCCAGACACAACAGGAGAAATATAGGATGAGTAATATCCCATACGCTTTGGCTATAGGATCCATCATGTATGCCATGTTATGTACCAGGCTTGATGTTGCCTATGCACTGAGCATGGTAGGAAGATATCAAGCAGATCCAGGAGAACATCATTGGACTGCTGTTAAGACTATCCTTAAGTATCTGAGAAGAACTAAGGATATGTTCCTGGTGTATGGAGGAGATGGGGAGCTTTTCATTAGAGGGTATGCTGATGCTGGTTTTCAAACAGATCAGAATGACCTGAAGTCGTAATCTGGATATGTTTTCTATCTCAATGGAGGAGCTGTGAGCTGGAAGAGTTCAAAGCAGCCAGTTGTCACCGATTCTACAGCGGAGTCCGAGTATATAGCGGCTTCTGATGCATCCAAAGAAGCCGTCTGGATTCGGAACTTTGTCTAGGAGCTTGATGTGGTGCCTAGCAGTAAAGATCCCATTACATTGTATTGTGATAATACTATAGCGGTGTCTATTTCAAAATAACCAAGGTCACATCAATGGAAAAAGCACATACTCCGGAAGTATCACCTCTTGAGGGATTTCTATCAAAGGGGTGAAGTTGTAGGGAGTAGAGTGTCCACGAAAGAGAACGTGGTGAACCCCATGACTAAAGGCCTATCTCAGCAGAAGCATGAATATCATGTGAGAGCTAGCGGGTTAAAGGTTGTTAGCAGTTGGCTCTAGTCCAAGTGGGAGTCTGTTGGAGTTGGTGGTCTAGAACCAACTACTTTGTACTTTATTCATTAAATAAAAGCCTTATCACATCTTGATTGTTCTTCTTCATGACATGTCATGTGATAATGTCCTAAGGACAGCTGTTGCATTAAAGGCTCGTAGCAAATCCCTGCTATGATGAGAACCCGGAAGTGCCATAACACTGTTCTTAAATGTATGTTCTATGGCCGGATGATATTATTTGAGGGACACACATAATACAGGTCATTAGGGGTGAGGACTCATAAAACTTTGAGGAACCTTCTCATGGTGTGCGCCCTTGGTAATATCCAGGAGGATATTATGAGAACGAGACCCGCCAGTAGAAAATCCACATTTCATAGTGTCATTGGATGTTCCTATCTGCAGACGTGTGTATTGGTCCTTAGACTT
This sequence comes from Viscum album, assembly GCA_963277665.1. Taxonomy (NCBI): domain Eukaryota; kingdom Viridiplantae; phylum Streptophyta; class Magnoliopsida; order Santalales; family Viscaceae; genus Viscum; species Viscum album. The sequence continues at coordinate 996,006,336 of OY728147.1, forward strand.
TAAGATTATTATTAATGGGTATTACAACTCGCGCACTTAGATGTATTGATGAAAACTATGACGACACACTGTTCGCAGCGAGGTAGGATACGTTGGGTGCATCATGAGTAATACCGCATTAATAGATAATGCGAGAAAGGATTTGTCCCTTCCGTTCCATAACAGAAGTAGATATCTCATGCCCTTTGATGGAATTGATATAGCCTAAATAAATCCATGGCCGTGGTAAGGTATGGGCATGTTCAATTCTGGGAAGTCAAAGAAAGAATAATCAAGCACATGGGTTGATGGCACTAGCATGCAACCCGCTTGATTGGAGATATCGAGACAAAGAGATTATATTACACGGTAAGCGTTCGTAGGAGGTGACACATCATTGCGGAGTTAACTTATTTATCTATGGGTGCCTTGGCGTGTTGCTAGACGCTAACCTTGGACTTTAGGCAGGCTCAGCCTAATGCCACTAATAAAGAGGCCTAGAGGGTCACACACTAAGTGTGTCCATGTATCTCAGTTAAATATTAATTTAACAAGTTAAATAAATATTATTCCCGACTGTGGTTTAATAATTATTTAAGGATGTCTGATCGCATTTATTTTGACACTAGTTATTCGAGAGAATATATATTGTGGACGAAATAATATATTTATTATCAAGTAATGCAGTTACATTTATTTAAGAAATAAATAGTCATTACTCAAGGTCTAATAAATGTGGTGGAGAAAAATGGAAAATAAAAGTACACTCCGTGTATATTAAATATACACGCCGTGTAGTTTTATGGAAAATAAGTACACGCCGTGTATTAATTATTACACGCCGTGTAGTTTTTCCAGTTGGGATTTTGAGGATTTAATATTGTTTTATTAAATGATATTTATTATAATCAGCGTGGGAACATGTCAAGGAATTAATAATTCGACATGGGGGTTTTCAATAAGAGTTAATGAAATAAATAAAATGCGTAACACGTTTATTTATTGTCATAACTCTGTTAACCTCAAACCCGATTATAGATATCCTCGCAACCCCAAAATTTTAAAGAGCCATTATTGTGCACAACGGAATTGGAAATACTCTCAAGCCAAGAGAGAATTCCCTTTCCACCAAGAACGCCCTCAAGTTACGAGAGCAAGATCCTCCACCGGATCAAGGCGGTCGAAGGCGGACATCGCAAGCGAAGGTTCTTCCGCACTAGCACCCGAAGATCCCTTCGACGACATCCGGAGATACGTGACACACGTGTGGATCACCGCTAGAGGAATCCTACACTTGGATTCTACGACACAACGGCGGATCACCGAATCATGACCAGACACATCAATGAAGAAAGAATTCCAACGAGGTAATTCTTATGAATTAATTAAATTAATTATAATCAACATATGATGATCCTCCTCAAGGGTTCCAGGAATCTTCTTTTCTTTTCGTTCTTCGTTCTATTCCAAAGATTCGGCGTTTTATATCGTGACAGATCTCAGATTGAACGTTGTTTAACATTAAAATTAAAGTTGGGAACACCCACCAACGTGCTTCCGCTGTGCCCGGAACCTACAGTCAGATGGTAGTAGTGAGGTCATTGACGTGGGGAAGAAGCCAAATCACATTAGGTGATCAGAGTTTTTAGGAGGAAGGTTAGCCACATTAGGCATTTGATGTCGTAAGGTGGAGGCCGGATGAGAGGTGGTCGATGTGGGTTGGAGGCAATAAAGACACCATGGTGGGGAGACTGCATGCCAATAGAGTATGGGGTAGGGGGTAGAATGGACTTCTTTACACCCTAATAATAATAATAGTATACTATTTTTATTCTTCAAATTTTCATATTAAAAAGCATGTGGTTGATCTAGGACTTGATCTACCAAACTCACCCTACACCCCAACCCCCTACACCCCAACTGCCTGCAGGGGGTCCTCACCCCAACAACAACAACAACAACAACAATATAAAATTATTATTTTTTGGGATTTTTGATTACAACACAATGCATCCAGGCCGAGACTTGGTCCCATGACCTCTTCCCTACACCCCACCAACCCTTTCCACCCTAGTCACCTATGAGGGGAATAATAATAATATATTATGATTTTTTTGAGATTAAAACTCAATGCACTCAAGGTTGGGACTTAATCCGGTGACCTTAACCCACAACCCACCCACCCGCACCACCCCCATAAAAGGATATCAGGTAACGAGGTATTTCCATACACCACACCACACCTTTCCTAATAAAAAAACAACAACAACAAAAACAAAAACAACAAAAACAAAAACAACAAAAACAACAAAAAAAAAAAAAACAACAACAACAAAAAAAAGAACAACAACAACAACAACAACAACAACGGTGGAGGCGACGAAAAAAACAACAACAACAACAATAGGTCAATTACATCTCTCACCATAGAACAAAACAAAATAAAGAAAACCAAATGAAACACGAAACCATAGGGACTTGACCCATTAACCTACACTTGACCCCCAAACCCTTACCACCCCACCACCAATGGTGGGGTCCCCTAGCTTTCATTTTTCATGCATTTTTATTCCTTTCATTGTGTTCCACGGTGGTAGATATAATTGTCCTATTATTAAGGTAAATTCTTATTTCGATCATAAAATTTTCATTTGATGTCGGATTGAAGACCCTTCTATAACATTGTGATCATTAAATTAAGGTGAATGATTCAAGATCAATATGTGATATAAAATACTATCTCATGGCATGAGCCTCGCATCACACCATGTGACATCTTTCATGTGTGTTGTGATGAAACACATATTTTTCACCAAATATCCATTTCAGATAAATAAATAGACTATCATGAGAATTTTTCCATGTATATTGTGATGGTGCAATCTATTCATCCATATGATTCCACTTACATGATGATATATATGTATTTTAAATTTTACTTTATTTGACTAACGTCAGAGTTTGGTTAGTCTCAGTAGCACCCTATATGAAATAGGGCAGTCAGATAGGACTTATGGATGAGTATAAAACTCTAATATATTCTATAAATCATATGAAATATAACACCCAAATAATTTAAAATAAAAATATTATTCTTTATAGAATATACAACACACAACACCAAGCTCAAACGAACCATAAAAAAATTATTATTTAAATATGACCGTTATAACCTAGCTATTAAATTAGATGGTATGAATAAGAATAAATGTATTATGAAATATATATTAATTTAATACTCAATAAAAATATATTGATTAATTTTTAGTAAATAAACACTCAATTTTTAGTAAAGCCATTTTATTCTTCAAAAATATGTTTTCATCAAAAATGGTTTTTATTAATTTTTGTGAGCAAATAATATAATTATTTTTTTCCACTTTTAGAAAATTTATTTAATGAAATTAAATTTATTTTTGAACATATTAAAATTATATTAGGGTGATTTTTTTGTATTTTTTTGAAAAGATTAATTTTTCAATGAATAGTAATAAATACCGATTTTTGTAAAACTGCCATTTTATTTTAATTAAAAAGTCCCATTATTATTTTAATTTTATCTCAAAATAAAATAAATATTATTTAATTAGATATAATATAATTAAATTTATTTAAATGATCATTATATATGATATTGGAACAAGTGCATTTTTAGGCTTAAAAACGCATTTATCTAAAAAATGTTTTTCATTGCGTTTTACGCATTTATATTAAAAGTAATTTATGATAATTTTGTGAATTGAATCTTAAAAAATAGATTGAATGTTTTTAATTGTTGGGACTAAATTTTTTAAATAGGTCCCTTTTTTTGGACATTATGAATAATAACTTTAGTAATTTTGTTACCACGGTAAAAGGGTAAATCAGAAAATTAAGGTTAGAAATAAAATAATAAAGACTAAATAATGACCCTAACACTTGAATTATTTTTATTTTATGATTATATCTCATCCATAATCATTTAAAATTCAAATAAAAGGCTTTTTTTTCTATTTTCCATGATTTTGACCCTTTATATTATTTTATATAAAGAAAAGTAAAAAATGCAATTCTATTTATTTTATTATCTTTAAATTATTTACAAAGGGATAAAAAGAGGATATGTTCAATTATAAATATTAATTTTAAATATAAATATTTTTTCCACCATGGTAATTTATTTTTAAATTTTATTTAATAAATAATTGCCTTAAAAGCTTATGTAACACTGACAGAGTGCTAGTGCAAGCAGTAAAAAAACCAATAAAATGATTTTGAAAACTCTAAAAATAATATTATTTGAGTGAGTTTTTGTGTTCAAATTTTTTTTTAGATAAAAATTAGATATTATAGTGGTTTGGATTCATTTTATTCTAATTACATATTTTTTTTATAGTTTTAAAAGTCAAATTAAATGAATAGTTCTAAAATTGACATTAATGATATTTTATAATAAATAACATTTTATTAAATGATTTAAAATTAATAAAAATATTATATTTATCCAAATGAATGGTATATGTTTTTAAAAATCAACCATAGTCCATTTATCTATTTTTTTCATTTTATAGTAACATTATTAACCCTAATATGGTAGAAAAATTTAATATTGCGGTAATTGTTAAAAGGGTCAATGAGGGGTTAAAACTAAAAGATAAGGGTGAATAACAACTAAAACTTGTAAATTTTTTATTATATTATAGGATTTAAACTAATAACCATCCCATATTTTAATTATAGAAATTTTTATCCAATTGGACATGAAATGTGATTTATATTAATTTAATACTTTAAGAAATTCCAAGAATGCCCCTCCACTCACTTATAAAAGGATACCCCTTATCTCAATTATTCAAACCAATTTGATCCATATAGATCAACCAACCCATAATAATTAATCTTCTCAACATACTTATCTAAGTTCTAGAGGTTCTAGTCATTTGAAAAGACCAACCCCAGGTCACTTAAGAAGAGATCTAAAGGAAGTATACCGAAGAAGAAGTAATCGTCTTTACCAACTCTTTCAAGTTTATTTATTATTCTATTTCATATTAAAGTATTATTACCATCATAAGATAATAAATAATAATAAATATACATATATGTTATTATGATTATGGTGCAACCATATTTCATCTATTTTATATCTTATGAAAAGTGAAAACATTACTCATGCGTACGTATGACTTATCATATCCATGTAGTAGTGTAATTCTTTTTTCATTACCATTTCACCTGTATGGTTATAAATGATGAACTAATGAATATATACGATATTTATGACATAAAAATTCTTCTATAATTATAATATCACATATATATTTTTACCTTCCAATTCGTTGGGAAATGATAACGTCTCTCGTGTGTACATGTGGACTACCACCTCCACAAAGCGATGTGATCCATTTTCATTTATGTTTTACATGGATGGTAAAATGGATAGATTTAATTACTATATATGATATAATAATTATTATTTAAAGATTGATTATTAATCACCTTTCTTTTGTTCTGTCCATAGAAAAGTAAAAACATCATTTATGAGTACATACGACCTACCGTCTCCATGAATGATGCAATTCATTTTTATACCTATATATTTTATGGATGACTATATTTAATGTATTTGATTTTCCATATATCATTTTTAGATATTATATATATTATTTTTGAGACCATGTGCAAGGATGGTGTGCAATTCTAAGGCCCAGTGTGCCCAGAATAAATGTTTAAAATACATTAAATATATTAAATTGTACATGCACGCAGTTTTCCTGAAAAAGTGGAATAAATTATAAATGGGTGCCTAGATCATAAATCCAAGGAAACCATTGAGTTAAAAATTCGAGGTTTACCCTAGGTGTGATTTAACATTATTCGGTGTGGGTTGTTTGTGGAAAAGTTGTTGCGGGCATGAAAATGAATAAAAAAATTGAATAAATTATTTCAATTCATTTTTTTACGCAACGATTGTTATGTATTTAAATGGACTGCTATGGAAAAATCGTAGGGTTAGCCGCATAACCCTGGATCCATTGGAGATATTTTTAGAGAACCTTGGAGAAATTCTCTCATGCAGACGGTGATGAGATCATGGATTGATGATCGACACACCTTGTATTCGAAGGACCTCACCAACGAATGCGACACAACTTCATTATTCATCACCAATCAATTCAAATTGAGGCAGGGAATGTATTTTATTTGGATTTATTCCTTGTTCTTTATTTATATAATGAAAATGAATCAATCAACGAATATATTGATCCACAGTTTGATCATATTGCAGGATGAGATTATTTTTAGGGTTTTGACAAGAGAATTATCTTTATGGTTTGACTATTTCGACTGTTGTTCTAATGATGATGGATCGAGATTGACATGAACATCAATTGAGGTTCATTCCTCTAATTTTTTCTTGTGATTTTCTCCCCCTTTCATCGTTCATCACAGACATTCTTCTTTTGGCCCATAGCTCGACAAGTCTCGACCAATCGATAGTTGCACACTAGATTCTTGGCACAAAAATCCGATATCATAGATCTAGGATAAAAAAGAAATGAAGGAGGTGAGATAATGGAGACAAAGTGATTCATACAATGAAGGATACCTGATTTCGCGTTCTTTGGAACACAATGAAGAATGATGATTCTTTCCATTTTCCAAGAAGATATGATGATGAAGCACATTGTTTAATGATGACAAGGCTTGGAAGAGATGGCATCTTAAATTTCCTAGAAAGGTGAATGACATATCAGAGTCTGAATATTCTACCAATATGAGTGGAGTAAGAATATGGGATTCTGGAAAATCTTGCGCTACACGGCATGTGAGTCAGATCTACACACCGTGTGCCCCCCCCCTTGAGTGGAAGTTAGGGTTTTATGTAGGAGATAAGTATCACACGATGTGTGAAATCTCCTTGGATACTTGGAATATACTTCAAAAAGTACATAGACATGAGGTGGAGTATACGGGTTGCCTACATGACATGTACTCGCCCTACATGGACACAAATTGAGACATATGCCATTTACATGGGCAGGACTTGGGGTCAAGGAACACAACGTGTGACCCTAATACATGACATATACTCTTTTATACATAGATTAAAGATCTTATCCTTAGTAAATTGTATAAGTTTAATTAGGGTTTATTTCCCTTATCCTCTCCCTGAATATTGGTATATAATCATTTCCTACTCCCAGGAAAATGATCCCTTTAGCAGAACTTCTTGGATAGAGTCGTTGGAATCCCTCTGTGGGAACCAGAGTGATATCATCTATTCATCATCATTACTTAGGTGTAGTTCTTGGTATCAACATAACTAACACTACGTGGGAAATGATACTCTACTTAGCATCTCAATTCAGATTGAGTTTGTTGGTATCACCCCATGGACTTGGTAGCGATCCTCATTTGTGTATCGTATTCTCTTCAGACTATCAACATGTTCTTTCTCATAACAATACCCGACGAGAAACACCTCTCGAACAAACATCATCAGTGCTATCTGACTTAGGAGTGTGTTCTCTCGGATGAGTGCTTCACGGATCCTTTGAGCTGGAATCCTAAGGATGGTATACTATTATTTTGACTTACCTTTCGACTGTGTATCTTTATTAAGCATATCTGGATATTTTTTTTATATGTATTGTAGACATATACCTATGTAGATATAATTTCATTTTCCTTTATTACATTCTTTGTGGTTTTGGGGTGTCCAACATAGTATTGTTATACTCACCCCTAAATGGGCTTTGCCCACACATGTCATGTCTTGTGTAGGTGATCAACCTTTTTACAGAGTCCTAGACAGACCAGGACCAGACAATGCTTAGTGAGACCAGACAGAACAAGGTGTGTTCCTATGGTTTTTATATAGCAGTACCTTTACTTTTAGGTTATACCTGTGTTTTAGACTCTTTTTGGTGGGCTTGTATTTAGACCTATTTACTTTTTTACTTCCTATCATACTCTGGTTACGGGATTTAGATTTATGAATTCATGGTTGTTCAGTTTTTACATTTCATCATTGTATAGGCTTGTGGATGTGTGTGTTTATAAGTACTTAGGCTAAGGCCTCCCATGTTAGTGATATACCCTCTTGGTGCTAGTCTCCATCCTATGGCCTATTAGAGGTGGTCTTAGGAAGTCGCAACATGGGCCCCACTGGGACGGGTCATGATAGAGTGGTATCAGAGCTGGTCGGTTCTACCTTAAGACTAAGATTCTACAATATTGGTTTGGGGAAATAGTGTTAAGTGTTTCGAGTTTATATTTCAGGATAGAAAATCCAATGTTAGTGCAATGACTGGAATATCCATACACTAGCAGCACTGTAGCATGCACTATAGCAGACACTGTTTGGTACTGTAGCAGCCAGAACTATTCATCCATCTGGGCCTTCGGGCCACCGGTTTGGTCCTCGGGTCCTGCAAGGCTTTCGGGCCACCCAAGGCCTTCAGGCCAGTTGATTATCAAGGCCTTCGGGCCACCTTAAGGCCTTAGGGCCACCCCAAGGCCTTTGAGCCACATGAATGCATGCCCCATACACACTACAAAAAAGGAGCATCCCCAGAAGAGGATTCAAAGCAGGTGCACTCACTAGAGCAGAGCCAAATGGATTGTCAGAATGAGAGGGTATGTCTATGCCATCGGTACCAGCCTGTGCTTGCATGAGAAGCCTAGCCAGACAGTCATGAAAAGGTGGAGAGCTACTATCAGGATGCAGATGCTGGGGAGGGGAAATTCCTTGTAGATAGTCTGGTTGAATTCCCTAAGACCTTCGGGTCATGTAATCTCCTAAGCCTACATGCCATGTAATCTCTGAGCCTACGATCCTTGTAAGGGTTCCCCCTCATCCCTTGAAAGGGGGGTTATCAAAAATCAATAAAAAATGAAGGCCTTTGGTCCATTCAGGCATACACTAGGACTCTGATCACCTTCTTTTCAACTCAATACATGAGAACAATGGTTCAGGGAAAACAATGGTACATGCATCATATAGGAATGGGTTTTATTTCCATGTACTTATTGAGATAGCTCTCCCGATACAATCATTGACCATAATACATATTTTTTTACTTTCAGGACACCTCCACAATGTATACCAGTTAGGATTCAGTATGATGATCACAAGGATGATCACCTTAGTGATGAGGCGCCAATATAGGGTCCATTTATCAAGATTTTACTTCCAGGTGGTGCACCATCCATACCACCTGTAGAATAGCATGTGGTACCAATAGTACTAGTGGATGAGGTGCATAGGATGAGTGTGCTTTAAAAGTTTCAGAGATAGAGACCCCTCAGGTTCCAAGGTGAGCCTAACCCATAGGCGGCTGAGGACTAGCTTGAGGTGGTGACTCAAGTTTTCCATCTATTTAAGACACCAACAGATCAGATGGTGGTCCTGGCAGCGAGCCTTATTTATGTTTTGGTAGGGAAATTGTGGGGTTTAACAACCCAGACTTATGATGAGGAAACTATTTTGTAGATAGATTTCAAGTGCCTTTTCATAGATGAGTTCTTGCTAGCTCTTATGAGGTATGTACGTATCCAGGATCTCCTCCAGCTCCAACAGAACAACATGACAGTAGGCAGGTATTCATCAAGGTTTACTAACCTCTCCAGGTACACAATAGATATGGTTCGAGATCAGTTCTTCAGGGCCTGGACCTTTGAGTGAGGTCTGCATAGATATATTTGAGCCTGTGTTATCCCTCTATGAATTCCTACCCATGCTGTGGTTCTAGAGTGAGCTTTGGTGGTTGAGAGTTCTCTTGGCTGAGCAGATAGAGTCGATGGTTGTTATAAATGGGAAAGAGGGAGCATAGACCTTGACATCAGGGATGTAATGTTTGTCTCAGGTACTTGGATGTGTGATATGTTTTAGTAGGAAGTCCCAGGATAGAGTATCTATAGTTCAGGACTCATAGGGTGGGTCCAGTCAGCCTAGAGAGAAGAAGTACTACTCATGAGATGGTGGGGGAAATCTCACCTGAGATTGTCCGACTCTCCATACAACTAATAGATAAACCTCAGATGGGCCCCAAGGAATCAACAATGAAAGGATTAGGTAGATTCGTAGGGTGGAAGATGTGGAAGAGGATATGAGAGAGCAGTAGGAGGTGGTTGACACTTTTACCTATTACCACCCCCAGGTGGTCCATGCTAGGCTTAGGGAGCTGAAGGACAGGGGAGGGGACAGCCGTAGGTGGTTAAATCTTATAACCTAGAGGTTTTAGGAATGATTCGAGGTATGATTTTTATCTTTTATAACTTATATAAAACACTAACAGACACAATTCTAGCCATTTCTTTCTCACCATATATCTTGTTCAAGACTTAGAGATTTTGGTTGATCCGTTGACTCGACCCTTATGCTTGGAGACTTCTACTAAAAAATACTCAGTGATCACGCACTTGTGCCAATAGTGTGACCTAACTCTTGGAGGCGAGAGTTTCAGTTTAGATCTATTTATGCTAGCATTGAGGCCTTATGAAATCATTCTTAGTATGGATTGGTTATCAACCGTCCATACCCAAATTGACTGTTTTAGGAAAAGGGTGCAGTGTGTCTGTAGTGAAAGAACCAGGTTTTCCTTTTTCGGTGAAAAAGAAACCCAGGTAGAAAAGGATGGACTCATGCATAGGTGGGTGTAGCTAATTTTTCATCAGTTTGATAGCTTGACCCTTGGTGCAATGGATGTTATGAGTTTCCATTTTCCTATAGTGGTGGCGGAGTAGGAGGATGTTTTCCTTGAAGATGTTCCAGGTTTACCTCCCCATAGAGAGATAGAATTATGAATTGATCTACACCTCGGGATGACACTTATATCTATACCAACATATCAGATTTATCATATAGTGCTTCATGAGCTAAGGGTGAATTTGGAGGACTTACAGAGGAAGGTATTTTTTTGACCTAGTGTTTCAACCTAGGCATCCCTGATTTTGTTTTCCAAAAAGGTAGATGGGATATTGAGGTTGTGTGTGGGTTACCGATTCTTGAATCAGGTGACCATAAAGAATAAGTATCCACTACTAAGGATTGATAACCTATTTGATCATTTGAGTGAGGAACGATGGTTCTCAAAGGTTGATCTTAAGTCAGGCTATCACCAAGTTCAAGTACAGGATGGGGATACAACAAAGATAGAATTTATATGTTTCTACGGTCACTATGAGTACTTGGTGATTCAATTTGGCATGAAGAACACCCAAATAGTGTTTATGAGACTCATGAACCATACCATCTAGCCTTTCTTAGACCAGTTCATGGTAGTCTTCATCAATGATATCCTTGTGTACTCGACATATGAGGAGGAGCATGCGATACACTTGAGTATGGTTCTGGATGTACTTTGAGAGCACTATATTTATAAAAAGCTCTCGAAGTGTCAGTTCTATATATAGGTGGTCCACTTTCCAGGACATATTATCTCAGTGGATGGAGTGGTAGTGGACCCAGCCAAGGTTGAGGTGGTGTTAGCTTGGGAGCCACCTAAGATCATGATGGAGGTGTAGAGCTTCCTTGGGTTGACAGGATATTACCGGATATTCATAACTAATTTCTCTAGGATATTAGAACCCATGATAGCTTTGACTTGAAAGGGGAACACTTTTGTGTGGAAATAGGGGTGTCAATAAGATTTTCTGTAGTTGAGGTAGAGTTTGATGAGCACTCCCATCTTGAGATTTCCATAGGAGGGTGTCAAGTATGTAGTGTTATGTGATGTATCAGGAACTAGGTTTGGTTGTGTTCTAATGAAGTGGAAAGTAATGATTGTCTATGGTTCATGCTAGTTGAGACCACATGATTAGAATTACATGACCCATGATCTTGATCTATAAGCGATAGTCTTCACTTTGAAGATGTGGTGACACTACCTGATGGGTGAGAAGTTTATTATCTAATCCAATCACAAGAGTCTCAAGTAAATCTTCTCAAAAAAAGATATTAAATTGAGATAGAGGTGATGGATAGAGTTACTCTAGGATTATGACTTCAAAATTGTCTATACTTCTAGGAAGGGGAACATGATAAAATATGATCTCAGTAGGAGATCTTGTTTGCAATTACTGAACGAGGAATTAGAGAAGTTGGCCTTGTTTTAGTTATCCTTTGTGGATGGAGATGGAGAAACTTACCTCCAGTCGATGGTTGTAACTCCTCCACTCTTGAAGCAAGTCAGGGAGTTACAACTTGGAGATACCAACTATGAGACCCTATGTGCTCATATATCCACTAAACATGCTCTTGATGAATTTTCTAAAGGTGGGGAGCATGTCGCTCTTTTCAGAGGACACACGATGGTACTAAAGAAATTGCGGGAAGAGGTTCTAAGAGAGTTTCATATGTATCCTTTGGTAGTACATCCAAGTGTGGAAAATATGTACAAGGAACTCCAATGTTAGTATTTGTGGCCAGGAATGAAGAAATGAGTTACATAGTTTGTATCTAGATGCCTTATCAACAGGTAAAGGCTGAGCACCAAGTTCCAGTGGGTTTAGCTCAACCCCTTGAGGTTTCATAATGGAAGTGGGATGAGATATCCATGTACATCGTGATGGTATTACCACATAATTTCAGGGGACATGACTCCATCTTGGTGATCATAGACCGAATTACCAAGTCATCCCACTTTCTAGATATATGAGAATAGAGTTTGGTAGAGATCTTAAGACACCTCTACATTTAGGATATAGTCTGAATCCATGGAGTTCCATAAATGAATATTTCTAACTATGATTCTCTCTTTACATCCTAATTATGGAAGGGATTACAAGAGAAGTTTGAGACTCAGTTATTCTTGAGCACATCGTTTCACCCCTAAACTTATGGACAGACTAAGTGAACCATTTATGTTCTGGAGGACATGTTTTGAAATTACATGTTGGAAATTGTCAGTAGTTGGTAGGATCACCTACCAATGGTGGAGTTTTTGTACAACAACAACTACTATTCCACCATCAGTATGAAGCTATTTGAGGCCTTGTATGAGCAACCCTACTGGTCACTAATTTGCTAGACTAAACCATGAGAGTCAGTACTCATGGGCCCAGACTTGGTGCGAGCTACAACAGAGAATGTACAGATAATATAGGGGTAAATTAAGACTACATAGAGCCATCATAAGTCTTATCCCGATAGGCTATAAATGATTTTGGAGTTCGAGGATGGAGACCATGTGTTCTTATGGGTTTCACCTGGACATGGATTACATAGATTTGGCCGGGGAAACAACCTATCTCCAAGGTTCATCGGCCCATTCCATATACTGTGTAGAGTTGGAGAGGTGACATACTGCTTAGATCTACCTTCACAATTAGACAAGGTGCACGACATCTTCCATGTGTCAAAGCTAAGGAGGTACGTGCATGAAACATCACACATTATCTAATGGAGAGAGATGTACATCAAGGATAGAGCGACCTTTGATGTGTATTTAGTGGAAATAGAGGATAAGTAGGATAAGATAATTTGTGTTTGATCAATTCCTTTGATGTGTGTCTAGTAGAAACACGAGAATCTTAAGAAGATCACATGGGAGTGGAAGGCATAGATTCATGCTCAGTACCCAAATCTTTTTGAGTAGCCCTTGTTTTTGATTTTTAGGATGTAGAACCCCAAGGTGGGGAGAATTTAATGTACATATTTTACATGCATTATTTTTGGATATTATGTGGATTATTTTGGAGACCAAGCGTGAAGATGAAATGCGATTCCGAGGCCTAGTGTTCCCAGAATAAATGTTTGAAATATATCAAATATCATGCATATATAGTATTCCTAAAAAAGTGGAATAAATTCTAAATGGGTTCCTAGATCAAAAATATAAGGGCACCATTGAGTTCATAACATAAGGTTTACCCGAGGTGCGACTTAACATTAGTTGGCGTGGGTCATTTGCAGAAAATTCATTGCAGGCCCGAAAATGAATAAAATAAATGAATAAATTATTTTAATTTATTTTTTTGATGAAATGATTGTTATGTATTTAAATATACTGCTATGTAAAAATCCAAGGGTAATCCACATAACCCTAGATCCATTGGAGATCCATTGAGAGAACGTTGAAGGAATTCTCTTAGGCAGACAATGATGAGATCATGGATCGATGCACCTCGGATTCGAAGGAACTCACCAATGAAGGCGAGATAACTTCGTTCTTCATCATCGATAGATATGAATCGTGGTAGGGAATGTTTTTTATTTAGATTTCTTTCCCATTATTTATTTCTATGATGAATTCAAATCAATTAACAAATAAATTTATCCACGGTTCAATCATCTTGCGAGATGGAATTATTTGCAGGGTTTTAATGGGAGAATTATATTTATGGTTTGATTATTTATATTTTAATTATAAAAAATATGGATTGAAATCATTGAGAAAATCGATCTAGGTTCATTCCTCTAATATGTTCTTGATCTTTTCTCCCCTCGTTCATCGTTCATCATGGGTGTTCTTCGTTTGGCCCGCATCTCGAAAAATCATGATCAATTGATCATTTCACACCCAATTCTTGGCGCAATGATCCAATATTGTAGATCTAGGATCGGTACTAATTTACAGAGGTGCAATGATGGAGATAGAACAATTCAAAATATGGAGGATACATGATTTCACATTCTTCGGCGTTCTTTAGTGCACGATGAAGAACGGCAATTTGATCCATTTTCTGAGAAGATCTGATATAAAATCACATTGTTTAATGATGGAAAGGCCTGTATGAGACATTATATTTGATTTACTGAAAAGGAGACTGATGAATTAGAAGTTGAATATTTATATGAGATGCATAGAGGAAGAATATGGGATTCTGGAAAATCTTGTGCTACACGCAATGTAAGTCGGATCTACACATCATGTGGGCCCCCCTAAGTGGAATCTTGGGTATCAGGTAGAAGATAAGTATCACATGACATGTGGATTGGCATATATGGTGTTTGACCTATCTCTGGAGACTCTACATGTACTTTATGAAGTACATAGACACAAGGTGGAGTACACGGGTTGCCTACATGACATGTACTCCCCCTACATGGACATGACTTGAGACATGGGCCGTTTACATGAGAAGGACCCAGGGTTAAGGGAAACAATGTGTGAACCCTAATAAATTCTATTTACTCTTTTATACATGGATTAGATCACTTTTCCTTAGTTATTTGGACAAGTTTTGTTAGGGTTCGTTCCCCCTATCCTCTCCCTGAAGGTTGGTATGAAATCTTTTCCTACTCCTAGGACAACGATCCCTTTAGTAGGACTTCTTGGAAAGAGTCGTTAGAATCCCTCTATGATTCCCAAAGTGATATCCCCTATTTATATTAGTTCCCTAGGTGGAGTTATTGGTATCGACACAACCAACACCATGCGGTCGCTGATCCTCTACTTAGTGGGTTAATCCAGATTGAGTTTGTTGGTATCGCCCCATGGCCTTAGTAGTGATCCTCATATGTGTATAATATTATCTTTGAACTATCATCATGTTATTTCTCATGAAGAGACCCGATGATCAGAACCTCTCAGAAAAAAAATCATCATTTCTATCAGACTCAGGAGTGTGTTCTCCCGGAGGAGTGCTTTGTGGATACTTTGAGATGGAATCCTAAAGCTAGTATACTATGATTGAGACTTACCTTTAGACTGTGGGTCTTTGTTGAGTATATATGGATATTATTGTTATATGTATTGTAGAAATATACCTATGTAGAGTTGACTATATTTTTCTTTTTTTTATGCTTTATGGTTTTATATTGTCATACTGAGTATTGTTATACTCACCCCTACACAATATTTTCCCGCACGTATCGTATCTTATGCAGATAATTGACCTTTTGAAAGAGTCCTAGACAGACCGGGAATAGATGGTTCTTAGTGAGAATAGATAGACCAAGGTGTGTTCCTACAATTTTTAGATATAAGTCCCTTTACTTTCCGGTTTTACTTGTGTTTCAGACTCTTTTTGGTGGGCTTATATTTGACCCTGTTTACTTTTTTACTTCCCGCAATATTCTGGTTGTGAGATTTATATGTATTCATGAATGGTTGTTCAATTTTTTACATTACATCATTTTATAGGCTTGTATATATATATATATATATGTGTGTGTGTGTGTGTGTGTATAGGTACTTAGGCTAAGGCCTCCCATGTTAGTGATATTCCTTCTCGGTGCTAGTCACCAGCCCCTAGCCTATTGGAGGTGGGCTTGGGGAGTCACGGAACAGACCCCACTGGGACAAGTCGTGACACTATAAATATCTATAAATTGAATATATATTATATTTATAACATTAATAAAATTATTGATATTATGGAACCATAATAAAAGTATATGTACCAGAACTACTGAATCAAAACATACTTGAAAAACAAGGTAGTTAACACTCGAAATAATGATAATAGTAAAATATTATTAACAAATGGGTGATAAAATGTTATAAATGGACCAGATATGATATCATAGATATTAATATGGTTATTTTATGTAATTATAATAAATTTAAATTTATTATACAGGAGGTTAGAGCACCTACGTGACAAGTCATACACGAGGTAAGATATTTCATCTTAATTTCCACTCCATTGAGACATATTTAGTATTATGCACATGTTTATTTTTATGTGGTGTATATACTATCCATTTTAGGCATTTAAAATTAATATATATTTATTTATGATGATTAAATTTCAATTAAAGTTTACTATTTTAAATAGTTTCTATATTTTCTTCTAACTTTTCCTCTCTTTGGAACTTGAATCAAGAAAATAAATGTTTAAAAGGAAAATTGATCCTATTTATCTTTTGATTGGATATATTTTTCTTCCATATCCATATTTTCTTTAAAATATTTTCAATAATGTTTTTAAAATTCTACAACAATTTATCAAAATAATTTTTTACCCATGTTTGATTTTTTTTACAAAATGGTTAAAAAGGAGCATTCTTGTCATTTTCCAAACGAGGTACTTTTATTATGAAAGTGTGAAAGGTATGTTTTTTAACTTATATGTCATGAAAAAAAATTTCCCACCATAATTACCATTAAATTTTTTAAAGCTTCCTTCATAAGTTTTTAGGGTTATTATTGAAGAAAATTCATTCCTTATTATTTGTGAATTTTTAGTTTTTAAAAATGAATTTTAAAGTGAAAATGATATTTTCCTCAAAAATATTTTTAATGATTTTTATGGTAATTTTATTCATTAATGGAAATAAACCTTTATTTTAATTATTCACCACTGGGTATATGTTTTAATGATACCATCCTTTGAAACATTCACTTACTTTCGATCATTTTATATTACATTTCTTTTAAATATCCATATTCTCTATATCATGGGTATAATTATTACCTAAACCATGTACCATTTCTATATACAGTTTTATAATTTGAAAGTATTTGATTGACTAGAGAATTATTGATAAATATATATTCTTTACTCAATAAATATATTTTTTGATAAGTCATATTATACATGAATTAAATTGATCATTCGATATATGAGGAATGCATTGGACATGTAGCGACGAGTGGGCCTTAGAATTATATGGCCCCTTGATGCATCAATAGGTCTCATAAGATAAATTAGTAATATTTCATTAAATGGGTTTTGGGTTTATGATTACTCATTTTTAAACTATCTTAGCACAAGACCTCAATGATATAGATACCATGATTTCAGAGATCATGGAATCCAATATTAAGAATTTATTTCATTGAGAATTTAGTTATTATTATCCATGAGATTAATGCATTGATATTATCCATGGATGCATTTTTTTCTCAAGTTATTGATTAAATGAAATGTGTTTTTAGTTATTTACCTTTACATATTTATTAATCCTTATTTACTAATGATAGATTCTATTTTACGTAACCCTTACCGAGCATTTGATCTCATCCTTATTTTGTTTCCTTTCCCCATGTTTTGAAGGAGAAATATTTGAATGTGATTTTAAAGATGTAGAATGTTTACTTTTGTTATGATTTTATTTTATTTCAAATGTAAAATGGGTATCATATATATATATATATATATATATGGTTCTCTAATAATACTAAACTGATTGATACTTTGGGATTATAATCCTTGTATATATTCCAATGCAATAAAGTAGACATTGGCTCTAGATTATTGGAGTTGGGGTTATTATAGTTGTTATTATAGGAATTTTAGTAGAAATATTGGGAATTATATTTTAAATAAATATAGATAACATGAGAGTTATGATAATACCTTATAGTATTTGAGAAATTTTACCATTATATGAATTTTATTTTATGGATCAATATTCATGATGATTATGAGATAACTCATTGTGTACCATTATTTAGTGATGGATCCTAATGGAAGAAAGGAAATAAATACCCATAAATAATGTATGGATTTACTTGAAAAATAAACCAATACAGTTAGTGTTGAATATGAGTAGATCATGGATATGTTAGGGAAAATTTATCAGGTTATGAAAAATAACCTTGAATGTATGAAAAAATCTCTTATTTTGTAGTGTGATTATCCCATGTTGGATTGCTTCATGTGAAAAAATCCACCATATTTTAGTGGAACTAATAATCCATTGGTAGATGAGAAATGGATTAAATATCTCGAAAGGATATTCCTAACTTTGGGATGTGATGAAAGTGAAAAGTTATTCTGGCAGTTTATTGTATGAAAGGATATGTTGAGCAGTGGTGGTCATTGGTCCATAACACTAAAGAGGCTGATGAAATAGAAAGTATGGAATGGGTAACTTTTAAATTTATTTTATTTGATAAATACTTCCCTCAATAATAGCGATATGAAATGGATAGGATGTTTCTCACTTTAAATTAGAAGGAAGAATAAAGTATAAAAAAGCATGAGGATAAATTTATAATATTATCTAGAATGCCTCAAAATATATATATAATATGGAAAGAAAGATTGATCATTTCTTTTATGGGATTAATCTGGGTATCTAAAGGGAAATAGTTTCTCAAACATTTTATTTATACTATGATATAGTATTAAGTGTCATTAAGACATATAAGGAATTTTCTAGATTCTATATATTCAATAGAAATCAATAGAATAATAGGTTTAATGAGCACTAAGAAAAAAGGAAAATTTTCAAAGAAGGTGGGAACCAAGAAATTTACATCATGTGAAAATTGTGGAAAGAAACATCCTAGAAAATTATTAAAGGTAATGGGATTTTATTACAAGTTTGGCAATAAGGGTCATCTGGATAATGAATGTACGGAAAAGAAGGAAGCCATTGCTATCCAGTGCTTCAACTGTGAAGATATGGGGAATTATTCAAACCAGTTCCCCAAGCGCCAAGGTAATTTACTATAGAAAAAGTCAAGGAGAGAAGGCTAAGCTTTTAGTATTATTACAATCAAAGTAGAACGATTAAAGTACTTGTGTATTTTGATTTAATAATTATATAAATTATATTTTGGTTATAAGAATCATGAAATATATATGGTTTGTACTAAATTAGTCTTATTTAAGGATTTGAAAGCATATTTTTAATGGTACTGATAACCACAAAAAATTGATTTAGTTGTAAATTTATATTTTTTAAGACCACATAAAAAAGGGAAGGATATTACTTAATATATCGCTAATGTTGAGTTAATAATGTTTTTTTAGGATAAAGAGAATATTATAACTGATGAAGTAAATGGGTTAGTAATGGTGACCATTAAAATGGTTAGTGATTTGATAACAAAGTAATTTATGATGCTGCTTACTGTATTTTTTGATTTATGTGATATATGGATTAAGGATAAAGTTAATGGTGATTTAGGTTATTAGTATATGTGATCAAGGTATTCACATGTTTGGAATATGAAATTATTAACTACTTTATTTTTTCAAGGGATAAATGTTTAGTATTTTTTTTTATTTTTGAATATGATCAGAAATATTTTGGAGGAGTTTTAAGATTAACTACTTACAGAATGAATTAAGTTGAACATTAGATATTATTGTTTGAGGTTAAAGTATAATTTATCATATTGGATTAACCATACTAACAATTTTGGTTATGTTAATTATTTAAATGCTAAAGGAAACACTTATGAATATTATGATTCATTAAAAGTGCTTCTTGCATGAAAAAAATTAATCTCAAATATCCATTTTCCAGAGTATGAGATGAAGTGGAAACTGATAAAAGAACAACCAAAGATGATATTGGGCATATTATATAGAAAGAAATCAAGTAGTTTTATTTTCTCAAGTTATTTATCTGGATAGTAAAATAATCCATTGACTTTAGGAAAAAGGACCTTGAAATAAAAACATTATCAGTTTACTTTTCTTACTAAGAAATCAATGGTATTTTAATCCATCATAGATTTACGGTTTTATGATGGTTAAATTTATCATGAACATTGTTTCTATAATTCACCATTAATCATTAGGCATTAGTTTTATATTCCATGTCCATATTTTTACTTCCCACTGATGTTATCCTATTTGTAAACCTAAATTTATAGTGACCTTTGTACCGCCCTTTCTATATTTTCAAGAGGATGGTTTATTAACCTTTTTTATGATGTGGGATCTCAAATTTCAAACCTTTGATTTCCATGTTCAAGTTAAAATTGTGAGTATTACATTTATTTAGGGGTGGGGGGGAATGTAACATCTTGAGAATTTAAAATAATAACATTATGTTCAATAGCGTATACGCTACGCAACATTGATCTCAAACAAACCACAAAAAAATTATTATTTAAATATGATAATTATAACCTAGCTGTTAAATTGGAAGGTATCAATAAAAATAACCATATTATGAAATATATATTAATTTAATACTTAATAAAAATATATTTATTAATTATTAGGAAGTAAACACTCAATTTTTAGTACATTCATTTTATTCTTTAAAAATATGTTTTCATCAAAAATGATTTTTATTGATTTTTGTGAGAACATAATATAATTAATTTTTTCCAATTTCAAAAAATATATGTAATTAAATAAACTTAATTTTTGAAATCATAATATCAAAATTATATTAGGGTTAATTTTTGATATTTTTATGAAAAGAATAATTTTTCAATGAATAGTAAAAAATACCGTTTTTTGCAAAACAACCATTTTATTTTCATTAAAAAGTCCCCTTATGATTTGATTGTTTTTCTAAAAGTAGAATAAGTATTATTTAATTTTATATAATATTATTAAATTCATTTGAATCATCATTATACCTGATTTTGGTAAAAGTGCATTTTTGGGCTTAAAAAAACATTTTTCTAAAAATCATTTTTCATTACGTTTTGTACATTTATATTAAAATAAATTTCTGACAATTTTGTGAATTGAATATTTAAAATTATATTTCAAATTTTGAATCAGTGGGTCTAATTTTTTTTAAATATTTTCCTTTTATTTTCGGACATTATGAATAGTAACTTTAGTAATTTTGTTACCATGGTAAAGGGGTAAATCAGGTAATTTAGGTTGAAAATAAAATGATAAGGACTAAATAATGAACCTAATGCTTGAATTAATTTTATTTAATGATTTTATATTATACATTATCATCCAAAAGTCTAATAAATGGCCTTTTTCCCCATTTGGTCATGATTTTGACCCTTAATATTATTTTATATAAAGAAAAGTAAAAAAATGTCATTCTCCTTGTTTTATTATATTTTAATTTTTGACATTGGGATAAACTGAGGATATGTTTTGTTATAAATATTAATTTTAAGTCTAAATAATTTTTTTCATCATGCAAAATTTATTTTTAGTTTTTATTTAATAAATAATTGCCTTAAAAGCTTATGTAACATTGGCACAATGCTTGTGCAAGGAGTAAAAAAATCAATAAAATTATTTTGAAAACTTTTAAAAATAATATTATTTGAGTGATTTTTTGGGTTACACAATTTTTTTGATAAAAATGAAATATTACAGAGTTATTTATACCTTGTATTATAATTACATTATTTTATTGTAGTTTTAAAAGTCAAATTAAATGAATATTTCCAAAATTGATATTAATAATATTTTATAATAAATAATATTTTATTAAATGATTTAAAATTAATAAAAAATATTAGATTCTGAAAAATTAATAGTATATAATTTTAAACTTCAACCATGGTCCATTTATGGACTATTTTTCATTTTATAGTAACATTATTAACCCTTATATGGTAGAAAACTTTAATATTGCGGTAATTGTCAAACGAGTTAACGAGGGGTTAAAACTAAAAGATAAGGGTGAATACACAACTAAAACTTCTCAAAATTTTATTTTATGAGAGTATTTAGACATATATTAATCCTATAATATAATTATAGAAATTTGGATTCATTTTGACATGAAATATAATTTATATTAATTTAATACTTTAAGAAATTCTAAGAATACCCCTCCCCACTCTTATAATAGGACACCCCTTATCTAAATTCTTAACACCAATTTGAGCCATATATCTTGAAAAAACCCTACCCATTACTCTTATAAACATCATTATATATGTTATATTTGTTATGGTCATTCCATAAGTCCAACCCTAGGTCCCTTAAGAAGAGATCTAAAGGAATTCTACCGAAGAAGAGGTAATCGGCTTTACCAACTCTTTCAAGTTTATTTATTCTTATATTTAATCTTTAAGTATTATAACCATCCTAATATAATAAATCATGTGTCATAAATATACTGATATATTATTATGACTATGTTATAACCATATTCCATCTCTTTTCCATCCTATAAAAAGTGAAAACATTGTTTGTGTCTTTGTACGACTTACCGTCTCCACGTAGTAGTATAATTTTTTTTTCATTTTCATTTCACTTGGATGGTTATAAAGATATAAATAATGAATATATATGATATTTATGATATAAATATTCTTCTTTAATTATAATATCATATATACCTTTTTTACCTTTCAATCTGTTGGAAAACAATAACGTCGCTCGTGCGTACGTGTGAATTGCCACCTCCACGAAGCAATGTGATCTATTTTTCATTTATGTTTTATATGGATGGTAATAAGGATATATTTAATGAATATATATGACATAATAATTATTATTTAAAGATTAATTATTATTCATATTTCTTTTGTTACATTTTTCAAAAAGTGAAAACAACATTCATGTGTACGTATGGCCTACCATCTCCATGAACGGTGTAATTCATTTTTAACCTATATTTTTTTATGGATGACTCTAAATATATATATTTAATATATATAATATTTATAACATTAATAAAATTATGTTTATTGTTTAAACATAATAAAATTACATGTACTAGAAATACCGAATCAAAACATACTTGAAAAATAAAGCAGTAACACTAAAAGTAATGATAATAATAAAATATTATTAACAAATGAGTGATAAAATGTTATAAATAGATAATATATGATATAATATATATTTATATGGTTCTAGTATATAATTATAATAAATTTAAATTTATTATACATGAGTTTAGAGAACCTATGTGATAAGTCGGACCTAAGGTAAGGGATTTCGTCTCGATTTTCACTCTATTGAGACATATTTGGTATTATGTGACTATTTATTTTTATGTATTGTATATATTATCTATTTTAGGTATTTAAAATTAATATATATTTATCATGATTATTAAATTTAAATTCAAGTTTACTCTTTTAAAAAGTTTCTAAATTTTATCCAACTTTTCCTCTCTTTGGAACTTGAATCAAGAAAAAAATGTTTAAAAGAAAAAATAATCTTATTTATCTTTTGATCAAATATATTTTTCTTCCATATACATAATTTGACTTTAAAGTTAGGTATAAATCAATGTATTTCAAATATAGACCATTGAAACATGAATTATACATTATAATTACCCATAATATTCTTAAAACACTACAATTCATCCAAAAAATATTTATTTTAATGTTTTTAAAATTATTTAGTAAATTTTTCTACTACTTTCACAAGCATATTGTCGGTGTTGCGCAATTATTTAAGGAAATAATTCCATCAATAAATATTTAAAATAAATTATAATGATAAAAATAATTCATTAATATTTTAAATAACCATTTATTAACAAAAATAAAATTCTTTTATCCCTAATATAAATTATTAGAGTTGTGAAAACAAAGAGAGTGACATTTTGGATTTATTCTTTAATTAAAATAATATAAAGGTCATTATCAAAGAAAAATGACAAAAAATTTCCACAACTTTGAATATTGGGTGAGTATAGTCTATCCCCACTAATAAAATAGATTAAAGGAAAGTGTTAGAGTTATTTTAAAGTCTTATGCCATAGTTTTAATTCTATTTTACCCATTTTACCCTCATCGAGGTGAAAAATATCTGCCATGGTTACTATTTATAATGACCAAAAATAAAATTGAAATATTTAAAAAAAGTATACAAGTTGATTAAAAATATGGAATCTATTTTATTAAATTAAATCCATATAAGTGGCATAAATTAATTTTAAAATAAACCCACAAAACGCGACAAAAAACATTTTTCAAGAAAAATGTATTTTTATGTATAAAAAAGTTTTTATACCAAAATTAAGCATAATTTCAATTAAAATAACATTAATTATATTATTTTTAATAAAAATTTACTAATGAAATTTTAAAATCAATTCAAAACAAAATGGTACTTTGTAAATACTTAAATGAAAAAGTTAGTTTTCTATAAAATCATTATTTTTCATTATTCACTGAAAAATTATTTTTTTCAAAAAAATACCAAAATTTAATCTTAATATAATTTTGATATGTAATTTAAATAATTATATAATTTGTATAAAATATAATTTATAAAAGTTTTTGAAATTTATTTTACTATTTTCTCACAAAAAGAAAAAAAAACCATTTTTGAAGAAAAAGTATTTTTGATGCATAAAATGACTTAACTAAAAATTAAGTGCTTATTTACTAATAATTATTCAATATATTTGTATTGGGTATAACTATTATAAATATATTTCATAATTTTTTTAATAATATTTATACCCTCTAATTCAATGATTAGGTTATAATGGTCACATTTAAATAATAATAATAATATTTCTATAATATAACATAATTCACTTGAAGCTTAGTGTTTCGTGTTATGTAAGATATCACGGTTATTATTATTTTAAAATGAATTTCTAGAGTTTTACATTCTCCCCCCATAAATAAATTATGTCCTCAAAATTTTATCTTGGTAATAAAAGGTTCAATATTTGAAAAGAACTTTGTTGAGAACACCACATCATATAAAAGGATAATAAAACTTCCTTTGAAAAGGGTAAGTGGGAAACATAAAGGTTACATAAAATAATACATAATTAGGTTCCCAGATAAGGATAAAATTGGAAATAAGTTAAAATATGAACATATAGGATAAATATAATATCCATGGACTGATAGATATTGATAGAGAACATGGTCATGAGAAATTTAATGACCAAAAAACCATAAATTAGTGAGGGACCATAAATTCATCATAAATAAAAGAAAAAATATTTTTTTTATTTCAAGATATTTTTCCTAAGGTTGATGGATTAATTTTCTATCAATAAAGATAACATGATAAAATATTCTTACTTGATTTATTTTCATTTCATTATCACAATTTCATTTTTTGGTTGTGCTTTGATCAATTTTCACTTCATCACTTACTCTAAGAAATGAATACTGAAGATGATTTTTTCATGTCTAAATCACAAAAATTGACTTTTAACATATCATAGAATCCATAAAAGAATAAAAAATCATTCCTTTTTTCTCTATATATTTACCAAAACCAAAATAGTGATAAAAATTCATACAATATAGATAAATATTCATATGATAAAATAAAACATCGATCTCTAAAAACTCAAAAATAACACACAAAGTTTAACTTAAGTAATTCCATAAATACTTAACCTTAATAAACATCCAAAATATGTCCGACCAAATTTGAAAACTGAAAAATATGAAATATTTAATCACATTTTTTTTTTCAAAAACCAATTTTAACATTTATCCCCAAACAACATAAAGTATCTCATAATTTCATATACCAAACACATGAATACTATGATCATATATTCTCTTAAATTATACTAATCCTTTCCCAAAATAACCTGAATCCCCATAAAACTACAATAAAATCATACATGATTCCATAAATTAACTCAATATTTATTCCTAAAATTATGTTTACCTTAATCATATAATGTTCCCAATATAGTGTACTTATTCAAAAATAACATTAATCACTTGATCACCAAGTCACTTTTCAATATCATGGTTATCTATATGATAAAAAAATGTTCCTAAAATGTAATAACTGTTTTATCCCAATTAACCATAATTACATCAACATCAAATACCATATTAACCCTAAAGTTTATCAATAACTTTAAACTTATGTCCACAAAATATAAAAACATTATTCCTAAAACAACCTTTTCACTAAAACATATACTAAACCAAAGGGTTGTATTCCCATAAATGTCTTCCAAAATATCCTTAATCATCTTGAAATCCCATCACATAAAATCTCAAAAGGGGTATCTACACCTTTAAAATTATTATCAACTATAGACTTATCAACCCAAGACAAATTAGGTTTATCCCATATCACTATGGAATATCATAGGTTTCCATATGTTATATTCTATCATTAATCATAATGGTTCATAAAGAAAATGTGAATTAACCCAAATATATCCCCCAGGAGTGTTTAGGTAGGTGTGAAGTATTAGTCCCACTCATTATACACCAGTGAAGATCGATTTAATACCCAATACACCCCATTCAGAGTTGTTACCCCTAGGTTCATCTATGCCACAACTGTATCTAATTATGAGTTTATAGATAAGGATTTATTTCCTAGAAAAACCAAACTCCTTTATTTATCATAAATTTAGGATATTATTCTATGATTAGGCTTACCCTTAGGGTTATCAATAATTTTTTTGTCATACTAGTGTCCAAAAATAACTAAATTGTGCTATGAAACTAACTATAATGACCCATACATTTTTCACATAAATATTATATTATTTTAAATGAATATTCAATACATAAAATTACGATCCACACCATAAATGTAAAGATTTAACATATTTAGAAACTTATATACATAATAAATTGATCTATAAATTATTTACATCATATCCCAATGAGTTATTCACAACTATCACCCTTATTAAACACATCATACTTAAAACCTTTCTTCATATCCTAGGGAAAAGGAAACATAATAAAGGGTGAGCTTTGATGCTAAGTAAGAGTTAACAAAGGAGATATCATTGATCATTTAAGAATAACATGAGTATAAGGGTATGAAAACATGAGATTATAATTTTAAAACCATACCTAGTAAATCATATATTATTATCATGAGTCATGAAATAAATCTTGGTGGTTCATAAGACATGAATCATAAAGGAATCAAAGAACATGATCCATGGGAGAATAACATTGGCATAAGTTTATATCATAAAATAACAGAATAAAGTGTTAAATAATCATAATCATATAAATTTTATGTAAATTCCACCCACCAAGACATTCATCACATTTTAGGATTGGTATAACCACCAGTGTACCTGGTCTAGTCTTGGGACAACCTCCATTGCGCCCTCTTTTGGGCTTGGGATAACCTCCCTTATACCCTATTTCGGGCTTAGGATAACCACTCGTGTACCCTAATTTGAGCTTGGGATAACCTAACATTTACCCTTTGATCCCATAAAACATTAATATTTACCCAATTAATTATAAGGCTACATAATTCTAGGACCACTTATCGTATAATCATAAATCTATTCATATGTATGCCATAATATCATAAAATATTCACTATATCATCATAGTATAACCTTTAGAAAATAAATAGGTTTTGTAAACATATAGTAATTATAATAATAATCCATATAGAGAAATAATAAGGATGGTATCATTAGATCATATCCCTAATAAAGCATATGTAACATCAAAGAATGTTATCATAGAGGAAAAATTCCTTTAAAAGATCACTAGAATATTTCTTGAGGAAAATACCCTTTTCATTTTAAAATCACTTATTTAAAATTTAAAAATATAAAAAATATTATAGAAAACATTTTCTTTGAAAATAAACATGTAAACATGTAAAGGAATCCTTAAATCATTGAGAAATTATGATGGTGGGAAATTCTGTTAATGCCATGTACGTTAAAAAAGGGTTCCTTTCACATTTTCATTAAAAAGTCAAAACTACCTTATTTGTAAAATGACAAGAAGATTACATTTAAATATTTATATATATTTTAAATCATGGGTAAAAATTATTTTTAACAATAATAAGATAATATTAAAAATATTCTTGAAAATATTTTAAATAAAACATAGATGTGGAAGAAAAAGATTCCCGACCAAATTGTAAAAAAATTAGGTTTTCTTTAAAAAAATTATTTCGGTATCTTGAGTAATTAAAGAGAGTAAAATGAAATGGAAACATGAAATATCCAAAAATAATCATAGTATAATAAAATTTATGTTTTTTTGAGAGATGTATCATAAAATTTCTTCATCATAAACCTAGGAATAAACAATCCTTGTAAACAATGAGATTGTAACATAACACCCTTACCACTTTGGTAAATTTTGAATCATAAGCCCCATGAAAGAATAATTTAAAAAAAAACTTTAAATATCATTAAAATTTAGATATTAATGATATAACATGTAAAATATAAGCATTTACACCTAATAAAAGAATATAGGTGCATAACATAAAACATGTCTCAACAAAACAATATTGAGACAAAGAACCCATACAAATTTGGTAATATTTGAATCAAAACCTCATCAAAGAGAGAAAATTAAAAATATTTTTAAATAAAAATAATTTTTATGAAAAAAATTATAAAATAAATTCATGGGAATTATATATACCACATAAAGGAAATAAGTGGTGAATATGGATTTTTTATCACAAAAATAAAAGTGGGACGAGAAACTCTTACCTCAAGTCTCATCTTGCTTCATATACATTAAAACCTCCTTTATAATTAATATAAATTTATTATAAATATATTACAGAACTATATTAATACAAAAATACCATATATTATTTATTTATAACATCTTATCTCTTATTTATTAATAATTCATTATTCAATTCATTGTTCTGGGCGATAACTGTTCTATTTTTCAGGCATTTTTCGATTCAGTAGTTATGGTCCTTGTACTTTGATCATGGTTTTATAATATAAAAAATATTAATAATATCATAAGTATCATATATACTACTTATATACACTTTTATCACTATTCATATAAAGTGGTGATGAAAAATGAATTACATCACTTCATAGAGACGATAATTCTTACATACACACGGGTGTTGTTTCCACTTTTCGATGGATGGAATAAAATAAAGTTAAATAATAATTCAACATTAAAGGATAATTATCATATCAAAATGTTATATATTTTCATTAAATATATCATTATTTCCATCCATGTATAACAAAAATGAAAAATGAATCACATCGCTTCGTGGAGGTGGTGGTCCATACGTACACACGAGCGACGTTATCATTTGAAAATAGATGGAAAATTAATAAGGTAGATAAGATATTATAATTTTAGAATCATAATTATGTCATAAATATCATATATAAATATTAAATCCATCATAATATCAAACCATGAAATATTGAGTTGGAAAATGAATTATATCACTGCGTGTAGACGGTACTCTACACGTACGCACGAGCGATACTTTCATTTACCACTTTATGGAAAGGAGATGGATAAAGGTTATGTTATCAATATAATAAAAAATATATTATATTTTATATACTAGTGTTATTATATTTTAATGTTTAGGATAAAATTTAAGGAGGTGGAAGAATAAGTAAAATGAAAATTCCCAATTAATACTATTACCCCCTCTTTGTAGATCCTCCTTTGGATCTCTCCTTAAAGACCATAGAGATGAAATTTTAAGAAGACAATAACCTCTAGAATATATATAATGAAGTTAATAATATTTTTTTCATGTTTTTTTGATGTATTTGGCTCATGGTGGTTTGAATAATAGAGGTGAGGTGAATTCCTTTTATAGTGAAGGAAATGGAATAGTGGGAATTACTTAAAAGATTTAAATATAATAAATTATTTTTCATGTGAAAGTAGAAACAAGTGTAAAAAATTTATAAGATAAGATAGGTTAATGTTTAAATAAATTAAACTAATAAAATTGGTATAGTTTTATGTGGAATTTTAAACGTTTTGGTTTAACCCCTTCGTTAACCAATTTTAACCTTAACTGTGGTAACAACTTTTTCAATACTAAAGGGTTATAAATTTACTTATAAGTAAAAATTGGCTAAAAAATGGTCAATGGATGAAATTTTTGACCGCATATAATTCCACCTGTCCTCTTTAAAGATATTTATGATTTTTAAATCATTTAATAAAATATTATATAACATAAAATATTATTAATGTCATTTTTTGGGAATATTCATTTAATTTGACTTTAAAGCTAGGAATACAAAAATATATTTCGAATATAGGCCTTTTTACCATCAATTATACATTATAATTACCCATAAAATTCTTGTCACATAAAAATCCATCCAAAAAATATTTATTTTAATGTTTTTAAAATTATTTAGTAAATGTTTCTACTGCTTGCACAAGCACCGTGTCAGCATTGCGTAAGCATTTAAGATAATTATTCCATAACTAAAAATTAAAAATAAATTACAATGGTAAAAAAATTCATTAAAATTTAAAAATAAACATTTATAAGTAAACATAAACTCCATTTATCCTTATGATAAATTATTAGAGTTATTAAAATAAAGATAGGTACATTTTGGATTTATTCTTTACTTAAAATAATATAGAGGCCATTATCAAATAAAAATGACACAAAATTGAAATAAATTAAAATATTGTATGATTATATTCCAACAAAACTCATAAAATATATCAAATTTAAGTTTTATAGTTATTTTAAAGGCTTATTCTATAGTTTTAACCCTATTTTACCCGTTTTACCCTTACTGAGGTGAAAAATATTTACCATAGTTACAATTCATAATGCTCAAAAATAAAATTGAAATATTTACCGAATTTGTAAATTATGATTAAAAATATGAAATATATTTTATAAAATTTAACCCCTACAAGTTTCAGAAATTACTTTTAATATAAACCCATAAAACACGATGAAAAACAGTTTTATGAAAAAATGCATTTTTAAGTGTAATAATGTTTTTATTACAAAATTAAGCATAATTTTGATTAAAATGAAATTAATTGGATATGTTTAATCAAATGGAACTAATTAAATTTTAAAATAAATTAAAAATAAAATTTAATTTTTAAATACTTTAATGGAAAAGATATTTTTCTATAAAATCGATATTTTTTCATCATTCATTGAAAAATAAATCTTTCCAGAAAATAAAAAAAATTTCACCTTAAGTAAATTTTGATATGATGATTTTAGAAATGATATAATTTTTATAAAATATAATTTATAAAATTTTAAAAAATTTATTTCAATATCTTGTAACAAAAATCAATAAAACCAATTTTTGAAGAAAAAGTATTTTTGAAGTATAAAATGAATTTCCTAAAAATCGAGTAGTTATTTCATAAGAATTAATAAATAAATATTTATTTATTAGGACCATTATATTTATATATTTAATTATGTGGTTGCTCATATTCATACCCTTAAAATCAATGACTAGGTTATAATAATCATATATAAATAATAATTTTTTTATAATATAACATAATTCACTTAAAGTTTGGTGTTGTATGTTATGCAATATATCAATATTATTATTATTTTAAACTAAATTTTTGGGAAATTCCATTATTAAACTCTTAATTAAATTATTTTCTCATAATTTTATCTTGGTTATCAAAGGTTCAATATTTGAAAATAGCTTTATTGAAAACCCACATTGTACAAAGGGATAATAAAACTTCCTTTGAAAAGGGGTAGTGGGAAACATAAAAGTTACCTAAAATAAAAATAATCCGGCTTCCATATATAGAAAAAATTGAATGAAAATTAAAATATAGGCATGGAGTAGAAAAATAATGTCTAAGGTCTAATTGAGAGTGATGAAGAATATGTTCATGAGAAAGTTAATGACCACACAACCATAAATTAACGAGGGGGTGAAAAAATAATCAATTCATGAGGAATTAATGTAAAATAATAATTTTTTTTATTTTAAGATCCTTTTCCTAAATTTTATGGATTATTTTAATATCAAGATAAATAACATGAGAAAATATTATTACTTGATTTCTTTTCATTTCATAATTATAATTTTATTATTTGGTTTTGATTTGTTAATTTTACACTTCATCTCTTAATCTAAGAAATAAATATTCAAGATGGGTTTTTCATGCTTGAATCACTAAAATTGACATTTATCAGATAATAGGATCTATAAAATAATAATAAATATTTATTTCTACCTCTATATATTTACCGAAACCAAAATGTTTTGCACAAGTCATCCAATATGGATAAATATTCATATGATGAAATAATACATTGATCTCGAAAACCTCAACAATAATACCCAAAGTGCAATTTAAACCATTCTATAAAGATTTAACCTTAAGTTTCTTCCAAAATATGTCTAATCAAATTCAAAACCCAAAAATCCAAAATATTTGAGCCCATATTTTTTTCCAAGACCAACTTTAACATTTATGCTCAAACAAAATAAAATATATAATAATGTCAAAAAACAAACACATGAATACGATGGTCATTTATTCTTTTAAAATATACAAATCCTTTCTCAAAATAACTCAAATCACCATAAAACCACAATAAAATCATATATTCTACTATAACACCACTCAATATTAATTCCTCAAATTATGTTTACCTTAATCATATAATTTACCTAATATAGTGTACTTCTTCAAAAATAAAATTAATCACTTAGTCCCTGTAATGAGCCAACCCACTAGGGCCCACTTAACTGGTGATAATCCGAGTGTGACTACCCCAATCCTGACTCCAATAGGCTAGGGGATGGAGACCAATTCCGAGTAAACATATCACACACATGTGAGACATTAGAATAATGTACATGCATGCACACACACAACTCCAAGCCCATACAATGTTGAGAAAGTAAAAACAATTGATACCATAAATGCACGAATAACATCTATCCCACATCATAGTACATTAATAAGTACTAGAAAGTGATAAAGGGGCCAAATACAAGACCAACCAAAACTTTAAAGGATTCCAACCTACTTAGAATGAGGGGATTGCTGTCAAATGAAACACTGGCATACAACTAGGTTTTTCTAGTATAGAACTATGCTACACCTAATCCTAGTCCTCCTAGGACACTATAAAAAGGTCTCTCATCTGTATAAGACATGAAAGGTGTGGGAAGATCCCATAAAGGGGTGAGTATAACAATACCCATTAGGAAAACTGGAAATAACAAAACATAAAACATCAAGAGTAGTCATATCATAACATCAATACAATAAAAAAACCTAGATATACTAATAACATAAAACTATTCTCAAGTGTCTTAACTAATGCTTCCATCCACATGATACTACTTGAGGATTAAAGGTAACCCTCATTCTGGGAGAACTCACTCCATGAGCCATTATATCACTAGTGATGCCCATCTAAGAGGTCATGATCATCAGGACCCACCTAATAAGTACTCACTAGATCTCTGAAGAAATCATCATCTAGTTAGAGGATCAAACCCAGGGACACTTGGGGACACCACAAACCCTAATATATTTTCCTTCTAGATAGGGGGATTCACCTATGAAGGATAAATGATCCCACCCTGGTCCCATAGGGGGATTCATGGATCTCTATTAAAAACTGAACCTGTATAGGGGATCAAAATCCTATGACAAGGACATAATTCCACACTATACCCTCATGGGAAGGGACCAAAAAATTTCACTCAACCGATCCTAGTATAAACTAAGAAAATGAAGGGTTCCAAACACCCTCAGAGGGAGTAAATAGTGTGTACTAGGAGTACACAATTTTTCTTTCCAACCTATGTTCTACCCATATATCACTGTCTCACATGAAATGTAAACCTCAAAATACATAACATATCATCTTAGGGTAGATGAAATGTATAGGTCACTAGAAATCTGCTCATGCCATCTGTCTGTGCCAGTGTACTTTGGGTTGTTTCTGTGTACACCTAACCATGTCTGAGTACACAAATCAACCCATGTACTCTGGACGCGTTTGATTAGATGAATTATCCTATCTACACTATCCATGCCTATATACACAAGGTTACATATAAATTCATTGGTTCGGGTCACACGGTGCGTAAAATGTGTCACATGTCATGCAATATTTTTTCTCCATAGAAACCCTATCACTACAGCCAGGGCCCCATATGGATTGTATACCTAGATTACATGAAATGTAGTTAAGAATTTTCCAAATTCCATGGTTCTTTCATGAATTTTCCACTTTCACTATTGACACTTCCATCTAGCCGGGAAACATGGATTTGGGGTCGATTAACCCTTTCTGTCCCTGATATTCGGAAATCGGGCTTCGATCCACTCAAAAATCACCACCTCAATACATACTATCACCACACATTCTTCCACCACACATCAACTAGGAAAGGGGAAATCATTGATCTGATCTTGTTCCTCATCCAATCATCCTCCATCATCTCACCTAGATCATACCCTCAATCATGAACCACACCTACATTATCGATCTGTTGTGCTAAAGAATGGTCTCGCAATGATCAAATACTAGGTATTCATCGAACCATAGGACAAAGGAATTTACTGTGATGAATGTGCAAAGAAATAGTGGAGAAATACATGAAACAACAAATAGGAATGAAAATTGGTCATGTCTGATTTTGCATTGATTTTTCTATTATAATAATGAATAAATACCCAACAATTGATCAAATAAATCATAAAAATAAATCAACCATCGATGCACAAATCAATTTTGGTTTGTGGAATTTATCCATGTTTGACGTGGGATAAATAAAAAAGATGAATCCACAATATATAAAAATCCTAACTCGATTTTTGATTAGTCACTAATGAAGATCGATCCTGTGTCATAGTTGTTGATGAGATAAACAAACTCCGTTGGCATAGATGATCCTCGTGGTATTGATCTGATCCTATGATCTATTTTCATCTTTCAATGATCTAAAATGGTTCCTCTCTAGGTCTCCAAGGTTATGAAGATAACCCTAAGACTTAACCATAATCAATTATTTATAGAGGAAGAATCTAGGTCATGGTAATTTAACATTAAATAAATAAATAAATAAATTAATTTATTTATCCGCCCATGACCATGCTCAACCCAAGCGTCTGATTCGCTCAAAGGTTATATCACACATAGGGTAAAACCCATTATTTAAACTCAATGGAATCCTTAAATTTTCAATCCAACCCTTCATTTAGAAGTTATTCCACTTTTTTAGGAAAGCTGTGTGGGTGTGATATTAATATTTTTAATATATTTAAAAAATCAATTCCATGATCACCAAGGCTCATAATATCATGAAATCTCATCACCTGGATATAAAAATATCACTAGATATATTTCAAATATTTAAATTAAAAAAACAAGACATTAAATTCTCCACACCTTAGGGATTTTCATCTAGAAAATCGAAAAAGATTTATTCAAAAGAGATGTGGGTACTGAGCTCACATCTAGATCTCCTGCTCATAGGTGCTCTCTTGAAGACTCCTGTGCTACCATTGAACATGAACTTAGGGAATCACTCAACCACAAAAGATCATTTCCCACCTATCCTCAATATCCACCAGATAATTTGCAAAGGTATCTTCATCCTTGATGTCTAGATCTCCCTAGTTGATAACATGCGATGGGTCATGCATATAACTCTTCAGTTACGATACGTGGAATACATTGTGTACCCAATCTAATTGCACCAGTAGATCCAAGTAGTACGCCACCTCAACTAATCTATGTAGTATTGAGAAAGGGACAATGAACCTTGGAGATAGATTTCCACCCCATACAAATCTTCATAATCCACATCAAGGTGAGACCTTCAGGAACACATAGTCTCCCTCCTTGAACTCCAAAGGCCTCCATCATCGGTTCACATAGGACTTATGATGGCTCTATTAAATCCTCATTCCATATTGGATGACTTGAACATTCTCTATCATATATAACACCAACTCTATGCCCATGAGTGCTGAATCATCTAAATCAATCCAACATAGTGGTAACCTGTAGGGTCGCCCATACAAGGACTCAAATAGTTCCATACTGATGGTGGAATGGTAGCTGTTGTTTTATGAAAACTCCACCAAGGTTAGTGATCCTTCTAACTATGGATAAAGTCTAACATACACACCCAACATGTCCTCCAGAACCTAGATGGTCCACTCCATCTGGATTTTAGTCTTGGGGTGAAACACCATGTTGAAATGCAACTGAGTCCTAAAGGAATCCTGCAATCTCCTCCATAATTGCAATGTGAAGTAATAATCATTATCTAAAATGATTTTAGAGTGAAATTTTTGGATCCAAACTATCGTCTGCATGTAAATTCATCCCAATCTATCTACTGAACTCTACTATTGGATAGGTATAAAGTGGTCCATATTGGTGAGTTGGTATATGATCACCCAAATGACATCGTGTCCTCTAGATGTATGTGGTAAAACCATCATGGAGTCTATAGATATCCCACCCCACTTCCACTCTATCACCTCAAGGGGATGATCTAAATCCATTGGAATCTAGTGTTCAGTCTTCACTTGCTGACAAGTGTGGTATTGAGAGATACACTTCGCTACACCTTTATTCATACCCAACCATCAAAACTGATGTTAGAGGTCCTTTTACATCTTTTCCACATTGAGATGTACTACTGAAGGGGATGTATGAAACACCCTCATCACCTCCTCCCACAACATCACTAGTACCATAGTTCATCCTTTGAAAAGGATGACATGCTCCTCAACTTCAAAAAATCCACTAGGAGCATGTCCAGTGGATATTTGATCATATAAGGTGTCACTATCAGCATCTTCATGCTGATCTTCCCAAAAATGCAGTAGAAGTGGTGGGGTGACAACCACTGACTGTAGATATGAAGCACCATCCTTGTATACTAAGGAAAACTATAATGAAGCTAACTATTATGAAATAATAATACAAAAGAGACCTTTAATAACACTAGGATAGACCTTTATCAACACTAAAAAAATGCTGACTACCAGAGTGTAGTTAAAAATCCTAGGATGTTAATAGTGTAGGAAAAGTGTTGATAAATTGGTCCCTTATCAGTGTTAAAAAAATCATAGATAAATTACCCCTTTATCAGTGTTTTTTAGCGCTGTTAAAGGACCCATTTAACAACGCCTTTTTAGCACTGATAATGCCCCCTTTAACAGTGCTAAAAAAACAATGTTAAAGGGGGTAAAATTATATTTTTTTCCTAGATATCTATAAGACCAATCCATTTATAGTGCTTCCAATACCCCTTTAATAGTGTTTCACCCCCTATCTGTGTTTTTCACCTGACCACCCCTTTATCCATGCTTTTCAAATTTCCAACCTCCTGCACCCACCTAGATTCGAACCATGCACCTATCCTTTGAAGATAGAATGCCTTTACCACTGCACCATGTAGTTTTATTATCTTTTTAATGATATTATATATATATATATATATATATATATTTACAAATATATTCTTTATTCATATATTTATATAATTATTTTTAATACATTTATAGAATATATATGTGTGTGTGTGATATATATATACTTATATTTATTTAAATATATTATATATTATATTCATTTAAATATATTATAATATAATATAAATATATACCCATTTATTAATACACACATATATGTATATATAAACATTATATATATATTTTTATATTGTAAAAAATTATTAGACATTGTTTTAAATAAATTTTTAGAATATGTATTTATTTACATATATTAGAATATACATATACATATATATTTTCTAATTATTGACACACACATGTTTATATATAAACATTAAATGTATAGGTATATATGTACATATGAATGAATTTTTATCAAGTAAATAAAATGGATAATTTTTAATTTAAATAAAATAAATAATAAATATTAATTTTATATACATAAAAATATATTTTTATGTAAATATGCTGATATATGTATTCATACAAGTGATTTATTATAAGTAAATATATGAAAATATGAATATATTTAATTATGAATAAAACTAAATTATGAAAACGATAAAATTTTAAAACTATAATATCAATATGAATATAAGACCTGAGAATAAATTCAGGCCCCACTGAAAATAGGCAAAAATACCTCCTTAAACGAGGATAAAATTCCATAAAATGTTAAAACATTAGGGAACCCCAACTAAAAACTCAGTTTGGAGGACTTTTGGGCCTTTTTTGGCCTTGAAAAATGTGACAGGGGGTTACCCTCTATCACTAGGGCATAAATATCATCACATACTTCAATTTAATATATGGTAGAGTCCAAACAGACACCCAGATCAAATGTTATGGTCGTTTGAAGTTCAAGTTACGTTCTTGACTTATTTTAGAGATTTTATTATTTTTTTTGATTTTTTAACTTTAAATTGTTATTAAATGACTATTAATCGATAATAATTAAAAAATTATTAATTAAAAATATATTTTTAATTATTTTATAATCTATTTTCACTAAATATCTTATATATTAAGTGTAAATTCCTTTTTATCCTTATCTAAAACAT
This sequence comes from Viscum album, assembly GCA_963277665.1. NCBI lineage: Eukaryota > Viridiplantae > Streptophyta > Magnoliopsida > Santalales > Viscaceae > Viscum > Viscum album. Next base: position 996,045,097 of record OY728147.1, read on the forward strand.
ATTTAAAAAATATATATTATATTTACATCAATATAAATATATTTATATATTAATATATTATTTTTAATGATTTTTTAAAAATATACCCTTTATCACTTCTAGTAGAAAAACACTGATAAAGGGTGGTCTTTATCAATGCTTCTAAAAAACCGCTGATAAAGACCCCTCTTTATCAGCACTGATAAATGGACCCCTTATTAGTGTTTTTTACTAGAGTTGTTAGGGGGGGGGATTTATCCACACTTATTTATAAGTGATGATAAAGGGCCCTCTTTAATAGTGATTTTTTAGCAATATTAAATACCCCTTTAAATATGCTAAAAAAGCACTGTTAAAGACCCCCTTTAATATCGCTTTTTGTAGCATTGAGAAAGGGGATCTTTAATAGTGATTTTAGCTAGAACTTTTAAATCCCTAGTACTTGATTGACCCAGTTTTATAGTAGAGCCTCGGTCAAAAATTGTGAACAAGATCTCCTACTGAGAGAATTTGGTACCATGTTCCCATTCTTAGGAGTATAGACTATCTTGAATTCATTGTCTTAGAGGAACTCTATCTATCACATCTATCTCAAGTTAAGCTTCTTTTGATAAAATATATACTTTATATTATTATGTTCATAGTAGATAATAAACCACTCACCCATAAGATAGTATTTACACATCTTAAAGATGAAGAATATCAGTACTAAATCAAGATCACATGACATGTAATTCCTCTCATGTGGTCTTAACTGCCGAGACCCATAGGTGATCGAAACCTGACTCTACATTAGAACACAACCAAGTCCAGTATCTCAGGCATCACGTGACACTATATACTCAACACCCTCCTCTAACAATCTCAAGATGAGGGAACTTGTCAACCTCTGCCTCAACTCCTTAAAAGCCTACTTGAACCTCTCCATCTAAATGAAAGGCTATCGCTTCTAGGTCAAAGTAGTCAAAGGTGGAAATGTCCTAGAGAAGTCAAGCACAAATATCCTATAATATCCTACCAACCCAATGGAGCTCCACACCTTCATCATGCTCTTGGGTGGGTCCCCTAGTAGCACTACCTCAACCTTCATTGGGTCCACTGCTACACCACCAGCTGAGATGAAATGTCATAGAAAGTGGATCCCCTGAATCTATAACTAACACCTAAAGAGCTTCCCATAAAGATGGTGTTCTTAGAGTTTGTATAGGACCATCCTCAAGTGTCTTGTATACTCCTCCTAGGATGCTGAGTACACTAGGATATCATCGATAAAGACCACTACAAACCGGGCTATGAAAATCTGGAAGATCCAGTTCATGAGTCCCATGAACACTATTTGGGAAATTTTCATGCCAAAATGCATCACCAAGTACTCATAGTGACCATAGAAACATCTAAATTCCATATTCAGTATATCCACATCCCGTACTTGTAGCTAGTGATAGCCTGATCCAAGGTCAATCTTTGACAACAATCACACCCCTATCAACTGATTAAAGAGGTTGTCAATCCTCATTAGTGGATAATTATTCTTCATATTCGACTAGTTTAGGAATCGATAATCCACACACAACCTCAAGCTCCCATCCACATTCTTGGTGAACAAAACTAGGGCCACCTAAGGGGAAACACTTTGTCTCATGAAGTCCTTCCTCAAAAAGTCTTTTGACTGCACCCTCAGCTCTTGAATTTCTATAGAAGCCATCTGATATGCTGGTGTAGATATCAGGGCCATCCTAGGGTGAAATTCAATGAAAAATACTATCTATTGGTTGGGAGAAAATTCTAGAACATCCTTAGGAAATACATATTCATACTCTACCACCACTATTGGGAACTGAAAGCCCATAGAATTCACTACTCCAAGGGAAATACAAGCCAAAAAGTGATTAATAAGTTGTATCCTCCTATGCATGAGCCCATCTTGATCTTCCTGGGTTTCCTTCTCACTCACAAAGGAACACCTCAGTCCCTCCTTGCATATACACCACATCCTCCACTTGAAACATTCTATCTAATCATGAACTATGGATAGCTAGTACATACCTAATATGATTTCATAAGGCCTTATTGCTGCTACAAAGTGATCCCATATGAATATCTAACATCTAAGCATTAGGTAACACTATCGGTAGAAGTGTTTGATCAGTGATCCACCTTCAGTTAGAGTCACCAACCACAAGGGTCGATTTAAAGGCTCAACTAGAATCTCCAAGTCACAAACCAGAGAAATGGAATGGAAAAAGTGGCTTAAACCTATGTCTACCAATATTGTAGCTAAGGTATAAAAGACATAGATCATACCTATAATCATCTTAGGAGGCTGGGTGTCATAGGCCTCCACTTCCTAAAGTTTTCCCCTACCCTGACCACCCACCCCCTGAGCTTGGTGTGAACCACTTGGGGCGGGGGTGTGATAATAAGTCAAACTTCCTACCACCTCCTACTACTCTACCTTATAATCTTTCATGTTCTCCATCCTGTGGGTCTCCCTATTCCTACCTCTATCTCTATCTAGGAAATTTTTCAACCATATCTTTGTTAGCTATGCAGCATTCCTGAATATCACAAGAGAATCAATGCCTCTCCCTGGGCTGAATCAAGCCATCCTAAGATCCATGAACTACCAATCCACTATCCTGGGATCGTCTCCTAAAGTTTCTCACATTCCTTGATCCCTATGGTTGCATTTGACCACCAGTTGCTGATGTCTCAGCTCCTTCGTTCCCACTAACAGCACCCGATGTCAGTATCTACTCTTCCAGAAAGTTCTTTACTACTTAGTCCCACTCAAGAATTCCATTATAGGTGGTAATTTATAGGTATATCACTTAATCCATGAAATATTGGTGTAATACTTTCTCAAACATATATTCTCTAAAAAATGGATCTCGTACCATATCCATAGAGTACCATGAGAGACCAATAAACCTCATATAATACTCCTCCATGGTCATACTACCCCAATATAAATGTAGAATATCCTAGACATGAACTGATCACAACATGGTCAGATAAAACTTCTCCCTGAATAGATACTCAAATTCTGACTAGGAGTGAGCTATCTCATCATGTGACTGAGTCACTAGACTCTACCATCACCCAAATGATAGCTTAATAAGACCCATAGTGAGGACTTTCATCCTATCTATAGATCGAATGGCCCGAAGGCCTTCATTTTTATTGATTTTTGATAACCCCCCTTTCAAGGGATGAGGGTGAACCCTTACAAGTCCCATAAAAAACTTGGGCAAATGCCTCTAAAAAGTATTCATCTACCTAGGGGGTCTAGCTTTCCTTGAAACTTGAGAAGTATCTCCCTCTTAATATCATGTGAAAAACGTAGCCTATGTGTATCCACAGTTGGTATTTCCAACACTATCTTCTGCTCAATGGGAGGTGGCATAACTAGAAAACCGCCCAAATGTACTATCTTCTATACATGACCCTATACCAAAGCCTCATCACTCAACATACCTTCCTCATGATCATGCAGTGGAATACTATATGGATATCTTCATGGAGGCATCTTTAAATAAACATGATGCACTACAATAAATGAATATATCTAGGGAACTGACTTAATAAGGACATAGACACCATAACCCATTCCTATATGATACAAGTAAAAATGTTTTTTTCCTTGTAACCAATGCCTAAATGAATTGAATCAACAAGAAGTTTATTAGAGTCTTAGTAAATGGATACAACAACTATCAAACCAACATTTGAGTCCCTAGCTTGAAAGATGATCTCGAAAAACATTTACACTATTTCCATAAATCCGAAACCAATCTCACAGCTAATAAATAATCTTTGATCTGGTCCTAAGGTAGAACCAACTTCTTTGATACCACTTTGTCATGACCTGACCCACAAGGGCCTACCTGGATGGTGATAAGTCAAGTGTGACTACCCCAAGCCCACCTATAATAGTCCATGGGCCAAAAACTAGCACTAAGTAGTCATATCACACACATAATAGACATTGGACTAATGCACCCACACACACACACACACATCTCCAATCCCATACAATATTGAAAAAGTAAAAACAACTGATACCATAAATGCGTGCATACCATCTATCCCACATCATAGTATGAAAATAAGTACTATAAAGTGATAAAGAGGCCAAATACAAGACCAAAAAAAACTAAAAAGGAGTCTAACTCACTTAGAATGAGAGGACTACTATCAAATGCAACACTGGTATACACCTCGGTCTATCTAGCCTAGAACTATGCTTAACCTACTCCTAGTCCTTTTAGAAAACTATCAAAAGGTCTCTCTTCTACATAAGGCATGATAAGTGTGGGTAGTTCCCATGAAAGGGTAAGTATAAAAATACCCATCAAGACACCCCCAAATATTCAAACATAAAGCATCAAGAGTATTCAACTAATAATAATAATACAATAAACAAAATCAAGATATACTCATAAAATAAAAATAGTCTCAAGTGGTCTTAACCAATAATTCAAGCCACAATATACTACTTTAGGATTCAATATAACACTCATTATTAGAGAACTAACTCCACAAGCCATGTTATCACTAGTAATGCTCATCCAAGAGGTCATGATCACCAGAACTCACCCAAGAAGTACTCACTGTATCTTTGAATATCTCATCATCCAGGTAGGGGATCACAACCATGGCTACTAGGGGACACCACAAACCCTACTGGATTTTCCTTCTAGACAAGGTATTGATGACATGTGCATGGTGGTCACACCGAGACCATGAACCCTACCTAGTAATGATAGAGGATTTCACCCTGGTCCCACAGGAGGATGCATTTACTGCTATTCGAAACTAAACCCATTGAGGGAATCATAATCCTATATTAAGGAAATAATGCCACACTATTCCATCATGGGAAGGGACTAGAGAATCACACTCAACTGAACATGGTCTAAAATGATGAAATGAAGGGTTCCAAACACCCTTATAGGGAGTGCACAGTGTTTACTAGGGGTACAAGGTGTGTCTTTCCAACCACTAGTCTACCCTTTCATTATTGTCTCACATGGCATGTGATCTTTTTTCTCCATTGAAATCCTAGTGCCACATCTAGGGACCCACATGGTGTGTATCCTTGGATTAAATGCTATATACCAAATTTTTTTCTACATTCCACTGTTCCTTCATGTATTTTATTCTTTCACCACTACCGAAACCAATCCAGCTAGAAAATGTGGATCTAGGGTCAACCAATCCTCACCATTTCCCATCACTAAAAACTAGTCTTCAATCCAGTTAGAAATCTATACCTCAAGCCATAACATTGATGCACTATTCCATTTTCATACATCAACTATAAAAAAATAAATCATCAGTCCGATCCTATTCCTCCTCCAATCATCCTCCATCATCACACCTTGATCATACCCTTGATCGTAAACCACACTCACAGTATTGATCTGTTTCACTAAAGACTGATTGTGAAATGATTTAATACCAGATATTCATCGAACCATAGGCCAAATGAATTACCCACATTGAATGTGCGAAGAAATGGGGGAGAAATCAATGTAACACCAAAGAGGAATGAACCTAAACCTTATTCGAGTTGTCCTTGATCCGTTTCCATTAGAACGATGAATGAATATCCATCAATTAATAAAATCAACCATAGAAATATATCAACCATCAATACATGAATCAATTATTATATGTGGAATTGATCCAAGTTCAACATAGGATAAATAAATGGGATGAATCCACAAAATATAGATGTCCTACCTCAAGTTCATATTGGCCACTAACAAAGAATGATCCTACATCATAGTTGTTAGTGTAATCTACGAACTCCATTAGTGTAGATGATCCTTGCGGTATCAATTATATTCTCTGACCCATTATCGTTTATCAACAATCTCCAACAGTTTCTCTATAGGTTTCCAGGGTTATGTGGCTAACCCTGAGACTTTCCCATAATCAAGTATTTATAGAGGAAGAAGATTGGTCATGAAAATTTAATAATAAATAAATAAATTAAATAAATAAATTAATTTATCTACCTATAACCATGATCAACCCAAGAATCTGACGTACTCCAAGGTTATGTTTCACTTAGGAAAAAACCATTCTATGAACTCAATGAAAGTCTCATATTTCTGATCTGATCATCCATTCATGATTTATTCCACTTTTTCAAGAAAACTACACACGTATGATATTAATATTTTTAATATATTTAAAATATAAATTTTGGGATCACCAAGCCTCATTATCTCACCCTGTCTTAGTGCCTAGCTCTGAAAATATTACTAAATATATTTCAAAGGTTTACATGGAAAAAAATAAGACATTATAGATCCCAATTCACTTTTCAATCTCATGGTTATATATATGATAAAAATATGATCAAAAACATAATGACTCTTTTATCCAAATTAACCATAATTATGTTAACATCAAAGATCATATTAACCCTGATGGTTATCAATAAATTTAAAATTATTTCCAAAAAATATAAAAGTATTATTCTTAAAATAACCATTTCTCGAGTGGGTTTTCCTTCTAGGTCATTATGGATCAATGGAACTACTTAAGTTTTAGGAATTCATGCATGGGTGTGTCATCTCCGTATGTGAGTATGGTTTGTTGACTTCTTAGATATTTTTTTGTCTATTTTCATTTTCAAGAATGAAATGTCTCAATGGTAGGGTGTATGTATCGACCCATGTTTTACTGTAAGAATTTTTTTTTATTATTTTGGATTTTTAGAGCCCTAAGCCTTTAAAATGGGTAAAATGGTAATTTTACTCTTGTATATGATCTCAAAAAAATTATATGATTGTTTCATTGACTAAGGGTGGTGGAATTTACCCCTAGTAAAAGTCTGTATGGAAATGTGGTTGATATAGGGTTATGATAAATACATTTAAAAAATAATATATTATTTTTAGTTCACACACACTGATTATGATAAATTTATGATATATCCTTAACTAGGTATTGTATGGGACAACCAAGACTATAGTTGGGTCCAGAATGCTGGATTTACCCTAGGAGAATTATAATTTGAATTCGCATCAATGTTATGAGCTTTAAACACTTTTTAGAAATATTTAATATTTAATAAATAAATGTTATTTATTCTCATGTTCAGAGATGTCAATATCTCATGAACAAAGCCTCATATGGGAATTCCAAATTTGCAGTTGAGTCTAGAGTGGATGATTTTACCTAGGTGTGGTATAAACCCCACTCAGGTTTGGGGTTCCTGGACTAATCCTTCATGGGTGAAAATTTAATTTGTAATAAAATAAAATAAAATAAAATAATTTATTTCATCTGGTTTCTCCCCATTACCCTTTCATCAATTTACAGGTTGGTAAAGAGGGGAGACCTCCCTCCTTTAATGCTATGGTAGGAAGGGAAGAGGGAGATACATGATCTTTTTCCAAGATGTTATAAGATGAGGATGCAATGCCCTTGAAGCTTTGACATTTTCACTATCAAGAAATGACTCAATTTTTGATTTCTTCTTGTTGAGTTTTGGTTCCAATGGATTGGATTTGGGTATATTTTATCCCCTAAATTTTATTTGGGTTTGGACCGATATGCCTCAACACGACTTAGAGCTATTGTAATCATCTGACTGCAATGTTGAGTGGTGAGTCAGGCACATCTTTCACAGTGTCTTAGGGATAAACAATAGTGGTAAGGTGGTAGATGTAGGGAATAATCCTAAACACATAAGGTATTTAAATTTATGATGAGGAAGGCCAACCACATTTTGTGACTAACATCTCAAGGTGGAGTTTGGTCATGAGGCGGTCGATGTCGCAAGGAAGAGGTTATCTATGAGGTGAATGACATGAGATAGGGGGAGAGAGATCTGAACAATTTCAATGGAAAAGGGGGATGGCGTGAAACCCTTGTGATAGGGTGTGCACAAAAAGGGAGTAAGAGGGAAAAAAAGAAAAAAAGGAAAGGTACGAGGGGACCACATGCACATGAAGATGGGAAGGGAGCATGGAATTCATCTCCCCCATATATAAGTTGAGGTGAATGATTCAATATCAATATTCATTATAAAATTCTGACTCATAACACGAGTGTTATGTTACACCATGAAAAACCTTTCATTTGTGTTGCGATGAAACACATATTCTTCATCAAATATCTATTTCAGATAAATAAATACTGTATCCTAGATATTTTTCCATGTAGATCATGATGGTGTATTCCTATCATCCATACAAGGATTCTTACATGATGAGATATGTGTATTTTAAATTGAACTCCATTTTAAAGATTCCATAGTTTAGTTAGTCTTGGTAGTGCACTCTATACAACCAAGTATCCTGATAATAATTATGGGTGAGTATAAAGATTGAATATTAATGTGAGATAGAAATTTCAATATTTTTATCTTTTATTCATTGAAAATACCCCTTCTTTTAATTCAAATACTAGGTAAAATTAGTTTTTTTTATGAACTTTAATAATACTAGGAATTAATTGATTAATAGATAAAATTAATGATTTTTATTGATTTATTATTGGAATTCAAATTGAGAAGCCAGACATTTGAAATTGAAATTGATTTTGAAATTATTTAATGAAATGTGAAAATTATGTTTTTAATTGATCTTTGATTTTAAATTTATTAAAGAAAAATATTACATTGAAATGAAATTATTTTTGGAATGCTGGTTGAAAAAAGTGAAAAGGCCTTGCACTACCAGCGCACCATCCATATGATGGTCACTACACTGATCATGCATAGATGATATGTGAATTAAAATACACAAGACCATGCCTAGAGAGTAATATCCACAAATCATCTCCATGGTCAATATACTGACCATGGATAGCCTACATAAACCCCCAATCATGGTTAGTACATTGACCGTGTGAACCCATAATGGAACCCTACTGAAAGCCTCCTCCACATTCACTATAATGACTATAAATTTTATCCTCAACCTATCATGAGCTTTGATCATAGTCACCAGATGTACCCACATGACCACCTCATTTGCTTACCGTGAGAAGTGCTCACAATCATCTCTTCCCAACTACGAACACCTGTAGAGAGAAATCTGAGCTTGCAAGTCTATAAGAACCCCAAATCAGATCTGACCTAGAGTAATCTAACTTGAGACCTAGTTCATACACCACTATCTGAGAACCTAGGAGGCTATCCACATACAAACACATATTAAAGAAACCCACCACTGGATGAGTCCATGCACCTGGATGAAAACTAGATATGAAGAATACCAAAGATGATGTTAAGTTATGCCACACTGAAATGTATTGAATATTCATCTAAAAATATATAATATTTATGTATGAAATTATTGGGTCATTATAATTCATAACTAAGTAACGTTTAGTCAATATTTGAATATTAGGGTTATAAAACATTAGTGAAAATCCTATGGATATGTTTATGTATAGGATCCTAATTATTTAGTAATAAAGAGATTATGTGGTTTTCATCGAAATACATCCCTATCTCCATTCATTAAGAGGATATAGTTCCAGAATAGATGTACCTAGGGGTAATAAATCTTGGATGGGAATATTGGTCTTTAACTCTCTCATCACTAGATGTATGACAATGAGCCTTACTGTACACTTGGTTTGACACTCTTGGTGGATTTTTTTTTGAACTCGCAAAATATTCATGTAGAATCATGAATGATTAAGATGGATGAGGTCCATGAATGACCTGATTTAAACTAAGGTGTTATAGGATGAAAAGAAGGTGTGATGATTTATACATCCTACAATGTTTTCATGATTATGTGATTTACCACTATGGTTATTGTTTCTCACACTTTTCTATTTTGTTTGAGTCAATGGTTAGATCTAGAAGATATCATAGTAAAAATATATTTGAATATTAATACAATTATTTTCCACCAAAAGAACCAAATTTTTTCTGGGAAAGAATGCCTAATATTGTTGATATAATTATAAAACAATATCAAGTTGTGAATAATGCTTATCTTCCAAATGATCAAATTAGGGAACAACATTCTATTGATTCGTTCAAGAGTAAATAGAGAACTTCATTTAGTGGGTACTTTGATCCAATATTTTCTGGGTGATGGATTAGTACCATTAAAAATAAATTTTGTATTCTCTAGTCTTTTGTGAATGAAAATTCCATTTTTCCATCTCTTTTATGGAAGTTGAATGAAATTAATTGCGGAATATTATTAAGAATATGAGGCAATATGAAGAAATTGAATCCATTTTTTAGTGCTTATTTTTCAAAAATTACTTTCCTTTTATTCTATGAATGAAAATGGGGAAGGAATTAATTTTTATAAAGTAAAAGTATGATGAATATGTTGGTGAAAATGAGGTAAATTTTACAAGACTTGTGAGACATGCTTCGAGTATTATCATCCAACAAAAAATTAAGGTTGATATGTAATTTTGTGTCTAGGAACAATGTCTTAAAAAGGAATTAGTTATGAAATAAATTATTAGCAATGAGGAAATAATTTAATGTAGACTAAAGGTACAAATGTAAATAATATATTTCCACCATTCCCATGGTTTTCATAAGAAGTGTAAGATCGAGTCTCATGAAAACATGAATAAGTAACATGGTGGAAATAAATTCATGTCATGTTCATGCCAGAAATATTGGAAGAAAAAAAAAGATAATTTATTGAATAAACCTAGGGTTACATTAATCATATAAGAGAAGTTCATAAATCCTTTAAATGTCTAAAGGAATTGAATGTTCTAGTTAACACACCACGAGAGAAGAAGATTCCCATTGATGCACTACCCATGCTTGAACTCTCTAAATGCAAAGAGTATTGGTATTATGAAAACCATTTCATTAATTATATTTTTTTATGATGATGATATTCATTAGAAACCTCTTAAGATCAGAGACATCAATAAATCTCATACCACCCTGACTGCCAAAGTGGGTTTCAAGAATGACATGGTGAAAGGTAAGATTAATATCCACTATAGAGAAGATAAATTTTTATTTAATTCTTGATATAATCATTATTCCATATAAAAGGATTTTAAAATGGTATTGAATTACCAACTCAACTATTTTATATTTAATTAGTAGAGAAAACATCTAATGTTTTAATGATCCAATCTCAAGTCTATAGTTACTCTATAATTGATGTTTTTGGGAATGTGCATCCTGAAAATCATGTGATTCTCCCAATATTTTATTTGTTATGATCCTAGGAGTGAATTTTATTTCATTATATAGAGTACATATCAATTTTTGTGGGTGTAAAGTCAAACTTTTTATTTCAAATGGTCCCATTATCATTTATCAGTGTGAAGATGAACAAAAACATCAAATAGAATTTTCATTCAATTTATGTGTCATTATTCTTATTTAAAATAGGTTTTTATCCTAAATGGTTGGGGAAAAACATAAAATCAATGGTTTTAAAATTATGAGGGATTTTGATGATGTATTTTTAGAAGATATGACTAGTCTTATAAAAAATTGTGATGCTGAGTTCTAAATAGAACTCACACCTTTCTTCACACCTATTTCAAAGACTCCAAATTGAATGATCCTGATTTAGTTGTGTGAAATTAAGAAGAAACACATAGATAAACATTAAAATCAATTCATTCTTCTTTGTTTTTCACCTCATGGTTCACCTGATCATTTTATTATGAGGAATTATGGATCGATGTGACTTTGTATTGATTATCAGAAACTGAATAGAATCACAATAAAAATCAAGTATCCTTTACCATGTATTTATGATTGTTTGATCAAGAGTGTGAATATAAATACATTTAGAATATGAACCTTCATTCTTTAAATCATCAATTTATTATCAAGAAGGAAGATATAATTAAAAATATATTTCATACAATGTATGGTCAATATAAATACATAATGATTCCATTTGATCATAATAATTCCCCTAAAATCTTCATGTATTTAAGGAATATAGTCTTTATACATTACCTTGATTAGTTTTTGATATTCTTTATATATGATAATATAATATATTCAAATACCATGGAATGAATTAAAATCAATTGAGAATTTTACTAAAGAACCTGTGGAAAGAGAAGTTGCATGGAAAATTTACCAAGTATGAATTTTTGATACAAAAGGATTCATTTATGGGTCATATGAGAGGGTATATATATGGATCTATCAAATATTGAAGTTACTGAACATTGGCCTGGACAAACTACCATGACTGAGATCCAATATTTTCTTTCTTTTTTGGCTATATATTATTAACTATTTGTGAAGAATATATCATGACTATATAATTAAATATTCATGTTAATTTGGAATGGATCCAAGTTATATAACCCATGGTTTCAGGTGATTGACTATTTATTTATGTAGTCAAGTTATATAAAGAAATTAGGCTATTTTTGGAATGTTCTAGAGATGTTTTGGATTTTTTTTTGGGATTTTTGGGAGGTTCACTATTTAATAATGGTTAGTATAAACCATGAAAATCCTATAAGAAACCAGGAAAAGGGAAACCAGGTTCACTGGGACGATGCACGAAGGGTGCACATTTTTTCCAAACCATTTGACTACCGAGGAAAACCATGAAAAGTTAAACAGAGTGGCTGAACATGGTTGGTACACTATTTGTGTAACCATGACAGAAAACAATGTGAGGGGTGTTTGTAGGCAGTGGCAAGATTATGGTTTACACATGTTTTTCCTAACTGTGAACCTAAACTATGAATACTTATAAATTAGATCTATATTTTTTGGATCTAAACAAGATTAACACCTTAAACCCTTATTTTTGAACTAGTATGATCCAAAATTGATTTCCTATCATCTCAAAGTATGTGGAGATGCTTCCTATTAATCCAAAAGAAATATTTTGGTGATTCATTGTCACACCAAAACCCTTGAAATTATTTTATTTTATTATTTTATTATATTTGGATATTTTTTTCGGGGTTCAGGTTGAGTCTCAGTTTAAAATTTTTCATTTTATTTTGAAACGATTGTTTTGGGCTCAATAACATCTAGCACATGGGAAAATCATGATTTGGATACCATGTGAATTTACCCAGGTAATTGTACAACCTTCTCATCTTCAAAAATAAAATGAAGTTAAATGAAAGTTGAAATAAAATAATAAAAACTAAAAATAAAATGAAATGAATTGCACTATTATTATTATTATTATTGGGAATATTATTATTATTATTATTATTATTATTAATAATAATCTTATTATTATTATCTTAAATATTAAGTTATTATTATTATTTTTTATTTTTTGAGGGTTTCCTTCCCCCTCTCCCCCCTCTCCCTCACACACTCCCTTCACCCCCTTCCATGCCCTATGCATGTGACCCCCACCGACCAACAGTTCCTCTAGCGTACCTCCATCCCTCATCTGGTAACCGTCCCTCCTCTAGCCTCTCTCACTCATGCGACCCATCTGGTGTCCTCTATAGTACACGACCTCACCAGTGGTCTCCTCCCTAGCCCATAAACCCCCTCCGACAGCCGCTCCTCCTTCCTCCGGTGTGCCACCTCCCTCTAGTGGCCGCACCCTCTTACCCTTCGGGTAAGTCTCCCTCTTCTCTTTTAGGGTTTTATTTTGAATTCCTTTTGGGTTTTGAATTATAGTAGCTAGGTTTTTCTTTTTGTTGTTCGACCTTGAGTTTTTTCGTTCGATATTTATGTTTAGGGTTCCTTCTTGCCTCTTGATGGTGTGGTTGGGGTGTAGTTACAGTTTCACACCATTTTTTCGGCAATTTCTTCACCAAGGTAGGCGATTCCATGACCTAAATTTTTTTTGATGATTTTATTTGTTTGTTTAATTAATTTTAACAGGTTCTATACTTTATTTTTGTTCTGTGAAGTATGTTTTAGAATGGATTGGCATTCTTTTATGATGAAATTAGATTTTATAAAGAAAATGACCCTTTCTTTTATATGTGTGTTGTTTTGGAACTTCTTGGGAGTGTGCAATGAATTTTTTGACGTATGAATAATGTGTTTTCATGGGAACTTGAGGTGAGTGTGTCTTGAAAAAGGATTTCTAATGGAAAATGGGATATCTTGGGACATTATCCTTATTTTTCACTTTGGAGAGTGAATTGAGAACTGCTTAAATGGTGGAAAAGATTGTTTTAAAAATGGTTTCAGCATATGTGTGACTTTACAAAGAGTCATGTCCCATGGATTTCTTGATTTATTCTTTATTTATGCTCTATGGGTAATATATGAGGTGAAAATTGAGTTTTTGAAAGGATTTAATGTGGTTTGGTATTGAAAAATGGATTTTTAGAGAAAATGGGATATAATACAAGTGTGTTTCACATATGTTCTTATGTTATATGCCTTGAATGTGTTTGATAAAATGTGTGGGTTGTGTGAAACCCTTTTTGAAATAGTTTTTTTATGATTATGGTTTAAAAAGTGGTTTTTCAAAAAGAAACTGGGTGGTATCCTTGTGTAAACTCTTTTGGTGAATCTTGATAGTATTTTATAAATTAAGAAACATGTTTCTAAATTTTACAAGTGGTGCGGATCATGTTTTGAAGTAGTTTTGGTGTGTGTTTGGTTTCAAAAGAGGTTTTGGTTTGGCCAGGTGGTGGTATATGTTGTGTGTTATATTTTTTGGCTTGAGAAGTGTGATGATTATGTGTTGTGTGATTTGTGGAACATAATTGAGCACAAGGAAATTCTGGGTAACTAAATGGATGAACTAGGACAAGATTGCTAGTGATTCAAAAGTGGCTATGAACCAGTTTCACTTAGCATGATTTATAATAAAAAATATAACTAAACATGGATGATTATTAGAGACAACTAGGTTATGGGGGTGTCCCCTACTAGTGGATTGTACATGGGAATACTGATGGTCATGGTTTCTATACCACATTTTCACTTATATGAGAGGTTCCTAGAATCTCACATGAACTAGTTTGACCCTAGGGATCTAACCATGGTTCTCTAACTATCATGATGTTTATGTAGAATGGTTCCTTCTATTGGTATATAGAGGACCTATTATGAGTGTTTTCTATTTATAAATTCCCTTTTTCTTTTAAGCATGTATTTATGGAATGGTTCCCCCGTGAAGTGTTACCTTTCGAAGTGTTTACTCATTAAATGTTTTTCCTAAAAATGTTCTAAAGGATTTTACTAAAATAATAATGTTAGATTATCTTTTAAATGTTATGGAATGGAATATTTTTATCTAGGATTTAGATCAAACCCTGCTTACACCCTTGGGTGTAAGTAGACTTGGTAATGTTTGACACAGGTAAGGGTAAATCTTTTGGTGAGGATGGTTTAGGTTTCAAGCGGTCATCTTGGTGAAGTGTTGTGGAGATGGATTGGGGGAGTTACACCCCTACTCCATGTGGTGGTTTGAGTTAGTTTTTTGTTTTTATTTTGGATGTATCTATTTTGGTTTTGTGTAAAAATTATAAACTCAAATATGGAAAATTTGTTAAGGCCTCTTTGGTTACAAATTTTCAGTTTTTTATTGATATTGTTGGTTGTTTCATGATTTTTTAATCAGATAAATCATTCCCACATGTTTTATTTGATACATGGGCACTTTTTCTAGCCTGTGGGGATTGGGAACACCCTTTAGGCCTTTCCATAGACCGGGTCGGGCATCGGGTCAGATGGAGACCCAACATGGTTCATGGAAATATGGTATCGGAGGAGGTAATGATCTTTTGTGTCTCATTACTTAGGGTAGAGTCTGGGTGGACTAGAGATAGGATTTCTAGGACATGAAATTTTGGTTATGAGTAGGTTTTATAGATAGTACACCTCATAATGGGACTCAATTCACTAGGGGAAGTCGGGTTTTATCTAAGTTCTTGGTCCTTGTGGTTACTTGTTGTTTGAGAAATGAAATGGGAGTTGGGTAAATGGTCTCAGTGATATTGCATGGCCTGGAAAGCCATGTGGATTCGGGGAATTTGTCTTAAAAAACTCTATGTGATGGTAGTGTGACTGGTGTATGGTCTCTAACCATATGATTAAGTCACTCATCGACACTAGTCTCCTT
Organism: Viscum album; assembly: GCA_963277665.1. NCBI lineage: Eukaryota > Viridiplantae > Streptophyta > Magnoliopsida > Santalales > Viscaceae > Viscum > Viscum album. Next base: position 996,061,086 of record OY728147.1, read on the forward strand.
TTGATTTGTCCGGTATCCCTTTGGGTTATGTAAATTAGTCTAAAAACTGTTGTTTTAAAATTTAAGGAATCTTGATTTTTAAAGCAGGGTTGGTTTTATTCCTAAAAGTGTGGAAAATGGATTTTTAGAATTGTTTAGGAGGAAGTCTTAGGAATGTGGATTTTCATGAAACGATCCTTGTGTAAAATGAGAATTATTTTGATGAAGATGATTTTTTATAATTTTTTTTGTGATTTATTGAAAAAATGAGTTTTTTGGGAAAAACAAAAATCATTTTCAAAATGGTCTTGGAAACATCTTTTAAATGAGAACACATGAGTTCTAATTAAAAGGTTATTGATGAATGGGTCTTGTTGTAAAACTTAAAGTGTTTTGAAATGAGTGAAATGTCTTGGAATTGGTGTAAAGTTTGAAAATGGGTTTATTTTAATGGCCAATGCCTTTCTGTGAAAGTTCTATAAAATTCCAAATGGGTTTTTTATTTTTATGGAATGTTATTCCTAGTGGTTAATTTTGTTTGGACCCTCTATTTCTTCTATTGGCTAGTGTACTCCCCGATAAAGAATTAATGCATGTTTGAAGTGTGGTCGTAGGTGATTCACCTTTGGAAGACCCTCTAGTTGATTAACATAAGGACTCTATCCTTAAATTTTGGGAGAAGAGTATTATTCCCTTCTATTTTAGTTAAGTAAGTACTCTCACATTTGGATATTATATGTGAGAGGATTTTAAAGAAGCATTTATCTATTTGATTTATCTGAGTTGTCAGGTATGAATTCTGACACTACCGTGTTCAAAACCCCTACTTGGAAATGGTGAATGGAATTCCAGTGAGGAATGGTGGAGGAAGTCCTATGTTGTTAGTGATGGATATTGTTTTGAAGGGACTTTGGGTCTTTTGTGATGTTCATCTAATATAGGGATCATGCTAGGCCACCGGTGTGGAAAATTAGGTTACAGGAGGATGCTATGGTTATTTACAAGAATCATATTTCATTTGAGACTCAGTTTAAACTTTTTTCTTATAAGGCCTATTTTGTTTCAATGGTCACATTAAATGACGTTTGGAAGCATTGTGTTATCGATCAAGTGCAAGGGTGGACATCATGAAATATTTTGAGAAATTTTGTTTTAACAAAAACATGTTTTATTTTGGAAATTCTAAATTTTTCCCATTTGAATGGAAGCGTGTTCCATTTTTTCTTGTTTCATCATATCCTTGTTTGAGGTGAAAGGAATTATGCATGGGAATCTTCTATGTCTTTGTCATAGTGAAGTGCCATGTTGAGAAAAAGTAGGTTGCGGGATGTGTTGTGTTTTTTTGGTGCTGCTTGGATCACGATGTGGTTACTTGTGGAACTAGAAGGAGAAGTTCTATTTGGGGATTTTAAATGCCTAATTGTGAGGTAGGATATGCTTCAATAATCAGAGCTCCATCCATAGGTCCCCCCATAGTGATGATGTCACGTAGTCAGGGCCCCCTAGGGGTGTAATGGATCTTGGTTTAACTTCCATCTCCGGTGTGGGAGATGGAGGTAGTTTAAGGTTTAATTGTGGCTAATCCTCTTTAATGGCCTCATTTAGTGGAAAGAGACATGCAGGATTTATCTCTATGTTTTGAACTTCAAGAGTGGAAGGATTTATCTTTGGTTAGAAATATGTGTAGTTGTCACATTTCCTCAAAACTCAATGCTTGTACCATGTGGATGTGGATATTTATGTAGTTTTCTATGTATAACTAGACTTCTAAGTCGATCTCAGTTTTGGTTTTGGATCATCATAGGATGGTAATTCCTCATAAGAGTAGTGAACCATGTGAGGTTTTCCATTTGGTTTGTATTCTTTTTCGATGAACCCCTTGTGGTAGGGGTTTGTTCCATTTTGGGTCTCCTTCATTAGTTTGTGTTGGCGGGTGTAAAAAATTCCAAAGATAACCTATGACGGGTTCTCTTGTTGGTTTGGTCTAGTTGGTTAAGCTAGTTGGTTCTTATGGTGGGGAGACCCACTGCGTGTATTGATGAAATTACTTTGGGATAAATTAATGTTGTCATATTCCTTGGTGGGGAGTCCGTTCATGCCTCCCATGTTGGTAACCCAGCTGTGTTTCTGATGTTTACTTGGAAATGAGTGGTCTTGTTCAGAGCTATCTAACCTTGAGCTCCTCTTTTGAGTAAACGTTGAGATTATAGTGCACCCAACGATTTCATTAAATTAAGGTCATGGTAGTATTCATCAGGATGTGGTTTGTTCTTTTTTACACGTTTAAAGCTATTAGTGTAGGTTTCATTGATAATGTCTGTGGTTTTTTGGTTTATGGGGTTGCATTATGTGTCATGAGAGTACTCTTCCTTTTATCGATCAACTGGATGTGTTTAAACTTTTGGGGTGGGTGACACATTAATTTAAATAGTAATACCCCATAATTACCTCAAAAATAAGTGTCTCAAAAAATACCACCATTCACTATAAAATTTCAAAATATAAATCATAAAATGGGGTTCATAGACACTAATCATATGACCATCATTAAAATTATAAACCGATGATGATATAAATAACTCTTAAGAATACCCCTCAATAAAATATCATAATCCCCAATGTTGTCTAAACCCTGTTCTGACACAAACTATAAGGACCTAGCCTAAAACAATAAAGATTCTAGTTATTCTAATACTAAAAAATATTTTATTTTCCCAAATAAATTTTATGTTTTAAGCTTTAGATAATTAAGAAAAAATCTTTTATATTAAACCCATATATTACTAGTTGACACTTATACTAAGTATCCATTTTTCACAAAACATCTTTAAAAATGAACTTGATTTATTTTCCTGATAAATTTTCACAATTTTATTATTATATCATCCTAGTATCTATTATCACCTAAATACTATGAAAAAATTTAAAACATTAGACAATGACAGAAGATGAGCGAGGGATACAAAAATTATAGAAACCATTCGATCAGTAAAAACATAAAAACTCATATATCTTTTACCATTATCATGAACGTTCATTGAGAATTTGAAATTAAACATTTTATCATGATAAAAAAATTTAAAATTTTATCAAATATAATAATTAAAACCAATTCCAATAATTAAAAATTCTATGGGTGGCATAGAGCATCATATACATAAAACCCTTTTAAAACCCTTTCATTAGGAATAACAATATGACTGACTTCCAATATTATTATTTCACAATTATTTGGAGATCTATAATGGGGATCACCATTCATTTAAGAAATATTTTTCACACCTATGATCTATAGTGGGGATCAACTATTCATAAAAGCTATATTAGGCTCACCCATTTCTCATGAGCTACAATGGGGCTCAACCATTTTTGTATGCAATATCAGGCTCACCTGTGATCTATAATGGGGATCAACCCATCGTATAAGATTTATTAGGATTGACCATTTTATATAATTCTCAAATACCATTTCATGAATAAAAAAATTCATCATTAAGACTTTTATATATTTTTTTAATCTCATATGAAAGATACTTTCATACAAAAATACAAATTTCTTTAAAAAAGGCCAATTTCAATTTTAAAAAGAACTTTAAATTTAAAAACTATTTTCAACTAAAAAATACCCCAATAAGGAAAAATTGATATTAATTTAAGAAAACATGTATTATTTCAAAATAATCTTCAAATTAAATAATAATATTTGTAGTGTAAAAGTCTTTTTCATCATGCACATTATTTATAGAACATTTCTTTTTGTTGTTTTTCAAAACAATTCATATAAAACACATAAAATATTTCCTTTTAAAATAATTGAATGATATTATAAATAGACATAAAATTTAATTTATAATACGTTTATATCCATATAAATGAACATATAAAATAATAATAATAATATTTACATGGAGGAAAAGATTTGGAAATTAAATCATTAAATATTTAAAAAGATATTTTTATATCCAAGTGTCTCATACAACTTTGAAATATTTGAATCATAATCATAATGGAGGAATAAAATTTACCACAACACTGAATTACATGATAAAAAATAAAATTCATTATATGATATGTCAAAGGGGTTGTATATTAGCTCATTAAAGAAGGTTTTTGTATAAATAAATATATGCCTCAATGAAATGAGATTGGGATGAAGACCTTACCATTTATAATCAGTCAAATCATACACACAATAGAATTAATAATTATCAAATAGAACCCTGAATACCATTAATAAATTGAGATGCATGCTATTATATATCAAAGTATAGTATATACACCACACATATGATTTTTTGGGAATAAGGAAGAAATCTCACATATGTAAAAGTGAGATGAGAAAACACTTTAAATAATCATATCATTGAAGTTAATGTTAATAAAACGAATCGATTATGAATATTATCTATAAATACACATTAAAAAGTGTAAATAAAACATAATTATATAAATATTCACATGTTACATAATCCTAGAAATACATAACCTAAAATTTATAAGTGTAACTCAAAGTATGGAAATTGAGTTAAAAATTCGCTTACCTCACATTCAAATTCCATAAAATGTGTTAAAACCACGAATATAGTGGTTTGAATAATGTTATGAACTCATTACAGAACTATATTAATAATTTTAATATCATTTTTTATGATTTTTTAATATCTTATGACCCATTAATTAATAATATTTTATTGTTTTCATGGTTTAGGTGTGTTTGTTACATGGTTTCATGATCGATTTATTTGTGGATAATTTTAGATGATCTTATAAAATGGGATTAAAACTAAAAAAGTGGAATGAAATGGTATTCATAAACTTCATGTAGTATAAATGTTCCCATATATCAATTTTTTTATAATATTAGTATTATTAAATTGATAAAATTTTAATGAAAATGATCAGTCTATTTTGGAGGTTTTTCGGAACATCACAAACTAGTTTCATTTTATTTAATATTATGTCTATATATTAGTTACAAAACTTGATATTTTTTTTATATACCTATTAAAATATGATTTAACCATAATTATACTTTTATGACCTTTTATTAAGCCCATAATTGAAAATGAACAATATCATTATTCATAAACGCAATTAACCAGCAAAACATAGAGAATAGTTTCATTTGTTTGAGTAAGAGGAGATGATAAATTAAATTTTTATGATATATTCTAATTTAAACATAATACTATTCTATAAAAATTATCTTGGATTCATCACGGATTTCGGGATGAATTATATGAGAAGAAATTAGAAGAAGGAAAGAAAATAAGAGAGGTCCTTTGAGAAAATTACCTCTTGAATATAACCTCTTTAGAGGACCCCTTGTGGACCTAGGATTTTATCACTCGATGTAACCAGTAGAAATTGAAATTTGGGATGATGAAGAGGAGTGTTTTGGAATATTTTATATGATCTTCATGGAATTTGGGGTGAAATGGGGCATTGAGGTGTGGTATTTATACTTTAGGTGTTTTGGGTTTAAGTGATTAAATAATGCTTATTTTATAATGTAATCCAACCACATTAAGGGGGCATTAATGTCCAAAACATTTGGATGATAATTAAAATTTTATAGGATACTTATGTTTTATAAATACTTTAAATTACCACTAAATGTGGTAATTTTTATTTATTTTAATAAGTTAAAATTTAATATTACCCCTTTTCATTATTTTACATATACCGTGGTAAATCCCTTATTTACTATAGTAAATTTTTTCTACCTAAAAATGAAATTAAACATAAAAAATAATTTTTAAATAATAATTAAAAATATGTAATGTATTTTAAAAAATTTAATTCACATAATTTTTAAAATTTGATCGAAAATTTCTCCCGCATACATAATGAAAGAATAAGGTTTTAAAGTGAAAAGTTCAAAAGTTTGAAATTTTTTATATAAAATTTCATTGAGAAATTGATTCCAATGACATATATTTTTGATTTATAATGTAATTATTTATAATTTAAAACCAATTTTAAATATAATTTAACTATATTAATTATTTAGATGAAAAAGAAGTTTTTCAATTAAAATACAGTATTTTTCATTATTCATCAAGAAATGAAAATTGTTAGAAAAATACCAAAAAATCAAAAAAATATAATTTTTATATTAGTATTTAAAAAATAAATCACATTTTTTCATATTAAATTTAAAAATGTTTCAATATTTATATTTAAAACACGTGCGCTATTAAGTGGTGTCAAAATTTCTTTTTAGGGAAATATAGATTTTTTGGGTTAAGAATTGATTTATTCATATCTTGAGAACATAAAACTTATTTTATGAATTTAAAAATATTTTATTGAATATATAAAATATATATTTCATTAATATATTTCACTAATACTGATTAATTAAATTTATCAAGATAAGATGTCATTGTTGTCATAAAAATAGGTTTCTTAATAAAAAACATCATTTATATTCAATTGGTTTTTATTTTTATTTATAATTTATTGGTAATAAATAAATTCATTTCATAGGCATGTGTGAGCTATATTTTTATAATTTTTTTTTAATTTTATTCATTTCCCACAATTCCAACAGTTTGGTGATAACTATCACATTTAAATAAAAATATTTAATCATTTGTTTAATCTTGATGTGGTATATCTTGTATAATATTTAACCAAATGTTTCATTACAAAAATCTAGGGATGATATAGTATGGTATTTGAGATGTGTGAACATGTACATGTACATTAGAAAAATTTCACCCATTTGTTTGATATGCCTACTCGGCACTGGTCACCATCCCTTAAACTATTCGATGTGGTCTTAGGGTTGTCATGGTTTAAACCCCAGTGTGTTAGGTCATGACAGAGTGGTATCAGAGGTATTCAATTATACCTTTGGACTGAAGATGGTGATTTATTATCCCCTAAAAGAGGCTAATATTCATTGTTTATAATATAATTTTCATGTGCTTTATTAATCATAGACACCATTATTAGTGCATTTTACAATTTGAACATTATTTCACATTATGATTGCAATTCCTTCTTAAAATGCACTATTACATGGTACCTTCTTGAAAATATCATAAAACACATAATGTTATTGATTTTATATTTTATTTTCAGGTCTCACATGATATAAGGAAAAATTAATTATTTTGGAGAACTTGGAGATTCAATTTGGAAGACCACCAAAGTGGGCCTTGAACCAACAAGGTTCTGGGCGAAGTGAACTGGATAGAATTCCAATAAAAGTACGGTAAAGGACAGGATTCAAGACCAATGATTCTGAAAATTTAAAAACAGATAGAATAAATTATGGGGAACATTTTATTAAACAGTGGTCCAAGCTAATTTGGACGTTTTAATGGTGTTCCAGGCGGCCCAAGTTGATGATGAAATTCTGGGCCAGATTCTGAGGCCCAGGAAAACAACCCACCATTTTAATTATATCTCACGAATTGAAAATTATTTTGGGCTTCCATTTTACAGTATTTTAGGAGAAATCCGGGGCTACATTTTATCCCTCTATGGCCCACTATAATTAGTCTATCTAGAAAGTCCTTTCGACGTGTCTTTGCGGTGGATGCAAGCTGGCTGCCAGTTCGGGGGAAGAGTGGAAATGTCTCATCTACATTAATTATCCACCCACCTAGGCCCACCACAATTAACTATAGACACATGGGAATATGGGGGATCGTCCAAAGGCTTCCTAAATTCCTATTTAAGGCAGTATTGGTGGAAGATTTGGAGGATCTTGGAGCTTTGTTTTCATTGTAATATTATTATTCCAATTTGTCTTTGTAACGTTCTTCCTTCTCATGTAAGTTGTTCGAATCACCTTAGTTTTCAATAAAAGTTATTCTTATTCTCTTATTCTATTCTTCTTCATATCACTTTGATACCTTTGTCTCAAGTTGTGAAATTTTTCACACCAAACCTTGTGATTTTGTTCACACAACGGTAGAGTGATCATTATTTTGTTGTTTTTACTTCTTCAATTCCACCCTCGTAAGTCTAATTCACACTTCCGTTGAAAAAATGTCATCAATGGAGGGATAAATCTTTTATGGGTTTATCCAAGGGAGTAACAAGGGGATAGATTGGATGTTATTTATCACGTTGTAAATGTTATTAATTTTTTTTATTTGAGTTTCTTTCATTCAATGATTTTCCCTCTTCCTCTTACTTATTGAATTTATTCACCCCACTTTTATGTGCTAATTAGATCCTTTACCTTGGGGTGCTCATTAAAATTATCTTACTAGTGTATAGGTGATTAGCATGTGTTTGTGAAGGTTTTTAATCAGTAAGTGATGAGGTTAGTTTTAATTCATTGCATGAACCCTTCTCAAGTTAATGAAATTGAAATTGTAAAAAAATAATTCATCCAATCCACCCCAAGAAATAACATAGGATCAAATAATTTTCTCATAATTTGAATTCACATAGATCTCTTAGTTCTCTTTTAAAACCATATAAAATCAACCCAAGTTGGACACTTCATATCCAAAAATCCATCTCTTTTTATTGTGTGTCTATGGATCTTCTTAGGTCTCTGAGGATTCGACAAGCCAAGCTACACCGCAAGCGACCGCTTAACCCTTAGAACTTGGGTAAATTTGGGTGACACCAAATTTTGGAACCATTTATAGGGACCAAGTATGTTCCTATACCACAAAACTTCTTTTCTCATCCCCATTCTTCTATTCTCACCCAAATTCTCTTATCTTTCCCCTTTCTCGTTTTTTTTCTTTTGGCGCATGTCCGCCTACACCCGCGATAACTCAAACGGATTAGTTAGGGTGGAAACTCCTAGGATAGGAGAGTCTAGTTCATCTAAGGGATTCTTTACATTTGATACAAATATTCTTGAAACTCCAAATTCACTAATTAAAACAAGTCTAATGGAGGGTCTTCAAAGAAATAAAATGGTAAACCCTAAGGGTGATAGAATGGGAAACCCAAAACCAAGAAGCTCCAAACATAGGGAATGTGGTCGATAAAACCATGAACAACTACCTCACTCCAGCATGAACCAATGCCCCATCATGAATTAGACACAATTCTCTAGGAGATTCCAACTACATCTTTAAACCCCATGTCATAAACCACCTTCCAACATTCCATGGAATGGAGTATGAGATGCCCTACATTCACGTTAAGGAGTTCAATGACATTGTAGAAACTATGTGTCCCCCACATCAACTTGAATCAGCTAAAATGAGGCTATTTCCCTTTTTCATTAAAGGATAGAGAAAAAAATTGGCTAAAATTTTTGAGACCATCATCCATCAACTCTTGGGACCAATTAAAAAGGGAATTCTACAAAAAATAATTTCCCCACCACAAAACAATATCACTTAAAAAGAGCATCCAAATTTTTTTTGGAAAAGAGGGAGAGTCATTCTATGAAACATGGGAGAGGTTAAAAGACAACCTAAACATGGTTCCACACCATGGTTTTTCTATTACTGAACAAGTGATAATTTTCTATGAAGGGTTGGTCCTGGGGAACAAACAATTCATTGACATGATGTGTAACAGGACCTTTAGAAACAAATACCCAAATGATGCTTATGAGTATCTAGAAATCCTTGCTGAAAAAAACCAAACATGGGGAACATCAACTTATTCTGAAAATCCACAAAGAACTACTAGAATGAATACAATTTGAGAATAGGGACGCTTCAGAGATAAACTCTCAGCACTCACTAGGAAGGTTGAACAAATAGACCTTAGAAAAATCCATGAAATCTAAACTGTAGACCCTGTTTCCACAATTTGTGACAAACATGACCACAAAATAGACATCTACCCAAACATTCCATCCATCAAGGATGTTATTCTAGGAGGAACACCTTCTGAAGTCAATGCCCTAAAGTTTCAAAATACCTAATACCAAAACACATTCAACCCAAGGTATAATGACCACCTAGGTTTCGGTTGGAGAGATAACCAACAACCTATCCAACCACAAGGACAAAATCCATACCCCCATCAGAAATACCAAACCCATAACAAGTTCCAAAATCAACCTATCCAATACCAACAACCACTGGTCCATTTTTAACAAACCATCCCACCTCCAAAATATCCCCTGGGATAAACTAATCTTTTCAAGAACCAACCCAAACTGTTCCACAAAGCCTACTAGAACAACTGTGCAAACAAATGGAAATGATGAACTCAGAAGTCTCTTCCTTAAAACAAGAACTTCAAACCATCAAAACTATAAAGGCACCCATTCCTACACAAGCCATTCCACAACAAACAATAAGGGGAGAGTCAAGTTACACTCAAACAACACATGAACAACTAAAGGTTGTGACTATTTTAAGAAGTGGGAAATAAATTGAGAAACATGAAAAACTAATTAAAAACCCATCTGAAGATTCCAACTTGGATGAAAATTAAAATGAACCAAATGATCAAAATGAAAAACATGATAACATTGTCAAAGAAATAACTCTTCAACAACCAACCCCACAACCTGCACCATTTCCTCAACGCATGAGGGGGAAAACCAAACCTGAATTGAATGAAACATTGAGGGAAATATTCTCACAATTAAAGTTGAACATTCCACTTCTAGATGATATTCAAACCATTCCTGCATACTCAAAATACATTAAGGACTTTTTCACATTTAAAATGAAATTCTCACATAAGAACCACGTCCTTTTAATAGCAAATGTTAGCACAAAAATTCAAGGGACCATTCCTCCTAAGATGAAAGACCCAGGTTTCCCTTACATCAATGTTGAACTAGGAGAGAGAAAAGTTTTCAAGGCCTTGTGTGACCTAGGTACTAGTGTCAATCTCATCCCCTATGCTGTGTACTTCTAGTTAGGCCTAGAAGAGATCCAACCCACATCTTTCACACTTCAACTTGCTGATCATAACATTGGGGTTCCAAAGGAGATTTTAAAGGACGTTTTGGTAAAGTTTGAAAACATCATCTACCCTGATGATTTAATTGTCCTTGACAACCATCCAAACTTAGGAAATAAGGAACAAACCCCAATTATACTTGATCATCCTTTCCTTGAAACAATCATCTCTGTTATCCGAGTTCGAAATGAGAACATGACCATCACCTTTGGAAACATGAGTCTACACTTGAACATCTACAATAAAATCTCACAAATAGAGGATGATGAGGAAATTTATGAAGTAAACATGATAGGAAGCATTGATAATGAATCCATAGAACATCAAGGAATATTTTATGGATGTTTAAGTCAGGATGAGATTAATTTACTTTGTTCACATGAAGGAAGTTTATCTGCTTGACTTGAATCATTTTCAAATTGCTCTTATAATGAAGTATTAGGTCTAAAAATTAGTGAAACCTTTCAGGAAACTACTTTCATGGAGACCAATCAAACTTCATTTTCTAAATATGATCAAGACAATCTAGTAGCTAAAACTTCTACATGTAGGGAATCAATCCTATATAAAACTCTAGGAAACAAAATTGATCTTGATCCAATGTCCCAATCTTCTGCTGAAATTCTGAACCAAACTGAGCTTGAATTGAAGGAACTTCCTGCTGCACTCAAGTATTCCTTCCTAGGGGACAATCAAACACATCCTATTGTAATTTCTTATTCTCTTGAATCCAATCATGAGAAGATGCTTCTAGATGTAATTAGGAAACACAAGAAAGCCATGGGTTGGACCCTGTTTGATATTCCTGGGATTGGCCCACTTATCAGGACTCATAGGATAGTTCTGGAATCTGATTCAAAGCCATGTAGTCAACCTCAATGATGAATCCTCCTAATCTCATGGAAGTAGTGAGAAAAGAACTTATGAAATTTTTAAAAGATGGTATCATCTATCCCATAGCTGAGATTGAGTGGGTGAGACCAATCCAAGTTGTTCCAAAAAATGCTAGAATCACAGTGATAACCAATGAGGATGGAGAGATTCTTCTAAAAAGGGTGAGTAGTGGCTAGAGAGTCTTCATCGACTATAGGAATCTAAAATAATTTACCAAGAAGGACCATTTACCCTTACCATTAATTGATCAAGTTCTTGAGAGAGTGGAAGATCATGCCTTCTACTATTTCTTAGATGGGTACTCGGGTTATAATCAAATTGAGGTCTCCCTAGAGGATCAAGGGAAGACTACATTCACATGTCTATTTGGCACCTTTTCTTTCAAATTCATGCCCTTCGGGTTATGCAATGCCACTGAAACATTCCAGTGATGCATGATGGGAATATTCTCAGACATGGTAGGAGATTTTATAGAGGTCTTCATGGATGACTTCTATGTGTTTGGGGATACATTTGAGAGATGTATGAGGAATGTGGAGAGAGTTTTTTCAAGATGCGAAGAAAATAATCTGGTCCTAAACTGTAAATTTTTTTATTTCATGGTTAAAGAGGGACTAGTCCTTGGATATCTTGTCTCAGGTAGGGGAATTGAAGTCGATAAAGCCAAGGTTTACATCATTCATCACCTTAAATCACTCAAAACTATCAAGGAAGTGAGGTATTTATTAGGAAATGCTAGTTTTTATAGAAGATTCATTAGGAAATTTAGTTCAATCGCTCATCCCCTTTGTGGTATTTTAGTAAAGGATGTTCCATTTGTTTGGAAAAAAAGTTGTGAGGATTTATTCTCAACCCTCAAATCATCTCTCACCTCTCCTCCGATCATGAAATCCCCAAATTAGAACCTTCCTTTTGAACTGATGTGTGATTCCAGTGAATTTTCTTTAGGAGCTGTGTTAGGACAACGTTGTGATAAAACTCCTTATGTAATTTTATATGCAATAAAATCCTTAAATGATGCCCAAATCAACTACACGACCACTGAGAATGAGTTACTTGCTATTGTGTTTGCTTTAGAAAAGTTTAGGTCCCACCTCTTAGGATCCCCCATCACTGTGTTCACTGACCATTCTTCTTTGAAATACCTTTTCCAGAAACAAGATGATAAGGCTAGACTAATTAGGTGGGTCCTTCTCTTACAAGAATTTTACCTCACAATCAAGGAAAAAAGGGTGTGAAAATGTTATAGTTGATCATCTCTCTAGGATAGAATTTAATGACAAATTATCTCACCTTTAGGTGTCTGATTAATTCCATGATGAGCACATGTACTCTACGAGTGATTACCCTTGGTATGATGACATAGCCAAATTCTTAGTTACAAGAGTCATTCCAAAATTATTAGGGACTCAAGATAGAAGAAAATTCCTTTCTTATGTCAGGCACTATGTGTTTGATGATCCATACCTCTATAAGTTCTGCCCTGACCAAGTCATTAGGAGGTTTGTTCCAGAATCTGAACAAGATTCCATCCTTAAATTCTGTCATAGTGAGGCATGTGGATGTAACTTTTCCTCTAAGAAAACTTATGCCAAGGTTCTTTATAGTGGTATATTATGGCCCACCCTCTCCAAGGAATCCTACTCACTTTTTCAAAGTTGTCCTAGGTGTCAAAATGTAGGGTCCATCACAAAAAGGAATCAAATGCCACTCACTCACATCTTAGTGATTGAAATATTTGACTGATGGGGAATTGATTTTATGGATCCCTTACCAAACTCTAGTGGATATTTGTACATTATTTTAGCTGTTGAATATGTCTCAAAATGGGTTGAGGTGATTCCTAAAAAATCTAATGATCATCAAACTATGATTATATTTCTCAAGGAAAACATCCTCTCTAGATTTGGAATTCCTAGGGATATCATTAGTGATCATGGAATTCATTTTTGTAATCGTCCATTCTCAGCACTCATGGACAAGTATGAAATTTCACACAAAGTTTCAACTAATTACTACCCACAAACCAATGGTCAAGCTGAGCTAGCCAATCAAGAAATCAAACAAATTCTTGAGAAAATAGTTAATCCATCTAGGAAATATTGGTCAAACAAACTGTTAGATTCTCTTTGGGCCTATTGAACTGCATTTAAAACAATTTTAGTAATTTCCCCATATAGGTTGGTTTATGGTAAAGAATGCCATTTTCCAGTGGAGATTGAACACAAGGCCTTTTGGGAAATTAAGAAAATGAATTATTAACTCTTATTGGCGGAAACAAAAAAGAAATTAGATCTCAATGAACATGAGGAACTTAGGATAGAGGCTTATGAGAATTAAAGGATAAATAAAGATAAAGTACAAGCCTACCAATCTCAAAATCTTAAAGCTAAACACATTGTACTGGGTAAACATATTCCTTTGTATAGTTCTAAACTTCATTTACACCTGGGAAAGTTGAGGTCCAGATGGTCAGGCCCATACATAGTGCATAATGTGTACCCCCATGGGGCTGTAGAAATTCAAGATCCCACCAATGGTCAAACCTTAAAAAGTTAATGTCCATAGAGTCAAAACATTCATTGAACCATTTAAAAAATAGGAATTTATTGAAGACATGTGCGAACCAACCTTAGATAAAAAAATACTTAAACAATCAGGGGTTTAAGTCAAGCTAGAGACATTAAACAAAAGCGTTGCATGAGAGGAAACCCATGGTTATCATGTTTCCATTCATTTAGTTAGTACTGCAGACTGTTGACCTGTTCTTATTTTATGAGTAAGGATGGGTATGAAAGGGGAGTACCATATTCATCTATGTAACATGGTGTGATCCCAAAGTAATAACTTTCCCAGAAATTTAAGAGAAGAAAATGTATCATCAGTTTGTTTTATTTTTATGTGTTTTTATGTTAATGGAAAAATACAAAAAAATCCTTAGACTGTTGACATGTTCTTATTTTATGAGTAAGGATAGATATAAAAGGGGAGATCTGTATTCACCTGTGTCACGTGGTGTGATCCCTAAGTAATACCATACCCAGAAATTTAAAAGAATACAATGTATCATCAGTTTATTTTATTTTTATGTTTTTGTAGGTTAAAAGAAAAATAAATAATAATAATAATTTTGATTGTTGACCTGTTCTTCTTTTATGAGTAAGTATGGGTATGAAAGGGGAACACCATATTTATCCGTGTCATGTGGTGTGATACTTGAGTAATACCTTACCTATAAATTTAAGAGAAGACAATGTATCATCAATTTATTTTATTTTATTTTTATGTTTTTAGGTTAAAATAAATATACAAAAAAATATATAATAATTTTTTTTAAAGACATGTCATAGGTCATTGGGAAAATCCTGTCACAACCGTCCAAGCCACTAGGACTCAAACCAGAACTGAAGGGATATTGGGGAATGCATTTTCAACATCAACCACCAGGTGACTTCTTTCCATAATTTTCATTTTCAATGTCTTCGTTGAACTTCTCCCCTACCCCATCTAAGTATTCATTTCTTTAAACACTGGTGACATTGTTATTCTATGTTGGGGGGAGATTAAATAAAATAATTGATTTTGTTTTCATCATAAAATGTGTGGAAGATAAATTTTCATAAACCTTTAACATGATAACACACATTGAAAACTCTGAAATTGGATATCAAATAATTTTTCATGCCTTGATTCTGATTTTAATGCAAGTTTAAGTTCATGTACATAGATTTTGGAAAGTTCATTTTTCCGATGTGATTTTCACCATTTATATTTTCATCCATTTATTTAAAAAAACACAATGTATGTCCTCTAGATTGTGGGGTATTAGTTTGAGTTCTTAGGGTCCATAATAAATTGCATAGGGTTAGTGATCATTTTAATTTTAACATGAGTATTCAAAAAAAAAATCAATTGTGCATAGAGAAATGTATTTACCTAATGTGTGGCTTTCAGCACTTGGGGATCGTGACTCCATAGTTTTTTGGCCCGAAGTTGGGCATTTTATCTCTATTTGTGGTAATTTGAATTTGTTTTTAATTGAGTTAACTTGAGATGATTCCCGAGTATGTGAGGTTCACTTGGTTCCCTAAGGTCTTTGAGCCTGGGAGTCATCGGAAAAGTCTTGCTACATGGGTTGAATCAATTGAGTTCAATTTCAATTACCATGGAAAAATTGAAAAAAAATAAAAAACAAAAAAAGGAAAAAAATTAATACTCATCTTAATATTTAATTTTGATTCCTCCTAGGGATTCCATCTTTTCTCCCTCGAATGAAAATGAACCCCCATATCTATTGTGATGCACAACACTTCATCTTGCTTAATTGAAATTGGATAAAATATGACGATGAATTTGAACAAAGGAATGGGCTTGGGCTTGGTATATTCCTATGGACATAGCTTATTTTAAATGATTTTGATGGGTTTCATATTTTTTTGGTATGAGATCTTTGGGTGAGAAATGTGTATTAAAATGTTTTTGGAAAAGGAAATTCAAATTTCATATTTTTGAGATATATTTTTCTCGGGACTAGAAAAACTCAAGTTGGGGGGTTTGATTAGCCCCTAAAATATGCTAATATTCATTGTTTATAATATAATATTCATGTGATTTATTAATCATAGACACCATTATTAGTTCATTTTACACTTTGAAGATTATTTCACATTATGATTGCAATTCCTTCTTAAAATGCACTATTACATGGTACCTTCTTGAACATCTCATAAAACACATAATGTTTTTGATTTTATATTTTATTTTCAGGTCTCCCATGATATAAAGAACAATTTATTCTTTTGGATCACTTGGAGATTCAATTTGGAAGACCACCAAAGTGGGCCTTAAACCAACAAGGTTCTGGGTGAAGTGAACTGGATAGAATCCCAATAAAAGTACTGTAGAGGAAAAGATGCAGGCCCAATGATTCTGAAAATTTAAATGAATATAGAGGATATTATGGGAAACATTTTATTAAACAGTGGTCCATGCTAATTCGGACGTTTTAATGGTGTTCCAGGCGGCCCAAGTGGATGATGAAATTCTAGTCCAGATTCTGAGGCCCAGAAAACAACCCACCATTTTAATTATATCTCACGAACATAAAATTATTTTGGAATGAAATTTTACCGGATTTTAGGATACATACGGGGATACATTTTATTCATATATGGACCACTCTAATTCGTCCATCTAGAAGTTCCTTTCGGCGCGTCTTTGAAGTGGATGCAATCTGGATGCCACTTCGGGTGAAGAGTAGAAAAGTCTCATCTATATTAATTGTCCACCCACCTAGGCCCACCAAAATTAATTAAAGACACATTAGAAGATGGGGGATCTGCCAAAGGCTTACTAAATTCCTATTTAAGGTAGTATTGGTGGAGGATTTGGAGGATCTTGGAGCTTTGTTTTCATTGTAATGTTATTATGCCAATTTGTCTTTGTAACGTTCTTCCTTATCATGTAAGTTGTTCGAATCACCTTAGTTTTTGATAAAAGTTCTTCTTATTCTCTTATTATGTTCTTATTCATATCACCGTGATACTGTTTCCTCAATTCGTTAACTTTTTTACACCAAACTTGTGATTTTGTTCACACAACAGTAGAGTGATCTTTATTTTGTTGTTTTTACTTCTTCAATTCCACCCTCGTAAGTTTAATTCCCACTTCTGTTGAAAAAATGCCATCAATGGAGGGATAAATATTTTATGGGTTTATCTAAGGGAGTAGAAAGGGGATGGATTGGATGTTATTTATCACTCTCTATATGTTATTAATTTCTTTTATTTTAGTTTCTTTCATTCAATGATTTTCTTTATTCCTCTTCCTTATTGAATTTATTCACCCCGCTTTTATGTTATAATTAGATCCTTTACCTTGGAGTGCTCATGAAAATGATCCTACAAGTGTATATGTGATTAGGATGTGTTTGGGAAGGTGTTTAATCAGTAAGTGACGAGGTTAGTTTTAATTCATTGCATGAACCCTTATCAAGTTATTGAAATTGAAATTGTAAAAAATAATTCATCCAATCCACCCCGACCAATAACCTAGGATAAACTCATTTTCTCATAATTTGAATTCACATATATCTCTTAGTTCTATTTTAGAACCACATAAAATCAACCCACGTTGGCCACTTCATAGCCAAAAATCCATCTCTTTTTATTGTGTGTCTAAGGATATTCTTAGGTCTCTGAGGATTTGAAAACCCAAGCTACATTGCAAGTGACCGCTTAACCCTTAGAACTTGGGTAAATTTGGGTGACACCAGTGATATTGGATTGGTTTAAATATGTTTACTGTTTTGATTTCATCTTTTATTATAGGGACACAAGTTTTGGTGTGGTGTCCGATGTGACAATATACTCAGACTCTTATCACCTGCCTTTAAACTCTGTACATATAGAATTTTTCTATAGGGAAAACAATGGTACATGACTCATATAGGTTTTTTTGTGGTTTCCATGAACCTCTTGATTGAAATCACTAGATATACTCTTTATTTGTGGTATATAGTTTCTTATTTTGGTATGCCTTTGTGAAGACATATTTCTAAGATTCCACAACATGATCATGAGGATGATCCACTAATTTTCAATGCATAAGTACTTTAAATGTTACTAGCTATACCACAACCCATTAATAAGAAGTTAGTTATAGTTTTTCAAGAAGAGGATGCATAAAATCTTAGAACATATAATGTGTTTTAGAGGAATTGTCCTATATTATTTTAAGTTTATCCAGACACCTAGGTGGAAGAGGACATGCTAGAGGAAATAACATTAGTTCTCCGCCTTGAGGATATGCATGAAGATCAGATATAAGTATGCATGAAATGTATTCTTCAGGGCATGGTTCGACAATGGTGGAGGATATTGACTCAGTCACATGATAATAAATATCTATCTTGGTTGTAATTTTATCATCTCTCAGGGGAGGAGTTCAATATAGCCACATTATGATTAGTGAAAATTGAAGAGCTCTTTCATTCAAAGCAAGGAAGTTTGACCATGGAATAGTAATCTATGAGGTTTTCGGATCTCTCATGATAATCCATTGAAAATTTTAGGGATAATTTCATCAAATTATGAACCATTGGGAAGGGATTATGATAGTACATCAAGGATTTAGTGGTATCCCTTTTCATTCCCACCTATACTTGGGTGCTTGACCTAACCTTGGTGGTGGAGAGAATATTGGTAGAGTATGCACCAATAATTTGTGCTGATAGAAAGAACCCAAGAGGTAAAACCTAGGAAGTAGGATTCCAATAGTAGTCAGTAGGATCCAGGGGTTTCAAGAATTTTAGGATGAAATCCTAGGACAAAGGCTCTCTAATTCATGGCTCTCAGGATTTCTCAAATTAGTCAAGGGAGATTCAGTGTTTTTCATGTGATGGTTAGGGATGTCTAGAATGAGATTGTCTCACCCATCATATATCTAATCGAGAGATGGTCTATGAACTACTTATATAGAGGTAGAGGTGAGAGAAGTATGGTTCATAGGGTAGAAGACATTATAGATGAGCCAAAAGAGCAGTATGTGGTAGTTAGAGGTTCGACCTATTACCACTACCACCACCGGTGGCCCACTCTTGGCTTAGTGAACTTATATCCAGGGACAGATCTGACTATAGGCTTTACGGGCCTTTGGCCCTAAGAATCCAAGGATGATACATGGTAAGATATGTGTCTTTTTATACTTTAGTTACAATATTGATAGACATACGTGTGAACCATTCCTTCCTTGAAGCTTCTCTGGTTTAATACATAGAGACTTCATTGAGTAATTGGCTTGAATCTTGTAGTTGGAGACTCCAAAAGGAGGTGAATCATGGATTAAACACTTGTGCCGATAGTGAAACTATATTCTTGGAGGAGAGTGTTTTGTATGGGATCTATTAATAAAAATGACAAGGCCTTTTGAAAATTTCTTTATTATGGATTGGTTATCAATAGTTCATTTCTAGATTGACAATTTTAGTCTAAGGATGCAGTGTGTCCACAATAATTGAATACGAGGACATATTTCCTAAGGAATAGACATGCTTACCTCCCCGCCGATAGATAGAATTATACATTTAATTACATCCTGGGATGTCGATAATATATTAAACAATATATAATATGGGTCCTAGATACATGTAAAGACCTGGAATTTACGTGGAATTTTTTTTAATACATGGGAATTTTACGAGTCCGCAGTTTCTGACGACGCTTGATTCCGAGGCCCGGTGTGCCCGAAATCAATTTATGAAGTTTTGTTCGGGTACATTCAATAAACGTACGAGCGAGATGTTATATCTTTTGAATCGGTGCTCGGAATTGAAATCCGAGGACACCTTTAAACTCGCAGCACCAGTATTCACTTAAGGAGACCTTTACCGTAGTTGCGTTTTATCGAGGTTGGAAGTTAATTTTGGGGGTTTTCTAAATAAATTAAATAAAAATATGTGCAAAATATTTTTATGTGTGGTGGTTAAAACCTCCAAAGGAGTTTAGTGGTGGGGCCCTACCGCACATAACCTCCCTTGGGAGGATATTACTAGGTGGGGCCCACACTGGCTTAAAACCCTTGGAACCCCCCATTTATGTGGGTTAAACCCTCCACCATCCACCTTATCTCATTCATGTGCCAACCCCCATTAATTAATTAATTGAGCTACCACAATTAATTAATTAATTTTTAGAGTTTTGAATTCTTTTGAATTCCATTTGGAATGCAAGGCATGAATAAAATAATAGAGAGGCTATTATATTATTTTGGGTTGACACATAATAGCTTTGGGAGAACTCTTGGAGAAACAACTTCTTCCAACGAAGAACGCTCCTCGTCTCCGAAGAACGTGAAGCATCATATTATTCCTTATTCAACCAGAGCAAGGAAGGGAAGCACCGTCGTCCTCAGTTACCTTCTTTTCCGACGTCGACAAAACGACGTCCGTCTTCCGTGACTCCATCGTTGAACACTGAAATCGAGGTAGGGGTTACCTAAATGTTTGATTTTACCCTCCATTCTACATCGTTAAGTTAGTGGAATGATGTGCCTATTGTTATCAATGTAACGAGGAGGGCTCGGTCCACATGAACACGGCCCGACCCTCCCCCTTTTTGTTGATCTTATTGATGATGGAGGCAGATCGTGGAAGAAGCCGGCGGCGCAAGGGCCGCCATTGCATCACGCAAAGAAAAGTCGTGACCAAGCGGGCTGCGACGGAGCCAGAAGGGCGTGGTGCTATCACACCGCGCCAGAGAAGGGCCACAGCCAGGATGGGCCGCAATGGAGAAAGCACGACACCATCATGCCGTGCTGGGGGAGAGGGACTACGGTTAGGGCGGGCCGTGGTGGAAAAAGCACGACACCGTCGCACCGTGCCGGTGGAGCGGGACCACGACCAAGGTAGGCCGCGGCGGAGAAATCACGGCGCCGTCGCACCGTGCCGGTGGAGTGGGACCGCGGCCAGGCTGGGTCGTGATGGAAGGGGCGGCGCTGTCGCGCCGCTCCAGTGATGGGGAGCGGCTGACCGCTTGGGCCAGCCAGAAGGTGCGAGACCCCGTCAGGTCCCGCGTGAGCTGGACCGGTGCCACATGGCGCCGGTTTGGTTCCACCTAAATGGGTAAGCCGTTCGAGTGCTAGGGAGGCGTGCGGTTCCCCCTTGGATGCGGCTAAGGCGGACCTTCCACTGGCTTCCGGGTCACCAGGCCCTCGGCCGGGACACCCTCGGGCCCGGCTGCCCTGGGCCGGGCCGCCACGGGCTGGGCCGCCTCGGGCCGGGCCGCGCCTTCAGGCCGGGCCGCCCTTCAGGCCAGGAAACTCACTTGGACCAGGCCGCACCTTCGTGTTAGGCCTCCCCCTTGGACCGGGTCAGACCCCGGTTCGGATCAGGTCGGGTCGGGTCGGTCTGACCGGGACCAGACCCGGACCCGTTATACTCGAATATACCTTTTTTCCTGTAGCTAGGGCTACGGGTGTCCGATTGACGTACCTACTACGGTGATGGAATTATTGGAGCGAGACGATTCTTTTGGAATACTCTACCTGAGGTTTGGATGTAGTAGGGGTAATCCGGGTTGGTTTGAGCCTAAAAACCAATCAGGCCCCTAGAACAGAAATGCCAATAACTCTCAGACTGGGCGTCCGATTGACACACTGTCTGTCGCATTGGGTTCCTTATGATGAGATAGAACTATGAGATACATAAACTTAGGACTTTGTGATAGTTGATGTATCGAAACTTGGCTCGAGGAGTGGACCCTCCCAGAATCGAGCGTGCTGTGTGCGGGAATCCTAGGGCTGGCTGCGACGATACTATACCAGAATCCTCTGTGGGTTCGACAACAATGGCTATTGTACCAGAATCCTTTGTGGGTTCAACAATGATGAATACTGTACCGAGATCCTCCGTGGGTCCGACAATTCTAACTTCTTTTCCTGTATCCTGTGTGGGTCTGACAGAATAGCTGGTCCTGTATCCCGTGTGGGTCCGACATCTTAGCTCGTCCTATATCCTGTGTGGGTCCAACAGCTTAGATGAATCAGTGACTACATCTGATCATCTCTATTACTCTACAAAATATGTATACCTGTGTGAGATGAGTCTTGTCTTTCAATCATTTATCATCGAGGTGACTGACTTTACTTACTGTGTGGACTGGGTTGTGCTTGGGATCGAGAGTTGGAGCTGGACTATGACTGGAAACTTAGGTATATGTATGGGTATATACCTAAGTAGGGTTGGTTGATACTTCATGATTGTATCTTTATACTGTGGTTTATCCTTTGTGGATTCTGGGAGACCTTTGGGGGTCTCGGGGTCCCCTACTGAGTATTGTTATACTCACCCCTTCACGGGCTTCGCCTGTACCTTGTTGTGTACTGTGCAGATGACGGACAATAGTGATCGAGGCTGAGGGTGATGGACGGGAGGTTGCTCAGAGCTGGACTAGATGGGACATACTGCAGGGATGAGTTGTTCGAGTTATGTACCTACCCTTTAGGTAGGATTCCCCGGTGGACGATCCATGAGCTGTTTTCACTTTTTTACTTGTACTTGTTGTTCAGTTGGGTTTGTATACTAGCCCACTTAATTTCAGCACACTTTTCTTTTCTATTTTAGTACTTGTTACTTCTACATCTTGTGTTCAGACAGTGTGTGTTATAGGTTTAAAGGCAATGCTTTCCCTTTTTATCGGGATTACGCCTTTGGTTCTAGTCGCCAGCCCCTAGCCTATGGAAGGCGGGCTTGGGGTAGTCACGACACGGGCCCCGAGGACGGGTCGTGACAAATTGGTATCAGAGGAGTCGGTTCTATAGCATAAATTGGTCTCTGATTCTTTTAACGACAATAGTGTTAAGTGTTTTGGGAATGGTTATCAGTTTAGGGAAACCAGTGTTGGTGCGGAGGTCGACGTATCCATACACTAGGACTCTGACTTCTGATCTCCCACTCAGTGCACGAAAACATTGATTGCGTGTGTGTGTTTCCTTTGAAAAAGTTTTCTTCATGATTACTTTGTGTCAGCTCACTAGGTATACTGTTTTAACCATGGCACACTTGTTTCTTTTCAGTATGGCCCTACGAAGGCAGCCATCTAGTGTTCTGAATTACGCATGAGATGGTAGCCCACCGAGAGACGAGGCCTTGGTGCAGGGCCCCATCACAGCGGAGGTACCAGCGGTACCACTATCCACTAGGTCACCGATACCACCAGCTCCAGTAGCGGAGAGTGCACACCACCTGAGTGCGTTGCACGAGTTCCAACGCCAGAGGCCACCCAGGTTCTGGGGAGAGGCAGACCCACAGACAGCTGAGGATTGGCTAGAGGCTGTCGTGAGAGTTTTCAGATTGGTAGGGACACCAGCCGACCTCATGGTGATCCTTGCCGCGAGTCTCCTGCATGCAGCAGCAGACAAATGGTGGATCCTGATGCTCCTGGTGCATGACGGGGCATCATTACTCTGGACAGACTTCGAGAGTCTCTTCCACTCAGAGTTTGTTCTAGCCACCCTTCATGCGGTGTGGATTCAGGAGTTAATTAATCTGCAGTAGGGCAACATGATAGTAGATCAGTACTCAGTGATGTTCACCGACCTCTCACGCTACTCCACAGATATGGTGCGAGACCCATTCTTCAGGGACCAGACCTTCGAGCAGGGACTCAGGAATGAGATCAGGGCTTCGATGATCCCCCTCAGCATCCCGACGCATGCAGAGGTACTAGAGAGAGCCCTTCTAGTAGAGAGTTTTCTCGCTGAGCAGTCACCAGTAGTGAGACCCACCACAGGGCGACACGTAGCGAAGTCGTCTGCAGCCAGCAGTAGACAAATGTCGCAGAGGTCCAAGCGGACCAGACCATCAGGTGGGTGACCCCAGGATATAGGTTCGGTTGTGCAAGACACATGAGACAGAGCCAGCTATATGAGGAGTAGGCAGTGCTATGCATGCAACGGGCAGGGCCACAAGGCTTGTGACTGCCCGACCCGCCTGCAGATGAGTAGCAGATAGTAAAGGGACCTCCCAGGCAGAGGTAGAGGTTTGACCGTGGTGGTCCACTGGGAGTAGGCAGACGTGGCAGAGGAGCTGGCCGAGTAGTGGGTGGTGGACAACGTTTCGAGGCCCTACCACCACTACCACCAGGAGGTCCACCCCGACCATAGGGAGCTAGTGGATAGAGGCGGGCTCAGCTCCAGGCAGTCAAGGCCTATGACCACGGTGCACCTGAGATGATTCGAGGTACTATTTGTGTCTACTCCACCCTTGCTGCAATAATTATAGACACATGTGCGAGTCATTCTTTTATTTCCACTACCCTCGTTCAGAGCTCGGAGATTCTGATGGAGCCGTTGGCTCAATCCTTATGGCTAGAGACTCCTATGGGACCAGACTCGATGATTACGCACTGGTACCGACATTGTGAGCTTACTCTAGGAGGCGAGAGCTTCGTCTTGGATCTTATGGTAGCAGCATTGAGGCCTTATGACGTCATCTTGGGTATGGACTGGTTATCCATAGTTCATGCCTAGATTGACTATATTAGGCGCAAAGTGCGGTGTATCCGCACGGATGGGTCCAGTTTCACCTTCACTAGTGAGAAGGGAGCCTTAGCAGCGTAGGATGGACTTACACAGAGGAGGGGACAACCGATCACACATCAGTTGGCTAGTCTCATCCTAGGACCGGTTGATGTGGGGAGTCCGAGTTTTCCTGTAGTGGTGGATTAGTACATGGATGTTTTCCCTAACAACGTTCCAAGACTAACTCCTTGCAGAGAGGTAGACTTATACATTGACCTGTACCCCGGGAAGACATCAATATCTACTCCAGCATATTAGATGGCTCCCGCTGATCTTCGTGAGCTGCAGGTACAACTAGAGGACTTGTAGGGGAAGGGATTTATCTAACCTAGTGTTTCACCCTGGGCATCTCTGATTTTGTTCGCTAAAAAGGCGGATGAGAGCTTGTGACTGTGTGTTGACTACCGTCGCATGAACCAGGTGACTATGAAGAACAAGTACCCACTTCCGAGGATTGACGATCTCTTTGATCAGGTTAAGGGAGCACGATGGTTCTCGAAGATAGACCTTAGGTCAGGCTATCACCAGCTCAGAGTTCGGGACGAGGATGTACAGAAGACGACCATCAGATGTCATTATGGCCACTACGAGTTCTTGGTTATGACCTTTGGAACAACCAAAACTCTAGCAGTGTTCATGAGTCTCATGAACAGGATCTTCCAGCCTTACCTCGATCGCTTTGTCGTAGTCTTCATCGACTGACTACTAAGGAGGAGCATTCCTACCATTTGCAGGTAGTACTGGACACACTCTGAGAGAACCATCTTTATGGTAAGCTCTTGAAGTGCCAATTTTGGATTTGAGAGGTTCACTTCTTGGGACACGTAATCTCGGAGGCTGGAGTTGCAGTGGATCCAGTGAAGATCGAGGCTGTACTTGCTTGGGAGCCACCCAGGAGTGTGATGGAGGTTCGGAGTTTTCTGGGACTGGCTGGGTACTATCAGAGATTTGTGCCAGACTTCTCCAGAGTTGCAGCACCACTTTAATCATTGACGAAGAAGGGGATACCCTTCGTGTGGTCAAAGATATTCCAGCAGATCTTTCAGGAGCTGAGGCAGAGGTTGACTAGTACACCCTTCTTAAGGCTACCGGAGGAGGGCGTTGGGTACGCAGTTTACTGCGAAACATCATGGACCAAACTCGGGTGTGTCTTGATACAGGATCGAGCAGTGATCACGTATGGTTCTCAGCAGTTGAGACAACACGAGAAGAACTACACTACCCATGACCTGGAGTTAGTAGCAGTGGTCTTCACTTTGAAGATTTGGAAGAACAATCTGATGGGAGAGCATTTTACAGTCAACTATGACCACTAGAGTCTCAGGTACATATTCTTGTAGAAGGACCTGAACCTAAGACAGTGACGATGGCTCGAGTTCCTCTAGGACTATGAATTTGAGATAGTCTATAATTCTAGGAAGGGGAAAGTTGTAGCTGATTCTCTCAGCAGGAGATCAGGAATTCAGCTGCTAGGAGAGGTGATAGAGCAGCTGGCCGCATTACAGATATCCTTTGTGGATAGAGATGAAGCAACCTTTCTGTAGTCTCTCACAGTCACTCCTCCACTTCTTCAGTGAGTCAGAGAGGCACGACGTGGGGACGTTGACTGTGAGACACAACGTGCTCAGATATCCACCGGGCAGCCACCTGATGGATTTTATGAAGGTGGGGAGCACGTCATTCTCTTCAGAGGACAGCCCATGGTACCAGTTTCACTTTGGGAGGAAGTGTTGAGGGAG
The DNA here is from genome assembly GCA_963277665.1 of Viscum album. Taxonomy (NCBI): domain Eukaryota; kingdom Viridiplantae; phylum Streptophyta; class Magnoliopsida; order Santalales; family Viscaceae; genus Viscum; species Viscum album. Next base: position 996,087,635 of record OY728147.1, read on the forward strand.
TTCCACACGTCTCCTTTAGCGGTACATCCAGGAGTGCTGAAGATGTATCAAGACCTCCAATGATAGCACTGGTGGCTAGGTATGAATAAGGCAATAGCAAAGTTTGTCTCTTGATGCCTCACTTGTTAGCAAGTGAAGGTGGAGCACCAGGTTCTAGCAGGCTTGGTTCAACCCTTAGAGGTCCCAGAGTGGAAGTGGGATGGGATATCCACGGATTTCGTGACGGGACTTCCGCATACATCCAAAGGTCACGACTCTATCTGGGTGATCATAGACCGACTCACCAAGTCAGACCACTTCCTACCGATCATAGAGAATGTCTTAGTAGAGATCTTGAGACGCCTCTATGTATAGGAGATCGTACGACTTCATAGTGTGCCATCGACGATCATCTCTGACCGAGATGCTCGTTTCACTTCCCGGATATGGAAGGGGTTGCAGGAGGCTTTCTGGACACATCTTCGCTTGAGCACCACCTTCCATCCTCATATATATGGTCAGACCAAGAGGACCATTAAAACTCTCGAGGACATGCTCCGTGCATGCATCCTTGACTTCGGTCATAGCTAGGAGTATCACTTACCCTTGGTAGAGTTTTCATATAACAACAACTACCACTCCACCATCGGGATGGAACCTTACAAGTCACTGTATGGATGGCCTTGCAGATCGTCTCTATGCTGGACTGACCTAGGGGAGTCAGCACTTGTAGGGCCAGAGATGGTGCAGCCTACGACAGAGAAGGTGCAGATCATCTAGAAGAGGATGAAGACTGCACAGAGCAGGTAGAAGTCCTATACTGATAGGAGACAGAGGCCACTGGAGTTCGAGGATGGCGACCACATATTTCTACGGGTCTCACCTCGATGAGGTCTATAGAGATTTGGCCGAGGCAGAAAGTTATCTCCATGATTCATCGGACCTTTCCAGGTCCTCAGAAGAGTAGGTGAGGTGGATTACCGCCTGACTCTTCCACCTCAGTTTCACCAGGTGGACGCCGTCTTCTACGTATCTTAGCTGAGGAGATACGTGCACGACCCCTTCCACATCATCGACCACGAGGAGCTGTACATTGATGACAGAGTGAATTTTATGGAGGTTGGAATGGATATTGTGTATCAACAGGAGTGGGTCCTTCATGGATGGTCGATATCTCTGGTGCGTGTTCGCTGGTAGCACGAGAACCTCTAGGAGATCACATGAGAATGGGAGGCTCAGATGCGTGCTCAGTACCCCTATTTTTTCCCTTAGTATGAGGTGTAGTTTATGGGGACGTAAAGCCCTAAGTTGGAGAGAATTTAAAGAACCATAATTTCCATGGATTTTTTTAATACATGGAAATTTTACGAGTCCGCAGTTTCTGACGACGCTTGATTCCGAGGCCTGGTGTGCCCAGAATCAGTTTCTAAAGTTTTGTTCAGGTACATTTAGTAAACATACGAGCGAGATTTTATATATTTTGAATCGGTTCTCGGAATTGAAATCCGAGGACACCATTGAACACGTAGCGCCGGTATTCTCTTAAGTAGACCTTTACCACAATTGATTTTTATCGAGGTTGGAAGTTAATTTTGGGGGTTTTCTAAATAAATTAAATAAAAATATGTGCAACATATTTTTATGTGTGGTGGTTAAAACATCCAAAGGGAGGTTAGTGGTGGGGCCCACCCGCACATAACCTCCCTTGGGTGGATATTACTAGGTGGGGCCCACATGGGCTTGAAACCCTTGTAACCCCCCATTTATGTGGGTTAAACCCTCCACCTTCCACCTTCTCTCATTAAAGTGCCAACCCCCATTAATTAATTAATTGAGCTCCCACAATTAATTCATTAATTTGTAGAGGTTTGAATTCTTTTGAATTCCATTTGGAATGCATGGTATGAATAAAATAATAGAGAGGCTATTATTTTATTTTGGGTTGAAACATAATAGCTTTGGGAGAACTCATGGAGAAACGACCTCTTCTAACGAAGAACGCTCCTCGTCTCCGAAGAACGTGAAGTATCATCTTCTTCCTTCTTCAACCAGAGCAAGGAAGGGAAGCACCGCCGTCCTCGGTTACCTTCTTTTCCGACGTCGACAAAGTGATGCCCATCTTCCGCAAATCCATCATTGAACACTGAAATCGAGGTAGGGGTTACCTTAATGTTTTATTTTACCCTCCGTTCTACACCGTTAAGTTGGTGGAATGTTGTGCTGATTGTTATCAACGTAACGAGGAGGGCTCTGTCCGCACGAACACGGCCCGAACCTCCCCCTTTTTGTTGATATTATTGATGACGGAGGCAGATCGTGGAAGAATCAGGTGGCGCAAGGGCTTCCGTCGCGCCACACAAAGAAAATACACGGCCAAGCGGGCTGCGACGGAGTCGGAAGGGCGCGGTGCCGTCGCACCACGCTGGAGAAGGGCCACGGCTAGGAAGGGCTACGACGGAGGAAGCACGACGCAGTCGCGCCATGCCGGTGGAGCGGGACTGCGGCCAGGGCGGGCCGCATCGGAGAAAGCACGGTGCCGTTGCGCCGTGCCGGTAGAGCGGGACCGCGGTGAAGAAAGCACGACACCGTCACGCCGTGCCAGTGGAGCGGGACCGCGGCTAGGGCGGGCCGTGACAGAGAAAGCACGGCGCCGTTTCGCTGTGCCGGTGGAGCGTGACCGTGGACAGGCCGGGCCGTGGTGGAGGGTGCGGCACCGTCACGCCGTGCCAGTGATGGGGAGCAGCTGGCCGCTCGGGTCAGCTAGGAAGTGCGGGACCCTGTCGGGTCCCGCGTGAGCTAGACCTCGAATACACCTTTTTGCCTGTATCTAGGGCTACAGGTGTCCGATTGACGTACCGCCTAATGTGATGGAATTCTTGGAGCGAGAATATTCTTTTGACATACTCTACCTGAGGTTTGGATGAAGTAGGGGTATGGACAGGTTGGTTTGAGCCTAAAAACCAATCGGGCCCCTAGAACGGAAATGTCAATAACTCTCAGACCGGGCGTCCGATTGACACGTCGTCTGTCGCGTTGGATTCCTTATGATGATATGGAACTACAAGATACATAAAATTAGGACTTTGTGATAGTTTATGTATCAACACTTGGATCGAGGAGCGGACCCTCCCAGAATCGAGCATGCTGTGTGTGGGAATCCTAGGGCTGGCTGCGAAGATACTGTACTGGAATCCTTCATGGGTTCGACAACAATTACTACTGTACCAGAATACTCCATGGGTTCAACATCGATGAATTCTATACCGGGATCCTCTGTGGGTCTGAAAATTCTGACTTCTGTTTCTATATCCTATGTGGGTCCGACAGAATAGCTGGTCCCGTATCCTTTGTGGGTCTGACAGATTAGCTGGTCCTGTATCCTGTGTGGGTCCGACAGCTTAGATGAATCAGTGACTATATCTAATCATCTCTATTACTCTACAAAATATGTATACCTGTGTGAGCTGAGTCTTGTCTTTCAATCATTTATCATCGAGGTGATTGAATTTACTTCTTGTGTGGACTGGGTTGTGCTTGGGCTTAAGAGTTGGAGCCGGACTGTGACTGGAAACTTAGGTATATGTATGGGAATATACCTAAGTAGGGTTGGTTGATACTTTGTGATTGTATATTTCTACTATGGTTTATCCTTTTTGGATTCTGGGAGACCTTCGGGGTTCTCAGGGTCCGCTACTGAGTATTGTTATACTCACCCATGCACAGGCTTCGCCCGCACCTTGTTGTGTACTGTGCAGATGATGGACAACAGCGATCGAGGCTGAGGGTGACAGACAGGAGGTTGCTCGGAGATGGACTAGACGAGATGTACTGCAGGGACGAGTTGTTCGAGTTCTGTACCTACCATTTAGGTAGGATTTCCCGGTGGATGATCTAGGAGATGTTTTCCCTTTTTTACTTGTACTTGTTGTTCATTTGGGTTTGTATACTGTCCCACTTACTTTCAACACACTTTTCTTTTATATTTTAGTACTTTTTACTTCTACATCTTGTGTTCAGACAGTGTGTTTTATAGGTTTAAGGGCAATGTCTTCTCTTTTTATCGGGATTACGCCTTTGGTGCTAGTCACCAGACCCTGTCCTATAGAAGGCGGGCTTGGGGTAGTCACGACACGGGCCCTGAGGACAGGTCGTGACAAGACCTTCATGAGCTGAGGGTGTATTTGGAGGACTTGCACAAGAAAGGATTAGTAAAACCCAATGATTCCTCCTAGGTAGACCCAATATTGTTCTCAAATAATTCATATAAGATATTGATGTTATGTATGGACTAATGGTTCTTGAACCAGGTGAACATGAGGAATACATATCTAATATTGAGGATTGAAAAACTATTTGATCAGTTGATAGGGTCATGATTGTTCTCAAAGATTTACTTTAGTTCAGGCTTTCACCAGATATGAGTAGGTGATGAGGATACACTAAAGATAGAATTCATATGTCTCTATGGTCACTATGAGTACATTGTGATGTCATTTGGGAGGATGAATTCCCTAATAGTGATCATGGGACTCATGAACCAGTTGTTTCATCCTTTCATATACCAATTCCTGGTGGTCTTCGTTGATGACATCCTAGTGTAATGGGTGACCATGGAGGAGAACATGATACAATTGAGGATGTTCTTAAAACCAATCCGAGAGAACTAGCTTTATGGGATTCCTTTGAAGTGCCATTTTTTTATTTGAGAGGTCAAATTCCATGGATATATAATCTTATAGGTAGAAGTAGAAGTTGAATCGACAATAGTTTAGGAACCTATTTATTGGGATCCTCCGAACTGTGTTACTGAGGTTTATAAATTCCTTAGTATGGATGGGTACTTTGGGAAATTTGTACCCAGTTTCTTCATAGTGAAAGAACCCTTGATAGATTTGACATGAAAGGTGTAGCCTTTTTTGTTGATGGTAATTAACCATTAGTTATTTCATGAGCTAAGATAGAGGTTGATGAGCACTCCCATCTTGATATTTCTAGAGGAGGCCATTGCTTATATAGTGTTATGTGATTCATTAGGGATCATAATTTTTTTTATTAAAAATAATGTAGTGATTTCCTATGGTTCATGTCATTTGAGACTATATAATAAAAACTATTTGAACAATGATATTTAGCTAATAGTTGTAGATGTTGATACGCTACTTTATGGGTGATTGGTTTATCATTTACTATGACTACAAGAGTATCCAGTATATATTCACACAGAAGGGTGGTAAATTGAGATAGATGATACAACTGGAGTTTCTCTAGTAATATGAAACTGATATTTTCAATTCTACTTGGAAGGGTAACATATCATAAGATGATCTCATCTTGAGATCATGTTCATAGTTTTTGGATGAGGCATCATAAAAGATAGCCTCATTACAGTTTTCCTTTGTGGATGAGGATGATTCTTCATGTCTTCAGTTGATGGTTGTTACCACAACACTTCAATAGTGTATCAGAGATACTCCTCATGGAGATATTGATTATGATACCTTATAAACTTAGATATCAACTAAAAATTCTCCTAAATTATCTTCATAAGGTCAGGATAATTCTATCCTTTTGATAGGAAGGATGATGGTACCTTTGACATTGTGAGATGAGGTGATGCTAAAGTTTCATACATCCCCTTTCATGATAATTACAGGTTTGGAAGAGATATACCATGACCTTTGACATCAATTTTTGGGGCTAGTAATGATGAAGATAGTTGCATTTATTTTCTCTTGAAGCCTTTCTTATCAGTAAGTGAAGGATGAGCACTAGGTTCCATCAGGTTTAGCACAACCCATTGAGGTTCTAGAATGGAAGTGGAATGAGATATATAGGGACTTCGTGGTGGGGTTTATCACATACTTTTATTGGACTCGATTACATCTGGGTGATCATAGAACTATTCACTAATTAATCCCATATCTTAGACACTTATGATCATAGTTTAATAGAGACATTGGGATGTATCTACATGAAGGAGATAATTTGACTCCATGGAGTTCCATCGATGATTGTTTTAGACCATGATTCTCTCTTAATGTCACAATTATGCTGAAAATTTTAGGAGTCCTTTAGGAATCAGTTATTCTTGAGCACATCATTTCACCTAAAGACTAAAGGACAAACAAATCATACCATCATAGACTTGAAGGATAGGATGTAGGATTTCATGTTGGACATTGTACATAGTTGTGGGGATCATCTATAGTAGTGGAGTTTTAGTATAAAAAAATCCACCATTCAAACATTGGTATAGAACCATTCACGTATTTGTATAGGAAAACCTGTATAACACCACATTATTGGACTGATCTAGGAGAGTCATCTTTCATCAGAATATAGTTGGTGCAAGGTACAACATAGTAGGTACAGAATAACCTACAATAGATGAAGAATGCACAAAGCCATCATAAGTCTTATGAAGACTAGTGATATAAACCTCAATAGTTCAAGGAGGGATACCATGTGTTCTTGAGGGTCTCAGGATGATGTGGATTGGGGTAATTTGAATGGTCTAGTAAGTCATATTCATGATTCATTATCCCTTTCCAAATACTACTTAGTATTGTGAGATGGTATACCTCTTAGCTCAACCACCATAGTTGGAATGAGAACATGATGTCTTCCATGTTTTGTAGATGAAGAGATATGTGGATGAACAGTCGTATGTTATTGAATGAGGTGAGATATACATCAAAGATGGAGGTACCATTACTGATCACCCAATGGTTATCAAGGATCAACAGGAGAGGATCATTTATGGGTGATCAATTCCCCTTGTGCGTGCTCGGTGGATGAATGGGAATCTTTAGGAGATGACCTGGGAGTAGGAGACCCAAATGTGATCCCAACAACATTATATTTTTTATTAGGTTTTTCTCTTTTTCAAATGAAAATACCAATGGTGGTGAAAATAAATGACTTAGATTTTCCATATATTATTTTGGGTATTATATAGAATATTTTCGAGACCAGATATTAATACAATGTGTGATTATGAGGCCTGATCATCCCAAAATAAATGTTTAAAATATATTAAATATATTAAATAACATGTGTATATGATTATCCTAAAAAAATGGAATAAATCCAAAAGAGTTTCCTGGACCATAAATATGATGAAATCATTGAGTTTAGAATATGTTTTTTACCCTAAGTGTAACATAACCATTTTTGGTATGGGGTATTTTTGAAAAATTCATCGATGATTCTAAATTAATAAAATGAATTAATTACATGAGTTTATTTTTTTTTGATTCAGTGATTGAATTTTTTATTAATATGAGGTTATATTTTTTCCCATGGTTGGTCACAAATTCCTAGAGACCTAGAGAATATTTAAGGAGATAATTATACACATCTGAGATTGAATCATAGAGCATTTCTAAAATAGAGTATTTTGATATCGTCGATGATGGAAACATGCAAATGTTATTCATAAAATAATGATCTAAAATCTTGCTATAATTTTTATTTTTTCCATCCTGTTATTTTATCTCAGATGAATGAGGATCAATTCCACAAACATAACTGACACATGCATCATTAGTAGATTTAATTTGTGGAAATTGTTTTTGTTCATTGATTTTATTTTACTTTTATTCTATCTTTTTCATTGACGATGGATCGAGGAGAAACAAAAAATGGATGAGAATATTTCCTCACATATTTTGTCTTTTGTTTTTCTCCCCCCTTTTCTTTGCAGTTTCATCATGGGTATTTGTTTTGGGCTGAGGCTAGACAGTCACCTTGCATTTGATTATTGTGTGATAGTTATTTGGTGAAATGGATCAATACCATGGGTATATTTTTTGATGGAGGTTGTTATTGGAGGATCAATAATAATGGAATAATAATTGATAATGAGTGATACCAGACCAATGGGATTCATTTTACCTGATTGACACATGGTTCGTCAATGGATGGAGTGAACGAAGGTCTCACAAGTGCATTTAAAGCCCAAATATATGACCTCTTGTGAAAATAGGCTTGGAAGACCCCATATATCTTGATTTTGGATATCAATAAGGATCTAGAGATGTGGTAAATGTCAGAAAAGATAAACCAATTATTCTTGAAATTCCCCATCAACATAGAGTTTATTTTGGGATTAAATTCTATGTGAGACCCTTGGACATAGTGCTATGGTTTTAGATGGAGTAAAATATCACATGCCTTGTGACATGGTCACACAACATTTGACCACATAGTGATAGCTTGGAATGTACCTTGGTTTGTACATGGACATGACTAGGTGTAAACAAGCTGGAAAATGTGCATGATTAGTGGTACACAAACAAGACCAGGCTACACAGACTTGTTATATAGTGACCTATACATGTTGTGTGTTTCACTAATAGTACATGTTTGTTTAGTTTTACATTCCATTAGAGGAATAACCACATGATATGAAATAGGTTGAGTAAGGAACATTGTGTACTCGAATTGCATGCCATGTACTCCCTTACAGAAAAGTGGTGCTCTTCATCTCTTTAGTTCAAACCAGTGTTAGTTGATTAAATTTCCCCATAGTCCATTACCATGAGGGTATAGTGTGTTATTACATCAACATAATAGGATTGTGTTCCCCTATATATTATGAGTCTCAGATATAGATTTTGGGGTCCCTCTATGATACCATAGTGTGATCCTTTGTCATATTTATACCCTAGATGTTGTTTGTGTAATCGGTGTGACCTCCTTGAGAAAGTTTTTGATCCTCCATATAGAATTCCATATCAGTTGTATTTGTGGTATTATTATCATTTGATCCCCTACGTAGAAGGTTGATCCATATTTTGTTCATGTTGTCCCCCAGTGGCTCTTGGCCTAACCCACTATCTGATTATAATAATATTTTGAGACCAATGAACTTTATTGGGAAGGGACTAATGATCTTGACCCTTTGATTTAGTGTCTCTAGTGGTATCATTCTCATGGAGTGGATTCTCCTAGAATGATAATTACAAAAAGAAGAATCTTTTGGCATGTTGTTGGTTGTATCATCCTAGTGGCATGTTTTCCTACCTGAGTATTTCTAGGTGTTTTATATTATACATTAACTTTTATATCTTTGTATTCATGTCACTCTATTTGGAACATTGTGTTTAGTGTCTTAGAGGTGTCCTATTGGGTATTATTATACCCTCCCCTACATGGGATCTACCCACACATGTCATCTATTATACTAACAACAACCCATTTGATGGTGTATTGGGAGGATGGGGAGTATGAGGAGTGTATCTTAAGCTATAAAAACAGATTTTTTACTAATACTTTTCATTTGTTTGTAGTCATCACACTTTGAGTAGGTGTGACTCTTTACAATTTTGTTGGATTTTAATTGACTCCTTTTCCGCTTCCAGTACATTACTGTCATACTCTTATTGTGAGATTATATATTTATGAATGCATTGGATTTAGTTTTTTTAACTTTTATCATTTAATGGGATTGGATAAGTATCTGTGTTCATAGGTATATTAGGATGATGCCTCCCATTTTTAGGAAATTCCTACCGAGTGATGGTCGTTATCCCTGGCTTATTAGTGGTGGGCTTGAGGTAGTTGTGGCTTGGACTCCAGTGATTCTGGTCATGAAAATATCTAGAATTATCAAAATATAAAAAATATTAATTTTAAATAAAAATTATACTTCTTAAAACTACCATGATACATGGATAATTAAATTAAAAAAATTACACAATCATAGAGATGGAAACTCATATATACACATGTTTAACATTTCATTTTTTCAATGATATTGAAGGAAATACAAAAAGAGGAATATTTTATCATCCCAGAATAATTATTATAATATAAATATAATATTATTTATTTTAATAAACATAAATATAGTATTCTTATAATGTGTTTTTTGATAAATTAATCACTTCATTTTGTAGAGGTGGTAATCCACACGTATGAACTTGCAATATTAGAATTTATAAATGAGTGTAATGTAAAGAGATTATTTGATTTTTCATAATTATATAATAATGAAAATTTAACTAATGTAATATATAAATACATACTAAAACTATCATTAAAACCATTGGTCAATGGTGGTGATGGAAAATGGATTACATAATTTTGTGTGGCAGTAGTCTTCCATAAACATGAATGACGATTTCTTTACCTATTTGATAGAAGTGAAAATTGATATATGTTATTAAATTAATTAAAAAACATATCTATATATGGTATATATTGATTTTATTATATTACACTAGTTTAAGGAGATTTGAAGAAAGACGCGAATTAAATAAAACATAAACATTCAATTAATAATGATACATCTTCTTCGGGAAACCTGTTAAGGATTAAACAAAAACACATCATGTGAGAGTTATTTTTAATAAAACCAATGCCAATAATACATATTATTATAATTATTGAATTAATTTGTTTAGTTATTTCATGAACCATATGGTTCCTAATTTTGGAGAGGAGTGTAGAGGGGGTGCTTTATTTAATTTATTGAGAGGACTCACTTGGAAATTTCATTAAATTATACAAATTTAAAAATTCATTACCAATAAAGAAGCTTCCAAATAGATATATATAAGATTATTTTATAGTATAAGGTTGAATTATGTTGATCCAACAGTATTTTTAAACTTTTTATTGGGAAACATACACATATATATTTTTTTAAATCCCAATAAAATTTTTAAACCCTAACCGTGTTAACAATATTTAACAGAAATGGTTATAATTTTTTGTATTAGAAAAAAGGATAATAAATTTAAATGAGATAAAATTTTAGAAAATTTATCATACTAAATTTTCTATTTCATGACATTAAGGATTTAGAAACAATTTAAAAAATATTATCTGACATAAAATATCTTTAATTTCATTTTCTAAACTATTCATTTAATTTTAATTATTGAATTGAATATAATAATAGATTTAGAATTTAATCCAATTCACCATTGATAAAATATCATTTGTTATTATAATTTTTTTTGGAAGTAGAACACATCCAAAATACATTTCATTTAACGTTTCTAAAATTATTTACCATGAGTTTCCAATAGTTTGAACTAGCATTATGTCAATGTTTTATAAGCATTTAATGTAACTGTATAGTCACTAAAATTTTAAAAAAATTACCAACATGAAAATAATTTCAATATAGTCAAAATAAAATTTAATATTCCTTCACTAATTATTTGAACCATATTTGATCATAAAAAATATATTTAAAGGAATGAGAAGGGAATTTAGTCTATTTTAATACATAAATTTCTATATAGGTCACATTAATGTACAAGTGTCCCGAAAATAATTAAATCTAAAGAAAATTGTGATAATTGTAGAAATAAATTTATCCAATAATAATTAATATGAAAATGGCATCCTTGACTAATTATTTTAACCTAGGTTAACCAAATTTATCCTTTTTACTAATGTGAGGAATTTTTATTTTTATTTACTATTCATTATAAATAAAAATAAATTTCAACTCATTACTTAAAATTAATAAAAATGATTTAAAATATTGAATTAATTTTATTAAATTTAATCTAAATAATTGGAATTGTTTGATATAAAAATAATCGAATAAATGTGTCGAAAAATAGGTTTTCATCATTTTTATTTTTCAAGCATAGTATGATAGTACAATAAATATGTGACTTATAATCATAATTATGATAATATATATATATATATATAATATAAAAATTTAGTTTAAATTATTTTTTGTTACTATTTAATTAAATTAATTAATATGGGGAATCATTTTGCACATAAAAAAACTTTCAGAAAAAATTTGTTTTAGGAAAAAAATAGTACTAATATCTAGTATAAAGATGATTAAATTGTAATTAATTTGACTAAATAAAAATTAAAATAATAATGGTACTTTAAAATCAAATAAAAATAATAATTGGACATTAATATTATTCAATTTTCCGAAAAAAACTGGTTGTTTTATAAAAATAAGTAATTTTAACTATTTACATTAAAATCACCCTTTTCAGAAACATCCCAAAATTTCACCCCATGTTAATTTTTAAATGATTAATTAAGATATTTAGTTAATTTTATATAATAAAATTTATAAAATTTTCATAAATTAATTGTATTATATTCTCAATAAATAAATTAATTTTTTATAGAAAATATATTTTTGATGCATCTGAAGTCCTTAATAAAAATTATGTCTGTATTTACCAAAATATTTTATTCATTTACAAAATTTATATATAATTTTAAAAAGTTGGTTATTCTAATTCATGTTACCAACATTAATAGATATGTTATAATTCCCATGTTTAAATAGTATAATGTTGTTCACTCATTGTTATGTTTCATATACACTATAGAAGATAATGTTATTAATTTAAAATCAAGGGATGTTAAAAACCCTCCCAAAAAATCATTGTGTATAGTCCTCATCACATCATATTTCTTCCAATCTATGGGAATTTCTATCTAAATATGAGAAACTCGTTGATTCAGATACCTGAAGAAACATTCCACAAGCTATGATATACCACAAGAAAATGTATCAGATTATGGAACTATTAGGAATATCAATAATAGATCTCAAGGTAGTAGAAACACTCCCACCTATGATCACTATCATGAATGGCCAACATGTTATTACAACATGTTATCACGTTACAAAAATAATATTGTACATTTAGGAAAGTATGACATGTCATCATAAGTCAACATTGTTATACTTTTGATTAGAAACCAACAACGTCACAAAGATACACATGTGATTTGGAATCAAACATTATTTTATGTCCAAGAAAAAATTCACACATGTATTCAAACCTTTACCATCTGTGGGAGACATCATGTTAGTGCACAAGGGTCTCTTGAGGCCCTTATCACCTTGTTTAATTAAAGTCTTTATTGTTCCATTAATTAATTAAGAATATATCATCAATAATTAGTCAAAAAATTTTATTATTCAAAACTAATTATTAGGAACCAGGGTTATTCACTAAAGGTGGGTGATACATACCACATCCTAATATACCATTTTAAACAGAAAATCATATAATACACAAGACAACCTACCAAATGGTTGTTCATTTAAGAGTCAAGGTTCATCAAGAAATAATATCCACAAACACACAAACATATCTATCAATTCAAACTGGTCTCTAAGAATTCCTATAACTGATTCCATTATTTTATCTCCCAAAATAAATAAAAATACAACATGGGGTAGAACTGTCTATATAGTAGATAATATTAGATAAAAATGATAGTTATTCCTTATAATTATCATATAAAATTTCTTTAATTATCATTTGATAATTATTTTTCATTTCACTAGAAGGCATCAGAAATATAAATAGACAAATAATTCATAAATTAAGAGAATAAGTATTTAGATTCGTACATTGAATTATACATTTAAAACACTTCACTCAGGGTTATTGGAGAGAGGATTATGGTTATTCCATGCCTAGAACCCAGGATAAACTCTCTTCTTGATTGATGAAAGATTCACTAATACTGAACAACAGAATTCAAGTACTTCTCAAAATCAATTGAATAACCAAACAAAAATACTGAAAGGTTCTTGTATTTTTCATGAAAGAAACAACTTATAGTTTCAAAACACTAATCCCCACAAATAAAATAAAACATTTAATTTTTATTTTACTTGAATCTAGAATAAAGAGTGATAAAAATTGATAAAGGGATTAAAACCATTAAATGGGTAAAATGAAACGAATCTCATCATTTATGAAATTCTAGAAATGCATGAATATGTTACATGTGTGAAAAAGGAAGAAGAAGATAAAAAAGAAGTGTTTTAATTCATTTTCACCAATAAGTCACTATGTAAGGGAAACCTTATTAAATATTAAAAAACTCATACCTCTCACATAAGGGTAATTTGTTTTCCCCTAAAATAGATATCTTATCCTTATAGAAATGTAGAAAATACTGATTACTCTTACATAATTCAAATATATCCTTATTAATTCATTATAAAAATAAGGGCTACCTTTACACATTCGAGGAATAATAATTACATAGATTTAGAAAACCCGTAGATTCATTTACATCAAAAAAGGTCACCCTTACTTAAGAATTTTGTAATTCAACATACCCTTACACAACATGGGGTTACCATTGAACAAGAAGATGAATTATCAACTAACCCATACAATAACCAAAAAACCCCTTACATAACTCATGAGGATATATTCTTACCATTAATCGATGATAGAAAACTACTGACCCTTAAAAAGTGGCTGATTTACATTTATCAAACTCATATAAATAAGGATATACACTTAGGAAAATAACAAAAATCCTTATTATATAAGGGTAGAGTGTAGTTTTCTCTATATTCCCTATGAGATATGTAAGGGTAAAATGAATTTGATATGTTTTAAAATGGTAAAAAAAGGTTTGAATTCAAACCAAGTTTTGTTTTTAGAAATGAGAATGTTATAATTCATCCACACTAATGGTGAATTTCCCTTGATAAGTACCTTGAATGAATCATCTTCAATAACTCTAACTGTTGAGCACAAATATTTACCTCTCACTCCCATGTATCCTCCTATATCCATCTATAATTCCATATAACTAGAAAACCGTTCACTTACAATACCAAAAACAATTTTTAGATCTGATTTATTATCAATAATGGGAACTCTTCATAGGATACATCTAGATCTATATCACCATAATTATATTTTATAACATTCAATGAATAAGTTGTGAACCTTCACAACTGAGAATCATGGAACACATCATGTATTCCTTGAAAAAGTGTAGGAAGGTCTAGATGATATACCACCATCCCAACCCGTCCATCTTAAATGGTCCAAAATCCTAACCGATGCCTGAAAATATATTGTTGGAGTCTTCACATTTGTTTAACCAACCTCTTTCACCCATCACAATGCACATAACCATGAAAGAACACAATAATTAAAAAACTATTTTTCAACTTACACTGGTATTTCTTCTAATGAAAAAGAACTCCTTTAATGTCAATCACATTCTAGATCCAAAAAAATCACCAGAAATTCAATGTAGAACCATATAATCTCAGGTACACTGTATATAAGTCTCTTAAGTCACCTATATCATCCAATATTAAACCATACAAATGCCTTGAAACTTCCATAAGGGAAGTGATTTCACAATATACCAGGTCGATGACCCCCACCATAAGAGTATGCTTATTATCTCCTCAAAACACCTAAAAGATACTACTCAGTCCCTAACTAGTCTATAATGGGAAATAATTACTAAATGTGATCACCTATTCAATCAATTTCAATGAAAAAACTACACACCATTCATTCCAGGATTTATTAGAACATTTCCCACTATATTTAGAAATCCATCTTGAAGAACATAATTTTCTATAGAATCCTAGGTGATGGTTACAACTCTTAACCCAAAAATGTCCCATTCCATAATGAAAAGTAGGTAATCAAACCCCAAAATCCCCACCAATTAAAGACTCAAATTTAACACACAATGGTACCCTAGTCCACTATTTATGACATCATTTTCCATGAAGAAATATCCAAAATTATTAACCACATTGATGTCAAACCCTTCAAGATTCATTACTAACATGATTATTTTTAATAGAAAGGGTGACCCTAAACCAAAATATCCAATTACCTAGCATTACTATAACCTCCAAGTTCATCCAATTAACGAGGGAAATCCCCAATGGCTAGATCAATAGTCTGATTCTAATAATTCAATCTATCTTATGCTTAACCACCACAAGAATGCTCACACATTAAGACATTCTAGAAAGGTATGAAAACATTACTTTTTAATAAAAACAAAATTATTACCCATGATTCATAAACCCAATACTGACTCAATATCCATTGAACATGTCGACATACAACAAGATACTTACACCACCAAAAACTATAACTCATGTCACATATCTTATAAAATTTATCTCAAGTTAATTTATAACAATCTATGCACCATTATATTCTTGTGCTAGTGATCATTATTCCATGATGAACCCTCCTAGGACTAATATCCACTAGGGGTTTCATTCCTGACCAATAGGCTATAAAATGATGGATCCTACCCTATATGAAACAAGATTATAAATGATTAGGAAACCAACCTTGTATCATATGTACTATCTCTCTAAGGGATATATACATAAGGATTTCAAGGAAACATTAACGACCTTCATTTAATCCTTCAATAATTAGCTTATATGAAAAAGGAATTATCATCAATGTAAACTAACCTAATGTAATCCACCATGATTCCTTCACAATGAATATCCTCACTCAGGTTAATTCAATGTATTATGAGATGTTGACTTTCTAGTTTAAAAAGGAACACTAATAAGGACACATAATATTTTACACCACCTATAAAAGGTTTGACTCGGATTTAAAACTCACAGATCATCATCTTTTCACATCTACAAAACATTCCATGACAACTTTAGACTTAGAGTAACCATATAGAGACACCACTAATGTCCAATTTAGTGAATTAGTATTCCATCAGGGGATATATTGAAAACCTCAAATATACTGTAGTTGAAACCTCAATTAAATAACCATATAACAGAAACTCAGACAAGGTTATTAAGGAAATTAATCTATATGAATATCTTAATTAGGAACAGTATACCATTTGTGAATAGACGGACTTCGTTTTCACCACTGATGTCATCCACATAATTTCTACAATGTTTTTCATTTCCCAGTGGAATTACATCGTATTCCCATGTGAACTAATATTAGTAGAACACATTTATTAGGTTTAGTAAAAATAATGTCACCTAGTACTCCTTAATGAAAATATAATATATTTGGTTGATACTAAATAGCTAATTACTCTCTCAACAGTACAATCATACACAAAGAGAATATATGTCAAGAGAAACCTACATGAAAAAGGTAATACATGTCATTCCTCTTACTGATATGGACAATAGTAAAATCTATATGAAATAAAAAAATCAATAATCGATGTTCATAACATGAAGTTAAAACATATGAAAGCAGTGAAAACTAAAATCACCAATGCCATGCCTTGGAAACCTAGACATCCTGTAGAAATGTTGTTCATGATACACTGTTCTGAGTTTTATCACAAACTCAAACACATTACTATGTTTTCTATATACCAAATCACCAAAATAAGAAAAACATTATATAATCATTTGATATTGTTTTGTAACATCCCAAACTTAATCACCAATTTCAATCCAAAATTCTCTATGTCCATTGGCATGACTCCCTATATGTTAGAGGCCATTGACAAGATTCTAGTGACTAGATTGGAACCATGGGCATCATATAGCATCAATCAGAGTTCACATCAGAAAATAAAATTCCAATCTTAAAACAAAATATAATCAGATTACCTAGATTTCAACAACATACAAACAATTTGAATGAATTTATAAACAATAGTCTCATAATTCAAACAAAATATGATAGTCGATCTACCATTTAGTCAAAAACATATATATACAATTAAAGGAAAAAATGTATGGAATTATATTTAACACCATTCCTCACCCCATCATGGTCTCCATACTCATATTGAACTATCCATCTCAATGATCAACATGGGACTCATCCAAACCAGTACCTGCAACAAGTGAGGGCATCTCGAGTTCTACACGTTATGGACTCCCTACAAAAAGTATGAGTATAACACAATAGGAAACCACTAATTTAGTTTGTTACCCAAACTCTAATATGTAGTTTATATACATGTGATATTCTCATAAAAAATAAACTAGTAATACATAACAATCCAGCATATCATATAATCATTAAATCATAAACAATAAAATAATAACCATGAACTGAAAATATATGTTCCAACCAAGCTATCATAAACCATATTTCTTACAATGTTTATATAAATATTGATATATATATACAAGGATTATAATTTTTTTCAACACACATCCTGAGACATATCACTTGAACAAAGAGTCATTATATAACCTGTGTATGTCTGTACGAGAATCCATGTTTTTCTTGTCGAGGGAAAACAATTCAAACCATACCAAAGTTGTGATCATAATCACTAACTCCACATGCCCACCATGATAGTGGTTGTAATTTTGAACACTTCACATCCCTCTTAGATATATGGTATTACTAAGAACACTACCCATCCCACTCTAATGGTTTTCTTTATCATGAATAATGAATGCCCTGCCCTAATGATTGTCATTATCAGGAATCTAAAAATGTAACCCTATTGGTGGTTGTAATTTGGAATTTACATTCCCCTCTTTATTGGTGGTTATTATCCTCTAATGATGGTAAGTTATAACCTAAATTCTTAATTTAATTATATAAATAAATATTCCCATCATCGAATTCTCCCAATAAGGGAAAGGATGAAAAATTCACTTCCTATGTATGGTCTACTCCTATGTCATCAAGAATGTAAGTGATCCAACTCATATCACCCAACGATTTAAAGTATTTAGTCCTTCTCACATCGTCTCACTTCCCATAAAAGGGCCATTTATTAGAAACAAATAAACTCATTCATTTCAATACATGAAACAAGGCTCCACATTCTATACAATCCTAAAAGAATATGTATCGTAAAAAGGATAAATTAGGAAGGCCAATAATTTCAAGAAATTAGCTTCACATACTCCCAACTAAGATCACTATCAAGTAAGGTAATCATGAAATGACAATTAGGTATCACATTAATGTAACAAGGGTGTACATATATTAAAGAATATAATGAAATAATATATCATAATATCTATAATTATGCTCATGCAATAATAAAGTCTCACTGATACATACACACACATGTTATTAGGTATGAAACATGGTCCCATGGCCACACATAGACACACACACATGTGTATTCAACACTAAAGCATTGGAAATTAACATCATGTATGTGAAAAAGGGTCCTCTAGGTCCTATAGAAATCATTAAAATTTCACTAGGCATGGTTCATTTATTAATTAAGAATCATTATTTAATAATTTATCAAAATTTTTATTATTCATAACTCATTATGTAAAATCAGGTTTCTCCTAAGAAGTCGGAGAACTCATACAACATTCCAATAAACATTCATAAATTACAAAGTGTAAAGTTCATGACTCCATATACTTAATTTTTTTGTCATTATCTTGGTTTTTCCAAGAATAAACAATCAAAAAACACCTACAAATTAATCAATTCAAACCACCACTACTGTAACCCAAGAATAGATTCTATTAATTTATTTACAAAAAACAAGAATATAACATTTCACATTAACTTTCTATCACCAAAATTATATTACATAAAAATTATAATTACTCAGTATCATTATATAACAATTTTGGTTTTATTATCATTGAATAATTATTTATCATTTCTCAAAAAACCAAACATTATTAATGAAATTTGTAGAATAGTACTACAGAATCCAACATGGAATTACCCTTTTAAATAAATTCACTAAAAATATATGAGATAAGGTTATGGCTCTTTCATATGTGGAACCTAGAATAATAACTTATATTGATCATAGAATCCCTCACCAATCTTTAAAAATGGAATTCCTAGATTTCCCAAACTTGAGAGAACAACGAAATTTTATGACAGAAAGGTTTGAGTATTTTTCCAAAAGGAATAATTTGTAAATTATCACCAAATTAAACCCATCAAATAAAATTATCCATTTCTATTTTATTTTACCCAAATAATTAATAAATATTGATAAAAAACCTTCACAATGGTATTATAACCATTAAATGTGTCAAAAAAATTAAATACCACAATTTATGGAATTTACAAAGTATATTAAATGCATTAAGGGTGTGGATAGGGAAGAATGAGTCAAAAAATAAGTATTTTAAAGAATTTTTACCAAAAATGAACCGTGTTAGGGTAAGATGGTGTAACCATATGTTAGTCATATATTCCACATAAGTGTAAGGTGTTTTACCCTTACATAGGTCTCCTACCCTTATCCATTTCCTAGGTACCCTTATATAATATTTTAAAAAATAAGGGCTAACTTTACACAAGACAAGATTTATCAATACACAACATTAAAAAACTGAGGTCTACAGATTCATATAGGCAAGGTTTCCCTTGTGTTAGAATTAAAAAATTACACATTCCATTATGAATCTTATGGTTAACTTTATAAAAATATAGGTTTTCTCAGCTAAACCTTACTAAGATTTTAGTTACCCATATAAAACCTCTAAAAACCCAATTAAACCATTACAAAGCACCTAAAAACGACATACCATTACACAATGAATGATTTAACCTTATAGAGATAATATAAATAAGGATTTACCACTATAAAACTCCTAGAAAACCTCCAAACATAAGGGTAGATCTCAATTACATTTATATAGACCTATTTTGTACATAATCATAAGTTTGAAGTTAAAAATGTGTAAATTTTAAGAAAATATACTTGTGAATTGAGAAATGATTTTTCAAAATTGGTTTCTTACACCACATGACATTGGTAACATTTAAATCAAAACATATTGAAGGAGATAATGTGAAATTTATTTGTAAACCACTTAAATTTGAGGAAAACTATTATAAAAGGGATCCCGATGGAGGAATATACACCACAAAAAACAAATAATATTTTAAAAAATGGAATATGTCTCTTATAAAGGAAGTTTATATGAGAAAACACATACCTTCACTCCTTATATCACTAAACATCTTCAAAATCATTGAACATGTAATTCATATCATGAATGAATTATTCAAAATTCATGATTTGGGAAAAATATAGTATTTAAACAATGTTAAAAAAGGAAGGGTGCTCCATGTGAGTACAAATGTGTAGTGTTTTAAGATAATTTATAATGAGAAATGTAGCATGAAGTAGGTAAGTGTTGCCTCATTTTATAGGGAAAATAGGAACTATTTCTTCAAAACTAATCTAAGGTATGGGGTAATAATGGAATATCAATGGATATAAGATTTTTAGATTATAAATTTTTAGTGAGACTTGTGAGTATTAAAATCTATCCTAACAAAGATCATATAGAAGCTCATAGGGTCATAGTAGTTTTGAAAATTTCTAGACATATTAAGTTACCAAATTTTATAGATATTAAACATGATTAAATTTTTACCACAATAATTATTTTATTAATTAAAAAATAATTTGACCATATTTACTAATTTTTTATAATATTATTCTCATATTATAATCCATTTAATCTAATTTAAATTCTAAAAGTGAGAAAATTAACTATTAAATTAAAAAATAAGGAATATAAAAAAACTATTTTTTGTAAAAAAAATTATAAAATAAGGGTTTTTATTCTTATTTTATATCAATTAAAATTAAAATTACTATTAATGTGTATTTTACATGTTTAAAAATTATATTACATTCATCCAGAGTGATAGATTTAATTTATTTATAAAAATATATCACATTGTTTATAAGATCAACCCTTTCAAAAAAATAATTATATTACCCTGGTAAGTAATATTTACATTGGTAAATTAATTTTATGTTAAAAATTAATATCAATGTATTAAAGATTTTAGACATCTTGATTAAAATTATGAATATCACATTTTTATACTAAATTTCTATATATGATGAAAAAATAATTTTAATATAGGAACATAAATAGCATAAAATGATTTTATGAAAATTTTATCTTTTATGCATATAATGATTTTAAACATGTTAAATTCCCATTAATAACAACTATATTAATGTTAAATTATTTTATTATATTTATTTTGAATACTTTTCAATAAATTCATTCAATTGCAGGGATTAATTAAAAAATAAAAAATACATAGAAATGTTATAATTATTTTTCAAAAGTATTTTAACAAGTATAAGAATTATTTCATAATTCATTAATGCGAAATACATGATTAATGATAATTATATTTTTTAAATTTATTTTTTTAAACCCAACATTCATTATTTAACTAACATCATTCATTTAATGAGAATTTTAAGAACTTTGATCTTCTTTTCATGTATGAATCTTGTTTTCAGGTGTTTTTGGGAAAAAAGGGAGTTTCTGGAAAATTCATAAGTACACGCCATGTACTTAAGAGTATATGC
Source organism: Viscum album (assembly GCA_963277665.1). Classification (NCBI taxonomy): domain Eukaryota; kingdom Viridiplantae; phylum Streptophyta; class Magnoliopsida; order Santalales; family Viscaceae; genus Viscum; species Viscum album. The sequence continues at coordinate 996,109,673 of OY728147.1, forward strand.
CATGTACCTGGTTGTCGCGGGTAGCCGTGTATTGGCTGTGTAATGGCCGAGTACATGGCCATGTGAGGTAACCTAGAGACCACCTAAAGGGGGGGCTGGTTAAGGCAAGTACATGGTGCGTACATTAAATGAAAACTCCAAGTAGTTTTCTTTTTAATTTTTAAATAGGACCAAGGTCGTGTCTCATCCATAGAAACGTCTTCTTCTAACCCCGTCTCATCTAGGAGCGACCATGGGAAACAATTCTTCTCTGAGCCACCAATCTGTCATCTGTTCCCCGAATCAAACACAATCAATTGCATTGGAATAACCTCAGTGAGTTCTTCCTTCTTCTTGATCCTCTCCTATTGTTTTATCCTATTTCGTGAGTTATTCAAGGTTGAGAGTTTTTTATGTTTTTGTACATATACAACGTTCTAGGTCGATTCAAAGGCTGAGGTTCATATATATTTATCGTACAACATCGAGGTAGGTGGTTTGTGACTTTATGTAGTTATATTTGTATTATATGTGAGAAATTTCCCAATACCCTAGTTTAGGGTATTGTGTATTTTGGAATTTAACCCTGTTTAATACCAGCTATAGTTTGATTTCTTGGGAAAGGGTTTTGGTTAATAATTAGGTTTGTTACCTTGTTTATGGATGTGTTTTACCATGTTTGTTTGATATTGGTCATTGGGCCTAGAACTACCTATTAATCTGTTTTGTTTTCCATGCATAGTGTTGTTAGGATAAAGTTAATATTATATGAGATGCCTGTGATATTCTTTGGAACTATTTAGCCACGTAGTTTTTGAGATTAATTATGGATTATTGATATCATATGTGCACGATTTTATTACACAGGGATGTGGGAACCTGGTGTTGTTAGACCATATGGGGGATTGACATTGAGGGCTTCCCCAAAGTGTCTATTATACATTTCACATTGCAAGACCATAGGGGGGATGGAATTCTAGTTATCTCTTAGAGTGTTTATAGTATACATTTATGAGACCCCAGGGGGAATAGACATTGAGTGATTCCTCTAAGAGTCTATATTTATCATTAAAATACCACAAGGGGAATTGACGGTGAGTGCTTCATCATAGAGTCTTTGTCTAAATTGAACCAAAGGGGTTAAACTATGAGAACTTTCCCAGAGGGTTTCTTGTGAATGATTGGTTGAATAACTAATAAATGTAAATGAATGAATGTAGTTAAAATGTAGGATTATTTACTTTTTAGTACTTCCTTGTTTATTACTTCATTTTTCATATTACCTGCTATATATATTCCCTGACAGTTAGGCACAGATCGTTGGGTGGCTGACTACTGGGATTCATCTCACACCCTATTTCAGCCATGCTTTTGGGAACAAACAGATTATGTGGTTGCAGGTATAAATAAGGGCAAGCGCCCTTCGTCATCTCGTACTTGATTGCTATGGAGATGGAGAGCATGGGACCAAGCTAAGGCTTGTGATGCTACTAGAGTTTTATTGTTTTATTTTTTACTTTGGTTTAGTATTGTATTTACATCATTTTGACTTGTTTGGATGGTTTATTAGACATATGTGACATGTATCATTTATATTTGTGATCCAGTTGATTATTTACTTTTAGTCTTCCATTGTTTTCTTATTGTATGGTATTACTGCTTATGTAGTTGTATATTATTGTTATTAGGCTATGTTACTCTTCTAATTAGGGTATAGTTTCCCCACTCTCACACCCAAGGCTCTCACTGCTAGTCGGCAGCCTTTGGCATTTGGGGAAATGCACTTGAGGTCACATGACCAACCGGGTATGGGGCACCTTTGGGGGGCACCCAGAACCGAGATGTTACAAAGTGGTATCAGGGAGATTCTTTTCTTCCATGACTTACTATTTGGATCCTATAGAAAGGGATACAAAGGAATATGTAGTTGGTAATAAGCTATGTGGGGGAGTAGCTAACCCGTGTATAGGGAAAATCCAATATGCCTATAATATTGCAATTTTTCTGGTTTTGCAATTATTACAATTGATTTGATTTCACTATTGGGTGATTCACATGTTTTTTGATATTATAATTGATATTATTGAGGTTTAATTTCTATTTCAACCTGATGTGATGAGGGTATTCCATCTCATGCATCATATAGAAACTTGTTAGAGATCACATGTCAGGCATTTTTTTCATTCCATTTAGGGGGCATTCCTGATTGCATGTTGTTGTAATAGATGTTGTGCTAGATATGCATGCTGTTGTGATAGATGTTGTGATAGAATAATTGATATTAAAATAGGGTATTGTTAATATGTAATGTTTCTTTTTAATGGTCACCGAATTTGGTTCTTGAGGAGTTATGGGATCTCATGGATCCAAATTTGGTGGATCATGTGATTGATTACATAGTTATACTTTGTGTTATACATGAACATGATTCCCAAATTTGATTTGTGGGGAGTATGGGCCTCATGTATCAGAATTTGGCACTTTAATGGTTGTTTCAATGTTTTTATGGGGTTTTAGAGAAGTTTCTTTGGCTTACTATCTGGAAAAACCTATAATACACAGTGTGTAATCATGAATACATTCCATGTATCCTTCTATTCGTGAAGGAACAACTTTTCTTAAGTACATGACTTGTACTATATGTACATGCTGTGCAATCTTTAATAATGTGACTGACTGTGTGGGAAGAGAAATGGGGTTGATAAATGTTTGGTGGAACATTCCGTGTACATGGATTACACGCCATGTTGTAAGGACTGTGTATCCATCCGTGTGATCAATGACATGGGTGGATGAAACTTAGGCTGTACACGCCATGTCCAGTTCTTGCATGCCGTGTAGAGTCGACCGTTTCTCCGACCATGTGACTAATGACACCGGTGGTTAAAACATAAGTTGTACATGCCGTGTCCAGGGAGAACATGACATGTTATAGATACCATGTATATGGTCGGGTGACTAATGACATGGGTCGGTAAAATCCTTCAAGTATACACTGTGTCTAGCATAAACATGTTGTGTAGTTTTGTTCTAAGAGAACCGTGTGGTTTAGCCATGTAGAGGAACTCAGGTAGTGGGAAATAATTCAAGTACACGCCATGTCAAAGGAGAACACACCATGTCTAGGGGTGTTACATGAACATGGGTGGAATAAGTTCATGTCCATGTAAAGGCTTAAGGGAACACACCGTGTAGGGGTCATACACGCTGTGTACCCATGTTTTGAAAAACATGAATGTTTTATTTCACCTTCTCCTTTATTGCACTTATAAGTTACAGTACTTCATAATATTGAACTAAGGTGTGCGCTTGAACTTGCAAAGTCATGCCACCGAGACGTCCTCCAGTTGTACACCAGATACAGGGCAACAATCAGGCACCAGACATAGTAGATCAGGGACTACTAGCAGATCCTCTTGTCGTTCCTATCTTGTCACCATCTGTAATTCCGGATATAGGGGTTAATGAACAGTTACGAGAAGGCTACATGAGTTTTATGAAGACCTTCCAAGGATCACCACATCCTGCCCCATCTATGGAAGAATTGTCGTGGGTTTTTCAGTAGTATAATTCTCCCACTTTCTCAGGGGATGGAGGACCTCATGCTATAGAGTCATGGTTAAAATCCATGATTTATATCTTCAAGAATCTTGAGACACATCTAGAGAGGAGGTTGTAGCTATCTACATACATGCTTCGGGATTCCACCAAGAGATGGTGGGATGTGATATCACAATCGGGACACCATTGAGTTATGGATTAGGATGATTTCTAGTGGACCTTCTATGACTAATTTTACCCAAATACTTTGAGGGCCAATGAAGTATGAGAGTTAATGAGTTTATATCATGGTACACTCTTAGTAATGGAGTATTCCTATCGCTTCATAGATCTGCAGTGATTCACACCCATTATGGTGGGTGATGAGTTATTTATGGCAAGGAAGTTTGAGGATGGTCTCAGACATGACATCCGATCTCAGGTGAACATATTTAGGCTGACTTCCATAACTTCTATAGTCAACCTAGTGATGATCACCAAGAAAAACCCGAGGGATTCTGGAGTTGTGAGCCAGAACGGATTGGAATCTAGAGTTGGTATTCCTCTGTTTGATAGTAGTAAATGTCACAGGGATCTACATGTGGAGATTTGAGTAGGTGAGATACTCCTTCAGGTAGTCAGGTGGTATGATACTAGTGTGAGAATAAGAGGCATATGAGGACACATTTCCCAAGAGACTTAGTTGAGTTCTGATCTTGTGGCAAGATGGGTCATCTTCAACATTTGTGTCAGTTTTTCTCACCAGTAGCTGGTGATAGGGGTTCTACTATGACTCCACATTCAAAAGTAGGACCACTAGTTTTTTATCAGTTAGGGAATTGGAGATTATCTGGTCGTTCAGGACAAGGTGGAGGTCGTGGCCATAGTGGTCAGACATAGGGGTTTCGACAACCACAGGTTGGATCAACTCAGGGATCACAAACAGCTTCACAGGTCCACGATGCAGGTCAGACTTTTGAACTGGAGCATACCCAGTAAGAGAAGGACCCCCGACCCTCTATGGTTAGAGTTATGATTTCGGTTGCCTATATTTTATCTTATGCTCTTTTTGATACAGGGGTTTCCCATAGTTTCATATTTTTGCATGTTGTGGAGATTCTTGGGATCTGTATCTTTACTTCCGCTGATATCTTGATGCTAGACACTCCATTGGGGACTAGAACGATGAGTGTACATCAGTGCAAGGAGTTACCACTTGAGGTTGGTGGGTGTCACTTATTATGGGACCTTTATGTCTTAGAGATGACTGGCTATGATGTCATTCTCAGAATGGACTGTTTAGTTTACTTCCAGGATATTGTCGATTTCTATCTCCATAAGTTGAGTTTCATGTCACCAGAGGGAAGATTGTTTCTAAATAAGGTCGAATGGGATGTCCAGGTGAGCAGAGCTGGAACCGAGCATCATGGGTTGGGAGGAGTTACAACCCATATTTCTAGTTTGTATCTGGATGACCAGGCGACTTCACAAATGGACTTTCCTCTATTGGTAGATCGTTTTAGGGATTTCTTTCTAGAGTAATTTTTAGGTTTACCTCTGGAGTGAGAGGTAGATTTCTATATTAATCTTGTGCCAGGAGTGGCATCAGTGCACATTCCTTCTTATAGGATGGCTACAATAGAGTTACAGGAGCTCAAGAAGTAGTTACAAGAGTTACAGGAAAAGGGTTTCATCCAACCTAGTACTTTTCCTTGGGGTTCGCCTATCCTATTTGTGAAGAAAAAAATGGAACCCTTAGACTTTGTGTAGATTATTAGAAGCTGAAATAGTTGACGATCAAGAACTGATATACCTTGCTGAGGATTGATGATATCTTTGATCAGATTCGAGGATCACATGTGTTCTTGAATATTGACTTACAATCGGATTATCATTAGTTGCACATTAGACCATCAAATATACCTCTTTCAAACTTTCAGAGTAGGTATGGTCTATAAGAGTATGTGGTTATGCCGTTCGGTCTCATGAAAGCGCATGTAGTTTTTATAGAACTGATGACCGAGTGTTCCATCCATACTTGGAATCCTTTTTAGCGGTTTTCATGGATGATATCTTGGTGTACTCTCAAAATCAACACAACCATGCTACCCATCTTGATATCATTTTGAGTACACTAAGAGAGCATCAGTTATATGCTAAGCTCTCAAAATGCCACTCTTGGATGGACCAAATTCACTTCTTGGGTCATGTTATCTCAGAGACAGAAGTATCAGTATTCCCAGATAAAGTGAGAGTAGTAGTTTCCTGGGATTTCCCGAAGAATGTCTTTGAGGTACAAAGTTTTTTGGGGTTGGATAGTTACTATATATGTTTTATACAGGACCTTTCATGCTTAGTAGTGCCACTAACGGGCCTGACTAAGAAGGGTGTGAAGTACTTGTGGGAAGATTCGTACTAACCAGCCTTCTAAGAGTTGAAAGGGAGGTTGAATTCAGAACTAATACTAGTTTTGTCAGATCTGGGAAAGAGTTATACTGTTTTTGTGATGCATCAGGTATCGTCCTGGGAGCAGTGCTTATATAGGGGGAAGGCGTCGTTACACATGGGTCTCAACAGTTGAGGACACATGAAAGGAATTACCCGACGCATGATCTTGAGTTGGCTGCAGTTGTTCTTGCCTTGCACTATTGGAGACATTACCTTCTAGGAGATCATTTTTTGGTTTACACTTACCACAAAAGTCTCAAGTATATCTTTATCCAGTGTGACCTAAATTTGAGACAGTGAAGGTGGGTGGAGTACCTTCAATCCTTCGATATTTTTCTTGCCTACACGCTTGGGAAAGTCAATGCAGTGGCTGATGCACTGAGCAGGAGGACTCAGATAGAGGCAGTTCAAGAGGCTAGTAGTGAGTGTCATATTATGGCTATGTTCTCTGAGATGCATTTGAAGGTGCATGATAGAAATGGGAAGACATTTATTTCTTCTGTAGCTGTTACCTATACTCTTATGGATCAGGTACAAATGAGGTAGCTATTAGATTCTAAAGGCATAGTTCTATGGGATAATGTGTCAGGAGAGGACCCTACTCCTGGATGGACCATAGGTGACGATGAGATCTTGTGCTTTCATGGACGCTTATGGGTGTTATAAGAAATACATGAGGAGATGATGCAGGATTTTCATTCCTTAGATTGGGTAGTTCATCCTAGTGTCACCAAGATGTATTGAGATCTACACCATTAGTATTGGTGGCCCGGTATGAAAAGAGATGTTGTTGGTTTTGTGAGGAGGTATTCCACCTATAAGTAGGTGAAGGTGGAGCATCAATGACTAGTAGGGATTCTACAATAGTTACCCATTCCCGAGTGAAAGTGGAATGATGCCGCGATGGACTTCGTGACAGTTTTATCAAGGTTGCCTTGAGGAAATGATGCAGTTTGGGTTTTCATCGACAAGCTCACGAAGGTTTCACACTTTTTACCAATCAAGGAGACCTTTAGTATTGATGAGATTGGAAGGTTGTACATCCAAGAGATTGTACATTTACATGGGGTTCTGCACTCCATCGTTTCTGATAGTGATACTTGTTTTACTTCACGAGTCTGGAAGGGACTACAGAGGGATTTGGGTACATAGGTACTTATGTGTAAAAATTACCATCCCAAAAAAGATGGCCAGTCCGAGCATATGATTCAGGTGCAAGAGGACATGCTTCAAGCAAGCGTCCTAGATTTTAGAGGTTCTTGGGAGAAGAAAATAACTCTAGTGGAGTTTTCCTACAATAATAGTTTCTAGGAAACTATTCAGATGACACCTTATAAAAAGTTATATGGTAGGCCATTCCAATCACCACTATGTTGGATGGAAGTAGGAGAGGTAGCTATGCTGGGACCTCATCTTGTATAGGAGACCACAAAGCACGTGGAGTTGATTTAGAAGATGATGGCTACTGTATAGTCATGGAAGAAGTCTTATGCTGATCAATGGAGATGACCTCTCGAGTTCAATTTTGGTGATCAGGTTTTCCTATGTGTCACACCAATGTTAGGACATAAGAGGATTAGGAGACATGGAAATCTGTCATCGAGATACATCGAGCCGTTTGATATTTTGGAGAGAGTTGGGTCAGTTGCCTATCGGTTGCTGTACCTCAGAGATACCAGACTATGCACAACGTTTTCCATGTTTCTCTGCTACAACATTACTTCTCAGACCCATATCATGTTTTTCAACCTGAGGATGTTGATTTGGAGGTGGACACATCATTCGAGGAGCATACTATCTATATTTTTGATCGCAGTGTGAAGGTTCTCCATGGCTGGTCTGTTCCTCTGGTACGGGTGTTGTGGAAACATAGGTGAGTACAAGACAAGATTTGGGAGAGGGAGGCCGATGTGCGATCATAGTGTCCAGATTTTTTCAAGGATTCTTCTTCTATGCCTCCTTGATAGGTAAATTCAGGGAAAAATTTATTAATGTGGGTGGGGGGTGGGATTTTTTAAGAAAAAAAATATTCCTTTTAGGTATGAATCTTGTTTTCAGGTTTTTTTTGAGAAAAAAGGGAGTTTTTGGAAAATTCATAAGTACACGCCGTGTACTGGCCATGTAACAGCCGAGTACATGGCCATGTAAGGTTACCTAGAGGCCGGCTAAAGTGGGGACCAATTAAGGCGTGTACACAACATGTACATTAAATGAACACACTGTGTACTATTCTTTTTAATTGATAAATCAGACTGGGGTCAAGTCTCATCCACATAAACTTATTCTACTAACCCTGTCTCATCCAAGAACGACTAGGAGTGACGATTATTCTCCGATCCATCGATCCATCATCTGTTCTCCAAATCAAACAACGTCGATTGCGTTGGAATCACCTCAATGAGTTATTCCTTCTTCTAGAGCCTCTCCTCTTGTTTTCTACTCTTTAGGGAGTTATTTAAGGTTTAGTGTTTTTGATTTTTTTTAGATCCACAACATTCTAGGTCAATTCAAAGGCTGAGGTTCATCTATATTGATTGTACAACGTCAAGGTAGGTGGTTTGTGCCTTTCCGTAATTGTATTTGGATTATATGTCCAAAAATGTCCCTATACCCTAGTTTAGGGTACTATATATTTTGGATTTTAACTATGTTTGATGCCTGATATTGTTTGATTGCTTGGGAAATGGTTTTGGTTATGAATTAGGTTTATTACATTGTATATGGATGTGTTTTCCCATGTTTGTTTGATATTAGCCGTTGGGCCTAGAAATGCATGTTAGGATGTTTTTTTCCATACCTAGTGCTGTTAGGATGGAGTTAATATTACATGAGATGCCTGTGATATGCTTTGGAATTGTTCATCCATAGAGTATTTGAGATTACTTTGGGCTTCATGATGTCATACGTACACGATTGTATTACATAAGGCTGTGGGAACCGGGTGTAGTTAGATCACAGGGGGAATTAACGTTAAGGGCTTCCCCAGAGTGCTTGTTATACTTTTCACATTGCGAGACCATATGCAGGATGGACGTTGAGTGCTACCTCATAGTGTCTATAGTATACCGTTACAAGACTACAAGGGGGAATGGACGTTGATTACTTCCTCAGAGAGTCTGTAGTTATCATTAAAAGACCACATAAGGAATTGACGATAAGTGATTCCTTAGAGTGTCTTTTTCTAAGTTTAACCAGAGGGGTTAGACTGTGAGAACTTTCCTAGAGGGTTTCTTGTGAATTATTGGTTGAATAACTAATAAATGTAAATTAATGTAGTTGAAACCGTAGAATTGTTTAATTTTGAGTACTTCCTTTTTTATTACTTTATTTTTTATATTACCTGCTATATATATTCACTAAAAGTTAGGCACAGATATTTGGGTGGTTGACTACTAGGATTCATCTCACACCTTGTTGGGGTCATGATTTTGAGCCCAAACATATTATGTGATTGTTGGTACAGATAAGAGAAATCACCATTCCTCATCAGGTACTTGATTTCTGTAGAGCCGGAGAGCATGAGACCAAGCTGAGGCTTGCGATGCTGCTGGAGTTTTCTTGTTTTCTATGTACTTTGGTTTATTAATCTATTTCCAACATTTTGACTTGTTTGACTACTTTACTAGAAATATGTTACATGAATCATTTATATATGTTCTCCATTTGTTTATTTACTTTTAGTCTCCTGTTGTTTGCTTATTGTATGATATTACTTCTTCTGCTATTGTATATTATTGTTATTCCGCTGTGTTACTCTTTTAATGAGGGAATAGTTTCCCCACTATCACACCCAAGTCCCTCGATTCTAGTCGGCAGCCTCTAGCATTTTGGGAAATCCTCTTGAGGTCAGGTGACCAACCGGGTACGGGGCACCTTTAGGCAGAACCCAGAATCAGAAAGTTAGAAGAATATTATCAAAATGAAATGTTATTAAAATATATTTAATATTTATAATATAAAATATATTAATTGTTAAAAATTATATAATAATTATTTATACATATAAATCCAAAAAAACTGTTAAATAATGCCCAACATTATGGGGAGTTACTATAGTGGTCACATGTGGAAAATAATCTAGCATGTATCTCATAGTAATTTCTATAATCTTGAACTTCTCTAGAAAACGATTTCTCTCAATCTGCACATGATGGATTTTTGAGTGAGATTGGTCTATATAAATATATATTTATTGAACCACATTTCCAAGATAGGATAGATGACATTTATAAAGAATACTTCTACTACTTCATAAAATTTATTTCCATTTTCTATAAAAAATTCATAATACAGTTAGTTCTATTTATACCTACTTAATAAATTTTATTATTTAAAATATCTTATAATAATAACTTATATATAAGAGGAACGACCATATATAATGTTAATATTTAATTAATTTATGTATCCTAAAATGATTAATCATATTTTCTTATTTTTAACATCCTTATTATATTTCTTATTTACTATCTTATATACATAGTAGCAATCTGGGTGATGATATCTATTACGAACCATGGGGATATGGATTTTAAGTTCATGGTATTTTATTTACATGTAGTTATGTTCATCAAGAAATATTATTTGTGATGTTTCATATCATATTCTCATAGTTTATTTATTATAACCTTATATGGTAATATTTTTCCTTCGTAAAATTTATTGTAGTTATTTATTATTCATTTTATCAGGACAAACACAATATTAAAAATAAATTTTATGAAAAGTGAAATCAATAAAAAAATCTAGAGGTGCTACATTATCCATGATTCAATAAATTATATCCTCTATATTTTTATTATCATTCATTGATGAGAATAGAGAATGATATATATACGACGGACATTGATCATGATATTGTTGAGCAATGTATTGTTTTCAAACAATTCAAAATAATGTTTTTTAAAGGGGGAGATTATTTTAAATAATACTCTGTCTCTTTATGATGATTTTGATGCTCACAAATACCCTTAATTATTTACTAATTATTTCGTTGAGTATTTTGCAGGAATTTATTTTATTTATTTATTTCATATAACGAGATTTCATACTTCATTTATTCCGAGATCAATTTTAGCGTGTTCTGGAATCACTGTAGCGCAAGATCAATTTTAGCGTGTTCTGGAATCACTGTAGCGCGAGATCAATTTTAGCGCGTACTGGAATCACTGTTCATACCCTACGTTGATGAACGTAACGTATGGATGAAAAGTTTACTTTTTACGTTAAAAGAAACGTATGGTTAAGGAACCTTACGTTATTTTGAAACGTATGGTTAATGAACCTTACGTTGTTGAAAAGTATTGAAGAAGAACATTACGTTTGGAAGGAACCTTACGTTTTCGTTGTTGGACAAGTATGGAAGAGAAACTGTACGTTAGTTTTCAGTGTTGAGTTTGTTTCTCAAGAGTATGGATCATCAACCTTACTTTTATAATCAACCGTACGTTCTTTGAAGAGTTGAAGCGAGACAAAGTATGGATGATCAACCCTACATTTGAATGCTGAAGAGAAAGTATGTATGTTCAACCTTACGTTCTGAACCTTACGTTTGTGAACCTTACGTTTGTGAACCCTACGTTTGGAGCCACGTCATCAACCCTACGTTTGGCGTCGGGATATTTTTGACAGACGATGTTTCCTTTTGCATTGGTCAAACAAGCGGTTTATTAAGCGGATTTCGAGCTGATTCTTAAGTACGACTTTGACTGAATCAAATACGATTTACAACGGATTAATGATTGATTTAGACGGAGCTTTTTGTGCCGATTCTTCAGGGGAGTTACAACGGCTCTGTTATTTCATTTAATATCGCGAATCTAAAGGAGATTTTTATGGATCTATTTATGCGGAAGAATTTCTCAGATTTGAATATATATGTTCTATCTTGGAAACTTCGGATATATATATACACAGGAAAGTGTGTGAAAGATATAGATTGATCTTTTAACGAGCAAGAAACAGAGACTGTGTAAAGGCGTTCTTTTCTGGTGATCGAGAAGAAGTGTAAAACCTTTATTACCGAAGGAAGATCTTGATAGCAGATTCACGTGTTCTACATCGACTATCTGTTGTGAATCTATTGCTGCTGAAGTTGTGAAGTTTCTGGTAATATCTATTGCAACTGGATCGACTCAGAACTGTTCTGATTACAGATCTTTATTTTCTGAAGACAACGATCTATCTACTGTCAATTGCATTCTGTTGCAATTGTGAAGAACAACTGGAGAAGTGTTTTCTTTATCGAAACCCTTTTTATTTTTGAGTGATCAGCTTCTCGTTCTAAGCTGTGTGGGTTCGTGTTTGAACCAGGAAGGCTGTGTTTGCCTGAAACTTGTAAAGGTGTCAACTGCCTGTACTCAGTTGTGGACAAGTCTGTGGAAACGAGGACCAGATAGTGAAAATCGCCAAGCTCGTGGATTTGAGCGTTGGTGGAGTGGACTAGGGGCCTTCTGTTCCCCGAACCACTATACATCCGTGTGTTCATGCTTTTACTTTTTCCGCTGCATATTTAATCGTGCAAAAGCATAGTGGACAGAATTTGTCTAAATTGAAGAGATTATAATAATTTTGAAAAGACACAATTCACCCCCCCTCTTGTGTGTAATCCGTATATTCAGATACAACAATTGGTATCAGAGGAGGAGCTTCTTATTTTTTTAAAGTCTTATCATGCTAGAAGTATTTAAAGATTATACATAGTGTATCATGGCTGATATGAGAGAGGGAATGTCAATGGTCAGAGAACCTTACTTTAATGGAGATAATTATGGCTACTGGAAATCACGTATGATTATTTATCTGAAAAATCTTGGTTACAAAGTCAATTCAAAGATTCTGACTCCCTATGAAATTCCTGAAAATCCCGATACATGGAGTGCTGCTACAGAGGCTGAGTATGACATAAATTCAAAAGCTATGAATGCAATCATCTGTGGTCTAGGACCAGATGAATTTAACAGAGTATCTCAATGCCCGACTGCATATGAAATGTGGCAAACAATAGCTGTTGCTTATGAAGGAACAGATAATGTAAGACAGATGAGATATGCAACTGCTAAGTTAAAATTCGATACTTTCAGAATGATTGAAGGAGAGAGCATCACTCAGATGAATGGAAGATTGACAGAAATTGTCAATAATATAACAGCTCTAGGAGAACCAATCAAGCAGGCTGATCAAGCGTTGAAGGTACTGAGAGTACTTCCTACTCGATGGAATGGAATCTCTGCAGCAATCAGACAATCAACTTCTGTTAAAGATCTAACTATGAGAGAACTGATTGGTACATTGATGATGTACGAAGCTGAAATGCAAGATGAGGTAAATGAGCATAAAGTCTACATAAAAAGGGAAAATACTTCTTTGAAAGTGACTTCTCAACAAAAGGATAGAAAGATGAAGAACAGAGAAGTAAGTGCTAAATCAGAAAGCTCTGATTCTTCAAATTCGGATGAAGAACTGGCTCAGCTAGCCAGAAAATTCAGAAAGTTCTATAGTAAGAAGAAAGACTTCAAGAAATCCTTCAAAAAGGATAGCAAGGAAGTGAGATGTTATGAATGCAAAAATATGGGACATATCAGACCAGATTGCCCAAAATTGAAAGATGCAAAGAAGAAGAAATTCTTCAAAAGAGATGATTATGAGCAGAAAGACAAGAAAGCTATGAAAGCTACTTGGAGTGTTTCTGAAGACTCAAGTAATTCTTCTGAATCAAGCTCAGAGAAGGAGGAAGCAAATTTAAAAGCAAATATGTGTTTCATGGCTGAAACTGATGAGGTACACTCATACTACTCCTCTGACTCAAATAATGAATCAAACTCTGAAACAAGCTTCTCAAATAAAAAACTTACAGCTTACTGCAATATGCTTGAAGAAAAGTATGACTCATTATTTAAAAAATATAAATCTATAAAGAACTTGCACAAAGCTATTTCAGATTAGAGAAATACTTTGCTAAAACAACATAAGGAATTAATTGACAAATACAACTCTGCTGACTCAAATAAAATTAATTTTGAATCAAAAATAAAAACTCTACAGGATGAAGTAGAATCTTATAAAAAGGCTGCTTTAGTTTTTACAAAAGGAGAAAACACCTTAAATGAGATACTTGGAAAAACTGTAATTAAAAAGGAAAGGTTTGGAATTGGAAGTAAAGGAGAAAAACCTAAGTTATACAAAAATTATTTTGTTCCTAGCACTAAACAGGTTATTTGTAACTTCTGTGGAACAAAAGGTCATATAGCTAAAAACTGTTTTCTAAGACAACCTCAAATATGTGGAATTAAGAAAGCTTATATTTCCAATGATCTATATGATTCAATCAATTTTAAGAAAACAAAGCAAATCTGGATACCCAGATCACTGCTTTCTAACACTCCTGGACCCAACAAAATATGGGTACCAAAGCAATTTGTTTAAATGTCTTTGCAGGTAGCAGGTCACCAAAGAAAGAAAGAAATATGGTATATGGACAGTGGCTGCTCAAGACACATGAGTGGAACTTCAGCTAATTTCTCTTCTCTTACTCGAAAGGAAGGAGGACTTGTCACCTTTGGTGACAATGCCAAAGGAAAGATTATTGGTATTGGAACAGTTGGAGATCCAGAGACAGTCTCAATCAACAAAGTACTTTATGTACAAGGGTTAAAACACAATCTGATAAGTATCTCTCAACTCTGTGATGATGGATACACTGTTGATTTTACTAACAATAGTTGTACTGTTTCTAAAGATAAACTGTTTAAGTTTAGAGCACCCAGAACTGATAATGTTTATACTTTGGATTTGTATTCCTTGTGTAAACAACAAGTAAACTGCTTAACTGCTAATATAAGTGAATCCTGGATCTGGCATAGAAGACTTGGTCATTTCAATATATATTCTTTACATAAATTATCTAAGAAACATCTAGTTTCTGATTTGCCTAGTCTCAAATTTGAAAATGACAGATTCTGTGATGCATGTCAGCTTGGCAAGCAACACAAATCATCATTCAAATCTGTTAATAAAGTTGCTACAACTAAACCTCTAGAACTTATCCATATGGATTTGTTTGGACCTTCAAGAGTAGAAAGTTTAGCTGGTAAATTATATGTTTATGTATTAGTTGATGATTATTCTAGATTTACTTGGATTTTCTTTTTGAAATTTAAAAGTGAAGCTTTTAGTTTATTTGAAGGTTTTTGTAAATCTATTCAAAATGAAAAAGGTTTTAATATAATCCCATTGAGAAGTGATCATGGTGGAGAATTTGAGAACCAGGAATTTAATTCCTTTTGCTCAAACATGGGTATTAAACACACCTTCTCTGCTCCAAGAACACCTCAACAGAATGGGATTGTAGAAAGAAGAAATAGAACTATTCAAGAAATGGCTAGAACTATGTTAAATGAATATAGCCTACCTATATATTTCTGAGCAGAAGCTGTTAATACAGCTTGTTATATAATGAATAGAATTTTAATAAGACCTATTTTGAAAAAGACACCCTATGAACTATGGAATAACAGAAAACCTAAAGTAAATTACTTTAAAGTTTTTGGATGCAAGGTTTACATCTTGAATACCAAAGATAATCTTGGTAAATTTGATCCAAAATCTGATAAAGGTATTTTCTTAGGATATTCTGCAACCTCCAAAGCTTATAGAGTCTATAATAAAAAGTCAAGGATTGTTGAAGAATCAGTTCATGTGAAATTTGATGAATCTGATCCTTTTGAGAAAAGGATAGAACAAATAGATGAACCTGATTCTAAGGAAAACATGAGACCTGAGAATTTAAAGAATGATTTTGAAAATGATATAAAAGAAATTCAGTCCAGTTCAGAAGAACATGATACTGAAGAACCTTTGAATATAATGCCTAGACAGTCTAGAACCTTAAAGAATCACCCTTTAGAATCTGTGATAGGTGACTTAGAGACTAGTATTCAAACTAGAAGAAACTTTGGAAACATAGTTGAATTCTCTGCTTTCCTATCCCAACAAGAACCTAAGACCATAGAAGAATCCTTAGATGATGAGAGCTGGGTAATAGCAATGCAGGATGAATTGAACCAGTTCAAGAGAAATAAGGTTTGGGAATTAGTTGAAAGACCACATGATTATCCAGTAATAGGAACTAAATGGGTCTTTAGGAATAAACAGGATGATCAAGGGATAATAACTAGAAATAAAGCAAGATTAGTAGCTAAAGGATATAATCAAGAAGAAGGAATAGATTATGATGAGACCTTTGCACCTGTAGCCAGGTTAGAAGCCATTAGAATTCTTTTAGCCTATGCATCTTATATGAATTTTAAATTATTTCAGATGGATGTTAAATCTGCCTTTTTAAATGGTTATTTAATGGAGGAAGTTTATGTTGAGCAACCTCCTGGTTTTGAAAATTCTCAAAAACTAGATTCTGTTTTCAAACTTACTAAAGCTCTTTATGGCCTTAAACAAGCACCTAGAGCTTGGTATGAAAGACTAAGTTCTTTTCTTTTGAAAAATGATTTTACTGTTGGACTAGCAGATCCAACACTCTTTAAGAAAACTGTGAAAAATAATGTTTTGTTGGTTCAAATTTATGTTGATGATGTAATTTTTGGATCAACCAATAAAATTCTTTGTCATGAATTTTCAGAATTAATGCAAAAAGAATTTGAAATGAGTATGATGGGAGAATTAAATTTCTTTTTGGGTCTTCAAATATTTCAAAAAGATTTTGGAAATGTTTTAAATCAATGCAAATACATTACTGATTTACTTAAGAAATTTGGACTTGAAAACAGCAAGACATTTACAACTCCTATGTGTACTAATATAAAACTTGATTTGGATGAAACTGGAAAATCAGTGGACAACAAGTTATATAGAGGTATGATTGGTAGTTTGTTATATCTTACTGCTAGTAGACCAGATATAATGTATTCAGTATGTCTTTGTGCTCGATTTCAATCAAATCCCAAAGAATCCCACTTAACTGCTGTTAAACGAATTTTTAGATATTTAAAATGTACTATTTATCAATCTCTGCTTTATCCAAAAACCTCTGATTTTAATTTAATTTCATATTCAGATGCTGACTTTGGAAGCTGTAGATTAGATAGGAAGAGTACTTCAGGAACATGTCACTTTTTAGGAAAGTCTTTAGTATCATGGTCTAGTAAGAAACAACACTCAGTTGCCCTGTCAACAGCCGAGGCAGAATATGTGTCTGCAGGTAGTTGCTGTGCACAGGTGTTGTGGATGAAAAACACTCTTATGGACTTTGGATTAAATTTCAATAATACACCTATTTTATGTGATAATACTAGTGCAATTAATATTTCAAAAAATCCTATTAGTCATTCTAGAACTAAGCACATTGATATAAGACATCACTTTTTAAGAGATCATGTGTTTAAAAAGGATATATTTTTAGAATTTGTAAATACAGAAAATCGATTAGCAGATATTTTTACTAAACCACTTCCCACGGCAAGGTTTGAATTTATTAAGGGGGAGTTAGGTTTATTTAATTTTAAATAGTTTTTTTTAATCTTATTCTGTTTTCGAATTATGCTTAATTTTTGTTTCCCGCTATAAGTAATTTTATTTTGTTTTAAATAAAAGTAATGATTAGTGATTACACGGGAATCAAGGCTGTCAGAACCGTTTCACCTTCTAAACTGTTTCACCTTTTTCGGAAACCCTTTCGAAAACCTAAAACCGCACATCTGCTCCAAAACCCTTTTCTGAATCTTCAAACCCTAAACTTTCGAACCTTCAGAAATCGTTGTTGAAATGGAAAAGACTAAGCGTCCAGATGAAGCTGAGAGCAGTGCTGCAAAGAAACCTAAAGTAGTTGGTCGGAAAATACTGCAAGGTAAAGTCATCGATTTAGAATGGCTGTTTGAAACTAATTTACTGTTGAAGCAAGCGTTGTCGTTTCAAAGCCTTGAGCAAGCTTTTAATAGTGAAAATTCTGAGTTTCTTTATGAGGCAGAAATGAGACATTTCTTTAGAACTGTTCAGTTTAGCCTTGGAGATACGGAGGATAGTTTATTGGCTCAAATAGAGGATAAGGACTTTTCCATATCATCTGTAGAGATAAGTCAAATTCTTAACTGCCCTCATGAAGGAGTTTTTCATTTCGATTTACGGAATATTGGAGATTCTGTACATAAGTCTGAAGACATTATGTCTTTTCTGTTTGGAACCAGAGTGATAAAGAAAATGTTTATTAAAGATTTGGAGCCCGATCAGAAAATCTTGGTAAAATTTGTTCAGACTGGTTTAGCACCAAGGATGGCTGAGATGGAGAAAATCCTATACCCTGACATGTACATAATGTATCTTCTGATGTGTGATATTAAGTTTAATTTTCCTCGGTTTATGATAAGATATTTGAATTACTGCTGTCAGAGTGAAGCAAGAATGACCTTTTTCCCTTATGGAAGGTTCATTTCTTTGTTTTTGTTTAAAAGAGGAATGATCAGATTGGTAGATGCTGGGGTGAAATGTCACCACAGTAATGTTTTTAATGCTGGAACTTTGAGGAAAGTAGGATACTTCTGGAGCACAATTAAAGGAAAACTCTTACCTGTTGGAGCTGAGGAAGACTCGGAGAGTGCTCAGGCTCAACCAGCTAAGTCCAAGGAGGGACAAGCAGAATCAAGAGTTAGTACAGTGGCAAGGAGAATTCGCTTTGAGATGGAGGAAGTTGAGGAAGAGATAAGTCAAGAAGGACTTCAATCTAGAAGGAAGAGGTCAATTGATGATGAAATTATCTCTCCTGCCTTGAAATCCTCTGAACCGGTAATTTCTTATTCATTTGTGAGAGAAGCTGTTGTGGAGCAGACTGCACCGATAGAGGAACCAGTAGCTCAACCGGAAATCCAAAAAGAACCTCAATCTGCTGCTGTAGCTGTTGAAAAAGTAATTCCACAAGAACAACTTATGGAGGCAGTGCCTGGTGAAGAAGTGGCCCGACCTCAAGATTTACATGAAAATATTGTTCTTGACCATTCAGTAGAAGTCAGAGAGACTACTGTTCGTGATGAACGTACTTCTGAAGCTAATACAGAGGTACTTCAGGAAGATTTTTCAGTGGAAGAGTTTCAAGCTTCAAAAGCTAGTTCAGTGGATCAACCTTGTCAGGACAAGGACAAAGAACAGTCAGATGCAGATTCTTTACCACTTGCCCTGCCTCATCAACCTATTTCTGGACATGAGAATAGAGCACAGGGTGCCCCTGATTCGAGAAAAGAAGAAGTTGTTGAGTTGTACAAGCGTATCTCTCAGTTAGAATCTGAGAATGTTAGTCTCAGAAATTCTCTGAACTTAGAGCAGTTGAAGTTTCAGAAGCTGAAAGAATGTACTGTTTCAAGACAGGAAGTAGATTTGTTTAAGACTGATATGTTGCATGCTGTTGATCAGTTAAAATCAGAGATGGTAAAGAAAGATGATTTGTCTGAGATGAAAATTTACATGGAGAATAAATTTGAGTCTGTTGCAAACAATACTGTGAGTGGATCAGGTTCTTCACCTGATTTGATTCGAAGATTTCAAGCAATTACAGGAGCACTAAGCAATATGAGTGACAGATTACACGATCTTCAGTGTAATAGTGCCCCTTTGTCAGTTTTGCTAGATAATCAGAAATTTTTAGTGGATCAGTTGACATCTGGAGAGCAACCGATTAGGATTCTTTTGAATCAGTTATCAGAAAAGCTGGCTCTTTTTGTTGAAAAAGAAGAAAGAATGCATGAGTTTTTCAGAGTTAATTTGATTGAAGATATTCATATGACTCAAGAGAACAGAGATCTTATCATCAAGTTAGGAGATGGGATGATGAAGAGGCTCAGAGAACAGTTTACAGAGATCAAGACCGCGATTCAAAGGAGGTAGACACCTTTTTCCCTGTCTTATCCATGAACCTTGATTCCTCTGTATATCACAATCGTTTATATATATAACAGCTTGTGAATGAAAATTCTCTTCTTTTGTTTTTGTTTTGTTGTTATTTATTGATTTATGATTGAGTTAGCCAGTATAACAAATTCACTTATTCATATACAGTTAATTATAGCATTTACTTATAATTCAGTGCAATATTGAATGTGTTCAAATCCGTAATTTTTTCATTCTTTTTGATATCACAAAAAGGGGGAGAATTTGGATAAACACAACATTTAAATTCATTTGTTTCCTATGAAGAAATTTGGATATATAGGAGAAGACATTTATCTTTTATCTATTTTTTAGCTGAAAATTTATTTTTATGGGGGAGAAATTTTATTATAGTTAAATATTGTTTTAATCCTTTCAGAATTCTAAAATTTTATAAAACTAATTTTTTCAATAAAGATTGCAATTAAATTAGTTCTATTATTTTATGGGTTTTTTGATCATCAAAAAGGGGGAGATTGTTGAGCAATGTATTGTTTTCAAACAATTCAAAATAATGTTTTTTAAAGGGGGAGATTATTTTAAATAATACTCTGTCTCTTTATGATGATTTTGATGCTCACAAATACCCTTAATTATTTACTAATTATTTCGTTGAGTATTTTGCAGGAATTTATTTTATTTATTTATTTCATATAACGAGATTTCATACTTCATTTATTCCGAGATCAATTTTAGCGTGTTCTGGAATCACTGTAGCGCAAGATCAATTTTAGCGTGTTCTGGAATCACTGTAGCGCGAGATCAATTTTAGCGCGTACTGGAATCACTGTTCATACCCTATGTTGATGAACGTAACGTATGGATGAAAAGTTTACTTTTTACGTTAAAAGAAACGTATGGTTAAGGAACCTTACGTTATTTTGAAACGTATGGTTAATGAACCTTACGTTGTTGAAAGGTATTGAAGAAGAACATTACGTTTGGAAGGAACCTTACGTTTTCGTTGTTGGACAAGTATGGAAGAGAAACTGTACGTTAGTTTTCAGTGTTGAGTTTGTTTCTCAAGAGTATGGATCATCAACCTTACTTTTATAATCAACCGTACGTTCTTTGAAGAGTTGAAGCGAGACAAAGTATGGATGATCAACCCTACGTTTGAATGCTGAAGAGAAAGTATGTATGTTCAACCTTACGTTCTGAACCTTACGTTTGTGAACCTTACGTTTGTGAACCCTACGTTTGGAGCCACGTTATCAACCCTACGTTTGGCGTCGGGATATTTTTGACAGACGATGTTTCCTTTTGCATTGGTCAAACAAGCGGTTTATTAAGCGGATTTCGAGCTGATTCTTAAGTACGACTTTGACTGAATCAAAGACGATTTACAACGGATTAATGATTGATTTAAACGGAGCTTTTTGTGCCGATTCTTCAGGGGAGTTACAACGGCTCTGTTATTTCATTTAATATCGCGAATCTAAAGGAGATTTTTATGGATCTATTTATGCGGAAGAATTTCTCAGATTTGAATATATATGTTCTATCTTGGAAACTTCGGATATATATATACACAGGAAAGTGTGTGAAAGATATAGATTGATCTTTTAACGAGCAAGAAACAGAGACTGTGTAAAGGCGTTCTTTTCTGGTGATCGAGAAGAAGTGTAAAACCTTTATTACCGAAGGAAGATCTTGATAGCAGATTCACGTGTTCTACATCGACTATCTGTTGTGAATCTATTGCTGCTGAAGTTGTGAAGTTTCTGGTAATATCTATTGCAACTGGATCGACTCAGAACTGTTCTGATTACAGATCTTTATTTTCTGAAGACAACGATCTATCTACTGTCAATTGCATTCTGTTGCAATTGTGAAGAACAACTGGAGAAGTGTTTTCTTTATCGAAACCCTTTTTATTTTTGAGTGATCAGCTTCTCGTTCTAAGCTGTGTGGGTTCGTGTTTGAACCAGGAAGGCTGTGTTTGCCTGAAACTTGTAAAGGTGTCAACTGCCTGTACTCAGTTGTGGACAGGTCTGTGGAAACGAGGACCAGATAGTGAAAATCACCAAGCTCGTGGATTTGAGCGTTGGTGGAGTGGACTAGGGGCCTTCTGTTCCCCGAACCACTATACATCCGTGTGTTCATGCTTTTACTTTTTCCGCTGCATATTTAATCGTGCAAAAGCATAGTGGACAGAATTTGTCTAAATTGAAGAGATTATAATAATTTTGAAAAGACACAATTCACCCCCCCTCTTGTGTGTAATCCGTATATTCAGATACAACAATTGGTATCAGAGGAGGAGCTTCTTATTTTTTTAAAGTCTTATCATGCTAGAAGTATTTAAAGATTATACATAGTGTATCATGGCTGATATGAGAGAGGGAATGTCAATGGTCAGAGCACCTTACTTTAATGGAGATAATTATGGCTACTGGAAATCACGTATGATTATTTATCTGAAAAATCTTGGTTACAAAGTCAATTCAAAGATTCTGACTCCCTATGAAATTCCTGAAAATCCCGATACATGGAGTGCTGCTACAGAGGCTGAGTATGACATAAATTCAAAAGCTATGAATGCAATCATCTGTGGTCTAGGACCAGATGAATTTAACAGAGTATCTCAATGCCCGACTGCATATGAAATGTGGCAAACAATAGCTGTTGCTTATGAAGGAACAGATAATGTAAGACAGATGAGATATGCAACTGCTAAGTTAAAATTCGATACTTTCAGAATGATTGAAGGAGAGAGCATCACTCAGATGAATGGAAGATTGACAGAAATTGTCAATAATATAACAGCTCTAGGAGAACCAATCAAGCAGGCTGATCAAGCGTTGAAGGTACTGAGAGTACTTCCTACTCGATGGAATGGAATCTCTGCAGCAATCAGACAATCAACTTCTGTTAAAGATCTAACTATGAGAGAACTGATTGGTACATTGATGATGTACGAAGCTGAAATGCAAGATGAGGTAAATGAGCATAAAGTCTACATAAAAAGGGAAAATACTTCTTTGAAAGTGACTTCTCAACAAAAGGATAGAAAGATGAAGAACAGAGAAGTAAGTGCTAAATCAGAAAGCTCTGATTCTTCAAATTCGGATGAAGAACTGGCTCAGCTAGCCAGAAAATTCAGAAAGTTCTATAGTAAGAAGAAAGACTTCAAGAAATCCTTCAAAAAGGATAGCAAGGAAGTGAGATGTTATGAATGCAAAAAGATGGGACATATCAGACCAGATTGCCCAAAATTGAAAGATGCAAAGAAGAAGAAATTCTTCAAAAGAGATGATTATGAGCAGAAAGACAAGAAAGCTATGAAAGCTACTTGGAGTGTTTCTGAAGACTCAAGTAATTCTTCTGAATCAAGCTCAGAGAAGGAGGAAGCAAATTTAAAAGCAAATATGTGTTTCATGGCTGAAACTGATGAGGTACACTCATACTACTCCTCTGACTCAAATAATGAATCAAACTCTGAAACAAGCTTCTCAAATAAAAAACTTGCAGCTTACTGCAATATGCTTGAAGAAAAGTATGACTCATTATTTAAAAAATATAAATCTATAAAGAACTTGCACACAGCTATTTCAGATTAGAGAAATACTTTGCTAAAACAACATAAGGAATTAATTGACAAATACAACTCTGCTGACTCAAATAAAATTAATTTTGAATCAAAAATAAAAACTCTACAGGATGAAGTAGAATCTTATAAAAAGGCTGCTTTAGTTTTTACAAAAGGAGAAAACACCTTAAATGAGATACTTGGAAAAACTGTAATTAAAAAGGAAAGGTTTGGAATTGGAAGTAAAGGAGAAAAACCTAAGTTATACAAAAATTATTTTGTTCCTAGCACTAAACAGGTTATTTGTAACTTCTGTGGAACAAAAGGTCATATAGCTAAAAACTGTTTTCTAAGACAACCTCAAATATGTGGAATTAAGAAAGCTTATATTTCCAATGATCTATATGATTCAATCAATTTTAAGAAAACAAAGCAAATCTGGATACCCAGATCACTGCTTTCTAACACTCCTGGACCCAACAAAATATGGGTACCAAAGCAATTTGTTTAAATGTCTTTGCAGGTAGCAGGTCACCAAAGAAAGAAAGAAATATGGTATATGGACAGTGGCTGCTCAAGACACATGAGTGGAACTTCAGCTAATTTCTCTTCTCTTACTCGAAAGGAAGGAGGACTTGTCACCTTTGGTGACAATGCCAAAGGAAAGATTATTGGTATTGGAACAGTTGGAGATCCAGAGACAGTCTCAATCAACAAAGTACTTTATGTACAAGGGTTAAAACACAATCTGATAAGTATCTCTCAACTCTGTGATGATGGATACACTGTTGATTTTACTAACAATAGTTGTACTGTTTCTAAAGATAAACTGTTTAAGTTTAGAGCACCCAGAACTGATAATGTTTATACTTTGGATTTGTATTCCTTGTGTAAACAACAAGTAAACTGCTTAACTGCTAATATAAGTGAATCCTGGATCTGGCATAGAAGACTTGGTCATTTCAATATATATTCTTTACATAAATTATCTAAGAAACATCTAGTTTCTGATTTGCCTAGTCTCAAATTTGAAAATGACAGATTCTGTGATGCATGTCAGCTTGGCAAGCAACACAAATCATCATTCAAATCTGTTAATAAAGTTGCTACAACTAAACCTCTAGAACTTATCCATATGGATTTGTTTGGACCTTCAAGAGTAGAAAGTTTAGCTGGTAAATTATATGTTTATGTATTAGTTGATGATTATTCTAGATTTACTTGGATTTTCTTTTTGAAATTTAAAAGTGAAGCTTTTAGTTTATTTGAAGGTTTTTGTAAATCTATTCAAAATGAAAAAGGTTTTAATATAATCCCATTGAGAAGTGATCATGGTGGAGAATTTGAGAACCAGGAATTTAATTCCTTTTGCTCAAACATGGGTATTAAACACACCTTCTCTGCTCCAAGAACACCTCAACAGAATGGGATTGTAGAAAGAAGAAATAGAACTATTCAAGAAATGGCTAGAACTATGTTAAATGAATATAGCCTACCTATATATTTCTGAGCAGAAGCTGTTAATACAGCTTGTTATATAATGAATAGAATTTTAATAAGACCTATTTTGAAAAAGACACCCTATGAACTATGGAATAACAGAAAACCTAAAGTAAATTACTTTAAAGTTTTTGGATGCAAGGTTTACATCTTGAATACCAAAGATAATCTTGGTAAATTTGATCCAAAATCTGATAAAGGTATTTTCTTAGGATATTCTGCAACCTCCAAAGCTTATAGAGTCTATAATAAAAAGTCAAGGATTGTTGAAGAATCAGTTCATGTGAAATTTGATGAATCTGATCCTTTTGAGAAAAGGATAGAACAAATAGATGAACCTGATTCTAAGGAAAACATGAGACCTGAGAATTTAAAGAATGATTTTGAAAATGATATAAAAGAAATTCAGTCCAGTTCAGAAGAACATGATACTGAAGAACCTTTGAATATAATGCCTAGACAGTCTAGAACCTTAAAGAATCACCCTTTAGAATCTGTGATAGGTGACTTAGAGACTAGTATTCAAACTAGAAGAAACTTTGGAAACATAGTTGAATTCTCTGCTTTCCTATCCCAACAAGAACCTAAGACCATAGAAGAATCCTTAGATGATGAGAGATGGGTAATAGCAATGCAGGATGAATTGAACCAGTTCAAGAGAAATAAGGTTTGGGAATTAGTTGAAAGACCACATGATTATCCAGTAATAGGAACTAAATGGGTCTTTAGGAATAAACAGGATGATCAAGGGATAATAACTAGAAATAAAGCAAGATTAGTAGCTAAAGGATATAATCAAGAAGAAGGAATAGATTATGATGAGACCTTTGCACCTGTAGCCAGGTTAGAAGCCATTAGAATTCTTTTAGCCTATGCATCTTATATGAATTTTAAATTATTTCAGATGGATGTTAAATCTGCCTTTTTAAATGGTTATTTAATGGAGGAAGTTTATGTTGAGCAACCTCCTGGTTTTGAAAATTCTCAAAAACTAGATTCTGTTTTCAAACTTACTAAAGCTCTTTATGGCCTTAAACAAGCACCTAGAGCTTGGTATGAAAGACTAAGTTCTTTTCTTTTGAAAAATGATTTTACTGTTGGACTAGCAGATCCAACACTCTTTAAGAAAACTGTGAAAAATAATGTTTTGTTGGTTCAAATTTATGTTGATGATGTAATTTTTGGATCAACCAATAAAATTCTTTGTCATGAATTTTCAGAATTAATGCAAAAAGAATTTGAAATGAGTATGATGGGAGAATTAAATTTCTTTTTGGGTCTTCAAATATTTCAAAAAGATTTTGGAAATGTTTTAAATCAATGCAAATACATTACTGATTTACTTAAGAAATTTGGACTTGAAAACAGCAAGACATTTACAACTCCTATGTGTACTAATATAAAACTTGATTTGGATGAAACTGGAAAATCAGTGGACAACAAGTTATATAGAGGTATGATTGGTAGTTTGTTATATCTTACTGCTAGTAGACCAGATATAATGTATTCAGTATGTCTTTGTGCTCGATTTCAATCAAATCCCAAAGAATCCCACTTAACTGCTGTTAAACGAATTTTTAGATATTTAAAATGTACTATTTATCAATCTCTGCTTTATCCAAAAACCTCTGATTTTAATTTAATTTCATATTCAGATGCTGACTTTGGAAGCTGTAGATTAGATAGGAAGAGTACTTCAGGAACATGTCACTTTTTAGGAAAGTCTTTAGTATCATGGTCTAGTAAGAAACAACACTCAGTTGCCCTGTCAACAGCCGAGGCAGAATATGTGTCTGCAGGTAGTTGCTGTGCACAGGTGTTGTGGATGAAAAACACTCTTATGGACTTTGGATTAAATTTCAATAATACACCTATTTTATGTGATAATACTAGTGCAATTAATATTTCAAAAAATCCTATTAGTCATTCTAGAACTAAGCACATTGATATAAGACATCACTTTTTAAGAGATCATGTGTTTAAAAAGGATATATTTTTAGAATTTGTAAATACAGAAAATCGATTAGCAGATATTTTTACTAAACCACTTCCCACGGCAAGGTTTGAATTTATTAAGGGGGAGTTAGGTTTATTTAATTTTAAATAGTTTTTTTTAATCTTATTCTGTTTTCGAATTATGCTTAATTTTTGTTTCCCGCTATAAGTAATTTTATTTTGTTTTAAATAAAAGTAATGATTAGTGATTACACGGGAATCAAGGCTGTCAGAACCGTTTCACCTTCTAAACTGTTTCACCTTTTTCGGAAACCCTTTCGAAAACCTAAAACCGCACATCTGCTCCAAAACCCTTTTCTGAATCTTCAAACCCTAAACTTTCGAACCTTCAGAAATTGTTGTTGAAATGGCAAAGACTAAGCGTCCAGATGAAGCTGAGAGCAGTGCTGCAAAGAAACCTAAAGTAGTTGGTCGGAAAATACTGCAAGGTAAAGTCATCGATTTAGAATGGCTGTTTGAAACTAATTTACTGTTGAAGCAAGCGTTGTCGTTTCAAAGCCTTGAGCAAGCTTTTAATAGTGAAAATTCTGAGTTTCTTTATGAGGCAGAAATGAGACATTTCTTTAGAACTGTTCAGTTTAGCCTTGGAGATACGGAGGATAGTTTATTGGCTCAAATAGAGGATAAGGACTTTTCCATATCATCTGTAGAGATAAGTCAAATTCTTAACTGCCCTCATGAAGGAGTTTTTCATTTCGATTTACGGAATATTGGAGATTCTGTACATAAGTCTGAAGACATTATGTCTTTTCTGTTTGGAACCAGAGTGATAAAGAAAATGTTTATTAAAGATTTGGAGCCCGATCAGAAAATCTTGGTAAAATTTGTTCAGACTGGTTTAGCACCAAGGATGGCTGAGATGGAGAAAATCCTATACCCTGACATGTACATAATGTATCTTCTGATGTGTGATATTAAGTTTAATTTTCCTCGGTTTATGATAAGATATTTGAATTACTGCTGTCAGAGTGAAGCAAGAATGACCTTTTTCCCTTATGGAAGGTTCATTTCTTTGTTTTTGTTTAAAAGAGGAATGATCAGATTGGTAGATGCTGGGGTGAAATGTCACCACAGTAATGTTTTTAATGCTGGAACTTTGAGGAAAGTAGGATACTTCTGGAGCACAATTAAAGGAAAACTCTTACCTGTTGGAGCTGAGGAAGACTCGGAGAGTGCTCAGGCTCAACCAGCTAAGTCCAAGGAGGGACAAGCAGAATCAAGAGTTAGTACAGTGGCAAGGAGAATTCGCTTTGAGATGGAGGAAGTTGAGGAAGAGATAAGTCAAGAAGGACTTCAATCTAGAAGGAAGAGGTCAATTGATGATGAAATTATCTCTCCTGCCTTGAAATCCTCTGAACCGGTAATTTCTTATTCATTTGTGAGAGAAGCTGTTGTGGAGCAGACTGCACCGATAGAGGAACCAGTAGCTCAACCGGAAATCCAAAAAGAACCTCAATCTGCTGCTGTAGCTGTTGAAAAAGTAATTCCACAAGAACAACTTATGGAGGCAGTGCCTGGTGAAGAAGTGGCCCGACCTCAAGATTTACATGAAAATATTGTTCTTGACCATTCAGTAGAAGTCAGAGAGACTACTGTTCGTGATGAACGTACTTCTGAAGCTAATACAGAGGTACTTCAGGAAGATTTTTCAGTGGAAGAGTTTCAAGCTTCAAAAGCTAGTTCAGTGGATCAACCTTGTCAGGACAAGGACAAAGAACAGTCAGATGCAGATTCTTTACCACTTGCCCTGCCTCATCAACCTATTTCTGGACATGAGAATAGAGCACAGGGTGCCCCTGATTCGAGAAAAGAAGAAGTTGTTGAGTTGTACAAGCGTATCTCTCAGTTAGAATCTGAGAATGTTAGTCTCAGAAATTCTCTGAACTTAGAGCAGTTGAAGTTTCAGAAGCTGAAAGAATGTACTGTTTCAAGACAGGAAGTAGATTTGTTTAAGACTGATATGTTGCATGCTGTTGATCAGTTAAAATCAGAGATGGTAAAGAAAGATGATTTGTCTGAGATGAAAATTTACATGGAGAATAAATTTGAGTCTGTTGCAAACAATACTGTGAGTGGATCAGGTTCTTCACCTGATTTGATTCGAAGATTTCAAGCAATTACAGGAGCACTAAGCAATATGAGTGACAGATTACACGATCTTCAGTGTAATAGTGCCCCTTTGTCAGTTTTGCTAGATAATCAGAAATTTTTAGTGGATCAGTTGACATCTGGAGAGCAACCGATTAGGATTCTTTTGAATCAGTTATCAGAAAAGCTGGCTCTTTTTGTTGAAAAAGAAGAAAGAATGCATGAGTTTTTCAGAGTTAATTTGATTGAAGATATTCATATGACTCAAGAGAACAGAGATCTTATCATCAAGTTAGGAGATGGGATGATGAAGAGGCTCAGAGAACAGTTTACAGAGATCAAGACCGCGATTCAAAGGAGGTAGACACCTTTTTCCCTGTCTTATCCATGAACCTTGATTCCTCTGTATATCACAATCGTTTATATATATAACAGCTTGTGAATGAAAATTCTCTTCTTTTGTTTTTGTTTTGTTGTTATTTATTGATTTATGATTGAGTTAGCCAGTATAACAAATTCACTTATTCATATACAGTTAATTATAGCATTTACTTATAATTCAGTGCAATATTGAATGTGTTCAAATCCGTAATTTTTTCATTCTTTTTGATATCAAAAAAAGGGGGAGAATTTGGATAAACACAACATTTAAATTCATTTGTTTCCTATGAAGAAATTTGGATATATAGGAGAAGACATTTATCTTTTATCTATTTTTTAGCTGAAAATTTATTTTTATGGGGGAGAAATTTTATTATAGTTAAATATTGTTTTAATCCTTTCAGAATTCTAAAATTTTATAAAACTAATTTTTTCAATAAAGATTGCAATTAAATTAGTTCTATTATTTTATGGGTTTTTTGATCATCAAAAAGGGGGAGATTGTTGAGCAATGTATTGTTTTCAAACAATTCAAAATAATGTTTTTTAAAGGGGGAGATTATTTTAAATAATACTCTGTCTCTTTATGATGATTTTGATGCTCACAAATACCCTTAATTATTTACTAATTATTTCGTTGAGTATTTTGCAGGAATTTATTTTATTTATTTATTTCATATAACGAGATTTCATACTTCATTTATTCCGAGATCAATTTTAGCGTGTTCTGGAATCACTGTAGCGCAAGATCAATTTTAGCGTGTTCTGGAATCACTGTAGCGCGAGATCAATTTTAGCGCGTACTGGAATCACTGTTCATACCCTATGTTGATGAACGTAACGTATGGATGAAAAGTTTACTTTTTACGTTAAAAGAAACGTATGGTTAAGGAACCTTACGTTATTTTGAAACGTATGGTTAATGAACCTTACGTTGTTGAAAGGTATTGAAGAAGAACATTACGTTTGGAAGGAACCTTACGTTTTCGTTGTTGGACAAGTATGGAAGAGAAACTGTACGTTAGTTTTCAGTGTTGAGTTTGTTTCTCAAGAGTATGGATCATCAACCTTACTTTTATAATCAACCGTACGTTCTTTGAAGAGTTGAAGCGAGACAAAGTATGGATGATCAACCCTACGTTTGAATGCTGAAGAGAAAGTATGTATGTTCAACCTTACGTTCTGAACCTTACGTTTGTGAACCTTACGTTTGTGAACCCTACGTTTGGAGCCACGTTATCAACCCTACGTTTGGCGTCGGGATATTTTTGACAGACGATGTTTCCTTTTGCATTGGTCAAACAAGCGGTTTATTAAGCGGATTTCGAGCTGATTCTTAAGTACGACTTTGACTGAATCAAAGACGATTTACAACGGATTAATGATTGATTTAAACGGAGCTTTTTGTGCCGATTCTTCAGGGGAGTTACAACGGCTCTGTTATTTCATTTAATATCGCGAATCTAAAGGAGATTTTTATGGATCTATTTATGCGGAAGAATTTCTCAGATTTGAATATATATGTTCTATCTTGGAAACTTCGGATATATATATACACAGGAAAGTGTGTGAAAGATATAGATTGATCTTTTAACGAGCAAGAAACAGAGACTGTGTAAAGGCGTTCTTTTCTGGTGATCGAGAAGAAGTGTAAAACCTTTATTACCGAAGGAAGATCTTGATAGCAGATTCACGTGTTCTACATCGACTATCTGTTGTGAATCTATTGCTGCTGAAGTTGTGAAGTTTCTGGTAATATCTATTGCAACTGGATCGACTCAGAACTGTTCTGATTACAGATCTTTATTTTCTGAAGACAACGATCTATCTACTGTCAATTGCATTCTGTTGCAATTGTGAAGAACAACTGGAGAAGTGTTTTCTTTATCGAAACCCTTTTTATTTTTGAGTGATCAGCTTCTCGTTCTAAGCTGTGTGGGTTCGTGTTTGAACCAGGAAGGCTGTGTTTGCCTGAAACTTGTAAAGGTGTCAACTGCCTGTACTCAGTTGTGGACAGGTCTGTGGAAACGAGGACCAGATAGTGAAAATCACCAAGCTCGTGGATTTGAGCGTTGGTGGAGTGGACTAGGGGCCTTCTGTTCCCCGAACCACTATACATCCGTGTGTTCATGCTTTTACTTTTTCCGCTGCATATTTAATCGTGCAAAATCATAGTGGACAGAATTTGTCTAAATTGAAGAGATTATAATAATTTTGAAAAGACACAATTCACCCCCCCTCTTGTGTGTAATCCGTATATTCAGATCCAACAGATATAAGATCTACCCTACTATCTTATGTTAGACAATGATACAATTTTTTACCTTATAATATGAATATAAAAATATTGAGTCTCTTTACATTCATTTGAGATAAACACCCCTCATTATTATGTATTAAGACACATTGTAATATAATTAATTTTATTTGAAATTTCACAGATAACCCTACACTGATATATATTCATAGTTTTACATGGAATATTAATTGTGATATTCTAAATCAGTAATAAATTTTGAGTCTATGTCGAGATAGAACATATATTTACAAAATAAAATAAAATTCATCTAAAGGAAGAATAATAAAATTATGATTTACATATTCTAACAAACATCAACTTGGTATATAGTAATCATATAAATCGAATATTTATTAATAATTAAATATAAAATCATTAGGGTACTAACTTTAATATCCTACAAATCATTCAATATATAATGGAATAGATGGAATAATATACCAATAATAAAGTTGAAAATCTAGATTAGAGGATATGTGTGTCTTAATTACCTTGATTCACTTCAGTGATATCCATTACAAATGTATTTCCTTGATCACTTGGTATTGGAAGTTTCTGGGGTATATAATACTTATTTTCCCATTGGTTACATTAAAAATTTTAAAAATTAATAGTCTCCTTGAATTTAAAACATTTAATTATTAGTGGTAAAATTTGAATAATGTTATTTTCCTCCACCATATTATCCAATATCTTAATTATTATTTGGTATGGGATTTATTGATATTCTCCTTTACACAAATAAAAAATATTCCTTTTCATTTGAGGCATGTCCCTAGGTACCTCATCCCACAATCATAACATATGGTAAATTGATTCTTCAATAGTAGATACCATTTTTTTCCTTGTAATACTTTTATATATTTTTATATATATTACCAAATCTAGAATCTGATACCATATGTGATTCTATGGCTTAGTGTCCTAGAATTAATTTTATAAAATTATTATATATCTTTTATATTGTGCGTGGACATATTCTGAAGGAAAATGAGATAAATCTTAAACATAATATAAGATAAAAAATTTGATACCACAGTTGAGTATGGAATGTAGTTTTTACCCAAGGTACGACATAATATGGGTTAGCACAGGGTGTTTATACTCCTCGCTCATTGGTGGTACGTTCTGAGAATTAATTAATTAATTATTGAATCAATTTATTCATTTCAATGTAGCAGAATTTTATATAAGAATACTTATAGGGTTAATTTTCCATGGTTATCCTCATAATACTTTAATCTCTAATGACACTCTCTATCCTCCTATTGGTGTATCACATCAGACAATGATGAAATCTCAGATCAGAGTAGATTAGGATGTAATGAACACAATGATCCCTCTTCCTCATTGAAAAGCACATTCTTCATCAATGAATGATCTAGAAACTAGGTAGTACTTTTCACTTGGTGATTTAAACCCATTGATTATATTTATTGATAATATTCGTACTTTTACTAGGGTTTGGTCAAACTTGGGATAATTTCATGCACCCTTGTATTGAAATATTAATTTATACCATTGGTTTCTAATCCCAGATTACCATTCCTAATCATTGGCCAAGAAACCTTGTCCAACAATCATCTAAACCATTTTTATGGTGCTTTTATCCAATTTATTATTCCCTTTCATCACCGGTAGGGCACCACAGTCCTTTTTCAACATTGAAGGGTGGTACCGAGCCTGATTGGACCCCCAGAACTGTGACAGATCGAGAAACAAAACAACGATTGAAGAAGTATGGCCATATCTAGGATATTGGAGAGACATGGGAGATTGTTTTAATTAATGATGTATAAATCCACAGTCGTGTAAGGATCAGTGTCATATATTTCATGTGAAGAATCCCAAAAGAACAACGGAGTCTTATTTCAAAGGAACGATGGATGAAAACCCTAATTCTTTTCTATATCCCTAATTTTTATAGAGATTTAATTGAATCTAAATAAGAAATACAATATTTAGATGATAATATAGGATTTGAGAAATCTGTGAAAAAGTTGACTACACACTGTGTACAAGAACGAAAACATGACATATAGCCCCTCAACGACGATGGATGGGGTTTTTGTAAAACATATGGATGACACTGTGTGTATCCCTCCTAGACATTGTGTACCCCTTCCATAGTTGGAAAACCCATGCGGAGGATCACATAGAAAGGAAACCAAGTAGAAATATATAGCTAGGGACACATTCGTGTACCCAAGTACATGGACACGACCATGTGACCTGGGAGGCACCTTGTGCAAGGCCACACGATGTTTATTGAGTACACAAACACAGGGTTCGGTACACTTACATGGCTAACATGACATGGACCGATCCCAATTTGTTTGAAAAAACCATTTTCCACCTACACAGTGTGTACTAATATATTGGATGGGAGCTATGTGACATCCAGGGCCATGTCTATGTAGTGTAGTAGGACTACACTCGGTGTGGGTCCCATCTCACTCCATGTACCCCTTGATCACTTTTTAGGAAACTTCATAGTATTGTATATCCTTCTTTTAAAATAATATTTTGTATTGTGAGTATCCTATCCTAATATTTTCATGTAAAATGTGATGGTGACCATTGTTGTGTCATTTGAGATACGATGTGTAATGTTCAATCCATGGGACTTGTTGGGGTGACACTCGATGATGAAAACAATCAGGAAGAATCACCAAATAATACCAATTTGTACACTCCAAAATAGTGGGTTAGTGTATTATTATACCTTTATGGTGGAACTCCCCATCATTTTTTGTATAGGTCCTCTGTATCTACCTTTTGAGGGGAACCCACCTACCGGTTATGGTGCAAGTCCTCGATGACCAGAGTGGAACTCCCTCTTGTACTAGAGATATGGCCCTGTAATTTTGAGCAGAACCACTCTATCAAGTAGTGTACGGGTCCTTAGTGACTATAGTGGAACCCCCCTATCACACCAGTGTGTGGGAACTTTACCTTTAGAGTGGAACCACTCATCAGTATGGGCGCAATAACTCTAACTTACTGAGTAGAAACCCCTATCAACATTGGGCAGGGGTCATCGTGACACTAGAGTGGAACCCCTCATCATCAAGGTCATGGGTCCTTTGTGAATACAATCAGAGTGGAGCCCACCTAATAAACTAGGGGTGATTCATCTACCATGATTTTGTATCTCCTCAACTATACAACATAGTGATGAGGCATGGAATGACTTGGATGAATACTTCTCGACAGATGAGTGAGATGTTGGGCATCATTGATGGGTATTTGGAAATATTGTCTACTCTTCTTCTTGGGATAAAATATAAAATGGAGATCCACTTAATCTATCTTTTTAACTTCTTCATTTTACTAAGCATATATATATATATATATACTTTTTATCCACATCTTGGATTTGATTACTCTTTCTAAAGAAGAGGTGAAGACGCACAAGGAATGCCAAGTGATTTTCATGTTTTGATTCTCATGGTTGGATGAGTATTCTCTACTTCTATAGGTGGTGAATAAACTATGGGTATTTCATCTATTCACCATTTTTATCCACTTTTTTTTGGATGATGTTACATTCAATTTTGGTTTTGGTTGAGTTTTTCTCTTTGATTGTATCTTGAATATATTATCTTCTTATTAATTTTTAATCTCTTACTACCCCTCCTTCAACTTTTGGTGAATCATATTGGGTATATATATACTAACCCTTGAATGGGATTTTCCCACATTTTTAATGTCTTATGAAGATGAAAGATGGGTCAGAAGTTACATTAGAGGATCTTAGGGATATCTGGTACATTAGTCCACGTATAGTGGTCGCAACATGGGATTCCAAATATGGGATATCTTATTAGTTTACTTTTATAGTTTTTTCAAGTTTAGACATATTTCTAGTTGGGAGTGTGTCTTTACCCTTTACCTTTTAGTCTATACTACCTTACCTTTATACTTTCAAGATGTTTTACATGCATTATTGTTTCTGTAACATTTTTTCTTCTTTTTCATTTAGTATATCTTCAATTTTGCATCAATATTGTTGTGTGTTTTCATATAGATACCTAGGTAAAAGAATCCCCATGTTAGTTATTCTTTAGGATCTAGTCTCCATCCACTAGACTATGGGAACATGATTAAGGTAGTTGCAGATCGAGCCACATCATGGGTTGGGTTATAAAATATTTTTATAAGAGGATGTTCATTCCATAGGACATTGTTTGGACTACCTCAATTAAGGAAATACTATCAAATTATTTAGAGTCTGGATCTCAGGCCAAGGAGTCTAGTGATGGTGCTGGTAGCCAACGAATCGATTCACAAGGATCCTAAAAACCTACTTGTTGACTCGGAATGATGATTCATTCATTACAGGAATCAATGGTACGTGCATCATATATGATTGAGGCTTTGACTGTCCTTCTTATTTCATATACCCATTATTGTTATTAAAAATATATCTACTCATCTGAACATGGTACATATTGATGAATCCTAGGATGAATATATGATGAAAAATAGTTAGGATGCTAGTTACGGATAATTAATAAGATCTGAAGAGCAACGAGTCCTCAGTTCAGAGTTTGTCCTGTAAGCCCCTTCCTCTAGATGGACAGGTAGAACCACCTACAACTATCAAGTAGTAGGTACTTCCCATAAGAGTGGATGGATATGCATGCAATCTTAGAATGATCCACGAGTTCCATAATCGAATGTCACTAAGGTTCCATTGTGAGACAAATCATCGGGTAGTATAGGATTGGAAAAATTTGGCGGTTAGTATATTCAGGCTTGTTCAGACCCTGATAGATTAGGTGGTTTCACTGGAAGTTAGCCACTTTTATAGAGTATATGGGAACTAGTGGAGTCATGTATAAATATCCATGATTAGTTGACACACTCATAGACTGAATTCCAACAGCTGTTCCATGAGGATTACATCCCCTCCTACTTTCCCTCAGTACAGTTCCAAGAGCTTATGGGGCTACATCAGCGAGGGATCAGTGGCTAGGTATACATTGAGTTTCACATACCATATGTGATACTCCCTTCATAGGATCCAGGATGGCCACTTCCAAGAATGGATGTTTGAGAGAGGACTCTGCAGGGAGAGACAAACTAACATTGTGCCCCTATGCATACTCATCTTTTTTGGGGTTTTAAATAGGGCACATTGGATAATGATATTTCTATCACAGGGATACCAAATTTCGGTATCTAGTAGTAGGTTCCATAGAGGGGAGTCTTATGCAGCAACAAGAGGAACTGAGGTTCTAGGATCTTGGTACATGGGGACTCCCCATGATTAGAATCAGGAATATGGTGAGAGGCATTAAATAAATCGATAGAACCCCGAAGAGGGGTTGCACATTACTTGTGATGAGATAGTTCAGATGGAGTGAGATTTCCCAAATGGTTGTGTTGAGTAGCACAAGAAGAAATATAATGGACTACTATGGTAAAGGTAACACTATGATGAAGGGTCTACCAAGCATAGAAATGGTGGTCCCTAGGTAGGTGAAGCTGGTAGATGAGTAGTAGGATATATGTTTTGTGATGACATTATGAGTTCCTTCCACCACCACCACTAGTTGGATCACATTAGGCTTATGGAATTATTGACTGGGGCCATAGAAAGCTAAATTCATTGGAGGTTTATGATTCTAAAATGCTTTATATAATAGGAGGTATCATCTATGTGATTTCTACTCTTGCTTCAGTATTAGTATAAATAGGTTATAGTCATTCCTTTATCTCTATTCTCAAGGTGTGTGAGCTGAAGCTCCCAATTGAGGATCTATCCTATCTGATTCGTCTTGAGGTTCCTATAAGGAATAATTATTATTTATATATTATCTTTTTGTATGGTGATCTATCAGATGGTGGAGAGAGGTTCACATGGTACATTTTAGTAATCATGATGGAAGCCTATAATGTCATCTTGGGTATGGAATGGTTGTCCATGGTCCTAAACTAGACTGACTATCACCACAGAAAAGATAGATGCATTCACAATGATTGAATGAGATTATCCTTTTCTGGTGAAAGGTATATAATTATGGGATGAGTGAGTTTTTTGACCATGAGGTTTCATCGTATCACCCATAAGTTAGTGAGTATATCCCTTGGTGTAGCAAGATCTTCTGGTATTTGGGTATCTAAATTTGTGGATGATTATATGGACATCTTCCCTGATAACATTTAGGGACTACCTATGAGGGAATAGATTGAGTTTTTCATTGGCTTACATCTAGTCACAACTTTGAAATTTTATGTGTCATATTGGGTGGATCCTACAGAGCCTCGAGAGTTGTGGTTGCAGTTGGTGTACCTTTGAGAGAAAGGCTTCATCAGACCCGATGTGTCTCCCTGGGAAGATCTGGTGTTGTTCATGAAAAAGGTGGGTAGAAGCTTTTTATTTTCATGTATTATCATCACTTGAAACCAGCCATAATAAAGAACAAGTACCCCTTTCTGAGTATTGATGACCTCTTTGATGAGATGTGAGTCACGAGATGGTTCATGACGATTGATCTCAGGTCCGACTACAACCAGTTGAGGGTTTTTGAGGATGATATTAAAATGATGACATTCTGATGTAACTATGAACACTATGAGTTTCTAGTGATTCCCTTTGGTGAAAAAACTCCCACCTACTGTGTTTATGGAGTTGACGAATAAGGTTTCCTAGATGTACTTGGACTAGTTTGTTGTTGACTTCATTGAAGACACACTCATCTACTCTACATTAAAAGTGGGGCATGTAGACAACCAGATGATGGTCCTAGATTTTCTTCAACAATATCATCTCAATGGAAATATCTCAATGTTCCATTTATGGATTCATGAGTTTTACTTTATGGGGAATTTAATATTTGATCATGGTTTTTCCATGGACACAGTAAAGATTAGTGATTTTCTTACTTGGGATCCAACCAAGAGTGTTTCAAAGGTATGTAGTTTTCTTTCCATAGTGGGGTAATATAGGAGGTTTACAGTATACTTATCTAGAATTGAATCCCCTTTAAACACAATAACGCATAAATGGAAACTATTTACCTAGTTTGAGAAGTGTGAGAGTTCCTTTTAAGAGTTAAGGCTAAGGATAATGAGCGCTTTAGTGTTGAGACTTCCACATGTGGGCATTGATTATGTTATATATTGTCATTCCTCAAGAACTAGGATTGACTACTTACTGATGCAGTTATATGCATTTATCACATACATGTCGAGGTAGTCGAAACCACATGAGAATAACTATATGACTCATGACATAGAGATAATAGGGGTAGTCCTAGAATTGATGTTGTTGAGGCACTACATTAAAGGAGAGTGATTTTGTTGTTTACTTAGACCATCAGAGTCTCAGGTATGTCTTCACGTAGATAGACCTAAACATGATACAACAACGCTGGTTGGACTTATTGTAGGTATATGACTTAGAGATACAATATAGTGCATGGATGAGAAACAAAGTAGAATATTCCCCTAACAGGATGTCCCGAGATCACTTAGTGATGGAGGCTTGGAGTAGTTGGCCTCCTTGTAGCAGACCCTGGTGGAACAAGAGGGTAAAACCTTTCTGTAGTTTATGGTGTTGAATCCTACATTTATTGAGCACGTGAGGGATTCCCAACTAGGAGACATCAACTATGATGTCTTATGTGATCAGATATCAACATTTAACTCACTAGGTAAATATTATAAAGGAGGGAATCATGTCATCTTTTTCCAGGTATGGACGGTGGTTCCATTCATGATACTGGATGAGGTAATACGAGAGTTCCACACTCTTCCACTAGCTATACATCTTGGTTTGGAGAAGATTTATAGAAACTTTAGTGGATGTTTTGATGTATTTAAATGAGTTGTAGTGTAGATGAGTTTGTCTCTTGATGCCTCATATATGTGTAGGTGACGGATGAGGACCATGTTTTAGAAGATTTTTTTCAGCCCCTTCAAATCATGGTGTTGAAAAGTGATTCCATATCCATGGACTCTGTGATAGATATTCCACTCACAAGAAGGGCCATGACACCATCTGGGTGATAGTTGAATGACACATGATTTTAGAAAAATTCCTTGCTATTTGAGAGTAGAGTTTGGTGGATAGTGTGGGGGAACCTGTACATACGAGATATCGGTCTCCTTCATGGTGTTCCCTCAACCATTTTCTCTGATCATAATGCATATTTTACATCATGATTATGGAGAGTCCTGTATGAGGAATTTTGAAACAAATAAGGACTAGTAAAACCTTTCACCCCAAGACTGATGGGAATATTGTGCTCACTATTCTATTATTGAAGTATATACTAAGGGATTGCTTGTTACACTCTGTCTAGAGCTAGAAGTATCACTTTAAATTGTTATATTTTTCATAAAATAACTAATACCACTCAACCATCGACATGGAACCTTTTGAGGCCCTATATGGAAGACCCTGCTGATCATCATTGTACTAGACATAGATAGTTGAGACATATCTTGTGGGCCTAGAGATGGTGGCAGGTGACAATGGAGAAATTCCACATCATCCAAGAGTGGATGAGGATGACAAAGAAACTCCACATCATCCACGTTGATGGTAGCATGGGAATCACTCGGAGAGCACTTAGGAGCGGGAGGCTCATATTCATTCTCAATACCCTAATATTTTTGTGTAGCCTTTGTTTTGGATTTTAGGGAGGTAAATCTCTAATATGGGGAGAATATAATGAATTGGATTTACCGATTTTATTTTTTGACAATTTCTAAGAAAATTCTGAGTCCAAGTGCTGAGATGGCGTGTAAATCCGAGGCCCAGTGTTCCCGGAATAGTTCAGTGGAAAATGTTATGTTTTTAATATAATGCACAAGAGGTTTTCCTAAAAAATTGGAATAAAATCTTAATGGGTACCCAGATCAGAAATATGATGGAATATTGGAGCTCAGAGTAGTGGCTTTACCCTAGCCACAACCTAACATTAGTTGGCACATGTCATCTGTAGAAAAAGTCATCAGGGGAGTAATCGTAAATAAAATAATTAAATAAAAATTAATTTATTTTGAAATCCTGATTACTCATAAATGGTAACTCGAATTCGATATCTAAGAGCACCATTGAGTTCATAAGGTGGTGTTTTCTTTAGGCAATTCCTGACATCAGTTGGCGCAGGTCGACTATGAAAGTTAATTTTTGGACTTTTTAAAAGAGAATAAAATAAACCTTAAAAGTTTATTTTATTTAATTCTGATGTTTCACAACAAAATAATGATGCTACGATGCTATGACGAGGTTGATTGTTTTATTTAATAAAAAAAACAGCGTGGAGACACTACAGCACATCAACATGAAAATGATGAAATGAGTTTTCTCCATTTAATAGCTTGGCAGGGATGTATGATTAGATTCACAATCCTGGAGAAATTATCTAAAAGATCTGGAGAAAAAAATCATTGGAAGAACCCTCCCATTAGGGGATTATTATTTCTGATGAATTATTGATCACTAATGACAATAAGCCCTCCTCTTTGAAGGATCTCTCCAATGATGAAGACATAATGATCGATCTTCATCAGCGAGTGATCCAAACCCTGATAGGGGCTGTCTTTTGAATTCTTTCCTTGTTCCTATTTTCAACAACGAATGTGGACTAACCCATGGACTGGTTGATCTGTGGGTCAATTGTTCTTGGGGTATGGTTACACTGTGGGATTTAAAGGGATTAAACATTAGTGATTATCCTTGTTATTTCATCCCTTTTTTCTAATGTGATGAATGAAGTCCCAAACGAACAAGAATGACATTCATTATTTGGGTGTTATTTGTGTTTTCCCCTACCTAATTCTTTCATTCTTCACCGACAAACCCATGTGGTCGTGTGAGTCTCTACTGGGAGGTTCTGAATGTGTCCG
Organism: Viscum album; assembly: GCA_963277665.1. Taxonomy (NCBI): domain Eukaryota; kingdom Viridiplantae; phylum Streptophyta; class Magnoliopsida; order Santalales; family Viscaceae; genus Viscum; species Viscum album. The sequence continues at coordinate 996,151,246 of OY728147.1, forward strand.
GACCTTGTAGCAATGACAAGATGATTTGGAGACCACATCAATGAAGATGACAACCTAAGGATTTCAAGGGTTTCCCTATTTCAAAAAATAAGGTACCAGAGGAGACAAGGTGGTCTGCAGAGCAGAACTCACTGGCAACGGCAGATGGCGGCACGTGGTCCAGTGGGACCACACTGATGAAAGGGGCATGCGCCGATGGAAGGGGCCCATGGTGCATGACAACAGAAGGTGACTAGGGATACCGACGATGACCATGACCAAGACCTGGTGGTAGACCACATAACATGACTATAAACCTTGGTCCCGTGGGACCACGAAGGCTGACCGCATGGACAAGGCAGGGATGTGGAAGCGGCCGCGTCTGGATGGAACAAACTGGCCCACTCGAGCGGGCCAGGTTGGAGCAGGCGGGCTAGGAAAACAACAGTTTGAGATGACAGAACATGGCAAGACCAGCTAGGGTGGGCCAGTAGAATAGGCCATGCCTAGTTGGGGTGGACCGGGTCGGTCCGACCGGGTTGGACCGAACCCATACCCAAATGAGCTCTTTTCACTAAAACCCCTTAATTTTCAAACCGTATGTCTGTTTGACGAGCCATTTGAGGCATTAGGACCCTCATGATGAGGCGATCCCTTTGTGATAATCTACAAGAGTTATTATGGAGGGTTGAGTACAACCTTTTTGGATCAAAGAGTAAGTTCTCCCGGAACGAGTGTGCTAAGAGTGGAATCCAGTGGCTGACAGTGACCTACATGGAGCGTGTCTCCAACGGAGTGTGTATCCTATTCTTATATGGAGTGTGTTTACTAAGAAGTGTGTCACCTGTGCTTATGCAGAGTGTGTATCCTATAAAGACACATAGTGTGTCTCCTATGAAGACCCAGAGTGTGTCTCCTTGGATTTGTATATTTCTAGAGCTTATACATATATATATTTCATATACATATAGTAGTGTGAGATGACTCTAATGAATCTATGGACTGTACTTCTTAGAGGCTACACTTCATGTACCTTTTTGGTAGTCTTCTTTGTGCATTTATTTGTGGTATACCTTTGTGTTTTGGGGTCTATAGTGAGTATTGTTTTACTCACACCTGTATGGGATTCGCTTACACTTGTTGGGTCTTGTGAATATGATCAACATCTTTGATAGGAGCCTTAGTGAACCCGACATAGGTGGTACTTAGAGGGAGACCCGATAGATGATGTTCAGTTTAGAAACTTCTGATAGCTTTTGTACCTACCCTTCAAGTAGGGTTTTTGGTAGATGGATTCTGGGATATTGAACTTTTCTTTTGTTGGGATTGTACTCTATCCCCCATTACTTTCAGTCCATACTGTTTACTATGTGTGGGTTTTCTTAGTGGTATACATGCATGTCTACTCACTTCTCTTGGTTTCAACACTTTTTCTTAGAGACAGGTGTGTGTGTGTGTACATGTACTTGGGAAAATGCCTCCCACATATGGGATATTCCTACTTAGCGCTAGTTTCCATCCCCTGGCCTATGGGAGGAAGGATTGGGGTAGTCATGGCATAGGCCCTGGGGGATGGGTCGTGATAAGATAATACCCCCATAAGGTCTAGTACACTAGAGTTAGCATGGTACCAAAAGTTATTGTACTCTGGTATCTTTCTAGATAACCAAAAATGAAGGTCGATTTTGTTTAATGTCATTCCAAACTATATAGGAAAACACTATATAGGATTTTACTGATACTTTAAATAATGTAACATAAAAAAACCCTATATAGGTCCAACATTTGAGAACCACATTCCTTATCGACCTACTTGGGTCACTAAACCTACTGTGCATGGGGAATCGGTAATCAAAATCACCATCAAACATCATGAGATAGATCCACACCACCTTCCTTCATAATGAATTAGATAAACCTATGAGACCGATTGAATATACCACCAGAAAAACCTATACTGGAAAACACCATTTATGTTTTTTTGACACTTTAAACAATTGGCCTCTATCATTTGTAATAATCACACACTAGCATTCTAAAACATGTGAATCCTATGTGCCCAATATGATGCATGATATGCCTCTTTCCTTGGACATCAAAGATTCAAAATCAATATATTTTCTTTTTCCAATTTTCCAAGATCCATAATTCCTCAATATATCATAACACCCACACATAATGTGTGTTTCTCAAATGGAATGTTATATACAAATATAATGTCATATATCATAGTAGAAATCCCATATCATTTTAAACTAGGACTTATTACAGGAACACCTTCTCTTAATGAACTTGTCTGATATCAATCATAGGTTCTGATAAATTATTAATTCTATAGTTGACCATATCCCAAATAGAAAATTAAATGTAAATGAACACCTCTGATGACACATTGTAATGTCCTAACTTGGGTGCAACTATATTGGTGCTTTGAGAGAGTTCACCCAAGGCCCTTACTACTTATCGACATCCTCTAGAATATAAAGAGGCATACTTTATGCTTTATAGAGAAATGGCTCGGACCACCATTTATGTGGAATCTGATTTTGGATTATAATAATTAACTTTCTTATTAAAACCTATTTATTTTATTTATCTTTTAATTTAGTAGCTGACTTTGGTGGTATATACAAGATAGAAAGATCACCTTAGGAACCCATAACTTATTGATAAAATATTCAGATTCATAGTCTAATAATAATAAACGCATTATTTCATTATTTATATCTAAACCATGATCAATTAATGTTCACTTTTTTATGCATTTTTTTTCAATAAAACACTCAATGAAATATTTTGGATTGAATTTTTAACTTGTTCTAATAAAATTTTATAACATTGGTGCTATCAACATTTATAAAAAATCCTATAAAACATTATAGAATAAGGAAAATTGGTTTAAAGAATCATTTCATATGATATTATACTAAAAAATATGATACATCTATTGTGTATATTGAATTTTAAGAGTATTTATAAATTAATTAATCAATCCCCTTACATCTACATTGTTTTTTCTAAGAGTGAGATGAGGTTTTTGAATTTTAAATTTTTTTTACACTTTTATTTCTTATTTGATGGTTTTTAACATGTTATTTATTTTTTTCTACAAAGGAATTTTATATTACATTTATTTTTTTTTATTAAATTAATTCTTATATTCTTTTTTATATTTCTATAGAAATTATACAAAATTTATTTTTTATTATTACATTTCTTTTTATTATAATTGTTTAATATTATGAAAGATGCTACATGTGAGTAACTTATGTTTCATTGATATATTAATTAATGTTTTATAGAATCCTTTTAAAATTAAATCATTTTTCATACAAGTTACATAATATTAACTATTTTTCATTAAAAACTATATCCATTTATTAATATATATATATATATATATTAATTACTATGAATCTACTTTGCATCTATAATTTCATTTTGTGTGGATTTAAATTCATCTCTATTTACTATAATATTATGAGTAATATATCCATTGTATCAAGTATTTACCATTTTAATCCTTTGAACTAAAAAAATATATTATTTTAAATCCAAACCATATCATTCATACTTACATCAATTTTCTATAATAATAAATTTAAGGGATCAACATTCTATGAATCCCCTATTTCTATAATGAAAACAATGAAATTTAAAAATCATAATATATTACCATGTAAGGATATCAATTTCAGTTAGATAAATAGGATAAGTCTCACACTTAAAATAGATTTTATTTTTTAAAATATTATTATTATTTTTATGCAATTAAAACATGATATGTTTATAAAGCTAATGTTGTAATTTTTTTGAGAATTTTATGTTTTTCTAGAAGTGTGTAAGATAACTAGATGTATTGAGTAAATTAAAAGTATTTTTAATTCACTTCATCGAATAATGAAGTTTTATTTGAATTCACACATGAATAGATATTTTTATACATAAATTAATTAATAGAATATAGAGAAGTTGAAGAAGTACAAATATTGTTATTTTTTTTCTACACAATATATTCAAATAAATAATTATTTATGTTTCTGGAACCTAAATATAAGTTTTATGCATTGTTTATTCAAAATAAAATTCATTAGATTTCTATAAAATATGAAAATTTCATCTATAAAGACATTAATATCATATATATTCATCTATATTATAATTCATCAATCCTAAATATGTACACAAAAAGGGTGATGGGTCATTGTTCTAAAGGGAATATGGTATTAAAAAATCATCCTTATGTGTAGTCATTGACACTATTATTTGACACGAGTGTATATCTACAATGGAGAAAACTACAATGAAATTTTATTATCATAATACTAATTTATTTTGAGAAATAAAAAATATTTGATTTACATTGGGAGTATCTCAGAATAGGTCGATTGATGTGGATGGAGATGAAGAAAATTGTTGTGTTGTAAATGAAGAATTTCATACTAGTTTTAGGTTAATTTTGAGGTACAGATTAAAAATTATACTGTTCGACATGAAATCCCATGGAATGAATCTATGGGCATATATTTAATGACTATATTTAGAGGAGATAATTATGATTATGTTAAACTAAAAAAATCAAAACATCAGGTTCAAAACTAGAACATCAACTCTTAAATAAAATTATTGGTTCAAAAGTTTCAAAATATAAAAGCATTTATTATAAACATTTATATGTGGAGATATATAATGGTAACATGTTCATGGATGGTACTAATTTTGTAAAGATTATTGATGAAGATGAGAAAGTTATTTTTAATACTTATGTATAGATTCACGGAATTAAGGATGTTATAGTGACTAATGAGGGACATATGAGGCTACCAATGATCCTATTTTTTATATTTTGAAAAAAATATGGAGTTATATACAAAGAAACTATAGCTGAGAGATTAAAATATAGAATTTCATATGATAATAATGATATTATGTATGATCTAAATAAATTTTTTGATAAGGATAGTTTTGATAATAATGAATAATTTATAATAATTCTTAGATCAAAAGTTGTGTTGGATGAGGGTATATCATCACTAACCATGGAATATAAGGATCAAAAATTAGATTGAAACCTAAATATGTATTGTATTACTATATTCTCTAAATCTATATTTTTCTATATGAAATTTATTATTTAAAAGTGGATTAAAATAAGAAAACAAAGGAAAATGAAGTAGATGGAAACACTTGTTTCTAATAATTTCTTTAAAAAGTTAACGTCATTTATGGTTAGTAAATATAATTTTTAGGAAAATAAGAAATTTTAGAAATCATAAATAGTCTAAAAAATGTTTTTAAACCTATTGATATGGCATTTTCAAATTCTTATTTGTGGGATCTATGTATGGTTAGTGAGAACTTATCTTATTAAAATTCAATACTTTATCCTTAAATGGGGAACATAATAATTTCGACACTACAATTTAATACTAAAATTTTGGAAAAAATTTTAGAATTAAAAAAATAATTTATTATTTTATCCAGTCAAGGAATCAACCATTATACATTTGAATATTCTATGTTAGAGTTTGTAAGTACTGTATATTTTATAAATATCAGACATAATCTTCACAAAAGTTCATAAGAAGTATAATATTTAATTAAATTATGTTGGTACAAATATAAGAAAACTGAAACAAGATGTCACCTCTAAAAGTGAATCTCATAATGAATAAGATAAAAAGAAACTATATGATATTATTTTGTTTTTTATAATCTATGTTTGATGTTTAATAATTAATAATTCAATACCAGAAAATATTATAAAATTAATATAAGAATGTTGTGAAAATTCATAATTATATTAAGGAATAATTTAACACTGTATCTTACTAATATGATACATCAATTTTTTTGGTAAGGTAAATTGATTACTTTTTATATATTTCTAAATGATATAAAACCAAAAGAGATTAAAATTCTATATTTCATGATGTTAAAGGATTTCGTTTTTGGAATTAAAAAACCCTATGAAAAAATATAAAACTTCATAGAGAAAATGATAGACCCTAGTGGAGCACTGATAGTTTTTAATCAATTTCTCCATTATTAGGGGGATAATGTGAATAAAAGAATAGAAAATATTTCATACTTTTGGGGGTAAAAAAGTGATCTGTTTTATGTAGATTGGGTTGGGAACAATGAATTGAATGAAATAAAGAATGTTTATGGGTAGTTTTTGAGGAATTTTTATGAAATATTTTTTATTTTCAATAGGAATGAAAGCATTTTGAGAATTAATTTTTTTGCAAAATAATAGTATGAACTTAGTGGAATGAAAAGTCTTGGAAAAATTCATTGATAAAAACTTATGTCCTCCATAACAAAATTAAAAATGATTATTAGTCCTCCAAAAACATTATAAGAGAGATATATAAATGATAATAATATTCAATGGGAGTGGTGTATTCTGATTCCACATTAGCTTCTACCAAAAACATTTGATGATCATCGATATATTAGAAAATTTAAACCTCAATGAACACACAATTCTACACAAACCTAGTCCAAACTGAATATAATTTGGTATATATATGGAAAATACATTGATGATATAAGGTATGTAAGTTCAATATGACATAAATAATATTAAAGGAACCTAATATATCCATCAGAAAAACTGTAGGTTATTAGAGTTATAAGGGAAAATTGTGATTTTTATTTGAGAATACCTTTAGAAATGAAAAAAACATAAAACAATGGAAGATAACCATAACCAAAAATATCAAAGAAAAATTAAGACACATAATCTGGATAGAGAAGAAAAAATTATTATCTTTTACTATTTTTCATTATTCTTTTTTATATTTCTATTCAATTTATTAAATGCAAGCCAATTCTAGATTAAGATTCATCTCAATTTCATATTCCTTGTTTCATATCTACATTTTATCTTTCATTTTTTTTTGAAAAAACATGCTTAATAGTAGAGAAACAAAATCTTACTCTAAGGATTCAATTTACATCAATATTTATTAGATTTAAATTCCATATAATTTATTAAATAGTAAAAAAATTGTTTTTTTTGTTTTCTAGTAATGGAAATGATAGAAATTGTTTGATAATTTATTATGATTCATCATACCCAAAAAAAATAATTTGTTTTGATTCCCATAGAATCCATTTTTTATTTTAATAATAAATTTAGTATTAAATTAATTATATATATTTATTATTATTTTATTATTTTTCAATGTTAGAGTAGATTGTGATTATAAATATTGACATTTTTGGATGAAATTGTTACATGTAACAACCACACATAAAGGTTGATTTATTCATAAATAGTTTTAGATTTAAGATGTTTACTCATTCATAATGAATTTTTCTAAAGTCGAATATCTTATGTAGATATTAGTTAATATTATTTAGTATTTATAATTAATAAGTTATTCTAATTTAAAGAAAATTATCTAAATTAATTATTATACATAGTTTATAGTTACACTTAAAGAGATTATTTTACTAAAATATTATTTATATTTAGTGGAAGACTAGAAAGGTGTAAATTCATACTTAGATATTCCTATTATATTGTTAGTTTTATATGAGAATTATTATTATTCAAGTAATGTGATATTCATATGTGATACAATATGTTTTTTATTCACATATAAACTTCAATTTAGAGCATTTATTATTATATAATGAACCACATTAAATATATATGGTACATGAAGAGTTTTATATTTTTTATCCTTTCATAATTCATATTGAGAGATATTTTCATGGTTATTTTTAGCTACAAAGTTATGAGAGAATATTTATCAATGTTAAAATGGGTTTTTATCAATGTTATGACTAGTTGAATGATTTTTTTCAAATATTAATTATGTTTATTATTAAAGAAGATAATTTTTTTTTCGATGGGAATGATGATTCTTATATTCAAAAAGAATATTTAGGGACTATTAGTGTTAATAAAAAATTTATTTATTATATATTTTCTCTCAATAGTTAAGAAAAATATTTTTCATCTACTTTAATATTTTTTAATAATTAAATCGAAAAAAATCAACTAAAAATTATATATTAGTAATAAGATTGTTACTATTTATATTCATATTCATACTCTACATATTGCATGATTAAAAGAGAGGAGATTAATTGGAAAGTCTTGTTACTAAAATTTGTTTATTAATATCTATGTATGGGTGATGATCTTTTAGAAGGTAAACATTGGAAGAATAGTGTTTACTTTGAAGAATATTCATCTTATATTAGTTTTGTTTCTACAAAACACTTTGTACTACAAATGTCTACCAGATTCTATATCATTTTCTATTTCTGAGAGAGTATGATACTTGTTGTTATCATTATGAGGATATATAAAAGTCTTTTATCAAATGGAATTTTTGAAAGATCTTTTGATTTGTAAACACTATGTGTTAGATAAATTCACTTGTTTATGAAATCTCAAGTAAATGGATTTGAATAAATTCACTGTATCATCCAATATTGTTGGTGGTGTGAAGTAAGGTACTATCTTAGAGATCCAAACCACTACAAAATTTTAGGTTGTCTTTATTTTCTATTATTATAAATCAATTATTTTTTATGAAAAATGATAGTTTTAATGAAAAAATACAATGAGAAAATTTAATGTTATAAAATGGTGAAATTCAAGAAATCAATTTACCCCCCATTTAAGTCATTATATCAGAAAAATTGAACAACACTAACAAAAAATTTACCTCACCATACCATTCTTGCGAAAAGGAATGGATTGGTTCACCATTTCAAAGATTTCCATTGAATCCACAAAGCCTTATGAACTATAATCCTAATTTTTAATTTCAGTTATATTTTCATAGTACAAAAAAAGTCACGATTTCATACAAAAAAACCATTTAATGTAATAGTTAATGGAATTAGATTATGAATGAAAATTTTGAGAATTATAATATATGAAATCACCACCCAAATTTCTACCTCATATTCTCAAATTTAAATCCAAACATATGTTATCCATATTCTTAAAATTTAGAATCGCATTAAAATTATATCTCTATGAGCATAAAACTTTATTCAAATTTGAGATATAGTAAAAAAGTTCTTCAAATTATACATTATTTTGGTGGTTACATGTATAATCCCAATCTGAAAACTTTTTTTTGATTCCTAAATATGGATACTTTTAGAATGTAGATAAAATTCAACTTCCTTAATCAAAAGTTAAATATAACGCCCTAGTATCAATATGGTAGATTTTTTTCACTCTCTATTTACATATTCCCCAAAATCCACCCTGCACAATGGTTCTATTATACATTTATCGATAGGATTATTCCCACTATAGGATTATATATCTTATCATACCAAAAACACTAACACTCTTAATCTCAAAAATACTTTAAAATTAACCATTCCCAATACCCACCCATTATTTCCTAAAAATCTCATCCTATTAGAAAATATTAAAGGTCCATGGATATTGGCGAACATTATGACACCAATATCTAGTTCTTCCAATCACTTAACATCCAAAAAATCTCAAAGTCCCTGCCGAAGATCATGTCCCACTCATATATAATTTTTTTTAAAAACATCATGGGACCTAAAACACCTCAAATGAAAAAATAATTATGGTATACCAAAAAATACCTAAATTACACTATAAATATAAAATTTATATGATAAAAACATCTTACTATTCACGTTTCTATGAGATAGAAAACAAAACCACTATTGGTGACCCAACAAGATACATGTGATATATTACACCAACTACTTGTTTCAAACTCAATAGAATCCCTCCATATACATGTATTACTTACAACTTCACCAATATCCTTCCAAAAATAAAATTTTATCATAGAATGAATTAACTTATCCAAAACTTTTTAGTTTATTTCTATTCTAATCATCCTCTAATACTAGTTGTATTTTGTAATGTTGATTTAAATTTTATAATATTCACCAAAATAATGTTCCTTTAAATATTCCTTTCACATATTTATTTTGGTTTAGACATTCATACAAAAAATTTATCATATAAATACAATTTTATGAATTAATAAAGTTCTCAATATTTTAAAAAAACAAAAATGAAATTCCCCAATCAAACATACTTCTACATGTACCAAATTAATTCATAAGAATAATATATCAACATCATTTATACAAGTTATTCAAAATAACTAAATCCAATTTTTTGATTAACTTAAAATTTTTCCCAAGTCAAATATAATGAATTTATCCAAACCATTTTGATTTAGTTAATCCTTTGTCACATTATCATATGTATATCATACATCATAGGAATATACTCTCACTTACCTTAATAGTATGTAAGAATTTTTTCATCTAAATGGACTCTAAGTCATCAAGTTAAATAAATAAGCTAGAATACTATCTTGGAAAACACTATTACAATTCATAATCCATGGTATCTGGGTTCCTATCTTATTGACATATTACCCAAATATTCCCAATGGGGATAAGAATATAAATTATCTAACCATTTCAATATTACCTCATTCCTAAAAAACACTCATTGTTATGTTGATTCCCAAACAAACCCAAAACATCATGTATTCCATACTCAATCCACTATAGGGTTTTGAAACAACCATGGAATCAAATTCACATTCCAAACTATACCCTAAAAATATGATCCCTATTTTTTTTTACTTTAGACATATAATTAAATTTCACACTCATCACAGGTTTCCAATCAAATATATTTTCATATCATAATATCGAAGAGATAACTTCTATAAAAACAATATTTTGGGTCCAATTAATTAACATGTCCTCACTATATTATCAAATAAATCATTTGAAAATTTATTATATAATATTAATTAATATAATCCTCACTTTCACCAAAACATATTTCTAAAATAATTTTTTCCTAAAATATTTTTTGAAAACCATTTTTAAGAAATAGTTTTTCTAGATAGAAGTAATAATGGAAGTGTGAGGTTATATAGTGTAGCAAGTTTGATACGTGTATACATGCATCCTATTAACCCAAATATAATTATAATACGAAGAATAAAAAAATAGTCATAAAATACATCAATTAAAATTAATAATAGAATAAAAAACTATCACATATCCATTTATTTATAGAATTACAATGTACAAGTGTAAACTTGTAAAAATTCAAGTGTCTATCCCAAGACATCACTATTTTTATCGCCATTTATAGGATCCTAAAAAAGTATTAAAAAAAAGAGATAGTTTACATGATTTTAATTTTTTTATTTATTCATTGGCCACTAGCCTAATCTAGATATATAGTGATACCTTATGCACTCCTTCTTGTTTACCAAAGATATTTGACCAATAGTTGGGGTTTATAATCAAGATTGGGGACAATGTACCATTAGTATCATAAGAAAAAAATAAATAAAAAATCATTAAAATTAATAAAATAATATAAGAGTATTTATATAGAATTTTAAAAAAAATTCTAACCATATTAAGGAGATACCTATATAATGTATAAAAATGAAACAAATACACAACCATACGATTCAAACAAAAAATGGATCACCCACTATAATGATTATATATATAAACATCAAATAGAAAAATAAATACATAGAGATCCTATAAAAAATCAATTGGATTATCTTATACTTGTCTCTAGAACCCTATAAAGATACTCCAGCCTAATCACCTATACGAAAGATCATATTCCAACCTAAATGATTCATATCCCTACACATCCACCATGGTGAAGAAGTAAATCATGTGAATAAATCTATAAATGTAACCTATAAAATATCCCCTAAATAATTATATAAAATATCTTATATGTACTTGGGAACAATAAAACAAAATATTTACAAAATATATCATTTATATAAGATATTTGAGTAAGAAAAATCTAACAGGGACACCATGATGATCGACACTACCTAATTTTTCTAGTTCTAGTAAATAAAATACATTTTCTATATAACAAAAAGTCATTGATCCTATGAATCAAAGACAATAAAAAAACCAGATGTATGAATTTAGATCATAGGGGAATTTTACTATTGTCTCCCTGAGTAATAATAAAATGTGATGGAGTATCGTATCTCACAATCAGTCCCATAAAATTTAATAAAACAATTCTATGTGAATATCATTCAATATATAACATTGAATAATAACTTGATCAATGACTATACTATGTGGTACAATGAGAATTTCACATAGATCCCCATTCATTTGAATCAAGTAGGTTTCAAGAACTCAATGGATCCCTCAAAACTCACCATCATACCCTATAATCAAAGAACATATTAGAAAGAACTAGTCCATATAGAATTCATGAAATCCCAAATGGAATAAACAACTCATTATTATCTCTTAGATAGTTCCCACAAAAATTATATGCCCTTAGCTTGTTATTAACACATCTAGCGTGTCCTGTGTCATGACTCAAAAAAAAACCCAAGGATATATCATCCAATCCAATAACATTTAATAATTCCATCATTAAAAATAATCAACTAGACTCTATACCAAAATTTGATAGGTCACATATAAATCTTATTCATACATAACTGAATCTATATGAAATCAAATAATTTACAACATCACCATTCATATTCAAGGACCTATATAAGATCATGATCACTCACTTTAATGAAGGGTGGTCACTTAATTTATGATATTATATCCCGTTTCATTTCATGTAATCAACCATGTTCTACGGACATATAGAAGAACCCTCATCATATTTCATCCCACTGAACATCCAATGTTCAGATACACCACTAAACTACTAAGTCATTCAATGATCCCCACAAAATGAACACCAATTAATGGAACCCAAGGTTTATTTGATTCACTCTCTCACTCACACTGGTGGTTCCCCTCTAGTGAGTCCATCATGAAACTCCAATCCATTAACCACTTTAAGAACGCACCTCACTAATGTATCATTGGACCTATAAAACATTACATAAATAATCCCATATATAATCCACCATTCATCTATAATAGATATATTAAATTGTTCATAAACTATATCCCTTTTCCTTCATACAACTAAAAATTGGGATCCTATTAAGCACATTACCAAACACACCATAAATAATCCATTATATTTTTGAGGATTTCTATAAGAAACTAATTTTATAAACATCATGTTATCCAGATTAGAAATTTTTTTACGGTCATTAGACTAAATTAATAAGATTTAAAATGAATTCTATTTGTGGTTGATCACTAAACCATGAACATAATAGATTACCATGAAAAACCTCCCATACTAACCAATAATTTCCCATCTTAATAACTTGTTAAATTATCTCATACTCATATACAATTTCATGTTTAATTTCACATAACTACAATATGAATCATGGGGATATGATATCACTAGGTTATCCTAAAATCAATCTAACTTGAAAAGGATTTATATTATGAAACTGATAGGATATATTTATTTTTATCATGATACTATATCCTTTATGATTTAATTTGAGTCTCCCTAATATATACACCCATGTATGCATCCCATAATGTATAGAAAATGTAAGAACTATGAAATTTAGATGTTCAAGTTAGAGATACACTAAATAGTTAGATAGAAAATGAATACCATTGTTCATGATTCCATCCATACAAGAAGAAGACCATCATTATAGATGGATTATTAATATAAATTACAATAAAGTCTCTAAATACTTGAAATTGGGGGAAGGAGGGTTTTTTCATGGATGGAACAAGATATTGGCTAAGATATGGAGATTGGATTTCATTTTTTATATAAGAAATTTAATATAATTGATATTTAAAAAATAGTGAACTAGTCTTGAAGTACTCATTGGTCCATGAACATCCCCGCACCCTATAGTTTACTACCTTGTTTCCAAAGGATCTACTGTGGATTACTACCACTTGGAAAACCCACAGGGTTACTTGTGAGACACTTCTATTTATCCAATGGAATATATTGAAATATTATACACACACCACCTTTCTTTGACTATAATAATAACCAATTCATTTCCACTAAAATCTCAAACCCCCTATAAAATAATCCTTACATTACCTCTCCTTTATGAAAAAATTAATATTAATCTAAAATTTCAAAACGATGTATGGTTTAGTTCCACAGGATTGAAATTTTCTATAATCCCACTAACATTTAATGATATTTGTTATTACCTATCATGTTATTTACTACATTATCTTATTCATCCACTTGATAAACTATTATCTTACTCAACATAATTATTTTTCAAATGAGATTGTGTTTACAAATTAATACTTTTAGTAATTTAGTGATGTTAGTGGTCGTTATCCTAATAAATGACATCATTGTTATCATAATTGAGTCTTATTGGTCCTTACATGGAAAAAATAACAACTAATTATGAAAAAAATATTTTATCCTAAAATAACCAACATATTATTTAATGATGTGATCTACTCAACTTCCATTATAGAATCAACTATATATGGAAACATATAACACATTTAGATTGGTTTTCTACTATTGAGGGAAAAAAAGATTGAGACTAGGAATATTTTTTATGTATCATCAGTGTAACCACTCACAATGATATAATTATTGTCATTTAAAACAAAATCTATATAACTAGTTATCATTAAATTAATTATTTATATTCTTGATAGAAATACAATTAGTATTTCCCTGATTTTTTTGGTTTCTACTATTTTTTATCATTATATTAGAGACATAGGGTTAAGTGTAAACATGAAATACAATATTGATCATATTTTTAGGGAAAATGATTTTTAATCATGAATTTTAATTATAAAATTACATAAGTAAAAAATTATTTTTAAGCAATGAATCATATAAAACCACTAAATTCCATTTTTATGAGTTATATATGATAAAAAACATCATCACTTGGGTAAAATAAGTGTTAAGGTCTATTCCATGTAACGTTATACATGTATCCATATAAATATTCATACCAAGTATATAGGTTGATTGGCCCATGTATTTTATTAACATCGAAATTCCGAACTATGTTATTACATTCCATAATGATGTGAATTAACTTCCAATGGGTAATATTCCATCTCCAATAATTAATTTAAATATGATACTTCCCCAACTAGACTTCTTATATAAAAAAATTGATCTTCTTATTTGATAAAGAAAAAAATATAATTTAGATATTAAAATGAGTTTTACAACATATATATGAGTACATCTATTAATTATTAGATTTTAGTAAATTAAAATCCTTTAAAACCCATTGAGATCATCAAAACCATTTGGATGTATCATACATATGTCACCAAATAGATTCCCTATAAGGTATATAGATTTTATGCCCATCATTATTATTCCAACATTAGAAATATATATTATGAAAAAAAGTAATTTTGGATATTATCAAATTTATAATTTATATTTTATCTAAATAATATATATAACAACAATAACTAAAACACAAACAATCTATTAACCTAATAAAATAAGGTTTTTATGATGGATAAAATGTCACAAGTTATCCTTATTTAATAAAATAATTCCATTGAGACCATTTAGATTAAGATCAGCCTGAGTTATTTGTTTAATGGTCCTTTTATGTCTACCTATACCTATTTTATTATGTTAATTTGTCTTTAATATTACCTTATTAGTAAGTTCATTCCTCAGTATACTTTTAATATATTTCAAACATATTTATCTAGTCTCAATGATATTATCATTAATTATTATCACTCTAAACTATTTTCAATCGCATCCATTTCTAGACTAATCCATCTTAGTATTTCCAAAATTCTATATAAACATTTACATTTATGATAGCTTTATTTTTTTTCAATATATTACGTTATAAGCTATAAATCACTAATATATTGAATAAATTGACTAATAATTGTCATAATTGTTTTGGGATCAATTTTAAATAATTTTTATTATAGAATTACCTAAGAGAACATTTTTTATCTTATCCATATAGTTTGATTATTATGAGATATAGTTTAATTAATACCTCAATAAATTTGTAAATATGATCCTAAATATCAAAAAAATTAAAATAATATGGCCTCCCAAGAAAACATTGATAATATTACCGAATAACCCTTTTCTAATGTGAAAATCCGTTGATTTTTTCTCTTCCCAACAAAGAATAAAATACTTTTATTCTAAACTCTCTAACTAATTATCTATCTTTAAATTTATAGTATTTTTGGATTCCACAAAAAAACTATATCCTCCGAAAATTTGATTTGGTATCTCATCATAAATCTTCCATGTATGTTCATCTATGGTAAAATAAAAAATGTATGGATTGATAAACTGACTATGATGAGGTCCTATTGATTGAGGTTATCCTAAACTATCACTTATTAGATTTCTACCTCAAGTCAAAAATCAAAACTTACTTTCCTTGGATGAGTATTCTTTTTTCCTACTGTACCACGTTTCATTAAAGGCCATTCCATAAAATTGTTCTATTAACTATATGATATTCCACATCCAAATAAATGAAAACAATATTAAAATCATTAGATTTTTATTGTCAATATTCATAAAAAATTTAATCAGATAAATTTAATATATGATTTAATTTCCATTATTAAAACCAATTTTTTTTCTTCTAAAACACTGGTTTCACATCTATTAAATTGTTTAGTCACCCTATCTCAATGTTAAATGGTATTTCTCATAAGATTATTTCTCTGATAATTATTAAAAAAATGTATCCATTATTTTTATACTTTGGTATAACATAATTTTTACTCCATTCATCATGAATTTTGTTAAATTTACTTATACCATTAAATAACCTTGCAAAAAAAAATTAATACCCAACTCCAAAAAATTTTTCAACACATAAGGAAAGATGTTATATTTCCAAAAAAAAACTATTTTCCTTTTATATTAATGAATATTTATCTTCTCCACTATTTATAAGTATCATTTTCTATAAAAATTCACCTATATTTTAGTCTTATGTGTATACATTTTTCACCCATATCATGTTTTCCTTTAGAAAATACATATTCACACTCTGGGTTTTACCCCTTAAAGAGGATCATTAGTCATAAATTTTTTTTCTATATTAAAAAAATATAAAATTTCATAGGCTCTAACAAATTCTCAAAGTAAAAACTTTAAACATGCTAATATTATGTTTTATTTTTGTCTTATACAAGCTTACCTCATCATAATTTTTTCTAATAAGTTTTTAGTGATAATAATGGATATTACAATCTATATTAAGTTATTTTATATTTTATCTTTTTTTTTTATATTTAATAGCCTCTTAATGAATTATAAATATTTTCATAAAATTACTTATTCTTATTTGTTGGTGTTGAGCTTCACTATGATCAAATTTTCACTAAGTAGATATATAATAAATATATTATATCCAATAAAATTTTCCTTATAAAATATATTACATACATGTTTATATATAATTTTATGTTCAATATAGAAATTTTTTCCACATTATGTGCAATTTTATTTTTCATTTTATGTAATTATAGAAATAAATCCATATAGAGATATTGATAGTGAAAAATGAGATAGAAAAAAGGCATATTTTTTTTTTCATAAATTCATTACATAATGTTATCGAATTTTTTAGAAATAAAATGGATAAAGATAAATATGATGAATATAATCACGTTTTAAATGTCCTGTAAAAGAATCATATTATAGATTGTGCATATAGAATGTTTTAAAAAATTTACAGAGTATTTGGAAAGTAAAAATTGTATCTTAATGTTGAGACATTGTGGATTAAAATTTCTACTTATATGATAGAGGGATTACATAGTAAGTTAATATAGATTTATATAAATTAAAATATTAATATGTGTTATACCCATTGAATATTATTTTGAATTTGATACCATATTTTTGAATATTGAGACACCACATACAATAAATGTAAAATAACTATTGAAATGTCCTTATTATTCTATTAAGACTAGTAATTAAAATTATTTGGAGACTTATTGGTTATAGAGATGATGCAATTTTATATAGATATTATAATTGATTTAATGGAGTTGTTTAATTCAAATATTGATATCTATGGTAATATAATTTCTTTAACTCCATAAAAGGAAATGTTAACACCTTTTATGGAGAGTGGGATATTCAAGTGAATCATGAAGGATTTATTCTTCCAGAATATTGAAATTTCGAATTCTAAATAGCTAGGATATTTCATGGATTTGTATTAATAAATAATTAATTCATGATTCTAACAAAATAATTATTGGATGTTTATTTTTGAGTCTTTATTAGGTTTTCATAAAAGAGATTTGTATAGTTATATATTAGTTTTTCCTTGATTAAGTTTGATATAGTTATATTTCCATTTCATGAATCATGTAGGTTTATGATAATTAAATAATAATAATCTATATTATTTAGATAAATTTGGGTTATTTTTCTATTCATTTCAGAAATTCCTCGTGATTTTAGTTTAAAATAAATACCATGTTTGATTGTGTGTATCACACACAATATAAACCATTACATAAATTATGATATAATATAAAATAATATTATTTAAATATGACAGTTATAACCTAGTTTTTTGGTTGAATATTATGAATGGGAGTAACCAAATTATGAATTATATGTATAAAATATTTAATTATTAAAAATTTATTGATTAATGATTACAAAATAATAACTCCATTTTAAATAAAATAAAATTATATTAAATAAGATATATTATAGAAAAATAAATTATGTATAAATTTTTTTATGAATTTAAAATATCTTTATAATCATAGATGAATGGTTATAATCAAATATATAGATAATATACATATATATTAAATTTAATTTTCATTTATCTAGTGGTGGTTACAAGACAAGGAATGAATATAAATTCTTTTTGAAATTAAGAATTTCTTTTCATTTCAATTTGTGCATGGATATTTTGATTAATTTCATCAAATTATAAAATTTTATATGAAATAAATTAAATTAATTTAAAAAATAATAATTTTTATATAATATTAATATAAATTTTTGGTATTTTCGTGAAAAATTTAAATTTGGGTGAATGGGTAAAAATATTCATTTGTAAAAAACAGTCATTTTGATTTCTTTTATTCAAATATTTACATTATTCCATATGATTTTTAATCTTTTGGAATGTTGAATAATTTTTATTTTATTAAACATAATTAAAATAATTATTTAAAAAATTTTCAATCTTGATTTTGTTGTCAAATCGATTTTATGCATCAAAGTGGCAATTTTAAAAAAATGAATTTTAATTTGTTTTTTGGCCATATGGTAAAATTAATTTTTTTTACCAATTATGGTAATTAAATCATAGAAAATTGACTCTAAATTTGGAATCTTAATATTTCTATTATGTAATAAGTTTCTTTTCATTTTTAATATTAGTGAATAGTAATCAAGAAAAATGTTTTCCACCACACAATATGTAAAATGAGTTCAACAAGGTTAAAACTATGTTATAATGTTTCAAAATCAATTAAAAAGTTGAATTTATTACATTGGATGTGTTTAGTAATATCATTATAAAAATATCATTGAATATATGTTATTTTTATGCCACTATACTTTTGTTACATCATTTATATTATTTTAATTTTTGAGTAATTACAAAATCTCAGTCTCTCTTAGTTATTATGATTTTAATATATATATATATATTGATAAAAATTATAAATGAAAAAATATATATATTACAATTTATTAATAATATAATCTATATATAATAGTAATTTAATTTTAATTTTTATTACTTGTATAACTAACCATAACATGTACACAACACTGAGGGAGAGATTATGCGATTAGTAAAAATGTAAATTAAATTATATTAAAAACAATAAAATTATTATTATTTAGCTATATAATGTTGTTACAAGAAGTTCATGTGTAAATATATTTTATAATTTGTTTAGAGTTTTTATATCATAATTACATTATTATCCTAATTCCATTAAATTAAAAATATGAGAAAATTCATGAAAAAGACTTTAAATGGTATTTATGGTATAATCATTATTTCTAAATCACTCTAAAATCAAAAAAAAAAATCCTATAAAACTCAATTTAATGGGAAATTATTTATAATATCATTAGTATTCCATGTATGGGATTTTTTTATTTTAATATTACATTCATTTCCCATAATTGTTTAAAATTTTAGAAAATGTGACCTTTTTTTTCCTTTGTAAAGGTACTCACTTCAAGATTTTCAGAAACATGGTAAAACTCGTTTTTATATAAAAAATATACCCGTATAATTATCTTAACATGAATTAAAATATCCGCAATACCATGGTTTTACCATAAACCACTCCATCAAAGGACTTATGCCTAATCCAAATGAGGATATCAAAAGAGAGGTTATACTTTTTAATCGATTTATTTTATGTTTATTTATGATTCTACATCCATCAATCTTATCATAACCATTATATTATAAAAATATTAGTTCATACAATATAATTTTTATTTATTATGTTTATTGTATAACCAATTTTTATATCCTTTCCATCATATGGGAAATGAATATATCACTTATGAAAATGTGAGGACAATATCCTCTATAAAGGAATGTGTTTTGTTTTTCAGCACCACATCAACTAAATTATTATTATAAAATATTTAATGAATATATATGATACTTAGGAAAAGATTAAGACACTCAAGAAATAATATATTACTTACCTTATTAATGATTAATATTTTGGAAAATGATAATCTTATATGTGCATACATGTGGAATGCTACCTCCATAAAGAGATGCAATTTTTTTCTCATTAACACCTCATGTGGAGGGACATAAGGATGGAACTAATGAGTAAATTAGGAATTTATAATATATTTATGGTTTTATAAAATTGATATATTATGCACTTTATATTATTTCCACCGCATAGAAAAACAAAAATTCTATTTATACAAATGTAAGGAGTAGCATCCCCAAAAAATGATGTTCTTTATTTTTAATGAATTCCTTACATGAATAGTCATAAAATAATATTATATTAATAAAAATTATAAAAATAAAATATTTCTTAATATTTAGATAATGTAAACATAAACCATTAATCAATAAGGAATCCACCGATGTTATGTTGAGGTTATAAACTGAACAAAAAATGTAAAAAATCAACTTAAATAATTTGGTAACTTTATAAGACATATTAATAAAAGAAATAAAAGATTTTAAATTGGTTGATTAAACCTGAATAAGGTTCTTAATTAATTATAAAATTAATATAATTTATTTATTCATGAAATTAAAAAGTGTATGTGGTGATTTAAAAGATGGGGTAATGGATTTATATTTTAAATGTTTTTTAAATGATAGAACACTTTCTCCTCCATATATATGTTATTTAGAATGTTTTATGGATGTTTTATATAATATTAAATGTCTAGAAATCCTAATTTATACTAAATTTGATTTTATTTAAATATTATTAAATAATATCTTTTAAAATTTTTGTCGTATAACATACATGTGAATTTATAGAAAAGGTAAAAAGTAATGTTTTTATATACATTTAACATATGATATTATTTTCCAACCATGACAGAAATTATTAATTAAAAATACATCGATACATGAATTTATATTTTTTGAATAAAAATATTATATCCCCATCTTCTGGTAAATTTTCATTTTACATTTTTTACAGGAAATAATATTTTTGTCCATATTTTTACTAGAATCCTAGATGTGATTCTTTATATATTTTATAGAGATTATGTTATGATCTTTTATTTTGTAAATTCAAGATTATATCTATTTTATGCATTTTATGGTCATTGTACAATGTTTATGATATTTTATTTTCCTACTATTTATCACCAATGCTTTGGTTAATGATTTTTCTCCATAGAATTAGGTTAGAATTACACTACTAGATTGTCACATCTATAAGGTTTCTAGAAAGCGTTATTTTATAGTTTCTATAAATATTATGTCCTAAGGAAGCTACCGTATTTTTCAATTCATTAGATATAATTATTTCATAAATTTGTTTATTTCACAAGCTTCCAAATTATTATTAAGTTTTATGAATGTTTATTAACCTTGTATGGGATACACATAAGTTTTTTTTAAAAAAATCATAATTTTTAATGTTTTATAAGAAATTATGTCAATTATGGTCTGCACCTTATTCTTTCTTATGAAATTTTTAGGACAAAATTTTGGAAAATGATTCTAATTTCATGAGTATGAAAATTAATATTTTAAATCAATGTTTATTATATATATTGAAAAATTAATTATTGATACAATTTTTTTTTCAAAAGGAATGTTAGGTTTCCTTTTTTTGTATCCTATAATATATTTTTCCCCATCACGTGCTTTAAAATGTTTTTCATAGTGTATAAGGATGTTTGGGCGTTATACCGATGTCATTGGTTAAACTTATTGAATGAATAAAATGTACCATGTATGAAACAAGTGTAAACATTATAAATTATTTATTTAGAAAAAAATAATATTAAATAGAATTATCCATTTTATTTTGTATGTTTTTAATATTTAGTAGTCCATTTTATAAATATATAAAACTCAAAACATAAAAGAAAATGTTAATGTATGAAAATATAATAATTTGTACTAATCTCATAATTATGGGTTTTTAAATGTAAGGGTCATTATAGTTGGTATTAGAGAAAATGATTAGATAACCTTACAGGATAGAAATTTGTTTTATGATAAAACATTAAGTGTTCATATGTTTTTTGGGGATCATAAGTATAAATAATTCTATAAAATTATTGATTATTATGTTTAGAAGAAAGATATTTTTTGATTGAAAAAAAAGTGTTGAAATTAATGTGACATGGTTAATGATATCTTAGTAATAATCCTATTCAAAATAGTTTTATTATCATTTTATTTGACAAAATCAAACTACTTTTTTAGATTTAGTAAATGGTTAGATATAGCGAGAACCAACATAACAATGGATGTAATAAATTATGTTGTACATTTGTGAATGTGTTACCAAAAGTGATATGATTTGGATTTAAAACTCTTATGATTATGCCGAACCAGTTTTATTGATATGTTATTTATTAAATGCACCTTAGTGAGTTTCTTGACACTCCAAATAAAATAAAAATATAGTTTCATGTATTATCAAGTGATAAATACCAAAAATATAAAAATATTCAACTCTATACATGTCAATAAAATTGGAAGAAAAACCCATAGAAACAACTCGTAGAATCATTAAGATGCTTTAAATGTGAGGAGTATATGATTTTGGTAAATTAGATACCTAGGGGAAATTTCATAAATGATTTCATAAATATCATAAAAAATATAGTTAAACATCACAATATGATAATGGTGAAGAATATTATAAATCCCCACCCTAGAATCCACTGAACTGGTGCTCTAAGACAGTGTGTTTTAAGGCCTTAACCATGCCTCCCCATATACCATAGGCTGAAGAAAAGTGGAAAGGGCTAGTGAAGTTACCATGGTGAGACTATGACATCATGATCAATTTGAGAAACATGGGTGTTAATAAATTAGATACCGTTAAATGAGACATAAATAAAGAAATAATTCCACATATAAAGTCACAGATAAAAAAATAGCCCATGTTATAAAAAATTTCATCATATGTCTGTCAAAAATTAATATATGTAATATTTTTATATATAATTCACTAAATAAACAAAATACTAAAGGAGAAAAAACTTCTAAACATCTTAAGTGTTTTGGGTTCTCTGTTTTTCCATTTCACTAATCTCTATCAAAGACCAGGTCAATAGTGTTCCATAGGCCACTTTCCCTTATCTAAACATGAATTCATGAAGTCTAATTGGGTACAAAATGATATCTCATGTAGGGGGTGAGTATAAATCAACATTCAACTATAAAAAATTCCAATGATCTTATATAGTTTGATAAAAAATAGTGTACACAGTTCTTTTTTATAATGTAGGAATATAATGAAATTTAAAACTAAAAATTAAATAATAACTTTTATTTAATAAATAACATACTAAAAATTAATTCTTACCAAAATCAATTAACATAATCATAAAAAATTTAATGTAATATGGTGAGTGGAAATAAAATTGTACATTACCTATCAAACTAATTATAAGCAATCTGGATAAATAATAATGATGTTTTCAATACAATATATACTTTTTGGATCAAATGGAAAATAAATGGTTGATTCTATTGATTAATATAAATACTATATTAATTCAATTAAAACATTCATGAGGAAAATATTATTTTCATTTTGAAAATAACATTTTAAACTACAAAGATAAATAAATTTTTTTAATATAATACTATTATAAAATAAATTTTGTAAAATTTAGAAGAATATTTATAATATTGATTAGTCAGAAATGGGGAAATTTCAATTCATGTTATACATGCTAAAACAATGATTCCTTTAATACATTTAGTAAAATCCTAACTGGAATTGTTTGTAAAATTACCGAAATATTTATTTCAACCATTTTTGAAAAAATTCAAAACATGGGTAAAAATTACATTAGTAATTCACTTGAAAAATCTTGAAAACGTTTTTTAAAATATTTTAACAAAACATTTTTTTTAAATAAAAATGATTTTCAACCAAAGAGAGAAATAAAGTCTGGTTTTCATAAAAACATATTCACATTCATTTTAAGTACCAAAGAGAGGAAAATAGTGCTATTAATTTAAAATATCATTAATAACTAGAGGATAAGGAAACTCATGATATTATTTATTGAAATATTATAATTTTTCATCATAAAAAATCTCATTATAAACAATCCTAATAAATGAAGAGAATTTAAAATAATCTAGTACCAATTTGGTACCATTTGAATTTTAATCCACATGAAATAAATAACATCAAATGAAACATTAAAAAACATGAAACATTTGATTAATGATATAAAATATCAATTGGTCTATATATATACCACACAAAAGAACCAAGTGGTGAATATAGAATACGTCTCATGGATGAAAAAGTGGGACAAGAAACCCTTACCTTAGGTATAATTTCCATTGTACATGTCTGAACCTCCAATATAAAAAATAAGTATTTTATAAATCTATTAAAGAAACATAACCATGTATTTATTAACATATATTATTTAGCTATAGTATTTTATGATCCATTTATAAATAATTATATGTTAATAGCACTCAATCTTGTGATAGTTTCTTCCTATTTCATGTATGTTTTGGTTCGATAATTTATATAATTTTGAATTTATGATGGTTAAATAATATAATAAATTTTAAATATTTTCTAAATATAACATATATTCATTATATGTGTGTTTATAGTAATCTAAAAATACTATTGAATGAAAATAGATTACACTACACATGGATAGCCGTAAGTTCCCATTAATGTTGTCACTATTTTTTCTCAATAGAAGGAGTGGATTGAAAATAAATATTAATTCCACATTATTGAATAATAAATATTTCATATATAGAAATTTTTTATATCTAATAAATCCTTATTAACATCCATGTAAATATAAAATGAAAAGCATTTCACATCGCAACGTGGACGAGGTAGTCCACACGTACACATGAAGAACATTTTAGTTCCCAACAGATTGGAGTGTAGTAAATTTGATATGATATTATATATTAATGAGTATTTATAGTTAATAAATATGACCAATATTAATTAAATTTATCCTTAACAACTTCTTTGTAAATCAAAACTGAAAAAATAATCACACAGATCCATGAGGTGGTAGTCTACCTACAAACGAGATACATTATCGTATCCCCCATGGAATAGATTTTGAGAAGGTATATTGATATAATAATTCCATATGTATATTAATTTTATAAATATATTATTAAAAATTTAAGTCTATAATTATATCTATCCTTTATGGATGTTGATGGAAAACGAATTACATCGGTTCACGAGGTGGTAGTCTATAGTACACACGAATGACAGTTTTGTTTCTCATTTGATGGATGTGTAAATAGGTATGGTATATAAAAATAACATAAAATATATATTAATATTCATTATAATTATTTTTTATATTATAATATTATAATATTATTTTAATGATGTGGAAGAAGAAATAAAAAATTCCCACGTTTAAGATTTTTACCTCGTTTTTGAGAGCCTCGTTAGGTTTTTAAAAAATTCATTCATAAAGGAGATTACTAATAAAAATAATTCCTCATGGATGTGGGTAGGAATGAAATCATGATATTTAGGTAGGTCTTTTCTAAACCAAATTACTTTTTATTGTGATTATTTGAGGAGATTGGTTCTCTTTTTATATGTGGGGTAGAGGAAAACAAGAAATTTTTATAAATATAAAGTAATACCCATGTTTCTCTTACCCCATGAGCCTCTATAATTGTTAATTATCATACCATATAGATTATAAGGTTTAAATATGTCTATAAACTGGGTTTTGGGAAATTATCCAGATATTTTAACCCTTCTCTATTTAGTTTAATCCACAGTAAACCCATCATTACCCAAGCCACAATAATTATTTTTTACTTTACACAATTCATCACGGTAAAAATTTATGTTTAAATTATTAAATAATATAAATTATTATTATTATAAATTTCAAATCAATTTTTCCAATTCAATTCTTATAATTTTATGAATCTAGTTAATAATCAATCCCACAAACACATCAAAAAATTGATTTTCCAAAAGAAAACATTCAAATGCGTAATATAAATTTTATTTCATATTTCAAAATGAAATTTATTAAAATTAAATAAATTAGATAAATTATAATAACATTATTTAAATTAAAACCAATTTAAAATATAATTTATCTTTTAGAATTATTGAAACAAAAAGGTTTTGTTCCACGAGAATGACTATTTTTCATTATTCATAAAAAATTTAATCCTTTCAGAAAAATATCAAAAAATAAGATAGGTATAATTTTTATATGTATATTTTAAAAATTTATTTTATTTTTTCAAATTAATTTTCTAAAACTGGTAAATACAATTTTAAATTATTTGATCAAAATGAGAAAAAATGCCTTTTAGAAAAATATAGTTTTTCAAAAACATTTCATTCTCTTTAGAATGTTTTTTATTATAATTTTTAATAATTTTATAACCAATGTGTTTATATTATATATGTTTCAACTATATACTTTTAAAAATTTAGATATAACTAGTAATAGCTGCAAATTTAATGTCTATATTATTAACCTTATATTTAAATAATAATATTTTTAAAGGGTATCACAGTTTTTTTAAACTCGTTGTTGTGTGCATTGAAACCCTTTCAAGAGATAGATTTTATATAAAAAATAAATATATAAAAAATTCTTAATTTTTTAGATTCTCTTTTATTCTTGGTGTTTTTTTCATATATGCTATTAACGATGATGTTCCATTTTCATAATCTCATCGTGTTATATTAAATAAAGAAATGATTATAAAACATTTTTATTTTCCATGGTTTAATCTATTAGTAAATTTATATAAACCCCATGTATATTCATGGTTTCTAATATAATTTATGTTTTATTATCTTATGGAACACATATGTGAGAATTTCATTTTAGGATGGGTGGACCTCGAATTATGTATCCCTCCAAGTCAATGGGTAATGATGGATATCTCTGAAAATAAATATGAATGGAATAGGGAGTGAACCAAGATTATTAAGGGACTCTATCCACTATTATAGTCTTGAGATTGAACCTTGACCTATATGAGGGATTGGGGATTGATCCCTTTAGTCTATGATAATATTAACAATAAATCATGATGTGTAATGAAATGATTTTCAATTCTTATAGTCATGCCAAAAATCTATATCCTATTCCAATGTTATTCACTGATGTATTATGTTCATTGATTAATTTAGGATTTGGGTATTATACACTACGAATATTTATTACATGACCCAAGATTATGCTCTAGGATTAAGAGGATCTAGTATTCAAAAGTTACTCTCATGTTGTTATACAATTTTTCTCTTGTAATACTGATATCTCCATTATTCACCATTATATATAATCTTAGATCAACCTTTATTATGTTTCCCTTCCATAAAATATGAAAAAATGATTTAGGTAATATCATTATAATAAGGTAGATAGTTATGATGAACTTAGTGGGAGATGTTGTAGTTCACTTGTGAACCATTTGTATATGTATCCATGTCTTCGAAGTAATTAGACCTATAAAATTTTGATGTGGTTCATTATGTTATGTACATAATATTCACCCATTATGATTCAATATCTATATATGAAAATGGTGGGTATCTAAAGTTAGTATCATAGAAAGTATTAATTCACCATTGTAAACTATAATGAGAAATCATTAGTGAGAACAATAACGATATTTTTAAGTATAGGAAAATATCCAAGAATTATGGTAATGGATATGGTGAAGAGTTTCTAAGAAATTACACCCCTATATGTATAGTAAAAGTGGATATATTTTTGAAATAGTAATACCTAGGGGTAATAACCTTTAATAGGGGAAATATGGGAATTGACTTGACCATAACTTAGTGTATGAAAACTTGACATAGTGTATAACTAGTTTGACACTCCCAGAGAATATGTTTTTTTAATTAAATAACCACTTGTAAACTATCATGAAGGATTTTAATATATTATTACCTTGAATAAACAATTTTATACACAAGGTGTCATAAATTGAAAAGAAATTATACTAATTTACACATCCTATGAATTCTTTTTTATAACTAATTAATCCGATAAAGGGTTCCTAATAGTCATGATGACCATTTGGGTTTTTGTATGGTATTGAAGATATAATGATGAAGTTGAGGTGGTAATTAGAATTATAAAATATGGAATTACCCAATTTTATCATAGTTATATAAATTCCTATATATGAGAAATGTCATAAGGAATTCTAATTCATATCCTCATTTATTAGATGTTGATTTAATAGAGAAAAAACTTAATGATATGGTGATTACACATCATGACTATGATTATTTTCTAGTTTAATTTTTCATGAATATGATTCATGTAAATTTCATTATTCTCCCTCTTGTTTAATTTGATGTTATTTTTGGCATAAATTATCATTATCAATATAAATCATACATAAATGTTCAAGGATGAGGATTCATATTTTAAACTCTCATCCAATCTATGATCGTCTATCAAGGTGATGATACATAAGAAAATTTGATGGAGATAAAATCTATTATATGGGTATTGATTCCTATTCGAAAGGTGTTTTTATTTCTGTTGGTTTGGGAGAAACTAAACATTGATGACATTCCTAAGTGTGAGAGTTTTTTATGCCATTTTGAAAGAGTTACCCTGTCCACCACTTAATAATGGTGATGAGTTCTAAATAGAACTCATTCCTACTACCACACATATTTCAAAAACTCCTTATATAATGGAATTGAATTAGTGGAATGAATTAAATAATAAAATATAGGATAATATTTAATATTTATTTAATTATGAATGTATGCAATATTGGTGTGAATATTTCCTTTTTTGTTACAAAGAACGATGGATCCATGAAACACTTTATTTATTTTTGGGAACTAAATGTGATCACTATCAAGAAAAATTATCCTCTACCCTGTATTTATGACTTGTAACGACCCAAAATTTTATTGATGAAAATTCCTCTTGATATAATTAAATGTATTATTATGTAAAATGGTTATATAACATATGCACTTATTTGGTTTTATGTTTCTGGATTTCAAAATACCGTTAATAATTGTTACCATTGCTAATATAGGTGTTGAACAATGATCACATGATTAGTATAAATATAGGTCTTTAAAAAATCCAATTTACATAGAAAAGGGAAGCGATGGCCTCATCTAGTATAATTTATCCATATAAAGCCCATTTTTCAGAGCTCATAAAGGAGGTGGTTTTACTTAGCTTCTCTTTTAACCAATCCCATGTCGAGCTTCAACATGTTAAGCTTAACAGAACCGCCTATGAAGAAGTGGAAGTTGATAGAGATTACCACCCGAGAGATGTTATCCGAGCCACCCCAAGAGTCTGTCACCATCGCACACCTTACCCTTAGGTCATATGTGGGTGTTACAAGGGGTTATGTAACAAGACCCTAGAACTATGATTATGTACATTTTTTTGTATAAATAATATACATTCATTTTATCATTGTTACATTATAAATAGTCATTGAAGCACAAATAATAATTTTAGTTAATATTCAATTAAGAAATTTATTTTGATGAATTAATGGATTTTTGAATTAAATAATATTTTAATAAAATATTATTACTAAATTACTTTTTATTAAATGTAAATGATCGTATAATTTTTATGAATATAATTGTAAGTTTCTTTATGGTTTGAAAGCGGTTTTTGTCAAAACCCATAAATTTTTGATAAAGGTCGGATTTTATTTTAAAAGTAAAAATTAACATATCTAGAAAATTATTTAGATAAAATTAATATTATTTTTGGAATCAGGATGTCGAAATTATCCAATGGTGAATTTTTCATAATTTTTAGAGATAGTCAAATTTTTGGGTAAAAATTAAATACCGTTTAAATATATAATGTGTTTTATGACATCATAGTACCCCAATAGTGATGTAATAAAATAATATAAATGGGTTGTTCTTCCAATAAATGTTTTAGAATTAAATTAATATTATTTTAGGTTTTTTTACTTACTTTACAAATCCTTAGTGTACCCTCCAAGACTTATAAAACATTTTAAATTTTAAAATTATTTCCTTGAGAGTGTGAATCACCTCCACTTAAGAAAGCCTAATATTTTTAAAATTTAGGAAATTGGCCTTATAAAATAATTTTTTACACTCCCCTTCCTCAAAAAATATGAGCAAAAACCATGGGATGGTTTGTGGTTTTGGTTAGTTTAATGTGTAGTGTCCAAAACCTAAAAAATAAAGAATTCCCTCTATTTTACTATATAAACCCACCCAAGCACCCACTTATTCTTCCCTCAAAAACTTTATATCTCGACCAAAATATTCAATCCCCTCTCTATAATCCTCCCAAGGTGATCCAAGCTCCCAAGAAGCATCTCTCAAGCCTCTCCCAAGTATTTGGATCACACTTCCAAGTAAGGTATTTATTCCTTTCTCATTTTTGTCCAAATTTTATTATATTTTTATACCATTTTTTTTCATTTAAAAATGTTGGGGTATGATTAAAACCTCCCCCATACTTCCCTCCTTATTTGTGAATGATGATATACCTCTTTATATATCATTAATTTCTCCCATGTACACCCGTTACCATGCCGAAAATTCCGTAACGAATTTCTCTCTTCTCATTTACTTTCAAGAAATTATTTTGTATTATGAATATAAATTCCATTAAATATGTTGGGAAACGTACCTATATGACCCCATTACTTTCCATTTCATGTAAATATTATGATACACCCCTTTATCTCTCATTAAAAATATTTTTGAATTCTTATGTCACGCCGTTATGCTGCTGAAATTGCATAGCAATTTTCTAAGGCAAAGTCATTGTGTAGTGAATACCATGCCTATTAATATATCAAGAGTATTCACCTTTATGCACATTTAATTATTGATTATATAGTTTCATGTATGAGGTCCAAATTACTTTATCATGGAATAAATAATTATGTTTAATGAATTCATGTTATATGATCCATGTGACACACTTATGCATGAAATGAAATGATTAAGAAGGGTGTGCCCTGATAGCGCTACAATGCATTGGGTAAAGACTAGTATCATGATACGTCAAGTGAATTGAGGGTTTAATCATGATAATTCAAGTGAAATTATGGTTTACTCATGCTTCATGTGCAATGATCCTCGGATCATGCTAATGTCATGTTAAATGTTGTTTCTACATTTCCATGTTATGATAATCACGCTATATCATGCCTTTATGTTCATGTTTCTCTTATACTCCATTGATATGCCTATTGCCTAACATGTACTACATTCTTCATGTTATTCATTGTATACTCCCTTACTGGGCTTTATAGCTCACCCTTTTCTTATTCATGTCCCCAGGTTATCCCATGCAATGCTAAGTACGAATGAATGTGTGTGGTAATGTAAAAGAAGTTTTCAATAAAGATTTTTATTTCATGTTTCAAGTTATTATGTAATGTTCCTAAGACCCAAAGACACTATACCTCTAGATATTATATGTTGTATCAAGTGAATATTTTATGTAATAAATTATGTTTAAGTGTGGAATAAAGAACAAGGTTGTTATAGTTGGTATCAAAGGATAGGTTTAGTTATGTTTTAGATCAGGATTAGAAAACCCTAGTCAAAGACTTAGGGATAATACTAAGTATAATAAAAATATCCCTAAATTTTTGTGATTATTTAGTAAGTGGTTTATCAAGAAAATACATCCCCATCTGGATATGAGCAGGTAGAGGCGGCTCTGGCACATATGTATCTAGGGGTAAAACTCGAAAATAACGCTTTGAGCTAGTCTCGAATGAGAACTGGTGCACGAAAGCAGGCCTTGCTGAAATATTGGTTATGACACTACCAGGGTATATTCTTTGGTAAATTCATAATCTTAGTATGAAAAATTATTAAGGTAATTAAAAAAAAGAAAATGCCCCTAAGAATATATAATGGGAAGTATATCATGGATGTAAGGACCCGACCCCCGAATGCCCGGAGTCTGTGACCATGAGACATGATGTACTAAAAATTCATTACAAACATTTACAAATAATACATGATGTCCCAAAATTACAGAGGCTCGTGAGGTTCAGGTTCTGGGAAAACCAGCTGCATTTTGAAATGTTCCATCTGTTAACAACTATAACCTGAAAATTTTTAATCAAAAATGTAGGGTGAGCATTGAAATACTCAGTAAGGGGTTTTGAAAATACTTAATACAGCTTTTGAAAACTTCCTTTGAAAATACTTTAACATATATCAAAATTATTCCTTTTAAGAAAACATCATGACTATTTCGAAGGTCGCTATAAAACAATTAAATCATTTCATAAAATGTATAAATACTAACAAGTAAAGTAGGCATAGAATGAAGGGTATGAAAGTACTAATAACCATGAACATTATTAGAGTTTCGCATAAAAAATTCCACTACAACTTATAAAAGTTCACAATACAACATGATTAATGTAATGATAACATTTGCATTAAAAAATCTGAAAAGGAAACTGATTATGCATCACCACTGTCTCATTGTTTTCCCCGTGTACTTAAATAGCATACTCATAGGTAATTAACATACACATAATGTGGGATTATAATGCAGAACATTCTGTAATCATGTTGTCGAGGTCTCGGCCAAGACATCTATTGATTAAGGCCTCAACCATAATACATAATCTCTTAAATCAATATTCTACTAATTGAATATTTTCTGGTTAATTAAATTACATAGTCATAACGAGGAAAATGCATATTCTAGACTGTGTCAAGGCCTCATCCAAGACGTCTAGTGAATAAGGCCTCGGCCAAAATCCATAACTCGTAAAAAAATGGGAAAGGCCTCGGCCAATTTCGCTTCTAGTTATCTCATGAGACCTACCAATGCATCGAGCGGCTATAGCGGGCCCCACCCATCACATAATAAGTCCAATGCATTCCTCATACCTCATAAATCAATGTTCACATACCACTTTGATTTATTTAATTTAATTTTATTATATATTACCCAAGGTGTCCCATACTACTTTGGGTAATTTAATTTCATTTCTCATTATTTTTCATATGCATGCATTATTGAATTCCACAATAAATAAAATGGATAATGAAACTATTGTACATTTATGATAGAAATACATGAGATAACAATAAACATATAAAGTTTGATGATAACCATTTCCCAAGGAAAGCATGGATAAGTAAAATATATTTTGCACATGTAATAATAATAAAAGTACATAAAATGATGAATGAATGGGGTTTGCCACATGAAATGATATCTTCTTAGTTTAAAGTCACTATTTCATGCACATTTAATTACGCACATGCTGATAAAAGTTCTAGTGAGAATTCAATTAGACCAAATCAAAACCTGATTAACTAATGACCATATCTACAGGGGGGTTTATTATGTAATGAGACTATATATGAGCACAACATGATATGTAACATAACATGATTTTATAAATCCATTTATTCTCTAATATATTTTGGTTTAAGTCAAAATATATTCTTTTAATTAATATGTGGATAATATTATTAAATATGATTTAATTAAAATAAACCTAACATGTTAAACCTATTATTGTATACCCATACACATAAGTGCATATTAGTTTAGCAAACACCAAACTAACATTTACTAGAAACCCTTCAAACATTAATTGCATCAAACCATTAACTAATTATAATATTTAATACTATAAATTAGGGTTTTGGAAGCTATATAGAAATAATACCATGTATACACAAGGTTTATGTACTTAAATATTCATAACCGAATAAGGTTTAATTACTTCCTACATGTAATAAATGTTACCAAAACATTTTTATTTATTAACTCTACTTAATTGTAAACCAAAACATGTTAGGTTTATAGCATATACTACCATATGTATTTACATGTATAAAAATTAGGGTTTTGCATACCAAGTATAAATCTGATTGAATTCAAAACATATTTCACATCCAATCCATTATTTAAAGAGTGTTATTCATCCTTTTAAAAATAATAACCATAGTTTTAATTAATTACTCATGTATATCTGAATATATGAAACTGTATATTTGGTTTTGATTTAGTCAAACAATTCAAAATAAAACCCTGACATCATTGTAAACACAACTTTCAACCTTTGAATATATAGATTATTTTGGATTTGAACCACATGTAAATGTATATATATATACCCGAATATACACTTAAGTATTTATTGGGTTCTATAAGAAGTACAAATCTAATTTCATCCGAAACTTAATTCGCAACTAAAACATTATTTGAAGATTGGAAATCATCCTTTAAAATTTATAATTCTGGTTTAGATTGAGTCTAGGGTATACATGTACATACTCAAATATGCATATAAGTACATATTGGGTTTTTCATAAGAAGAACAATTCTATTTGAACCCAAAATATAATTTGCATCTAGACCGTTATGTAATATTTGTAAATAATCTTTTAAAAACTAAAAACAGACTTGTTTTGAACTACATACTTACATATATAAACAACTGCATATACAAAGTATATATAAAAAGTGGTTTTGTAGGATTACGACATATTCAAAACAACCCATATATATATGTAACATTCTTTGTGAAACTTGTTAATTATTTATGGAACTACATAAATAAGGGTGATATATATATATATATATACATAAAACCATATATACAGAATATCTATATATATATAGGGTTTTAGTAAATTAGAAACTAATAAAAACTAAGCCCTTACTCAATTTAAAGAAGACCATACACTCTGTCTTAAAAGAGGAAGGGT
Organism: Viscum album; assembly: GCA_963277665.1. Lineage (NCBI taxonomy): Eukaryota > Viridiplantae > Streptophyta > Magnoliopsida > Santalales > Viscaceae > Viscum > Viscum album. The sequence continues at coordinate 996,186,580 of OY728147.1, forward strand.
GACGATTCTAATACTGTAAAATCTATATATATATTCATATAGTATAACCCGTTAAACACATTGTATGTAAAAATCAGTTTTGCACTATAAAATAAGTGATAATATCCCCTTACCTAAACAGGAGGAGGAGGATTGGGCTGGCAGGAAAGGAGATTGCTGGAGGTCTTGGGGTGCTCGAAGGAAAATGGAGAGGGATGAGAGGATGAACCCGTAGGGTTCATTTGCATGGGAGTGGATTTTAAAAAGAACAACAGGTCTTGGATCAATCTTCACGAGGGTCCTACTGCTTGATTACCGAAGGTGAAGACAAGCGCCTGATTTGGAAAAAAGAAATCCAACGACACAATAATGCATATATATATATTTTATATAAACTTCCCCAAGAAGGAGATCAGGTGTGGATATGCTGTGAAACATGAGTGGGGTCAGCTCGTGTAAAGGTGAGGACAAAGGGACGAGGGTGATGGGTGAGCACGACCGAAGAGGAGCATTGGAGAGGGAGAGGAGGTGAAGGTGATGACTACTGGTCACTGGTTTGCTGGGGAAGACGACGCGTCGGTGGGGAGGCGCTCATGAAGGTCGACGGCGAGGCGACAGCAAGGGTCGCACGGAACTGGAAAGGCGTCGGTGTGGCAGCGAGGCGTCGCTGGTGGTGCCGCCGTTGACCTGGTTTGCTACGCGAGGAGGGAGGCATCCTCTTCCTTCATGTTTTTTTATATTATCATTATTATTTTATCCAATATCATTATTATATTATTTTTTTTGTTTATCCAACCTGTGAAATCACTCCCAAACACGGTTTTCATTTGTTTTTATTATTATTATATTTCATTATTTTATTATCTTTTATTACTTTTATCATTTTTTATATATAAGTCAAAATTTATAATAAAACTTTAACACTTTATTAAAATTTTTAAATAATAAATCATTACTTTTTTAAAAGAAAAGATAATAATAATATTTTTTATATTAAATTTATAAATATATATATATATATCATAATATAAATGAAACCAATTATATATATAAGTATATATATATATAAATAAAATATGTAATTATAATTCACATTATAAATATTTATATAATTTTAATTAATTTATTAAATAACATTCCAATTAATTTCAAATAAAAAAAAGTGTTTATTATTATTTATAAATATATATCTATATACAAGAAATTCCAAAATTAATAACAATAATTTTAATATTTTGATAAAACATAATTATGTCGTGTTATTTTAATTTAATAAAACAAATAATAAACTAATTCTATAAATGGTTAAATTGAATAGCTATAATTTTTAAACAAAATACATATTATTAATAATTTTATAAAACGCTAATCTAAAAACAATAATTATAATAATATATATATCATTTTTTTTGAAAATGTACGAAAGCATATAATTATTCATCCATTTGCATAAAATAATGTATATCACTACAAAATAACAATATTAGTTTTAGTAATAATTTTATAACAAATTAATTTAATCATAATCTTATGATGATAACAAATACATTTACATATATAAACTACATCACTTATTATTATTACTATATATATTTAATTAGTTTTAACACGTTGTTGAGTACTTATTTGTTCTTTAGCTAAAACCTTATAGGACTAATGACTATAATTATAGAAATTGAGTTTCCAACGGCTACTTGAGGTAACGGTCGGATTGGCGCTCTATAAAACCCAAACTTTGGGTGTCTTAAGATTAAGGTTATTGAAGAAGAAGAAGGAGAAGAAGATGGTATGCGTCATACCTTTGGTGCTCAGTGTGGCTGCACTGGCCTTGGCCATTATTATGTTTGTTATGGCGGATTCCAAGGACCCCTATCGTCTACTCAGGGTTCTCATTGTTTTGAGCGGTCTCCCAGTAATCTTAATAGGGTTTTTGGTGGGTATTTTAGGTTAGTTGTGATCTCTCGTTTCATTGTAAGGTTTTATCTATTGTAAAGTAATATTTTAATGAGTGCAAGACCTTCTTTATCCTTTTTGTTTTCTCATTCACATAATTTGAACTCTTTTACTCGCACTGTAAATAAACCATCTTAAAACAAGGGGATACAAGGGGAATCACCAAAATATAATATTATTCAAGTTCATCAAGCTTGGGGCGTTACATTATTCCCCCTACAAAGAATTGCGTCCTCGCAATTCCCCTCGTAAACTGGAAAAGAAAAAAAATCCCCAGACGGTCAACATTACCAAAATGGAAGATTTGGTTCAGTCAATGGAATACCTAAATTGGTACTTAGTTCCTCTGCTTCACTAGCTCAGATACACCTTGAGAACAGTATGTCTTGAACTCCTACTCATGTGTTCTACACACAGGATTCCATAGAGAGGATCGTGCGGTAATAAAGTCAGGGATGTTCGAATAGACATATTCTCTGGTGCTCCGCCGGACTACATCATGCTCAAGATATTCCATTGGAACCATGCGATTGAACAAACTGAGGTTTAGAATCTGGAACATGAAGGCTGCTATGCAGTTCCCATCTTGGGCAGCTACCAGAAAACATGCTCTGGCAGAAAAATTCTGTGCCAGAGTGAAACATCAAAAAAGACCTTCAAAGTATCTCCCCCTCTTACTATAATAAGGGAGTTGGGTATTGACTATGAGGTGGAATACATGGTCGACCCCTTGACAGGAACGAAGAATTTCATGGCTGTTGGAAAAATTAAACATACGTTGACATGATCCTCGCAGATGGAGGAAAGAAGGATAGTCCACAGTGCACGTCCTAATTATGATATCCTCTATAATTTCATCGGGTAGGGATGAGATGTTTGTTTGTCCAGCCATCTGAAAATAAATTCATGATAATTCACTTAAAAGTTCATATAAGGTATAGACAGGAAAAGAAAACCAATAATATTTCAATAACACATAAGTTTATACATTAGTGCCTGAATTTCCTTAATGATTTACTACACAAACTCCACATAGAGAAGAAAAACTCCCTGACATCCTTAGTGATGTCGCTACTCAAACATTCTAGGATTTATCCTCTAAAAAGAACATAAAACAACTAGGTTGTACCTTTATAGATCCCACCTCCGTAACCAGTTCGCTGATGTCCTCAACTCTATTCCTAGGGTGGTTCCCAGTTCCTCAATCTCTCTTGCCTAGATACACCTCAGGAAAGTGGGGTTAAACTCCTGTATAGAACAGTTGGGCTTCCAGATAGAGGCATGAGCAGTGAAAAGCTCCATGATATCAAAATGAACTTGGTCCCTACTGATTCTCCGTACTACCTCAAAGTTGAGGGGTTTGATGTCAAAGAGTCTCCCGTACATACTGAAACTCAAGACTTGAAAAAGATAGGCTGGACAAATATTTCCCTCCTCTGCAGCTTCCTGAAAAACCCTTTTAGCTAGATAGTTTGAATATATGGTAAAACATAGGAAAAGACCTTCATAATATTCCCCCTACGCGAATTGCACACAAGTTGTGCATAAGTTATACGATAGTAAACATGACTCGATCCTCAGAAGAGTCGAATGATATTTGAGTTATTCGACACTTGGTAAAGAAGCTTGCAGGATAGTCGGAGGTTTCCAAAGGGTTCATAGTCTTCCATACACGATTTAATGTTTATAGTCTCGAGGATTTCAGTGGGAAGAGACAAAAGACTTGTTAGTGATCTTTCGTCTGCCATCTAAAAATTACAATAAAATTACTTAGTAATTCTCAGTCATATATTTATACTACCTGGTTTTCCAGAGTTATCTGAACCTATCCTCTGATACCAACTATAAGGACCCGACCCCCGAATTCCCGGAGTCGGTGCCCATGAGAAACGATGTACTAAAAATTCATTACAAACATTTACAAATAATACATCATGTCCCAAAATTATAGAGGCTCGTGAGGTTCAGGTTCTGGGAAAACCAGCTGCATTCTGAAATGTTCCATATATTAAAAACTGTAACCTGAATTTTTTTAATAAAAAACATAGGGTGAGCATTGAAATACTTAGTAAGGGGTTTTGAAAATACTTAATGTATCTTTTGAAAACTTCCTTTGAAAATACTTTCACATATATCAAAATTATTCCTTTGAAGAAAATATCATGACTATTTCAAAGGTCGTTATAAAACAATTAAAGAATTTCATAAATTGTATAAATACTAACAAGTAAAGTAGGAATAGAATGCAGGGTATGCAAGTACTACTAACCATGAACATTATCAGAGTTGCACATAAAAAATTCCACTACAACTTATAAAAGTGCACAATACAACATGATTAATGTAATGGTAACATTTGCATTAAAAAATCTGAAAAGGAAACTGATCATGCATCACCACTATCTCATTGTTTGCCCTGTGTACTTAAATCTCATACTTATAGGTAATTAACATACACATAATGTGGGATTATAATGCAGAACATTCTATAATCATGTTGTCAAGGTCTCGACCAAGACATCTATTGATTAAGTCCTCGACTATAATCCATAATCTCTTTAATCAGTATTATACTAATTGGATATTTTCGGGTTAATTAAATTACATAGTCATAACGATGAAAATGCATATGTCGGACTGTGTCAAGGCCTCGAACAAGACGTCTAGTGAATAAGGCCTCGGCCAAAATCTATAACTCATAAAAAATGGGAAAGGCCTTGGACAATTCCACTTCTAGTTGTCTCATGAGACATACTGATGCATCGAGGGGCTATAGCCGGCCCCACCCATCACATAATAAGTCCAATTCATTCCTAATACCTCATAAATCAAAGTGCACATACCACTTTGATTTATTTAATTTAATTTTTTAGATATTACCTAAGGTGTCCCATTCTACTTTGGGTAATTTAATTCCATTTCTCATTATTTTTCATATGCATGAATTATTGAATGCGACAATAAATAAAATGGATAATGAAACTATTGTACATTTACGGTAGAAATACATGATATGACAATGAACATATAAATTTTGATAATAACCATTTCCCAAGGCAGGCATGGATAAGTAAAATATCTTTTTCACATGTAATAATAATAAAAGTACATAAAATGATGAATGAACGGGGTTTGCCACATGAAATGATAACTTCTTAGTTTAAAGTCCCCATTTCATGCACATTTAATTTCACGCATGATGATAAAAGTTCTAGTGAGCATGAAATTAGAACAAATCACAACCTAATTAACTAATGACCATATCTGCAGGGGGGTTCATTAAGTAATAAGACTATATATGAGCACAACATGATATGTAACATAACATGATTTTAAAAATCCATTTATTCTATAATATATTTTGGGTTAAGTCAAAATATATTCTTTTAATTAATACGTGGATAATATTATTAAATATGCTTTAATTAAAATAAACCTGACATGTAAAACTCATTATTTTATACCCATACACATAAGTGCATATTAGTTTTGCGAACACCAAACTAACATTTACTAGAAACCCTTCAAACATTAATTGCATCAAAACATTAACTAATTCAAATATTTAATATTGGAAATTTGGGTTTTTGAAGCTATATAGAAATAATACCGTGTATACAAAAGGTTTATGTACTTTAATCTTCATAACCAAATAAGGTTTAATTACTTCATACATGTAATAAATGTTACCAAAACATTTTTATTTATTAACTCTACTTTATTGTAAACCAAAACATGTTAGGTTTATAGCATATACTACCAGATGTATTTACATGTATAAAAATTTGGGTTTTGCATACCAAGTATAAATCTGAATGAATTCAAAACATATTTCGCATCAAATCCATTATTTAAAGAGTGATATTAATCCTTTTAAAAATAATAACCAGATTTTTATTTAAATACTCATGTATATCCGAATATATGAAAGTGTATATTTGGTTTTGATTTAGTAAAAAAATTCAAAATAAAACCCTGGAATCATTTTAAACACAACTTTCAACCTTTGAATATATAGATTAGTTTGGATTTGAACCACATGTAAATGTATATATATATATACCCGAATATACACTTAAGTATTTATTAGGTTCTATAAGAAGTACAAATCTAATTTCTTCCGAAACTTAACTCGCAACTAAAACATTATTTGAAGATTAGAAATCATCCTTTAAAATTTATAATTTTGGTTTAGATTGAGTCTAGGGTATACATGTACGTACTCGAATATGCATATAAGTACATGTTGGGTTTTGCATAAGAAGAACAATTCTAATTGAACACAAAATATAATTCGCATATAGACCTTTATGTAATATTTTTAAATAATATTTTAAAAACTATAAACGGACTTGTTTTTAACTACATACTTACATATATAAACAACTTCATATACAAAGTATATATAAACATAGGTTTTGCAGGATTATGACATATTCAAAACAACCCATATATATATGTAACATTCTTTGTGAAACTTGTTAATTATTTCTTGAACTGCATAAAGAAGGGTGATATATATATATATACATAAAACCGTATATATAGAATATATAAATATATACAGGGGTTTAGTAAATTAGAAACTAATAAAAACTAAGCCCTTACTCCATTTAAAGATGACCATACACTCTATCTTAAAAGAGGAAGGGTGATGATTACAATACTGTAATATATATATATATATATATATTCATATAGTATAACCCATTAAACACAGTGTATTTAAAAATCAGTTTTACACTATAAAATAAGTGATAATATCCCCTTACCTAAACAGGAGAAAAAGGATTGGGCTGGCAGGAGAGGAGATTGCTGGAGGTGTTGGGGTGCTCTAAGGAAAACAGAGAGGGATGAGAGGATGAACCCGTAGGGTTCATTTTCATGGGAGGGGATTTTAAAAAGAACAATAGGTCTCGGCTCAAGCTTCACGAGGGTCCTACTGCTTGACTACCGAAGGTGAAGACAGGTTCCTGATTTGGTGAAAAGAAATCCAACAACACAATAATGCATATATATATATATATATATATATTATATATATATAAACTTACCTGAGAAGGAGCTATGGTGTGGTTATGCTATGAAACATGAGTGGGGTTAGCTCGTGGAAAGGTGAGGACAAAGGGCTGAGGGTGATTGGTGAGCACGACCAAAGAGGAGCAGTGGAGAGGGAGAGGAGGTGAAGGCGACGGCTACTGGTCACTAGTTTGCTGGGGAAGATGACACATCAGTGGGGAGGCGCTCATGAAGGTCGACGACGAGGCGACGTCAAGGGTCGCGCAATGCTGGTGAGGTGTAGGTGTTGCGGTGTGGCATCACTAGTGGTGCTGCCATCGACCTGGTTTACTGTGCGAGGAGGTAGGCGGCCTCCTCCTTCTTGTTTTTTATATTATCATTATTATTTTATCCAATATCATTATTACATTATTTTTTTTCTTTAGCCAACCTGTGAAATCACCCCCAAACACGGTTTTAATTTGTTTATTATTATTATTATATTTCATTATTTTATTATCTTTATTACTTTTATCATTTTATATATATAAGTCAAAAGTTATAATAAAACTTCAATACTTTATTAAAAGTTTTAAATAATAAATCATTAATTTTTTAAAAGAAAAGATAATAATACTCTTTTATTATATTAAATTTATAAACATATATATATATATCATAATATAAATGAAACCAATTATATATATAAGTATATACATTTATAATTAAAATATATATTTATAATTCTTTTTATAAATATTTATATAATTTTAATTAATTTATTAAATAACATTCTAATTATTTTCAAATAAAAAAAGTGTTTATTATTATTTATAAACATATATCTATATACACGAAATTCCAAAATTAATAACAAAAATTTTATTATTTTGATAAAACATAATTATGTCATGTTATTTTAATTTAATAAAAAAATAATAAACTAATTTTATAAATGATTAAATTGAATAGCTATAATTTTTAAACAAAATACATATTTTTAATATATTTATAAAACAATAATCTAAAAAATAATAATTATATATATATATATATCATTTTTTTGAAAATATACGAAAGCATATAATTATTCATCCATTTGCATAAAATAATGTATATCACTACAAAATAACAATATTAGTTTTAGTAATAATTTTATAAAAAATTAATTTAATCATAATCTTATGATGATAACAACTAAATTTACATATATAAACTACATCGCTTATTATTATTAATATATATATTTAATTTGTTTTAATACGTCGTTGAGTACTTATTTGTTCTTTATCTAAAACCTTATAGGACTAACGGCTATAATTATAGCCGTCGAGTTTCCAACAGCTACTTGAGGTAACGGTCGGATTGGCGCTCTATAAAACTCAAACTTTGGGTGTCTTAATATTAAGGTGATTGAAGAAGAAGAAGAAGGAGAAGAAGATGGTACGCGTCATACCTTTGGTGCTCAGTGTGGCCGCTGTGGCCTTGGCCATTATTATGTTTGTTACGGCGGATTCCAAGGACCCCTATCATCTACTCGGGGTTCTCATTGTTTTGAGAGGTCTCCCAATAATCTTAATAGGGTTATTGGTGGGTATTTTAGGTTAGTTGTGATCTATCGTTTCATTGTAAGGTTTTATCTGTTGTAATGTAATATTTAAATGAGTGCAAGACCTTCTTTATCCTTTTTGTTTTCTCATTCACTTAATTTGAACTCTTTTAATTGCACTGTAAATAAACCATCTTAAAATAAGGGGATACAAGGTGAAGCACCAAAATATAATATTATTCAATTTCATCAAGCTTGGGGCGTTACAATGGATAACATAGATAAGTTAAGAAAATAAATTTAATTTATAAGTTATCCATTTTTTCCATTAGATTATCTTTTATGTGTTACCCCTAACATTCCTTTTATTCCATTCAATGGCCAGTAATAGGAGGAATCAGGCTAACAACTGATGCAAAGATCAATGTGATGACTGTTTTAATGAGATGCCCAATCTGATGGGAGCGAGAATCACAAACTTTGTCATGATGTTCTCTCAGTTAACTCAAGTTTTGAATAGAAACATGGGTTAAGAGGAATTTTAAACCCCACCTAAGAAAGAATAAGTCTCAATCGAGAGCTTCATGAGACAAAGTCCTCATACTTTTAATGGATCATCTGATTCCTCAATTTCCAAAAAATGGATCAACTCTATTGAAAATATCTTCTCCATCCTTCAATATTAAAAACAAGAGAAGGTTATTCTGGATGATTATCGTATGCAGTGTGAAGCTAATAAATGGTGAACATTGATAAAAAATATGAATTTTGAGGAGGAGATCAAGGTGTTGGAATGAAAGGATTTTCAGATTTTTTTTTCAATAAATATTTTTCTCGAACACTACGACTTAAGATGGAAAGGGAATTCCTTTCCCTTAAGAAAAAAGATGATGAATCCATCAGATCATACGAGGAAAAATTTACAAGGCTTTCACAATATTCCTATGGCTTTGTCTTTACCCCCAAATTTAAGGTTGACCACTTCTTTGGTGGGCTAAAACCTAGCCTACAGAAAGCCATAGAGATACATGTCTTTGAGAGCTATGAGTAAATTGTCCGATGTGACCTCAAAGTCGAAATGGAGATCATATAATCTCAGGGGTATATTAGGGATAAGAAGTGGAAGGTGGAATTTAATTATGGAAGTTTGATGGATAAATCCAACAGTGCTAAGAAATTCCATCACCCTAGAAATTGATTGAAGGGGATGAATAAATGATTTAGGTGTGGAAGAAAAGGGAACCTTGTCATTAAATACCAACAAGAAAAACCCGCAGCTACGATATAAGAGTGGAATGCTCTATTAAAACCTCAACATGTTGTTCATTTATTCAACTACAAAGAACCAAGGAACTTTTCAAACCAGTTACCTAAGACAAGTGTTTTCAGAGGCAACCGAAAACCTCCAAGGTAGAAAGGGCAATATTTTTCCATCACTACTGCCAAAGTGAACCCCAACAATGAAGTAGAGACATGTACTCTAGTTATTCGTTCAATAATATCGAATTTACTTTTTGATTCTGGTTCTATGCATTATTTTATATCCTAAATGTTTTGTTGAACAATCCCAACACCACCACAAATAATAAAATTAAAGATGTCGATGAGAAAAATAAATGGGGAAATCATTGCATCCCAATAATATAACTCCACCCCTATCATAATTTGTGGATTGAACTTCCCAGTGAACCTCGTCATACTCCCTATGGTGAGATTTGATGCAGTTTTTTTCATGGATTGTCTTTCCTTATATAGAGCTAACATAAATTGTCATGATAGGGAAATCACTCTCCATATGGCGAATCGATCCCCGATTCTGTACAAGTGCAAGGAGGAGGATGAATCTTCTTTAGCACCATCATCTCAAGTGTGGATATTACTTCCCTATGAGAATGTGTATCTTGATCAGATGATTGAGTCTAAGGAAGAAACCATCCTTTAAGACATGCCTATTATGAGGGAATTTTCTAAAGTGTGTTCTGAGGAATTTCCTGCGCTTCCTCCTAGAATAGATGTTGAATTCTCAATTGATATTATACCTGGGGAATTTCTAATATCCAATAATCCATATATAATGGCTGTTTTGGAGCTTGAGGATCTGAATAAATAACTATAGTATAATCTAGATAAATGATTTCAATACCCAAGTGCTTCACCATGGGGTGCACCAGTCCTCTTCGTCAAGAAGAAGGATGGGCCAATGTGCCTTTTCATTGATTATCATGAGATAAAAAAAATCATGATAAAGAACAAGTATCCTATACCCCGAATTGATGACTTTTTCGATCATCTACATGGAGCACAATACTTCTCCAATGTGTATTTGCAGTCAGGATATTACCAAGTAAGGGTGAAAAAGAATGATATCCCAAAATATCTTTTTTGTACAAGATACGAGCACTATGAATTCATAGTAATTCCTTTAGGACTCACTAATTATCCAAAAATATTCACGGACTTGATTAATATAGTCTTTAGAGATTACCTTGAAAATTTTTTGTTTGTATTTATAGATGATATTCTAATATACTCAAAAAACAAGGAGGAGCATGAGGAGTATCTAAGCACTGTACTAGAGACCTTGAGAAAGGATAAGCTCTATGAAAAGTATAGCATGTGTGAGTTCTGGTTGAAGGATGTCTCATTCTTAAGTCATATCATCACAAGTAATGGGATATCTATGGATCCATCCAAGATAGTTGTAATTGAGGGATGACCGTGCCCAACATCGGTGATAGATATCTATAGATTGTTGGGGTTAGATGGATATTATCGATGATTTGGGTGAAATTTATCACGATTTTAAAACCGTCTTACCAAGATAACTTTTAAGGGAGTCAAGTTTTTTTGGAGTGATTAATGCAAATATAACTTCAAGGAGTTGAAAAGGAGGCTTATCATTGTGGCAGTTCTCACACTACCCATAAGTAGAGAACTTTTTGTGGTATTTAGTGATGCTTTGAAGATGAACCTGGGCTATGTGTTGATGAAAAATTACAAAGTCATTGCCTATGCTTCAATTTAATTGAAAGTTCATGAGAAAAACTATCCAACATATGATCTGGAGTTGGCTGTAGTAATCTTCTCTTTGAAAATTTGGTAACATTATCTCTTTGGGGAGAAGTGTGAAATATATACGGATCACAAAATCCTCAAGTATATATTCACACAAAAATAGTTGAATATGAACCACTGAGGATGGTTAGAGATGATTAAAGACTATGGCTGCTCAATCCATTACCAACCTGGGAAAGAAAAAAAGGTGGCAGGTGCTCTAAGTAGAAGAGATCCAGTAACTCTTTCATTAATGAGAATTGAGAAGGATCCAATCTTCTTAGATTTTATTAAGATAGAGATGGGAATCTTAAATAATAGAACATCATAAATCCTTTCACCAATTATTTCTCAACCATATCATTTGTAAAGGTTAAAGGATTCTCAAAAGGATGACGTGGGAATTCAAAAGAAAGTGGAAACTATCGAAAAGGGAAATCTTCGGAGTTTAGTGTTAATGAAGATGGAATTATGAGATTTGGGACAAGACTATGTGTTCCATCAAATATGGAGATAAAGAAATAAATTTTGGATGATGAAAATAGTTCAAATTTTTACATTCACCCAGGAAACACAAAGATATATTGAGATCTCTGAGAGCTTTATTGGTGGGATAAAATGAAGAAGGAGATCTTTGAGTATACATCAAAGTGCTTGATATATCATAAAGTGAAGTCTGAGAGGTAGAAGTCTAAGGGGATGGTGCAACCATTACCCATACCAATATGGAAAGGGTAAAACATCACCATGGAATTTTTCACCAGACTTCTGAAGACATCTGAAGGAAACAATTCTATCTAGGTTGTTATAGATTGTCTTACAAATATTGCACACTTTATTGCAATTCGAGAGGATTTCTAATTGGATCAAATAACATGGATATATATCAGAGAAGTGGTAAACCTGCAAGGAGTACCAATATCTATTGTATCTGATCGATATCCAAGATTAACCTCTATGTTATGGAAGAGTCTTAAAAATGCTCTGAATAATGAGCTAAAAATTAGTACGACTATTCATCCTCAAACTGATGGCCAATCTAAGTGGACTATCCAAACACGTGAGGAAATGTTGAGAGAATGCACAATAAACTTCAAATGAGGATGAGATCAACGTATTCCTCTGGTTGAGTTCTCTTATAATAATAGTTTATACTCAAGCATCCAAATGTCTCCTTGTGAAGCCCTGTATGGGAAGAGGTGAAGAACACTAGCATGTTGGGATGAAGTTGGGGAGTGAAAACTCCTAGGTCCAGAAATGGTCAATAAAATGGTGGAGAAGGTTAAGACCATCCCATATCACATTAAAGATTCTCAGAGTTGACAAAAGAGATATGATGATAATCCTCGATGAGACCTACAATGTGATGTTGGAGAAATGGCATTCCTCCACATATCACCGTGGAAGTGAGTTATGAGATTTGGGAAGAAGGGAAAGCTTAGTCCAAGGTACATAGGCCCTTTTGAGATCCTTGATCACATTGGAGAAGTGGCCTATTGACTATCACACCAACCAAACCTATCTCAAGTACATGATGTATTCCATGTATCACTCTTGAGGATGTACATACCTGACCCATCACATGTACTCAATCCAGAGGTGGTACGATTGGAGAATCACCTCTCATATGAAGAGAATCCGACGAAGATCTTAGATCGTAGAGAAAAAGTTATATAAAATAAGATAATTTCCTTATCAAGGTGTTGTGAAAAAACCACAATTTAGAAGAAGTAACAACTAAATTAGAGGAAGTGATGAAGAAGAGTTACCGTCATCTGTTTTAGTGTCGGAAAAGGAAATTTTGAGTGAGAAATTTCTTAAGGGGGGAAGATTTTAATGACCCAAACTTTTATTAATGAAAATTCTTATTGATATAATTAAATGGATTATTATGTAAAATGGTTTTATAACATATAAACTTCTTTGGTATTGTGTTTTTGGATTTCAAAATACCATTAAGAATTTTTACTGTTGCTAATATAGGCGTTGAACTATGACCACATGATTAGTATAAATATTGGGATTTAACAAATAATATTTACTCAAACACAGAAGTGACGGCCTCATCCAGTAGAATTGATCCATATAAAGCCCATTTTTCTGAGCTTGGAAAAAAGGTGGCATCACTGGGCTTCAGTCTTGACCAAGCCTAAGACAAGCTTCAACATGTTAAGCTTGAACGGAACCACCTACGAGAGAAGTAGAAGTTGATAGAGATTACCACCCATGAGATGTTATCCGAGCCACCCCAAGAGTCTGTCACCATCGCACACCTTACCCTTAATTCATATGCATGTGTTATAAGGGTTTATGTAGCAAGACCCTATCACTATGATTATGTACATTATTTTTTTTATAAAGAATATACATTCATTTTTATCATTGTTACTTTGTAAATAGTTTTTGAAGCAAAAATAGTATTTTTAGTTAGTATTCAATTAAGAAATATATTTTGATAAATTAATGGATTTTTGAATTAAATAATATTTTAAAAAAATATTATTATGAAATTAATTTTTATTAAATTTAAATGATTGTATAATTTTTATGAATACAATTGTCATTTTTATTAAGGTTTGAAATATATTTTTGTAAAAACCCATGAATTTTCAATAAAGGTTGGTTTTTATTTTAAATGTAAAAATTCACATATTTATAAAATTATTTAGATAAAATAAATATTTTTTTGGAATCAGGATGTCAAAATTATCCAACAGTGATTTTTTCATAATTTTCAGAGATAATCAAATTTTTGGGTAAAAATTAAATACTTTTTAAATATATAATGTGTTTTATAAAACCATAGTGACCCAATAGTGATGTAATAAATTACTATAAATATGATTTTTGGCCAATATATGTTTTACCATCAAAATAATGTGATTTTAGGTTTGTTTTATTTATTTTACAAATTCTTAGTGGACCCTCCAAGACTTATAAAACATTTTGACATTTAAAATGATTTCCTTGAGAGTGTGACTCACCTCCACATAAGAAAGCCTAATATTTTAATAAGTGAGGACATTGGCCTTATAAAATAATTTTCTACACTCCACTTTGGAAAAAAACATGGGAAAAAACAATGGTATGGTTTGTGGTTTTGGTTCGTTTAATGTGTAGTGTCCAAAACCTAAATAATAAATAATTCCCTCTCTTTTCCTATATAAACCCACCGAAGCTCCCACATCCTCTACAATAATTTTTTTTCGAGATCTAAAAACCTCTTAAATACTCTCTCTATAATCCAAAAAAGGAACCACAATCACCTATGAAGCCTCTCTCAATCCTCTTATAAGCCTTTGGATCACACTTCCAAGTAAGGTATTTCTTCGTTTCTTATTTTTTCCAAATTTCTTTATACTATTATACCCTTTTGTTTTCAATTAAAAATGTTTGGGGTATGATTTATAACCTCCCCCATGCTTCCATACTTATGTTTTAATGATGATATACATCTTTATATCTTATTAATGCCTCCCATGTACACCTGTTACCATGCGGAAAATTTTGTAAGGAATTTCTCTCTTCTCTTTTACATTCAAGTAATTATTTTGTATTGTGAATCTAAATTAAATTACATATGTTGGGATATGTATCTGTATGACCACCTTAAAATAAATTTCATTTACATATGATTAGATACTCCTTTCTATCTCCTTAAACATTTTTATGGATTCTTATGTCACGCCATTATGATGCCGAAATTGCACCACAATTTTCCAAGCCAAAGTCATTGTGCAGTGAAGACCATGCCCATTTCTCTATCAAGGGTATTAACCTTTATGAAAATTTACTTATTGATTATATAGTTTCATGTATGAGTTCCAAATTCCTTTATCATGGAATAAATGATGATGTTTGATGAATTAATGTTATATGATCCATGTGGCACACTTATGCATGAAATGAAATGATTAAGAAGGGTGCGCCATGATAGTGCTTCAATGCATTCGGTAAAGACTAGTATCATGATACATAAAGTGAAATGAGGGTTTAATCATTCTAATTCAAGTACATGATGGTTTACTCATGCTCCATGTGAAATGATCCTTGGCTCATTTTAATATCATGTTAAATGTTGTTGCCACATTTCCATGTTATGATAATCACACTATATCATGCCTTCAAGTTCATGTTTCTCTTATGCTCAATTGATATGACCATTTCCTAACATGTACTATATTCTTCATGTTATGCCTTGTATACTCCCTTAATGGTATTTATAGCTCACCCTTTTATTACGCATGTCCTCAGGTTATCCCATGCAATGATAAGTACGAAGGAATGTGTGTGGTCATGTGAAATAAGTTTTCAATAAAGTTCTGTATTTAATGTTTTAAGTTATTATGTAATGTTTCTAAAACCCAAATACAATAGAACTATCTATCTTATATTTTGTATCAAGTGAAGATTTTATGTAATAAATTATGTTTAAGTGTGAAATAAAGAATAGGGTGGTTATATGACTTGTTTGACCAAATAAATGGATCTCATTACTTTTCCAAGATTAAATTTCATTTTGGGTATCATAAATTGATGTCTCAGAAGAATGATGTATCCAAAACAATATTCCATTCAAGTTATTGAAAATGAAAATATATATTGATACTGTTTGTTTTTACTAATCCCCACCCATCATTATGGATTTAATGAATAATGTTATTATGGATTACTATGATCGGTTTATTGTATTATATAGATGATATTATTATATATTCAATGTGTACATAAGAGCATGAAAATAATAGTAGAGTTGTGATGAAGACCCTGAGGAAGAAGATGTTGTGTAAAAAACATAACAAGTATTAATTTTGGATACAAAGGTATCATTTTTCAGTCATATAATCTGAAGAGAGAATATATTGGTTGTTCCATCAATGGAATAGGATTTGGAATACAAAAACATAAGATAAGAATAAGATCCATAATTTTCTTGGTTTGGTAGGATATTATTGTTTTCTTGTCAAGACATTGTATTTCCTATCTATTCTACTTAACATGATTACTTGGAAGGGATCCAAGTTCCTTTGGAATGATGAAGGAGAGGAATCAATGAAGGAACTGAATAAAAGGTTTGTTAGCGATCCTTTGGTTACATTCACTTAGAGTGGATAAGGGTTTTTAATATATAGTAATGAATCAAAGAATGTATTAACATGAGTTTTTAGGAAAATTTACATTGTTATAGCCTATGACTCATTACAATTAAATGTTCATGAGACCAATTAACCAAAACATGATTTGGAGGCTGTTCTGGTAGTTTTTGAATTAATGATTTAGAGGAATTATATTTTTTGGATAAAGGTGTGATCTATATATTGATTTTAGTATTTAAAGTATATATCCACATTGAAATAGTTGAACATTTTATATAGAAGATATTTTGAGCTGATTAAAGATTATGAATTCTCAATACATGACCTCCATGGGAATGAAAAAAAGTTGGTTTATTCATTAAGTGGAATATATTATAATTTCATATATTTAATTATGATTAAATGATCCAATATTTATTGATTTTTAAATTATGCATCTTGAAATCATGAAGGAAGGATGGAAATACTTTCTTTTATAATTTAGTGTAAAAAAATCAATCCAAGTTAATATTAAAGTGGTGCAGAAGGATGATGAAGATATACTGAACAAGGAAATAAATTTTATTGAGTTTAACATTTATTTTTATGGAATGATATGGTTTATAAAATTTTAATTTTTTCCATCCATACAAGATTCAGATAATGAAATTTTATAGTAATATTTTAGTTATTAATTCTCTGTTTATCCTTGAAGTACAATGATGTATAATGATTTGAAAGAGTATTTCTAATGGGAATGCATGAAGAGATATATTGAAAGTTTTTTACTCAGTGCATGGTATGTCCGCAATTTAAGGATGAGAGAAAAAACTATAAGGGGATGTTACAACCATTACCCAAAACAGAATAGAAATGGGAAACATCACCATTGATTTTGTCATCACATTCCCCAAAACATCATAAGGAAACCAAGATATATGCATGTAGTTGATCACCCAGCAATTTTTAACACTTAATCACTATAAAATAATATTTCTATATAGTTTAGAGTCCCATGGTATACATTAAATTATTGGTGAGGTTTCATGATATAACATATTCTATTATATCTGATTGGGATTCATGGTTGACCTCAATGTTTTGGGAAAGACTTCAATAGGATCAAGATACAGAGTTTAGTTTAAGAATTATGTAATAGCCTTATAAAGTTTATTATCCAAATAGAACCATCCATGTAAAAACCATAGATTTTATGTAGTATTTTGTCTAAATAATTTTAATTACTTAGAATGAATGTGTGACACACTACATTAAGATTAGTAGAATGTGTTATAATATTGAAATTTTAGCATATTATATGAAATTTATCTCTTCACAGTTGTAATGTAGGGTTTAAATAGGACTGACTAAATTTTGAAAAGTATATGCTATATATATTTAAGTATTCAAATCATTGATTATATATAAATTAAAAAAGAAAATATCAATAATATGAATTTAAAAAAAAATTGTTTCGAAAACCCTTATTTATATTGAAATACGTTTTTATCATAATAATATAAATTAGCCATTAATAATGAATTATTCTAATGAAATGTGTATACTATATAATTAATTAATTTTTTTCACATTCATATAATATTTCTTTCCAGGAAAGGGATGACAATAAATCTAGTTTTATGTTTAGAAATATATATTTCTAAAAAGATTTATTGGTCACTTTGTGCACACATATTAAAAAATATAAAAGATTCCACCATTAGAAAATTAATTTGAACATGATAAATTCAGTTTTTAGTTAATTATTAGAAAATATCATAGATTTAATTTTGGTTAATTTTTATAAAAGATAAAATTTTCAATGAAATTTGAGTACACTAATATTTATTGAAAAATAGATTTTTGTTTAAAGCATTGACAATGATAAATAATTTTTTTAAACTTTTTTAAAATTAAAATTATTTATGTTATATTAATATTATTCCAATTTAGATTATTTGAATCAAACTCCTATTTAAATTTGATATAAATTCTGTTCATATGTAATAAATCATTTTTATTAGTAAACTATTTTTCAACACATCTATGGAGTTTATTTTAAAATAAATTATGTCACTTCTATGAATTGAATTTAATAAAATGTATTTTAATTTTAGAAATAGAATAATTAAAATTATAGTATAATTTCATATTTATTTTTTCATACCAATAATATCCATTAATCAGAAAGAACAAGTCTTAAAATTTATTAAATAAAATAAACAAGGTAAAGTGGTATAATGGGGTTTTACAAATATAGGAATATGTCAATCCCCACATATCCATATCCACAATAGAAGAAAAATAATTTTAATTAATGAATGAACACATTATACCCATGTCAATGATTTATCTTTTCGATACCACATGTGCCACTTCATTATCCTCTCTATAAACTCATGAGACAATTAGGTTGAGATGATTGGGTTGATTGATACAATTAACTTAGTATGGTAGAACCCTACATAGTAATTTTATGGTTCTTTAATTCAATTCATTCAAAACACATTTGGAGTTATATTCAACCAATAAATATCCCCTAATATTTTGGATATCATGATTGATGATATAAATCACAATGCATGTCTTAACTTTAAATGTTATTCAGTATCCAATATAATAGTAAAAACAACCTTTGACATAGCTGTGGTTAGTGGGAACAACCCCACCACGACCTAAGGTCCCTATCATGCTAGAAAACACACCATCAATCTTGACATTAATACAAGAGGGTATTAGGGGGATTCCAATGGATTTTTTTTTTGAAATTTGGGCTTTATAATTTTTTTCATAATGAACAACATAAATAGTAAATAATTATTACTATAGTTAAGGTTTAAACATGTTTATTATGAGTTAATCTAAAATATTTAAAGTTATAATGACCTAAAAATGCCCAATTATTATTTTATATAAATATTTCAACCTTATCTAATCTAAGTTTTTATTTTGATCCAATTTCCCCCCTTTTTAATGTTTAAAACATGGTTATAACATTTTACTTTCAAATATCCCATGTGTGTCATCTCCACCACTTATAAATGTCCACCCCACTCTCCTTTATTTTTAAAAATATCATATAATTTTTCATTGAAAATACATAAAAATAAAAATTTCCTTACTTATCTTATCATATAATATAGGACTTATTATTATTATGAAATATTCCTATGAAATATTTTGGTGCTGATCTAAGGAGGATTTATGAACAATAATTATCACTCTCAATCAAGAAATATTATTATATTTTTAACCGACTTCCATAAAATATTATTATAGTATGATAAAATAAAAAAATTGTATCCTAAGTATTGAGATATTTTTATGTTAATTTCATAACCTATATCCATCTCCTCCTCTAGAAAATGGGAAATATATTGGTTGATCGGTTGTACGGATGACTACCGCATTATGAACTGTGGTATTTCTTTTTTCCATCACCACTAATCATGGTTGAAGATAGTCATGGATTAAATTTTTATAATGATATTTAAGACAATTTACGCTCCTAGAATTATAATATCATATATAACATCCATTACATTGGAAAATGATAGTGACACTCATGCGTAAGTACGGAATACCTCCTCCACAATGCAATGTGAATTGTTTTTCATTTTATATTAACTTTGATGGTAATAATGTAATATTTAATTAAAAAATATAATACATATGATATAAAAATGATTATTGATAGGTTATATATTATTTACCAATATTTTATTCTTTATACCAAAAAAATTGAAGCATCATTCCTATATACGTACAACATGTCATCTCGAAGAATGGTGTCATTCATTTTATATCTCTATCACATAAAAATTACTCTATATACATATATTATTTGTATCATGGTTAAAATTATTGATATAATTTATGTAACTCCCAAATATTTTATAAAATAATTCTCTTAAACAAATTTAATTTTTTCAATATATTATGATACACACAACACTGTGTTTAAATGAATGAAAACACTCTATTAAAATATAATAATTTTCAAGTGAGAGATATAACCTAACTGTTACATTACATGGTGTAAATATAAATATCTACATTTTAAAGAATTATATGTTATATAAATATAAAAAATCCAATTTTTATTATTTTATTAGAAACAAATAAAAAATAAATTGAATGAATTTTTTTTTTACAAAACATAATAATTTTTTAAAAGGTGGTTTCTTTGCGCTTTCCTCCAATACATTAAAATTAATTTCTACCAATTTTTACAAATCTATTTTTCAAAATAAAATTAATATTTTAAATAGTAAATTAAAAATTATCTTAGATTGAATTATTGATATTTTTATAAAAATTTAAAATTTTCAAGTAATTGTGAATATACTTTCTTTTATTAAAAACTGCCTTTTTGATCGAAGAATTTAAAATGTCCATTTAATTTAAAAAATTTAAAACATGAAATTTTTTCAATCAAATTAAAATTATTATAATAGTTGTCATTAGAATTAATGATATGTTCTATTAAGAGATGAATTTTGTTTTATACATTAATAACGTGTCTATTAGAGAATTTTTTTTTTCATCGCATATACGTTATTAATTATAAATTGAAATTTTCTACTATTTGAATTGAATTAGATAAAATGTATTCTATATTTTTAATCAGAATAATTAATCATAAAGAATAATTTAAAAAACATTTATTTTCTAATGAATAATATCAACATTAAAAATTAATTACCATTGTTTAGGATAAAAATAGTTAACCTTGTGGTAAAATAATAATATAATGATTAAAAAAAACTAAGACTTGTATAATTTATATTATATATCCTTAATTACAACCTTATCACCATAATTTATATTTTTATGAGTATATGGGGCACTATTTCATGAGTGACCTATATAATAATTTATGTATAGAAAAAGATAAAATTGTAGTATCTTGCATTTTTATTTATATTATATGATAACATAGAGACAAAAGGAAGTTGCCAATGAATATTGATGGAAATATTTGACACAATGAAATTATTTTTCATTTGTGTAATTAATATATAATATTTTATAAATATATACTTACCAAAAATACTTATGCAACATCCACGTAATAATTATTTAATTAATATAAAAACAAAATTATTTATACAAAAAATATTAAAATTAATTAAAATTGAATGAATGATTGTATTCCATTAATTTAAAAGATAAATATATCCTCTTATATAGGTATTAAAAATATTATATATAAATTTCATAGTTATCTTCATATTTTTAATGTCAAATTAAATGATTAGGTTCAAAATTGACATTATTTTTATTTTATTACAAATAATATTTTATTAAAGGATTTAATATATCTAAAAAATCCTATATCCATAAAATTGTTTTTTATATGATTAATAATATTCAATATGGTCAATTCATGAGGAGATTTTTAATTTATAGTTACATATTAAATCACGAAGAGTAAAACCGTTATAAAAATGATTAAGGTTAAAATGGGGGTTTTCACATTTTGTGTGCTTATGTTAAAATTTATTTTGTACTCATATAATATTTTTATATAATAAATTAGATTTATTACATAAAAATAGTTGTACCAATTCATATAATAAGGATCAATTTATTTGTAGGTTTAATGGAAAAATTAACACTATTGAAAAACTAATTACCATAGTGAAGACTAAAACGTTAAAAGTGAGCAATATTAAAGGATAAAGAAGAAATTTTTTGAAACACATGATTATTATTATTTGGATTGGTTTATAAAGCATAAATTATATAAAATATATTATTTATAAATTTTCAGATGCAATTAGGGTAAGAGTTACTTCTTATTATTGAATAGTTTTTTGTATTTTAAAAAATTGTCACTCCTCATTTATGAAAGAGTACTTCCTCTCATAACATATTCACAAATAATAAGACATTTTGATCGACCAAACCCTTCCAAATTTCCACAAAAAATCCTTAAAAACATTATAGTGAATATATTCATCAAAAAATGATAACCCTAGGATCCATAATAAGAGATACAAAGGAGTCATACCCAAGAGAAGTTAATTGGCTTTAAAGGAGGTTACCTTCCTCAAGGTTTGAATTATCAGTTTCTGGCTCTGATTCCAAAGGTGGATAATTCCAAAGAAATACATATCTTCAGGCTGATTTCTTTAGTTAACTCTATCTACAAAATAATTTGTAAAATTTTGGACACAAGGATGGATTTGATTGCTGGAAAGATTGTTTCTCCAAATATGTTTGGTTTTATCAAAGGGAGATCGATTAAGGATTGTATTATCCCTGCTTCTAAATGGGTAAATTTGTTAAAGAAATCAATGAGGGGTGGGAACATTTCTCTTAATCTTGATTTCCAGAAGGCCTTTTACATAATGGACTGGATATTCGTTTGAAAGATTATTGAAATTTTTGGGTTTAATGGTGTCTTTATTGATTGGGTCCTTTCCATTTTCAGATCTTCTCATATCTCTGTCATTATTAATGGATCCCCTGAGGGGTTTTTTGATTGTTCCAGAGGGGTCAGACAAGGTAACCCCCTTTATGCTATTATTTTCTCAATTACGGAGGATTACGTCAGTAGAATTATCTCCATTATGGCAAGCAATGGGAAAATAAAGGTGATTAATGTAGGTTAGGATTTGGTTTCTCCTACTCACTTATTATATGCTAATTAAATTATTCTCTTCAAAAAGGGTGATAATAGAAATATCAGGAATATCAATAGAGCCCTTTCTAACTACTCTTCTGTCACTGGTCAATAAATAAGTTGGGAGAAATATTTAGTTTACTTTGGAAGGAACATCTCTATTTACAGGAAGGATGATATTGTTAGAGAGTTGGGCATTCATGAGGGAGTGATTCCCTTCAATTATTTGGGGGTGAATTTGTTTTGGGGGAGGCCTAAGGATTTCTATTTCTCATATATTCTTAGCATGGTCAGAAGATAACTTGATTCTTGGAAAGAAAAAACTCTCTCCATGGCTGGTAGGGTTTGCTTGGTTAATTCTGTTATTGTCTCCATGTTTGTTTATTATTTTATGGTGTATAAATTTCTTATTTATATCATAATTAATATCAATGTTTCTCTGAAGAACATCATTTGGAGTAAAAACATTCTTGAGAGGAAACTGGCTATGGTTTCTTGGAATAACTGTTGTAAACCCTATGATGATGGGGGTTTAAGTATAAAAAACATTGAGCTCTTCAATGATTCTCTCCAAGCTTCTTTTATGTGGTGACTCCTCAATAGAAACTGCGAGTCACTTGCTTTATTTCAGGAAAAATTTATGAATAGGATTATGAAGGGTGCTTTTAATCATCTTGATTCTTCAATTTGACCCGCCTTTAAAAAAATATTTTCCTTAATTGATTGTCTTTCGAGATAGCTTGTTTTTAAGGATTCATCTCTTGATTTTTGGAAGTAAAACTGGTGTGATAATCTTATTGTTGATTTGGTGGTGGTGGGGGGGGGGGGGGGTGTAGACACTAACTTGGATTTGAATATTTCTACTAAGGACTAGCTGGATAACATGGAGGATCATCCAGAGCATATTTTGAATCTTGTTAACAAGTATTGTTTCTCTAAAAGGGAGTATTTTCAGGCTTGGAAACATGCTATTAATGGTTTGTTTTCTTCTAGGTTATTTTACAGGTTCTATTTGAATTTCAATGTGGACTTTTGGTGGATGTAGGGGTTGAACAAGAATTTCATTAGGTTATCCCGGTCTATATTGTATTGGAGAGTTTCTCATTGAAAAATCCCAACATATTATTATCTTCCAAACTATGGAATATCTTTATGTTCCTCATGTACTCTTTTCTATCAATATAGGGAGGATGTAGATCATCTTTTTCTTATCTGTGTTACAACTTATTCAATGTATAAAGCCATTGGAAATTTGTTTGAATTCTCATTGCCACAGATGACTCTTATTCGATATTTTATTCATAGTTGGGTTCCCTCTCTCTTTCCACAAAATTGTTTGATTTATTCTTGTTTGCTAAATCAGAGTTGAAACATTACATATGGTATATCCAAAATCAGGCAATCCATTATAGTGTGTCCTTATTAGCTCGCAATGATCTTGCTCGCATTCTTGTTGCTATTCGGGAGGCTAGCATTGCAAGTAAAAATTTCTACTCCAATTCAATTCATGACTTGACCGTTCAAAATCATATTAGAGTAAAAGGGTATTTCCGGCCTCCGTATGATACTTTGGAAGTTTTATGGAAACAACCTTTTTTTGGTTGGATTAAAGTCAACTATGATGGAGCTTCTCAGAGAAATATGGGTCCCATTGTCTATAGTTCTATCTTCAGAGATCACCAAGGTGGTGTTCTTGGCTGTTTTCATGGTTCTTGTGGTGTTGCCTCTTCAATTTATGTGGGGATGATTGGTGTTATTTTTGTAGTGGAACAAGATAAGAGATATTGGTGGAATAATATCTGGATAGAGAGTGATTCTACCACTATTGTTATAGATATCAGGTTGGGATCTCTTTAAATATCTTGGAAGCTCACAAATCGTTGGATCAATTGTTTGGATTCTCTTTACTCAATGCATCACATCATCACTCACACTTATCGAGAAACAAATTCCGTGGCTGATGGCCTTGAAAATAAATGTGTTGGTGGTGTTTATTTTCTTTGGTATGATCATCTTCCTGGTGATTTTTTACCTCTTAAGAGATATTGTGATAAGGCTCATGTTTTTAGACTGGTGTAAGTTGTTTGTTTTTGTTCAATAAAGGATCCTTTCTTTTCTCTACATGGTCTCATCTCTTTTAAAAAACATTCATATTTAAAAAATTAAAATATAATAAAACCATTATATTTAATATACTATGATGTCATTATTTTAATTTAATAACTCATATACATCTCCTATTCTAAAAAATGGAAAACAAGACCATTGATCATCTGTATGAATAACTATCACCTTTTGAACCGATGTAATTTTATTTTTGTCGTCTCCTATCACAGCTAAATATAATGATGGATTGAAAATATATAAATATGTATATTATATTTATGAAATTAATATAGTTATGCAATTATAATATCACATATACCCTCTTACCTTCCAATCCTTTAGAAAAAAATAAGTTCCCTCATCCATACATGTGGATTATCACCTCCACATAGTGATGTGAAATGTTTTTCATTTAAATTTATAATGAATAGAAATAAAGAGATAATTTAATTAAAATAAATGAAATTATTTATATACTATTTTTTCTATTATGATTATACTTTTTTTTTACCATTTTAAAATTCTATCTGGTGGAAATATAGAAACAATTTTCAAGTATATGTTTGACATACCATCTTTATTAACGATGTAACTCATTTTACCATCTTTAGATATTAAAGAATAGTATAAATACATATATAATGATAATATATTATATTTATATCATGGTTAACATTATAGGGATTATTAATGAATTATCAATGTAAAATTAAATAAATTACTCTACCAAACCTTACATGAAAAAGTAAGAATTTATCAATTAAACTATGATTATAAAAAAAATTATTAATAGATGTGTACTGAAAGAATATAATTAAATAATATATGGTACGATATATATGATTATGTTTATGTATTTTATTTATAAAAAATACATATTTACTATATAGGAGGTACAAATACGTATCACAGAAATCAGACTTGAGATAATGAATTTTGTCTAAATTTCATTTATTTCATGATTAATGAAATTTTATGAAACATGTTTATTTATATGGTGTATATACTTCCCATATTTTCTATAATTTTATGAATCCTTTAAAATTCATGATATTTTATGTTTTAATTTTTTTTTCATTCAAGGTTATTTGACATTTAAATTATCCTATGGTAAATAATTTTATAATAAAATTTCTTTCCTTTATATTATTTTACTTCTTTATTATCATTATTATTTTTATGTTATGAGTGTAATTTGTTTTGATTAAATTATGTTTTATTTCAACATGTATTTTTTATATACATTAAATAATGATAATAAATTAATTTATTAATTATCACTTCAATATTATGATCATTATAAGGGTTTCTCATCTCACTTCTACTTCTGTTAGACATATTTTATATTCAACACATAGTTATTTTATGTGGTTTATAAAATTCAAATTTAATTTTTAATATCAATAATCACTTTATCATTATGGAATTCAATTATTCATTTTAATTTATTTCTTTATTAGATCTTATGATTTATATGTCACCAAAGTGGTAAAGTGTTTACTTCACAATCCCATCGTTATTTAGGATTATTTATGCTTAAATATCTATTGGTTGAATTAATTTTTATTTATATCATTAATAAAATATATTTTAATATACTATGTCTATTCATTATGTTTCCAAGTAATAATAAATTTTTTCTATCTTTTGTATATAAATTAATTAATAAAATTATTTTTAATAAAATCTGAATTCATTTCTCTATTTGGTCGAAAGATTTTTTTCCCTCAAAATAAATGTTTCATAAAAGTTCTTAAGAAAATCTTCACAATTATTTCTTAAATTAATTTAAAATATTAATTTTATTTATATTTTATTAATGGAATATTCCTATCATTTTACATGAAATGTAATTTTTAATTTTCTTACCAAAACATGAAATAAATCATTTTTAACATACTCTAGGTATATGTAATTATGAACCATTATAAACACTCATTACATTTAATCTTCATATTAAAGTTTAATAGGTTATTTTTAAAAAATTGTAAACAATATTATAGAAATTTCTAGTTTTGAAATTAATTTTCGAAACTGAATTTTTTTTCATCAAGATTTTTAATAGAATTTCTAGAGTGTTTCTATTCGTCATCAACAATAATATATATTTCAATTATTCCCCACTAGGAGTATTTTATAATTAAATCATCAATATTATTTAACTATATGGTTTTTGAAATTTTTTACTAGGGGTGTTTTTTTAATAAAATTCTCCATATTAATAAGAATAGTTCATGTTTTTGTTTATTTATTAGGGAAACTATTAGAATTTCATTTGATAATTTTTTAATATATAATTTTATGATGATTATGTTTTAGACACTTCATATGATGAAAGTTTTTTATATGGTATATAATGGATTATTCCCTATATAGATCCTCAATGAATTGGTATTTCTCATGATATAATCTATATTGAGTTACAAATGAGGCCTTACCCATTTTTTTAGATATCTTAACAAAATGACTCAATGATATTTTAGATTTCTCAGCATAAGTCATAGACTATAAGTTTCATAGTGTCTGAATTTTGAATACCATATTGCGAATTTAGTTATTGATGTACATGTGATTATTTCATTTCTTTTGATATCCGTGGATGATATTTTAGATCATGATATTATATATATATATATGTGGAATTATTTTTATAATCATTTATTCCTTCAATAATATTCTTAATTTTTAAGTAGTTGATTAAATTACATGTGTTCGAGTAATTTACCATAACATATTGAATATTTATTATTTATTCATGATGCATACCATTGTATGCATACTATTATTATGAATTAGAGCTCACCAATTTATTATAATTCACTTCCCCTGGATTCTATGAAATATATTATGATTGATATATAGGGAATAAAAACAGAAAACATTGTGTTCTCAAAGAATGATATATGTTGAATTTGATGTTCTAAAATGTAATGTGATTTTAAAATATGTAACTTGTTTTCCAAGAATACAAATCTATATAATAAATTTTGATGCAGTTAATTATTTCTAGAACTAATGTAAAAAATATCTACTCACTGTGGGATACTAGGGTATATTTCATTACAATTGTTATAATAGAAATCTTAGTAGAAACTTTGAGAACAATATTTATTAAAACACCAATTATAAAACATTACCATATGATTGACTTTGAGGATAATTATATTTATAGTAAAATATCCAATTATTTTTGAAAAGGTATATATTATGTGAATTTCATAGTAATAGATCCCTATCTGGATATTATAGGTTGATGTTTTTCTGGCACAGATGTACCTTTGGGTATTAACTTTGAAAAGGGTCCATTGTGCTAGACTCGATTATCACCTGGCATATGAGAATGGATATTTCTGCTCATCTAGTTTGACACACCTAGGAGATATTATTTGGTTTACACAAATTTTATTCAGGATCTATCATAATGCATTTCAATAAATTATTATAAAAGAATAAGGAAGGATCTATTCAATTATTTTAAAAAATGTGGAAATAGACACCTTAAAGAATGAATCAAAGAAAAAATAAAATGATTTATATGTGAAATAGAAGGTCATAGAATAATGAATTGTCAAGTAATTAAATGTATTATGTGTCCAGAAAAGGGAAATTATATGATTGAATTCCCTAATCCAGGGAATAACTCCTTGAAAAAAGACAAACCTATATTATTCAAATTATTAAATAAAAGGATTGAAGTATTTATGTATCGGGATTGATGAATTATGTGTATGAAGTGTTTTTTAGAAATGATATTCCAATTATAAGAATCACGAAACATTTTCAGATTATTATTCAGTTTTTTAAAGTATTTTATTGAATATATTAAATGGTACTGATAACTATGAAATGTGATTTTGTTTTAAGTTGATATTTTTGACAACACATGAATAAGGGATTGATAGCCCTTGATTTGTGCATGATGTTCAGATAATAATATGATAATGGGATGTTTGATTGTGATAATGTTAATGGGAGAATGTTGATGACTTTGGAAACGATTAGTTACTTTATAACCATGTGGGTTTTAGATATCATTGATAGTGTTTACATCATTTTGGATTTATAGTTCACATTTAATAATCTATTATTTTATTTATTAAATAAAAAGGGAGTTAAATTTTTAGTTTTTATATGTCTTAATTATGTTCTTATGGTATTTTAGGTCTTTACCATGTTCCATGAGAGAATAAAATAAATTTATTCACATATTTTATATTTGATGCTAAAAATTGATTTATGTTTTTAGGGGGATAATGTTTTTTTTATTTTAAAAATTTAGTGACCTTAATTCTAAATTTTCATATATTATGTTCGTTAGAATTTTTTTTAGGAACCTTATTTTTATGTACTTATGAAATTGATCAAGTTGAAAATTGGTTCATATTGGATAATATGTAAATGTCTACCGATAGGGGGAATTAAATTTCATTATTTAATAGAACTTTTATTCTGATAAAAGGTTAATTTATTTCATAATTAATGAAAAATTACACCTTGAATACTCGTCATTTAGAAGAAGAGATGTAATTATGGTTGAAATTGATTAATGGGTGAAATTATAAATGTTAGATAAGTATATTTCCCTGAGTTCTGAGTCTAAAATTTAATTTAATTTCTCAACTCTAGGAAAAGGATATTGAAAATAATGTTATCTTAGTACCTTTATTTCTCCCAAAACAATGGTCATTTCTCCCTTCACATATTTATGGAATTCTGGTCATTAACTATCTCAAGACCATTTTATCTATTAAACTATATTAATCCATATGGGTTAACTTTTATTCATATAAATATTTTCACTTCCCACCAATTTCTCCTTATTTTTTTACTAAAATACTTGAAATTTCATGAAATTGTATGTATCCCACTATCAATTTTTAAAGAAAGTTTTATTATCTCTCGGTGAAATGTAGGTTTTCAAGAAAAGATGAAACATTCTTGACCAAAATGATATTATGTGGGAAAAATTTATTTAATGGGGTAAAATGTCACACACCAATATTTCATAATATATTTAAATTTATGTAATATAATTTATTCAACAACTTTCTATATAGACAACAATAATTATAAAAGAACCATGATACTCTATTAAGATATTATTATTGAAATGTTCCCGATATGACCTAGCTATTAAATTATTGGTTATGAATCAAAATAACTAAATTATGAAAATTATATAGATTAATCATGTATAAAATAATTCTAATGATTATATATTGATTAGAAATACTAATAAGAGTTATTTTATAGAAAATTAAATGCTTTCTAAAAATTGTATTTTTAAAAGGTTATATCCTCTCACTTGTTTTATATACATTAAAATTATGTTTTACCACATTTATAAAATGTATTTTAAAAAAATTAACTTCATTTTTTAAATCACAATTCAAAAATCATATTACTGCGTCATAATGAGAATTTTATAAGTAGAGTAAATTTTCGATTAATACTGTAATATACTAGTTTTTATTGAAGCTACAATGTCTTTATTGAATTTTAAAGGCCCATATTGATTGAGAATTGTATTAAATGTGGAATTAGTTAATTTATATTATAATTAATACAATTTATGTCATTGGAATCAATTATATGTTCAATATAGATATAAAAACTTTTTATAATTTTTAAAACATTTCCTTTGGAAATATTTCCTTTCATCACCTCTGTTGGATTAATTTTAAATTAAATTATACAACTTCTATTTATTAAATTGTTTAAAATTTATTCTATATTTTGAAAAATTATAATTAATATTATATAACATGTTAAATAGATAAATTTCTTGATTGAATTTTAAAAAAATTTAAAAATTAATTTCTATGATTAATATTAAAAAATCATTACTGTGGGGTTATACTAAATAGATAATGTTAAAAAATGTCCTAAAACATGATAAATTTATATTGTATTTACAAATTTTGATACTTATCTCCTTAGGTAATATTTTTATTAGATTATGGGACACTTTACCATAAAAGTAACCTATATAATTATGACACCCTGATATTTAAAATTAATATAATAAGGATAGATTGTTTATATGACATGAAACACTAAGCATAGAAGATAATTTAACACCCCAAGAAATTATGATATATTTATTTTTAAATAAATTCATTCTCTTCTATATCTTGTGATGCACACAACACTGTGTTGAAATTAAATTCAATACTCTATTAAAATATTAATATTTAAAACAAGATCATTATAGTTTTCTATTTAGTTGGTGGCTATGAATATGGAAAAATAATTTATGAATGTATTTTTTATAATTTTTTTATTACTTATCTATTTATTATAAATAAAAAAATCATCTCAAAGAGAAAGTAATGTTATTGAAAAATATTATTTTTCTAAAATATGGTTTAATCATTCTTTGAAAAAATAATTTAAAATTAATTTTTAACATTTTAGAAAAAAAATTATAAATCTATCTCAATTTTTCAAAAAAACATATTGAGAATTTAATGAAAAGATTAATTTTGTAATGAATGGTGAAAAATATATATTTTTAATGACAAGTTCCTTTCCATTTAAATAATTTAAATGGTTAATTTATATTATAAATTTATTTTAAAGTAATTTTAGTTCAATAATATTAAAATTTAACTAATTTATTCCATTTTAATCAATTTAGTATTTCATTTTAATGTTAAATCATTATATATTTATGATAGTGTTTTCTTTGTAAACTTGCTTTCCTATTGTGTTGAGGAGTATAATGTTAAATTATAGTCTCCCACATCTAAGAATTGAATTTAGAAAAATGGATTTCATATTACTAATAATAATAATTTGTATTAAAATTATTTAGAATTAATATTTAACCATTATGAATAGTAATAGAAGAAAAAATAAATTACCAAGGATAAGGTAAAAACTGAATTTACGGGGTTAAACTAATAATATAATAGCTAAAAGGACCTACCAACCTGTCAAAAACCAATTGAATGGACATATTTTGATCTTATACCCTCTAATAATTGTTAATGATCCGGTTTTGAATCTTCATGAAATTTAAATATTTGAATTTAATTGATTATTTTCAAAAATTCTATCGATTTCACCTCCCCTACTTATAAAGGGTCACCCCCTCTCCTCTCCTCTTCTAACATCCGAATACATTTGGTTATGAAACACCCCAATAATCTCATAACTACTCCCATATGAAAATCATAGAGATCTTAATTTTATCATAGTGCCAATCCAGGATGGATTTTGGTGAAAACCTAACGATTTTATCCAAATAAGAGGCAATGTTCTTAAACACGCATCTTTTTTGTTTCTTCTTCCAATGATTTCAAATATCATCAAAAAATGTTTATATAATAGAATGATTAAATTAAGTTTACATATATGTTATTATTTTATGTTAATTTATTATATTCATATTCTTTTAAATCAAATTGGAAATGAAATCATAGATCATGTGTACAGTAGACCCCCATCTTATGAACTAATGTAATTCGGTTTCCATCGACACAATTCAAGTAGGGATATAGTTATGGACTTATAATTAGTATTTTATATTTATTTTATTATTATAAATATTTAATGTTAGTATAACATATAGATTTTAACATTCCATTCATTTAAAAATATGATAACATTATTCATGTGTATGACGGTCTACCGCATCATGAAGCGATGTGATTCATTTTTCACATATTCATTTCATTGATGGTTTTAAGGATATATTTTTTTTAATATATGATATATATATATATGTAATTATGTTGAATATATAAAATTTATATATCTCCCACTTTCTTACCCTTTCACCAATTGAGGAAATGCTGACGTTGGTTGTGCATACGTACGACCTACCATCTCCACTATGTGATGTGATCCCTTTTCCATTATAAATTTCAATAATAATTATATAAAAGTATCTAATGGAAAAAAAATTCTATTTATAACATTGATATAATTATTTATATTATTAAACTATATAATATTTATAAAAATTGGAACATTCATGAAAAAACATGCATGATAATACATGGCATTTAACACATGAAACAATGAAAATAAAGAAATATTATTAAAAAAGTGTTTTATAATGTTATAAGTATATCATATATGATATTATAATAGTAATAAAATTATTTTATAAATTAATAATATTCGTAAAATAATTATACATGGGGTTAATTCAGGTTCAATATAATAGAACTGTGAGTTAAGGGACATCGTCTAAATTTTCATTAATTGATGCATATTATAATGTTATTGCTCTTAAATTAATTTATATTGTGCATAAAATACCCATAAAAAATGTTTTATTATTATTCCTTAATAATTCATGGTATTTTATATTTCAATTTTAATTATTTCAATGTAGGTGATTTTACTTTAAAATTATCAAGTGGTAAATAATTTCATAAAAAAATTCTTTTCCATAAGTTATATAACTTATTAATTCCCATTAATATTCTATGATTATGTGAGTATTTAATTTTAAATATATTATATTCTTTATCCTAGAATTTTATGTCTATTTATACATTATGATCATAATCAATTCATTGGTTAATTCTCATGTCAAACTTCTCTTTTTTATAATGGATTATTTCACAATATTAAATTAATCGGGATTGTTTATGCTTGAATTTACATTGAAGGAAATTATTTGACGATTAGAAATAAAAACATTTTATATTCCAATAATATATTTAATCATTATTTTTTCATGAAATATATTTAAGAAAATAACTCTTTAGTACATAAATTAACTGATAAAATGTTTTTAATAAAATCTGAATTTATTTATCTCTTCCACTGAAAATGTTGTTTTTTCCAAAAAAATGTTCTGAAAACATGTTTCCAAAAATTATTTCAATTCTATAAATTATATGTATTTTTATGTCCATTTTTACAAAGTATATTATTTACTTTAAATTTATAAATTTATTTTTTCAGACAATAAATTTACCTTGAAATATTATATTTACTCTGATCATTTGAAATTAAATATCCCCCAAATATCCACAATATTTATCATAGATTTATTTATTTATTTATTAATCATTATATCATTTCTATATATGATTTTATATGTTGAATTTTAATTATTTATTTGGGTAAATATTTATAAATTTGTATTTTTTACTCAATATTGATATTTGATAAAAATCCACATTTTTTATGAGTTAGATCAATTATTCGATATATGTAGAATTTATAGGAAAAGTAGCATTGGGTATGGAACAAAATTATTTATCCCCTTGATGAATCGGTAGTCTCATGAGGTGAATAAGTAGTCAATAATTAATGGGGGATTTTTTAGAGTTTTAAACTATATATTGAAAGGTATTAACAGAAAATTTATCATAAAGCCTCAGATCATGATGTCTAGTAAATAAGTATTTCCTTTATTAATTATTTAGTCATTATAACCCATGATATTTTAACAATGATATTATCTCAGGATTCATTTAATTCTCAATTATTAATTAAATTGAATGTGTATTTAATTTTTTACATTTCCATATTGATTATTCCTTATCTATTGATGATAATAAATTAATTTAAATAGAATGTGTGTTTAGTTGTTTACCATTCTATATTTACTATTCCACATTTACTCATGATAGTAATGTTTTTTAAATGTCATGTGTGTTCATTTATTTAACTTTACATATTTATTATTCCTTATCTAATATTAATAGTCATGTTTTTGAATAAATTCCATGTGTGTTCAAATATTTACCTTACCATGTTGGATTTTTCTTATCTAATAATTATAGTAAGATTATTTAAATGGATTGAGGGGTGAATTATTTCCCATTACATGTTTATTATTCTTATTTATTCATCAAAGTTTCTATTGTACTTTAACTTTATTGATCATTTGATATCATCCTTATTTTTTCCCTTTAATATAAATCTATGAAGTCAACTAATAATTATATGCAATGACATTATAGAGGGAATAAAGATATTCTCAAAAAATTTATTCTGTAATTTCTATATTCAAATTGAATATGTGATTCATATATGAATCTATTTTAACATGACTAAAAACAATTTGGTCTGTTTGGATGTGATTTGTTATACCTTATGAAAATATAATAATGTAACCACTATCTTCAAAAAATAAGGGTTAGTGAAGCTATTGTTTCTATAAAAGGATGTTTATTAGAATCCTTGGGAACTAGACTTAAAAAAACCTAAAGTATTAAATATAACCACATGATATACAATAATTATACGTATTAATGAAAATACTAATATTTAGTTATGGTATAGATTATTTGGTTTTTTCTCATGAAATATATATCCATCTGGATTCTACCAGTGGATGTGGTTCTAGTAAAGATGTACCATGGATAAATAGAAAATGAAAAGGAATGCCAAGCATGACTTGAGAGCGTTTTGTAGTACATGGAAACCCTCCACACGACACAAGTGGTTTGACCAACAGAGAGGATATGTAATATATATTTCACCTTTATTTTCTACCCATTATATAGGATTTTTAATAACAATGATAATGAATGTCCAAGATTAAACTTATGGTTTAATAGTTTTAGAAGATGTTTTAAGGAGTTATACATCCTATAAATAATAATATAGTTTTCCCAATATGATTATTGTTATTAAAAATAAGATTTTTGGTTTTACTAAATGATAATAAGTCAAAGGAATCATATTATCTTTAGATATGAAGGAAAATTTTGTGTCTATAAGAAACCAAATGGGATTATGGTAGAGGTGAAATATATAATGATTATGCCTCTTCAGTTATCCTGAAATATGATTAACAACCTATACGTTAACCAAAACTTGGAATCACAAAATAAGAGAGTGATGGAGTTTTTAAAGGGCTTGAGTGGTGGATACCGTGGAGGAAATATAGATCAATTTTTTTATGTCATAAATATTGAATGACACACCAAATAATGTGTCTCAAAGGATTGAAAAAATGTTTTATGTGTGGAAAATAAGGGCCTAATGAAATTATTTACTATAAAAAAAATTAAGACTATGATTTAAGGATTTAAATATCATCCAAGGGATCCATTTTTGATTTTTTTATTAAATGTTATGAACCTAGGAATTATATTTAATAATGATCTCTTCTAATTGACTACCCCTACACGATGGAAGTACATAGGTTTAAGTATTTATGTATTGGGATTTAAGAACAATATTGAATATTTTTTTTATTACCAATGGTGTTTTTATTATACATATTATGAAATATATAACTATTGTGTTAATTTTGGAAGAAAATATATCTTCATATAAGACTAACAAAATAGTTATGGATACCATCATGGGATTATGAGTTTAAGGTTAATCATAATTTTAATTTCATAAACACACCATTTGAAAAATTGTGCGGTCAAAATATAAAACCATTAATGATATTTTTTTAAAACATTTGTGGGAAAAACAACCATTTCATTATTATATGAAATCACCATTTTATGAATAATGTATAAACATTTCATAAAAATAATATTAAAGGCACCGATAAACATTAATTTTAAGCTTATCTTTGATCTTTAGGTAATTATGAGTGATTACAATTTAAATACACTATATGAATTATATTTATATGGTTTTCAATAGAGGATAACCCATATAATATGTGATAAACCATTTCATTTGGTGGGGTTTGTAGGGCTTGAACCCACAACTGAATGTTGATATGGGTTTAGTGCATAC
This sequence comes from Viscum album, assembly GCA_963277665.1. Lineage (NCBI taxonomy): Eukaryota > Viridiplantae > Streptophyta > Magnoliopsida > Santalales > Viscaceae > Viscum > Viscum album. Next base: position 996,223,604 of record OY728147.1, read on the forward strand.
CACTGGACTACTTGATTTCATGGTTAATATATCATCATTTTTACATAAATGATTTGATGAATAAATATTATGTTCAAACAGTGGTGAAACTATTGACTTCTATAGATAAATGTATAATATTGGATAACATGTGAAAACAATATTGTATTTTTGGAATATTCAGAGTTAGATGGAAGGACATGTCACTCTTTTTAGGATTTTATTAACTGTTTAATTTTAATTTTAGCTATTTATGTATAAAAAATTCATTCTTGGATATTAATTTCATTGATTAAGATATGAAATAAAAATTGGTATATTCCATAAAAAATATAACATTGTACCTATGAAATAGAAATACATCAAGTAACTTTGTTTCGTAAATTTCTTTGTCTATATAGTAAAATAATTCTTCAACATTGGGAAAATGATTTTGATTCAAATATGTTATCCTATTATATTCATATCTAATGAATAAAATTATATTTTAAATTCCCATATTTATATGGTTTTGAGGCTGTTAACATTCTATTTATCATTTACTTTCTTGTGATCAATGATTTTTATCACTCTCTAATTTTTTTTTACAGTTTTCTTCCATGTCCATGGCTTCACATACCATTATTGTTATCCCTAATGGAAACATTGATATGTTTTATTCTAGAATAAATTCATATTTTACTTTCTAAATTTTGATAAGGATGTTTTATTAAACATTTTATGATGTTTTTTTCAACAATAGTATTTCAAAATGAAAAACCCATGAATACCGAGATTGTGTTTTAATTATGAGGATGAAATTTAATTTAGGTAGGTAGAATGTGACACCCTAATATTTTAAAAAAAGGAAAATTAGGTTTTATATAATATATGATATATAACACCAAGATTATATGAGAATTTAACACCCTGATACTTTTTGATATGTTTATTTTTAAAGAATTTTTTTATCTTTGGTATTTTGTGATGCACGCAACACCGACATTAAATAAAACACTATAATATATTAAAATTATATTATTTTAAACATGAGAAACATAACATAGTAGTTAAGATGGTATTTATGAATAAGAAAAAATATTTTTTAAAAATATGTTCTTTACACATGATCATTTTTTATATATTTTATATAAATAATAATTAAAGAAAATTCAAAGAAAAATAATTTTTTTTAGAAAAATAACTATTCTTCTAAAATAAAGTTTAGTCATACCTTTCAAAAATAATTTAAAACTAATTTTAGACAATTTTATAAAATATATTTTATATAATGAAAATAATGTTTTCCGATAAAAATATCAGAAATGTCCTTGATTGAATTTTTGATAAATTTATGAAAATATTTATTATTTGATGAATATTGAAAAATACTGATTTTTAATGAAATCTTCCTTTTAATTTAAATAATATACATGGATAAATTATATTTTAAGATAGTTATAAAGTAAATTTAGTTCAATTAAATTACATTGTATCCAATTTAGTTAATTAGAATCAATATCATATTATATTTATATATTACAACACTCTATTCTTATGTAAATTTTCTCCTTGGATACCTTCTTTCTCCTCGTGTTTGTGAGAATAATTTAAAATTTTATAACTAAAATTATTTGAATTGAATTTATAAAAATGTATTAAATATTTGGAATCAAAATAAGTTATATTATCTCATAATTTCAATATAAATTTTGACCATTTGTATTATTAAATGTAGTAAAAATTAATTATCATTGACATGGTAAAAACTAATTTAAAAAGTGCTAAATGAAAAATATAAGAGATAAAATGTACTAAAAACGTTTCCCAAACCTATTTTATGGAAATATGTCTACCATATAACATATTAATATCAATAATGACCCATTTTTGTGGCTTTATATCGTGATAAAAACCTATTTATAATTGAATATTTTCAAAAATTCCATGCGTGTCCTCTCCACCACTTATAAAAGGCCACATCCTATCCTCACTAAATAAAACTTAAAAAAAATTATATCAAACAATACCTAATTTTTTTTTTCTAACTCTCCTTAAAATATCAATCTTCCCTTGTTTTTTTCATAAATCCATACTGTGAATTATTTTGGTGCAAACATGTGGAAGTTGTCTGAAGAAGTGGTACCATTCATAAAGGTATGTTTTTATTTTGATTAATCTTCAAAATCCTTAATATATTGTTAAAACCTGATTATATAGTAACTAAGGTATCATATTTATAATTATATGTTATTATGTTATGGTAATGTTATATATCCATCTCATTTTCCATCAAGTAGTAAATGAAACCGTCTATCGTGTGTCCAACTGACTACCACTACAAAAACATATGTAAATTTTATCCCATAACATCCTATACATTAAATATATAATTATGGATTTAAAAAATTAATATTACATTAATTTTATTATTATACTTATATAAATTTAATATCACATTGTCATTCTTACGTTCCATTCATTTTAAAACTTTATAACGTTGGTCGTGAGTATGACAGACTACCAACTCATGAAGCGATGTTATTAATTTCTCAACTAAAATTTAGTAATAAGGTAATAAGGATATATTTAGTTAATATTTTTTATATATATTACATTTTATTGATTCTATAACTCTTATATATCACCCACTTCCTTACCCTTTCACTCGTTAAAGAAATGATAATGTCTTTCGTGTATATGTACATCATACCATCTCCACAAAGTGATGCTATCCATTATCCATTTTCAAATTTAAATAATAATGATGAATATGTATCTAACAAAAAATATATATTTAAAATAGTTTTATAATTATTATGGTTATGGTAATATATAATATTAATGAGAATCGAACCATTCATGACAAAATACACATAAGAAAAAAAGGTAATTAACACATGAAATAATGAAAATAATGAAATATTAATAACAAAATGGTGATAAAATATTATATGGTGATCATATATGATATTATAAATATAAATATAATTCAATAATAAATTTATAAATTGCAATAAACCATTATACATGAGGATAAATAAGAATCATGAAATAGAATTGTGAGGTAAGATACTTTGTCTTGATTTCCCTTCATTGAGGTATATTGTAATGACATGAACCTAATTCCTTTTATTAAGTGAATATAGTGAAACTATGAAAATTTATATCATGATTCCATAATAATTCATGGTATGTTATGTTTTAATTTTAATTATTTTATTCAAGGGGATTTAACTTAAAAATTTATAAGTGGTAAATAATTTCATAAATCAACTGCTTCATTAGATTATATTAAATCATTATTGTATTTGATATTATATGATTATGTATGTATTTAATTAATTAATTATTTATTGAATATCCACTTGTTCTATGTTTATTTTCATTTGATGCAAAAAATTTGATTAATCTGTCAACTCTAAAATCAATGTTATGATGTTTAATGGTTTATTTAACCATATCCTTTTAGTTGGGATTGTTTATGTATTAATTATCATTGATTTTACATATTTTATTATTTGATAATAAAAATATTTCATTTTCTTCTACTCTAGTTATTCATGATGCTTTAAAAAAATAATATCATTTTTCAACTCTCTGATACATAAAATGATTGATAATTGTTTTTCATAAAATGAAACTTCATTTATCTCTTCTGTATAAAACCCTTTTAATTCCAAAAAAATTATTTCATAACATGTTTTAAAAAAAATCATTCTAAAAAAATAATTAAGTCACATTAAACTATTTTTGTAACCCATAATTATGCACTATACACTTTTTTTTCAATGATTTGAGAAGTGTGAAGCCAAATACTCTTCAGATTGAAAGTGGAATTATTGAATTATAATGGATGGAATTGGGGAATTTTAATAGGAATATAGAAATTATTTTACCTTCTTTATATAGATAATTTTTTTAAAGTATTTTTGGATACACTCAATGAAAAAATATTGGCCAGCCAGGCCAACCAACTATCCAACTAAACCCAAGAACATATGGTAGTCAACTCAAAAATGTCATGGGAAATAGATAGATAAGAATTGTGGGTGTAGGTGAGTATAGATATCAAGATGATCACTCAAGGTGTGTATAGGTGTTCCTAGCTATTAGAAAAAAATCCCTCTAGGTAATATTGCAGTATTTTTGGGTTGATTGTGTTTGTTGACAATGTAGGTTTCCATGGAGAATTTTCAAGTTCGAGAGAAGTTGTTGACACTACTTGTTGACAAAGAACAATGACAAAGGAATGAATGATCTGGAGGCAGTACAAAAGAGCGGTACAAGGTGGTGCCGTCTCCCAGTGTTTGCCAAATTTTTGGGGTCCAAAATTTGGAGTTTGGTGAGCATCGCGAAAAGAGGATATTCTTGAAGATCATATTTTAATATGGAAAAGGCATGAATTTCGCAAAGATAGGATTCATGGTTTGGATTTTGTGAAGACCAAAAGAATAGAGGCGGTGATGCTTCGCAGTTACGACAAGCTTCACGAATGGCAGCGTTGAAAGGAAATGCGAGGGAGCTTCACGGCGGCGACGCGAAGTAAATGAAGGAACGCTCCGCGATTACGACGCGCTCCACGATCAAAAAATTGCCGTGGTGATTCGTGATTTGGACAGAATTCCGGTGGAAACTTAGGAGCTTTGCGATAGGAAATGGCGTGGCGCTGACTTTGCACGGAAGGGTCGACGGTTGGTGGAATCGCCTATAAATAGAGGTCGACCCACTCGAGAGAAGTAGAGAATTTTTGAAGAAGATCTTTCGCTCTCGTTTCGCGAAGGTAGTTCGCGTAGCCTTTGTGCTTCACGAAAGAAGAGCTTCGCGGTGGCTATTGTAGCTCCACAAAATTTACATGATCCGCATTGGCTCAGTGATATTCTCAAGGGAAGTTGCTCTGAAAACGACTTGAGCATTGCGATAGTGCTTCACGAGAGTGCTTTGTGAAAAGTCAGAAGCTTCGCGAAGGCTTGTTTGAGCTTCGCAAATTTGGGATCCTCGCGAAGTACGGTGCTTTGCGAAGGTTTTTCCAAAGGAATTGCCCAGTGTTCAGGGGAAAAGGGTTATTCATCAGTGGATGAAATTTGGACTTCAACAGAGCATCTATCAACAGTTGAGGATGAATTCTTTCATGCAAATGAAGAGACCTACAGGTCTATAAACTGTGAGTGGATCTTCTGAAGAAGCAGTGAGCTCACTTAAGTTGAGAGAGCAGTGAGTTCTCAAATTGTGAGTGGTTGTAAACCAGGAGGGACAGTGAGTCCGCTTCGAACTTGTAAATATCAGTGCACTTATAATGGAATTGGTACATTGGCACACTGCCGGTGTATGCTCCTTGGACGTAGCCCAGTGAGGGTGAACCAAGTAAAAATCGCTGTGTCCTGTGCATGCTTTAAAATTTTCTCATACTCTGCATCAGAAAGGAGAGAGAAGAGGGTTTTTTCTAACAGCAAAACAAGATCAAAATGGGAAGTTTTTTTAATCTGTTATACCCTGATTCACCCCCCTCTTAGGGTATCTAGCCTAGTGGACTTAACACTAGCTAGGTTGTGGAATGGGATGGTGTGGCCAGTGAGGGATTGGGTGATGGTGTTGCGGGTGCCAACCTCAATGAAAGCTCATTAAAAGTATTCTGTGAAATCATTTTTGAATATATCTCTGATAAGGTTCCCAATTTATATAGGGTATGTGATGATTGAAAAAATGTTCACTTAGTTATGAAAAGGCATACATAACCTCAACTATCTGATCGCAAGAACCACAATGATAAGATCACTCTCCTAAGTCATATTCAACCTCCATCTTAGCAGTTGGACTCATGACACTATTGGGTTGACACCATGATCCATACCCTATGCTTGGTCATCCCTGTAGCTTAACAAACACCATGTTAATCTCCTATGATGAGTAAACCGAGGGTTCTAATACTATATCAACATCCCAAAGGAATGCATGCATCTTTTTTTCAAGCATGTGGTGCTTCATGGAATCAAACCATAATATACAATGACATGACTCCAATAATTAAAACCACAATGTGATATCTAAATATGACCAAGGGTACTAATGATCCAAAATAAATCTCAAATGGATAAAATTGAAATCATACATTTCTTATAAAAAAGTGCATACATAATAAAAAAATTTTGTTATATTTTTCATTACTTTATCATGTTTAAAAATTCATAAAAATAAGTCCATGCTCCACCACCTCAACAACATGAATATAATGATTGCAATAACCTAATCATGTGAATCCCACTATAATGCCATCACATGAATTCATGAAATTTAAATAAAGGTCAAATAAAGTTAGCGAGTTCCCAGAAAATATTACATGAATCCAATCATGAAACTGCATGAATCCATCATAATAATATCTTTTTATCTTGATGATAATTAAAATCTGGTTGATATCTAATTATGAGAAACTTTATAGGCAAACATAGGAAGCCATATTGTGATCACGTGATGTTGATTATGTAATGATCTCTACCACCTCATGCCGGTGTACATGAAGTCATCCCTGTGGAAATTTGCATTACCATAAACCTAAATTAATATATATAAACACTTTTTTCCCATAAATAATTACACACATTAGTGATGGATAGAATATGAGAGGTGATGGAGTCAAACAAATTAGGAGGAGTGGTCTTCCACCTTTGAAATAATTTCACCAGGTGATCCCAATAACCCATCACATGATCCCTTGAAGATCATGTAATCACATGTTGAATTTAATATCATGTGATGAAATCATTAAAACCATGGTTCCAGATAAAAATTCACATGAGAGAATGATGAATCACTAATTTAAAATTTTTTCCATGAAAACCCTTGTCCATGTGTGTGTCACCGACATGCAGCCTAAGCGTAAGTTCACAAATCCCCTCACATGATCCCTTAGAGATAACATGATCTTATGATGATCATGTTATGATCTCATTAATTCCTCTATAATATGATTCCCAAATGTGGATCATACATGTGTTTCATTACCATGAAAAACTTTCATTTAGAACACTTAGTCTCACTACAAATTTGTTCGGCCATGCAGTGAAAGACCTTAGACATGTAGAACACCCATGTTGGATTCCATAAACATACACCCCTTATCATGAAAAACATCATTGTCATGTAGTCTTTCTTTTTTTGAGTAATCACCTAGGGACCTGATCCCCTCATCAATTCTATGACCCTAATATGCAACCCACGTACAAGTTTGAAGAACCCATCACAAGTCCCCCCTTTAAGGTGACGTGAATAATTGAGAAATTGTGTATCATGTGATATCATCAATTAGATGTACAAAAATATTGATATATCCATTTAAATTTCTATAATGGCATGAAATACCATTGAATACCCTCATCCATGAAATGTGGACACCCATGGTTAGGAACCCCAATCATGAAAACATTCATTGATAGATATCCATAACAAGCATACAAACATCTAAAAATGCCCCCTATCACTATGAAAACCCCATACATGAATTATTAGTCATGAAAATGGTTATATAAGTGTTTGAGAGACCAGGTACCATGAATCTCTTAAGATAACATAATCACATGAATAACTAGTCCGCCGATTCCCTCTTGAATCCCTATACATTCTAGTATTTTCATGGGACATTCCATTGACATTTCATCATATTCATGGGATTAACCATTGAAAATTTTGTTTTATCATGAAATTAAATCATGGAAATGTTCAATTTGATCATCTGAATAAATACAAGAGAAGTTAAATTGATCATGGGAATACATCTTAGGCATTTCACTTTCATCATGCGATGTAATCCCAAACATGACTATTGATGATGGAAAAGGTCCTAGATATGTCTAATTTAATCTAGTAGAGAACCTTTTACATTTCATCCTTGAACATGAAAACAATCTATGAGATGTCTGGTAGGTGAATTTGGATATTAATACCATGTCAGAATGACACCCTAAACATGTTGGTAAAATAATCAAGACATGTCGGCCATACACCCTTAAAATATCTAACAGACACCCTATGACATGTCAACCTTGTTAAGTAGACACACTTGGAATTAAAACATGTGTACCATTGGCCAATAACATTCTACTTAATACCCCATTTATAAGGGGAGTGTATTTAATGGGTTAGGGTAAAAAACTAATGAGACCCTATTTATGTCAGGCTCTCAGAAGATACCTCCATGTCGTACCAAACCTATTTTATTGACCATTTATGGTAATCATTTCCATTTCACTACTGGAAATGCTGTTTTTCCCAACGGGTGTTTACCAACGGTTTGCTAAAACCGTTGGGCTTGAAGGATTAAGAAATCCTTTCCCAACGGTTCATTGAAACCGTTGGGAAAAGCCACCCCTTTGCCAACGGTTTGAAGAAACCGTTGGTAAAGGGGGTGTGTTAATCACCTTTTGCCAACGGTTCTATTGAACCATTGGGAAAGGGTCACCCCTTTGCCAACGGTTTCCTCAAACCGTTGGTAAAGGGGTCCTTAGCATCTCTTTCCCAATGGTTCTTAAAAACCGTTGGGAATTATTTCCCCCAAATCCAGCCGCGGGGCTGCTCTCCCCCATTCGCACAGAAACCTAATTTCATCCGCTCCACCGCTCTCATCTCGCTAAATCCCCTATCCGAAGAGGTGAAAACCATCTGAAATCAGGTATCTTTTCATTTATACACATATACTTCCTTATTTTTATTGTTATTGCTTTAGTATTTTAGTTTTAAGTTATCAATCCACCTCTAGCTCTCTGCTACTCTCCAAATCCCCCATCCGAATAGGTGAAAACCCATTTGAATCATCTCAAATCAAGTAATTTTTTCTTTATACACATATGGTACCTTGTTTTTATTGTTATTGATCTAATATTTTAGTTTTAAGTTTGGATTTTGATGTGATTTCACCGTGTAAAATAGGGAAATGAATAAATATTTTGTTAATTAATTAGTTTCCCCTGGAATATCAGTTGTGTTATAATGTCCATGCTAAATAAAGGGGTAATGTAATAAAAGACCTTGAATAAATAAATTGTGGAAGTTGGGGTATGTTGCCTCTATGAGAGGTTTTTTGTTGTGTTTCATTGTATGTTGTAGGCTGTTTTATGGGGATTGAGGTGACCAGTTGGGCTTTGTGATATGTGGGGTTGTAATGTGATGGTTAGTGGGCATGGATGTGTCATGTGAAGTTGTATGATAGTGATGATGTGTGGTGGTGTTGTGTCATGTGGAGGTGTTGTGTGATGAAGTTGTGGTGTATAATGTGGTGAGGTGGTTTTGGTTGTGCGGTGGTTTGTGATGTGCAATATTTTTATTGTGATATGTGGTTGTTTTGGTGAGATGGTTGGTCGATGTAACATGGTGTCGATGGTTATTGTGAGATGGTGAGTTGTTGTGTGGTGGTTTTATTAGTTTCCTGGTTATCTATGGAATAAATTATGCTGTTAAAACAAAAAAACAAGATATTAAATAAATGAGATGGAATAGAAATGGATGTGTGGTAAATGGATTTAATTAATTTAACATTAAATGAATGGACAATGTAAGTGTGAATGAAGTGGATTATAAATGAATTTGAGAAATACTATGCGTCTTGTGTGGTGGTGGTGTGGTTTATGTGTTTTATGGTAGTAGTGAAGTGTGTGATTATGTAGTTAATGTGAACCCATAGGTTGAGTATTTTGTGCTATCTATATATCATGTATTTTTATGTTATTTCTACACATTCCAGGGGGGTGGTATGTCTAGGTGGTGGTGGTGGGGTTGCAGGGGAGGGGGGTGTGGGCTGTTTGGGAGGGTGGGTGGGGCTATCCAGGGGGGGTACGGGGTGTCCAGGGGGGTACGGGGGTGGGCGGGCTGTCCACAAGGGTGGACGGGCTGTCCACGGGGGTGGCCGGGCTGTCAAGGAGGGGTGGGCGGGCTGTCCAGGGGGGGTGGGTGGGCTGGCCACGGGGGGTAGGGGTGTCCAGGGGGGTGGGCGGGCTATCCAAGGGGGTGGGGGGCTGTCCATAGAGAGAAGGGGTGTCGAGGGGGGTGGGTGGGCTGTCCACGGGGGTGGTTGGGCTGTCTAGGGGGTAGGGGGTGTCCACGGGGGTGGGCAGGGCTGTCCAGGGGGTGTGGGCTGTCCTGGGGGTCTGGGTGGGGTGTCCTGGTGGGGGAGGGGTGTGTGGGGTGTCCAGGTGGGGTGGTATGTCTAGGTGGTGGTGGTGGGGTTGCAGGGAAGGGGGGTGTGGGCTGTTTGGGAGGGTGGGCGGGGCTATCCAGGGGGGGGTACGGGGTGTCCAGGGGGGTACGGGGGTGGGCGGGCTGTCCACAAGGGTGGACGGGCTATCCACGGGGGTGGCCGAGCTGTCAAGGAGGGGTGGGAGGGCTGTCCAGTGGGGGTGGGTGGGCTGGCCACAGGGGGTAGGGGTGTCCAGGGGGGTGGGCGGGCTATCCAAGGGGGTGGGGGCTATCCATAGGGAGAAGGGGTGTCGAGGGGGGTGGGTGGGCTGTCCACGGGGGTGGTTGGGCTGTCTAGGGGGTAGGGGGCGTCCACGGGGGTGGGTGGGTTGTCCACGGGGGTGGGCGTGGCTGTCCACGGGGGCGGGAAAGGCTGTCCACGGGGGTGGGCGGGGCTGTCCAGGGGGTGTGTGCTGTCCTGGGGGTCTGGGTGGGGTGTCATGGTGGGGGAGGGGTGTGTGGGGTGTCCAGGGGGGTTGGTATGTCTAGGTGGTAGTGGTGGGGTTGCAGGGGAGGGGGTGTGGGATGTTTGGGAGGGTGGGCGGGGCTATCCCGGGGGGGGGGGGGTACGGGGTGTCCAGGTGGGTACGGGGGTGGGCGGGCTGTCCACAATGGTGGACGGGCTGTCCACGGGGGTGGCCGGGCTGTCAAGGAGGGGTGGCCGGGCTGTCCAGGGGGGGTGGGTGGGCTGGCCACAGGGGGTAGGGGTGTCCAGGGGGGTGGGCGGGCTATCCAAGGGGGGTGGGGGGCTGTCCATAGGGAGAAGGGGTGTCGAGGGGGGTGGGTGGGCTGTCCACGGGGGTGGTTGGGCTGTCTAGGGGGTAGGGGGTGTCCACGGGGGTGGGTGGGTTGTCCACGGGGGTGGGCGGGGCTGTCCACGAGGGTACCCTACTAATATGGTTATGGGATGAGGCATGCTCTGATGTGATAAAACATTAAGTTCTTGTTGGTTTTACATTTTTTCAATAACACATTAGTATGTTTTTTTCACATGTGTAGTTGATACCATGATTATTTTCTTCCTTTATCGTTTACCTAAATGTATTTTCTATTAAAGTTCAATCCTATTGAATTGTTTATGACAAAATGACTTATATGAATTTTTTTACAGAATGGACAGAAGTTGGATGTATGAAACCGATCGTATCTCAAGCGATTTTCAAAACAATTTGGAGAGCTTTATAGATTTTGCATTTCACAATGCTTCAGATAGTGGTCGCATACACTGCCCATGTTCCAATTGTGTTGGTAGACCTTGGTTGAGTCGTGAAGAAGTCAGCTACCCCATAACCAAAAATGGTTTTCAAGAAAACTACTTTGTGTGGTATCACAATGGGGAGAAAATGAAATCTCAAATTGGTGATGATCGAAATGAAAGGACTGGAATAGAGAATTTGTTAGATGATCGGTTTCCATTTATTCGTCATCATGAAAAAGAAAGGATTTCAACTCAAGAAGACGTCGATATGAGGACAACTGATGCATCTAGTGAAAATGATGATATTGATAGGGTGAAAAAATTGAATGATGCTGCCACGACCCCAGTATATCGACAATGCGATAAAATGAAAAAGCTGGAATTTTTAATCCGATTGTTTCATGGAAAAACTATGTATGGGATTTCTAATACAGCAATCGATTACATTCTTACCCTCTTGAAGGATTTACTTCCAGATGATGCAGATATTCCCTCAAACCACTATATGGTATGGAAGTTAGTTGAAGAACTTGGATTTTCCAGAAACAAAATTCATGCTTGCCCGAAAGATTGCAGTTTATTCTGGGAAGAAACCACTGAACGAAATGAATGTATAAAATGTGGCACATCCTGCTGGAAGTCAAAATCTGATGGAACACCATCCCGCATTCCACAGAAAGTAATGTGGCACTTTCCATTGATCCCCAGACTCCAGAATCTTTTTATGTCTGATGACATATCAATAAAAATGAGATGGCATGATACTGAGAGAAAGAAGACTAATGATGAGTTGGTTCATCCTGCAGATGGATTTTCATGGCAGAGATTTGATGCTGGACATCCTGATTTTGCAGCTGACGTGCGTAATGTGAGGCTGGGTCTTTTATGCGACGATTTTAATCCGTTTGGGCAGATGCTTACTTCGCACAACACATGGCCAGTTTTTATACACATTTATAATCTTCCCCCATGGTTGTGTATGAAAAAATATTTCACTTTCATGAGTATACTCATATCTGGTCCTTCTGATCCCGACATTGATATTGATGTATACATGCAACCTTTAATAAAAGAGTTGAAACTTCTTTGGGATGTGGATGTGCGCACATACGATGCATGTTCGAAAGACATATTTCAGATGCGTGCTGCGCTTATGTGGACGATCAATGATTTTCCGGCTTATGCAATGATGTATGGATGGAGCACGAAGGGAAAAATGTCATGTCCAATTTATATGAAGAATACACGATCCAGAAGACTGAAACATCGTTGTAGTTTCAGTTTTATGGGACATCGACGATTTTTGCCAAAGGATCATCCATATAGAATGAATCGTTGAAGATTTGATAATACTATAGAGACCGATGATCCACCTCAGCGTATGTCTGGAACTGATGTGCTTAATGAATTGAAAGATTTCAGTTTTTCGTTTGGGAAGGGTCAAATGAAATCTGGAAAGAGAAAGAATGTTTCCACAGAAACCTATTACAATTGGAGGAAGAGGAGTATCTTTTTTGATTTGCCTTATTGGTCAACCAATTTGCTACGTCATTGCTTAGACGTAATGCATATTGAAAAGAATATATGTGAAATGTTGCTTTCAGTTCTTCTAAATTTCAAGGGGAAGACAAAAGATGATTTACGATCTCGACGTGACTTGGTGGATTGGGGCATCAGACCAGAATTGCATTCTGTGCGTATCAGTGAAAATAAATGGAAACTTCCATGTGCTTCTTATGTGATGACACCTACTGAAAAAAAAAACAGTTTTTGGAAGTATTAGAGACTATTAGAGTTCCTGATGGCTATTCAAGCAACATATCTAAACGGGTCAACAGAAGAGAGTTGAAGCTAAAATCTTTGAAGACTCATGATTATCACGTTCTACTGCATGAGTTGCTTCCAATAGCAATCCATCATCTTTTGTCCAATAATGTAAGGGTGTATGTTATTCGGTTGTGCCATTTGTTTAGAGATCTTTGTGCTAAGAATTTGTCCAAGTCTTTCTTGCAAAAAATGTTGACAAATGCCCCATTAATTTTGTGTGAGTTGGAGAAAATATTTCCCCCATCATTTTTAACATGCATGCTGCATCTGACTGTCCATACTCCAACTGAAATACTTCTCAGAGGACCTGTTTCTTTTCGTTGGATGTATCCAACTGAAAGAAATATGTTCAAATTAAAGTCTTATGTTCGAAACAAGAATCATCCCGAAGGTTCTATTGTGAACGGTTACTTAGCTCAAGAATGTATGGATTTCTGTTCAATGTATTTGTCTGATCTTACTACAAGAATGAACAGACCAATGAGAAATGAAGAAGAACAATATGAGCAAATTGAACCCAGTTTTCCATCACTTCCTCAAACAGGAGGAATTCCTGGATCATATACATTGAAGACATTAATCCATGAAGAGCGGGAGATGGCACATCGCATAGTTTTGTTCAACTGTGATTTGTTCGATGACTATATTAGGTAAAAAAATTGAATATGTATATCTTACATATATATCTGTTAAACTATTCATATTTTTTATCTACAGGGAACATAAAAAAATGATAAATAGGAAGCATCGTTCTTTATCTTTGAGAAGGAGAGAGACTTTGCATAGCAAAGAGTTTTCTGCTTGGTTAAAATTGAAGGTAAAAATATTACTGTTTAAATTAATTATTTCAATATTTACTTAAGTTTAACTATCATTTATATTGTAGGTATTGAGTTTGTTTGCTGACTCTGTCTCTGAGGAAATAAGAGCTTTGGCTTTTGGTCATAATACCGTGGTTCGTGACTGTAAATCAATTGTTATCAATGGGTACAGATTTATTGTCACTAAACGAGCCAAAAACATGAGAACACAACATGATGGTATTATGGTTACTGCCACAACAGATTGTTATGCCAGTGCATCAGATAGTAGACCGCGACTTGAAAATGTGGGTTATTATGGAGTCGTTGAGAAAATAATAATATTGGATTATTACTCTCATGGACGAGTCACAATGATGAAATGCCATTGGTTTGATTCGATGACGAGACATGACACATTTATTGATGATTGTGGATTTCGAGTAATTAATATGACCCGCACTCTTGCAACCGAAGAACCATATGTGTTGGCATCAATGTCTAAACAAGTTTTTTATTTCAAAGATCAACTTCAACCTAAATTTGGTGTCATAGTTGAAGTAATTCCAAGACATATTTTTGATGATGCTGATGATGGAATTGACACTGTACCTATTGCCATTGGAACCAATCCATTTATTTCTTTTGATGACTCCAATAGCTCAATTGTCAGAGTTGATTGTGAACCTGAAGTTGTGGTTGGAAATATATAGAATCATTCATCCATGTTCTCAATTCTTTTGGTTTACCTCGAGTTGGGTTGTTAAGGTTGGTAATATTCATATTTATTTAGTATTGATCACAAATATGTTTTAGCTGACTTGACCGTTATGTGAATTTTCAATGTTTATTGGTTACTGTTTTATTTGAATTGCATTTTAAAATTTGGAATTGAACTGTATTAAAACCAAATCAAACAATATTTCTAACTTGGTGAACATTACAACTTGTATGTTTTATTAAATTCATTCAAGCTCTTCTAAAACAATTGATAGCTAAATTACCAATGAATCCCCTCATTCCCTCATATATTTAGTTTTTTGGTTTACACATTAATTTTCTTTTTCTAATTAATTATATATTTGTTTTCAAATGCAGGAAATGCAGCCAATTGAAGAGAGACGAAGAAAAAAATGGTGGAGAACAATCGTCGGATGGAGGAGATGGGCATTCCACCATTAGTACCTACAGTGAGTACTTTATTTCAAATATATATATATATATATATATATATATATATATATTTACAGAATATATAATGTCATGTGATTAATTTTTTTTGTAAACTTTTTTGTAGGATCCACCATTACGTCGACAATTATTCGACGAGGAGCCTAGTACTGGTCCTAGTACTCAGTTCGGTGGTACGAGGAGGGTTCGTACCAGAGGTGGACATAGAGCTGCGCGTGCCTGACTAGACCCTGCCCCTCCCACTGACATTTCAGACTTCCCACATTCTGATCCCGGTGTGTCGTTAGGGACACACGGGGTATTTAGGCCTCCCATGTTTTCGCTACCTTCTGCATTTTCTGCCCCATCATTTTAACATCCCATGATGATTCCCACTCCCCAGTCAGCATCAGGTCATACAGCTGTTCCATCTTCTTTTCCTTCTACTTCTGTCTCTCTGAGCTTTTATATTCCATCGTCTTCGACTCTTGTTCCACCAAAGGGTGTTCCATCAGGTTCTGTGGATCCGGCGCCACTCATTGATCAGACTAGCGCAGGTATATTTATAAAACCCTAAAAAAATTTTATAGCAATATTTATTTTCATTATAACATGTTTTGATAAAATATTTGTTTTTCTTTCATGACAGATACATCTACTGACAGGAGGCGGGGGCGGGGCCGTACACGCATGTGTTTGGTGTGGAACCGTCGCACACAGGTTATGGTGGAATATAATGAAGACAATCAGATGGTTGAGAAAACAGGGCAGCAATGTCGAAGTTTTCTGTTGATGCTTGCCAAATACTCCGACATCATTCCCGTAAGCCCGCTGTCATGGAGACATTTGCCACATGAGGTCAAAGATAGAGCTTGGGCAGAGATATGGGTAAAAAAATCTGTTGTATTTAATTCCATGAATTATTTTTGTATTTATATGAATTAATATTTTGATTTCAGCTTCGATTTAATTTTCCTGATGGTGAGGGTGCACGACTGGAACGTCTAAAGGATTTAAGCGAGCTTTGGAAAGCCTACAAGCATGAGCTATATATTGGCTGGCGTGCTAGAGTTGGCACTGAGTTAGAGGTGGTACCAGTCGTGGATGATTGTCCTATAGAGTAGTATCGTCAGATGATTACTCATTGGACGAGTACCCCCAGTTTAAGGTATGAATTACATTTGAGGTATTTAAATAATAACTTTCAAGTTTTGCATTAATATTATCCTTTTCATTATTGAATTTTATTTAGGAATCATCTGGAAAAAAATAAAAAAAAACATTGATGCAAAAAAATACCTCCATACACTAGGACGCACGACGATGCCGGATCATGAGAGGCATAAGGTATGACAATTGTTTATAAGTTTTCTTTACGACTTACATTTTCTTTTGTTTCCTAAATTATTTAATCATTTGCTAAAGTTTTTATATAAATTTTGTTTTCAATTTCATTGTAGAGGCAAGTACAAAATATTGAAGGACATGTGCCTTGAGCAAAACTGTTTTGCTCGAGTAGACGAAAAAAGGATGGAAGTGCTGTCAACGAAGCGACTCAGCAGCAGATTGTAAGTTTTAATCTGTTGATTTTATATTTTAATATCTATTTTGTAACTTAATAATATATTTATATTTGTAACAGGATGCTTTAGAGGCCCTCTATGCCCAAGAAGTAGACAATTTTGGGCCATCTGATCACTTACATCAGGTGTTGGGAGAGGATCATTCTGGCAGAGTATGATGCCGACCTAGGATAGCCCCGAAGAGGTATTGGCCTGCCTCAGGTACGAGTTGTAGTGCCACCGAGCTGCAGAAAGTTAGGGCACAGGCAGAACAGGCTGAGAAAAGGGCCACAGAGATGGCAGAACAGTCTGCTAGGGCAAACAGTGCATTTATGAAATTTATTGAAGTTCTACGTCCAACACTTCAAGCAGAGGCCAGCCCAGCGATTGATGAATACATGTCGTCAATAAATTCTATATATGGTGCACCAGGTGGCAGTTCTAGTGGTGGTCAGGCCAATGTCCAGCTTGAAGATGATGATGGCGAGGAGTCTGATGCGGAAGAGGAGGGAGATGAGGAGGGCGAGGAGGAGGGCGAAGGCGAGGAGGAAGCCGCTGTGGAGGGTGAGGACGATGAGGAGGACGATGACGAGGGTGATGATGATGATGATGATGGTGATGGTGATGCTGATGTGGGACATATTGATCCGTTACATTTTTGACTTATATTACTGAGATTTGATATTTAATCTATTCTACTTGTTGGTTTTATCTAGACTCGTAGTATAGTATTGGAGTTGAGTTATTTTTATATATTGTCTGTTTTTATGGATGTTGTTGTCTTTTAGTGGTTGTGTGTTTGTGAACTCCCTGGACAACCCCCCTCATTCTTGGACCCTGGACAACCCCCCCTCCCCCTTGGACCCCGAACACCCCCCAAACACCCCCCAGACAGCCCCGCGGACAGCCCCGCAGACAGCCCCCCGTACAGCCCCCAACCCTCCACCCTGGACCCCGGATAGCCCCCCGGACAGCCCCTCGGACAACCCCCCCACCCTCCCCCTTGGACCCCGGACAACCCCCCAAACACCCCCCGGACAACCCCCTGAACAACCCCGGACAACCCCCTGAACAACCCCTGAAAAACCCCTGAACAACCCCTGAACAACCCCCGGACAGCCCCCTGAACAACCCCGGACAACCCCCTGAACAACCCCCAAACACCCCCCGGACAGACCCCGCACAGCCCCCCCACCCTCCTCCTTGGTCCCCGGACAGCCCCCCGGACACCCACCGGACAACCCCCGCAGACAGCCCCTGCGGACAGCCCCCTGGACAGCCCCCTGTACAGCCCCCAACCCTCCACCCGGGACCCCGGACAGCCCCCCGGACAGCCCCCCGGACAGCCCCCCGGACAGCCCCCCGGACAGCCCCCCGAACAACCCCCCCACCCTCCCCCTTGGACCCCGGACAAACCCCCAAACACCCCCCCGAACAGCCCCCTGAACAACCCCGGACAACCCCCTGAATAACCCCTGAACAACCCCTGAACAACCCCTGAAAAACCCCCTGAACAACCCCTGAACAGCCCCCTGAACAACCCCGGACAACCCCCTGAACAACCCCCAAACACCCCCCGAACAGACCCCGCACAGCCCCCCACCCTCCTCCTTGGTCCCCGGACAGCCCCCCGAACACCCACTGGACAGCCCCCCCAGACAGCCCCCCGGACAGCCCCTCCACCTTCCTTAATTTCATTATCTCTAAAATGTTTCATAGCACGATCAACTAAAATCTAATCCATACTAAATATGATATAAAAATATTCTATATGAATTTTCATAAGATTTTAAGTGAAAACAAAAAGTGACATACGAAAAACTGACCAAACGCATTCGAAATGTGTTGATACTTTAGGACAACGATCCATGGGTCATATGTGACATGTACGAATCAACCCCGCCTCAATCTGAGGCGCGGTGTGGTCGGAACAACTCAAAGTGTATGTCTTTTGTTTCAAAAGGACATCATTTTAAGTGAAAAACATCAACTGGCATACGGAAAACCAGCCAAACACATTCGGATTGTGTTGATACTTTAAGACAACGATCCATGGGTCATTTGAGAAGTGTACGAGTCAACCCCGCCTAAATCCGAGATGCGGTGTGGTCGGGACCACTCTAAGTGACTTTCTTTTATTTAAAATGGACAGTATTTTAAGTACATACGGAAAACCGATCAAACGCATTCAGTTTCTGTTGAAACTTTAGGAGAACGATCCATGGGTCATATGTGACGTGTATGAGTCAACGCCACCTCAATCCGAGGCGCGGTGTGGCCGAAACCACTCAAAGTGTCTCTATTTTGTTTAAAATGGACTTCATTTTTAGTGAAAACAAAAAATGACATATGGAAAACTGACCAAACGCATTCGGTTTCTATTGAAACTTTAGGATAATTATCCATGGGTCATATGTGACGTGTAAGAGTCAACGCCACCTCAATCCGAGGTGCGGTGTGGCCGACACCACTCAAAGTGTCTCTATTTTGTTTAAAATGGACTTCATTTTTAGTGAAAACAAAAAATGACATACAAAAAACTGACCAAACGCATTCGGTTTCTGTTGAAACTTTAGGAGAATGATCCATGGGTCATATATGACGTGTAAGAGTCAAATCCACCTCAATCCAAGGCACGGTGTGGCCGACACCACTCAAAGTGTCTCTATTTTGTTTAAAATGGACTTCATTTTGGCCGTTTATGACACCAGAACTGCGTAATCGGTCACCGCGGGCACATGGCACGTCCAATTGATGTGCCGTATGCTCGACCACTTTAGAAATCACTCAACCGTATTTTTCGTCTGATTTCAGGTCATTCCGACTTCGTTCGGCCCGTTTGGACCCCCCTCACGCGCGTTTACGAAGCGCGTGCATCACTTAAAATACGAATATTGAGCCGTACCGTGCAAACCGCAGGTCTGATTGACGTTCCGTCTGCGCGTACACGTCACGAATAATAATTAGAATGTTGCACGGTGGTTTCACCTAAATTTGAGGTCTTCCGCTATGAATTTGACCATTGGACGCCCGTTTTGGCCGTTTATGACACCAGAACTGCGTTGTCAGTCACGGCGGGCACAGGGCACGTCCAATTGACGTGCTGTCTGCTCGACCACTTCAAAAATCACTCACCCGCATTTGTCGTCTGATTTTAGGTCATTCCGACTTCGTTCGGCCCGTTTGGACCCCCCTCACGCGCGTTTACGAAGCGCGTGCATCACTTAAAATACGAATATTGAGCCGTACCGCGCAAACCGCACGTCCAATTGACGTGCCGTCTGCGCGTACACGTCACGAATAATAATTACAATGTTGTACAGTGGTTTCAGCTCAATCTGAGGTCGTCCGCTATTAATTTGACCGTTGGACGCCCGTTTTGGCCGTTTATGACACCAGAACTGCGTTGTCGGTCACCGCGGGCACACGGCATGTCCGATTGACGTTCCGTCTGCTCGACCAATTCAGAAATCACTGTCCCGTATTTGTCGTCTGATTTCAGGCCATTCCGACTTCATTCGGATCGTTTGGACCCCCCTCACGCGCGTTTACGAAGCGCGCGCATCACTTAAAACACGAATGTTGAGTCGTACCGCGCAAACCGCACGTCCGATTGACGTGCCGTCTGCGCGTACACGTCACGAATAATAATTAGAATGTTGCACCGTGGTTTCAGGTCAATCCGAGGTCGTCCGCTATGAATTTGACTATTGGACGCCCGTTTTGGCCGTTTATGACACCAGAACTGCGTTGTCGGTCACCGCGGGCCCACGGCACGTACGATTGACGTGCCGTCTACTCGACCAATTCATAAATCACTCACCCGTATTTGTAGTCTGATTTCATGACATTCCGAAATCGTGCGACCCATTTGGACCACCCTCACGCACGTTTACGAAGCGCGCACATCACTTAAAACACGAATATTGAGCCGTACCGCGCAAACCGCACGTCCGATTGATGTTCCGTCTGCGCGTACACGTCAAGAATAATAATTAGAATGTTTCATGGTGGTTTCAGCTCAATCCGAGGTCGTCCTCTATGAATTTGACCGTTTGACGCCCATTTTGGCCGTTTATAACACCAGAAATGCGTTGTCGGTCACCGCGGGCACATGGCACGTCCAATTGACGTGCCGTCTGCTCGACCACTTCAGAAATCACTCACCCGTATTTTTCGTCTGATTTCAGGTCATTCCGACTTCGTTCGGCCCGTTTGAACCCCCCTCACGCGCGTTTACAAAGCGTGTGCATCACTTAAAATACGAATATTGAGCCGTACCGCGCAAACCGCACGTCCGATTGACGTGCCGTCTGCGCGTACACGTCACGAATAATAATTATAATGTTCCACGGTGGTTTCAGCTCAATCTGAGGTCGTCCGCTATGAATTTGACCGTTGGACGCCCGTTTTGGCCGTTTATGACACCAGAACTGCGTTGTCGGTCACCGCGGGCACATGGCACGTCCAATTGACATGCCGTCTGCTCGACCACTTCAGAAATCACTCACCCGCATTTGTCGTCTGATTTCAGGTCATTCCGACTTCGTTCGGCCCGTTTGGACCCCCCTCACGCGCGTTTATGAAGCGCGTGCATCACTTAAAATACGAATATTGAGCCGTACCGCGCAAACCACACGTCCAATTGACGTTCCGTCTACGCGTACACGTCACGAATAATAATTAGAATGTTGAACGGTGGTTTCAGCTCAATCTGAGGTCGTCCGCTATGAATTTGACCATTGGACGCCCGTTTTGGCCGTTTATAACACCAGAACTGCGTTGTCGGTCACCGCGGGCACACGGCACGTCCGATTGACGTGCCGTATGCTCGAACACTTCAGAAATCACTGTCCCGTATTTTTCGTCTGATTTCAGGCCATTCCGACTTTGTTCGGCCCATTTGGACCCCCCTCACGCGCATTTACGAAGCGCGCACATCACTTAAAACACGAATATTGAGCCGTACCGCGCAAACCGCACATCCGATTGGCGTGCCGTCTGCGCGTACACATCAGGAATAACAATTAGAATGTTGCACGGTGTTTTCAGGTGAATCCAAGGTCGTCCTCTATGAATTTGACCGTTTGATGCCCGTTTTGGCCGTTTATGACACCAGAACTGCGTTGTCGGTCACCGCGGGCACACGGCACGTCCGATTGACATGTCGTCTGCTCGAACACTTTATAAATCACTCAACCATATTTTTCGTCTGATTTCAGGCCATTCCGAAATCGTTCGGCCCATTTGGACCACCCTCACGCGCGTTTACGAAGCGCGCGCATCACTTAAAACACGAATATTGAGCCGTACCGCACAAACCGCACGTCCGATTGACGTGCTGTCTACGCGTACACGTCACGAATAATAATTAGAATGTTTCAAGGTGGTTTCAGCTCAATCCGAGGTCGTCCGCTATGAATTTGACTGTTTGACGCCCGTTTTGGCCGTTTATGACACCAGAACTGCGTTGTCGGTCACCGCGGGCACACGGAACGTCCGATTGACGTTCCGTCTGCGCGTACACGTCACGAATAATAATTAGAATGTTGCACGGTGGTTTCAGGTCAATCCGAGGTCGTCCGCTATGAATTTGACTATTGGACGCCCGTTTTGGCCGTTTATGACACCAGAACTGCGTTGTCGGTCACCGTGGGCACACAGCACGTATGATTGACGTGCCGTCTACTCGACCACTTCATAAATCACTCTCCCATATTTTTCGTCTGATTTCAGGCCATTCCGACTTCGTTCGGCCCATTTGGACCCCCCTCACGCACGTTTACGAAGCGCGCGCATCACTTAAAACACGAATATTGAGTCGTACCGCGTAAACCGCATGTCCGATTGACGTGCCGTCTGTGCGTACACATCACGAATAATAATTAGAATGTTGTACGGTGGTTTCAGGTCAATCCGAGGTCGTCCGCTATGAATTTGACCGTTGGACGCCTGTTTTGGCCCTTTATGACACCAGAACTGCGTTGTCGGTCACCGCGGGCACACGGCACATCCGATTGATGTGCCGTATGCTCAACCACTTCATAAATCACTCACCCGTATTTTTTGTCTGATTTCAGGCCATTCTGAAATCGTCCGGCCCGTTTGGACCACCCTCACGCGCGTTTACGAAGCGCGCACATCACTTAAAACACGAATATTGAGCCGTACCGCGCAAACTGCACGTCCGATTGACGTGCCGTAGACGCTTACACGTAACGAATAATAATTAGAATGTTTCACGGTGGTTTCAGCTCAATCCGAGGTCGTCCGCTATGAATTTGACCGTTTGACGCCCGTTTTGGCCGTTTATGACACCAGAACTGCGTTGTCGGTCACCGCGGGAACATGGCACGTCCAATTGACGTGCCGTCTGCTCGACCACTTCAGAAATCACTCAAACGTATTTTTCGTCTGATTTCAGGCCATTCCGACTTCGTTCGGCCCGTTTGGACCCCCCTCACGCGCGTTTACGAAGCGCGCGCATCACTTAAAATACGAATATTGAGCCGTACCGTGCAAACCGCACGTCCGATTGACGTTCCGTCTACGTGTACACGTCACGAATAATAATTAGAATCTTGAACGGTGGTTTCAGCTCAATCTGAGGTTGTCCCCTATGAATTTGACTATTGGACGCCCGTTTTGGCCGTTTATGACACCAGAACTGCGTTGTCGGTCACCGCGGGCACACAGCACATCCGATTGACGTGCCGTCTGCTCGACCACTTCATAAATCACTCTCCCGTATTTGTCGTCAGATTTCAGGCCATTCCGACTTCGTTCGGCTCGTTTGGACCCCCCTCACGTGCGTTTACGAAGCGCGCACATCACTTGAAACACGAATATTGAGTCGTACCGCGCAAACCGCACGTCCGATTGACGTGCCGTCTGCGCGTACACGTCACAAATAATAATTAGAATGTTGCACGGTGGTTTCAGCTCAATCCGGAGACATGGTGTGGCCGGCGCCACTCAAAGTGTCCGTCTTTTTTTTCAAAAGGACGTCATTTTAGGTGAAAAGCATCAACTAACATACGGAAAACCGACCAAACGCATTCCGAATCTGTTGATAATTTATCCCAACAATCCATGGGTCATATGTGACGTGTACGAGCCAACCCGGGATGAATCTGAGTCGTGGTGTGGCCAGGATAAGTCTAAGTGACTCTCTTTTGTTTAAAATGGACACCATTTTAAGTATATACGGAAAAACGACCAAACGGATTCGGTTTCCGTTGAAACTTTAGGAGAACGATCCATGGGTCATATGTTACGTGTACGAGTCAACCACGCCTCAATCCAAGTCGTGGTTTGGCCGAGACCACTCTAAGTGTATCTCTTTTCTTTAAAATGGACTACATTTTAAATTCATATGGAAAACCAACCAAACGCATTCTGATTGTGTTTATATTTTAGCACAAAAATCCATGGGTCATTTGTGATGTGTAAGAGTTAACCCCGACTCAATACGAGGCGCGGTGTGGCTGACACCATTCAAAGTGTCTCTCTTTTATTTAAAAAACACTTCATTTTAAGTGAAAACAACAACTAACATACGGAAAACCGACCAAACGATTTCGGAATATGTTAATACTTTAGGACAACGATCAATGAGTCATTTGTGAAGTGTAGGAGTTAACCTCACCTCAATCCGAGGAACGGTGTGACCGGTATCATTCTAGATGTATGTATTTTGTTTAAAATGGATATCATTTCTATTAAAAATATATGGTATATGAAAAAGCAATCAAATTATGAATTGAATTCCAGATTCCACATATGATTGTCATCTAAATTTTAAAATGAATTCTAAATGAATTATGTATGTTTATAATTGTGTTATGAATTCTACTTTAATTATGGATGTGTATATTTTCAGGATGCATTATATGTGTTGGTTGGTTGGTTTGCATTATTTTTATGTGTTGGTTTGTTCTCTATATGTATGCATTATATGTGTTACAGGTACAATAATTGGATTGAAAAATGAATTGAAAACTAGGTCATAATTGGATTGAAAATTGAATTGAAACTGAGGGTGAATGCCCAAAAACCGGACCTGCTGTGCAAATTGAAGGCTGCTGTGCAATTTGCACAGCAAAGCCTATGCCAACGGTTTGAAAACCGTTGGCATAGGCTCTATGTAGCTGTTTTTACCAACGGTTCAAGGAACCGTTGGTAAAAACACCCTATCCCAACGGTTTGAAACCGTTGGGATACCCTGTTGAATGGTTGTTTTTACCAACGGTTTGTAAACCGTTGGGAAAGAAAATTCTCTATTGATTTCCCAATGGGCCAAACCGTTGGGAAAGGCCTTTCCCAACGGTTTGGCAGAACTGTTGGGATAGGTTGATTTTTTCTAACCTATCCCAACGGTTCTGTGTAAACTGTTGGGAAAAGCCTTTCCCAACGGATTACTTCCCCACGGTTTGCAGAACCGTTGGTATAACATATACCAACGGTTCTGCAGCCTTTCCCAATGGTTCTAAACCGTTGGGAAATGCTGGATTTCCAGTAGTGTTTATATATTAGAGGATAGAGAATGGATATGTAACATGGGAACCCACCCTTTTTTAATCCCCCATCATTACTAAAATTATGGGATAACAATAATGTCTCCGAGTATAATCATACACCCCAACCCATGGCTAGGTTCAGGTTAAATGAACTATGCAAACACTAATTTCTTCTTAAATAGGATATGTAGGATTATTTCCTATATAATGAGATCAAATAGGAATCATACTTGACACAGGTCCCTCCATATCAAAAATATTCTTTACTCATGGGAATGAATTCTCCCATAAGTATTCAATCTATACTAATCTATCAGGGAGAAATATGTGGGGCTACAAACAAGAATCCTTTTAGGTGCATGCCTCGACCAAGCATTCAAGTACCTGAAGCCCATCAGTGTGTTTTGGAAGAACTAAATTTTGATGACTCTGATTCCTTTTATAAACACTAAACATATTATTCCTTCTTGATTCTTTATCAATATACCATTTTCTCTATGATAATGGTAATCGTACCCTTATGAGGAAAACATCAATGTATAATCCTCATAGGAATTCATTATCATTAATTGTATCCAATCTTACACTATCTCTTATTTTACACATAGAGCATGACTCATGTAGGAATACAGACTAGAAAATATTGTACAAATATCATGTTGAGGATAAACCCTACTATGGGAGAATCATTTTTATGTAAGTTTGATTAAATATCATCTTCACTAAAAGGTTCATATTCTTAGTTAGAAAATTTAGGAAAGCCTTACATGCATAAGTCCCTCTCAAGGCCACATTTTTCACATCTTTTATGACATATATGATCTTATTTGAACTGTGATGACACTGATTCCTACAATATGTAGGATACATATGATGCATTCTCAAGTCCCAATCCCTATGTTATTATCCTAAGAGCATGATTAAAAACAATATGGAATGGTCATGTCATACGATCTTAAAATATTTCAAATAAACTATGTGGGTTTTGAATTTGGATTTCAAAGGATATGTTATACAACTTATAATAGTTCAATCCCATATTCAAGACACTAACCACCTCTGTAGATGGAAATAAACCCCATAACACTAGATCATGGTATAAGATAAAGCAACATAAATGAATAAGATACTTATGGAGCACCTGTGGCACACATAGTTTTTACTATTAAGACATGGCCTTAATCAATTTATTGACATAAAATTATCCAATATCATATAAGGTAATGGGATGGATTTCAAAAACATATGATACATCTATAATAAAGTACCATAATAGAAAATAATCCCCCACCCATGGGTGTGATGAGCCTAAACTCCCATCATATCAACCATCGTGATTTATAAGCATCCTTGGGTCTGAAACCCAAATTTATTTCCTTCTTTTGGAAATTAATGTAATTTATTTTCATGGATGTGGTAACCAATAGGATCTTCTATTAGACACAAATATGGTAAAAATGATACCAAAAAATTTCAATCATCTTCAATAACCCCCAACCGAGTGTGGGTTAAAATCAATCTGATAATTTTTTCAGAAAAAAAATTGCGATCTAGAAATAAAGCATGAAATTAAAATTGATGGAGGTTTACTTGTGTTTTGCCATTTATTTCTCACCCTTCCAAATGGGAAAATTATTAAACCCGAAATGGTATTAGTTAAATGTGTTATCCATTTTATTGGTTAAAAATGGCTGATTAACTAGTTCCTATCAGGTAGTGTTGTTATTCATTTTTCATGAAATAAAATGGGGGACATAAAATGATTTTTTAACTACACATATTCTCTCAAAAAATAAGGGGCCACCTTTTAAACATTCAATTTGAAAGTAGTTGACCATACTTGTACTCTAATATATTATGATATAATAATAAGGTGTCAATTTTCCTCTCTAGGACTTCTCATATTTCTTATAATACAAATGGAATCATGAAATGTGCCAATAGATTCTATGATTCTAGGACAAGATGGTAACTACTGTGAAACAACTCAAGATACTATGAATAACTAGATTACATATTGTTCACGTGAATCATCCACTGTTAATTCCTTGGCCCTGAGTCCCTGATGTATTTTTTCACCAATGCAATACCTATAGTTCCATTAGGTAAAAATTTTGGTATTGGAGTACCACATCAATGGATCCATGCATACATTGTAATTAGCTCACGAAACCCTATAAATGATGAATTCCCACCATCCATATTTCCCACAATAGGACACTAGATAATAATTATCCCTTTTTCCACATTCAGATACTTTGGGAGCTTATCCCAAGAGTGAAACAACATAAACCTTCCCAAGAATAGGGTGTTCGGTGAGGATAATCACCATGTCAACAGAAATGCTCAAGAGAATCCTAGGCTAGCTCCCATATATTTTGGTTATCATCATCGACATATGAAAGTGAATCCATAAGGATATGCAGAGGAATTTGGGACCACACTAACCATCCAATTTGGGGCATTCAAAAAGAGTACTTTTTAGGGGATTCTAAATAAAGAAACTCTGGAGAAAGCATATATCCTAATTACCAACAACATGTATGAGGACCACATGTGTACCCTTAAAGTGGCCCATAGTCAATCCCAAACCATCAATTTAATGAAGCCTCAAATTTTAACACAACTATCCTTGTTCACTGTGGAATTTCAAGGAGAACCACACCCCACATAGAAGGGGAATGTTTATCATATTTCATCCTCTAATCATATTCAATGTGGGTGAAATCCCAAAAAATGGTACTAAGGGTTTAGAGCCACCAAATGATATATTGGTCTCCAATCAACCAAAAATTACATTTGTAATCATCCCACTAAACAACATATCCTACATCAAACCCTAAAAAGAGAAACTCCATTGATGGGAAGAACTAGCAGAATTATTTATCTATAAAAATGATATCAAATGAATATGAGGTCTTATTATTGATTTTGAATGAGAAAATGACTGGAATGTAAAATCATACCCTCTTATAGTAATCCAATTCATAGAAGGTTGGACAACATTCTTATTATTTCATGGGAAGATAAGGGATCATTTGTATCCTTAATGCATCTATAATAGGTATTGTCTTATGTGTGGGTGTTTTAGAATGCAATTTTGACGGAGAATATGGCCATTGGAAACAATGAATTTAGTCTCAGGGGTCCACATTAAAAATCTCTTCATCATCCACTCACTCTACTATTGATAGAGCAAAGGTTGTTGTCAAAGATCCTTCTAGACAACCCCTAAAGTGTGACAATGAATTTTCTTATGACAAAAAGATCACTTTAATACAAAAATATAAAAATGATATGCAGTAAGTAATTGATTGAATTATCCTAAAAATGATACAATAGAAAATTCCTATAGAATTACAAAATTCATTGAGGGTCCCATCCCAAAGGGCTATGGGAATTTTTATATTTTCCATCCCCTCAATAGGTGAAATCTAGACATTGTTCAACCTCACCCTAGACCACATGAATATGGGTTTTCTTATTTTTTGTGTGACCCAAATCCTATATGGATGGTGGTATTTCCATATTTCTACCCCACATTGAGAGTACCCCAGAATCAAAAAATCATCCATCTGCACACACCAACAGAGGTATTGATACCACACAATAGAATTAGTATGGACACCCATCTCTTGAAGACAGGTGAAAAAAGAATACTCCTTCCAATAAAAATATATCCCTTATAACATTTATTATTCCATGTATAATTGTTTTATATAACTATAATAAATTAGTAAGATGAGTGAGGCATGTATGATAGGTTGTGGCAGTCACTACCCCTAGCACTAGCATCTTAAGAAAATGACAGAGATTTTCTTTAACATTATGGAATGGAATTTGAAGAATATGGGTGGGGGGATTTGGTAACCAATGACACCAAAATCCACACTCCAATCAAGTGATAAATCTAATAAAAAAACACACATTTTTTAGTAGTGCATGAGCCACACAGTTCCTAGTGGTAGGCGATCGTCTATCAACTTGAGACAAAACAAAGCCTAAAACATACAAAAAAATGTCCTCATGCACATTGACTATGGAATTGATAGAATTTTGATATAACTCAAATATGATGAGTGAGGCAGAGTTGATAGATCCTAACAATCACATCCCCTACCACTAATGACCCGGGAACAAAATATCTAGTCTATTTCTAATTAAATATGGCTAGAGAAGTTGGTAAAAAAGTATTGATATAGTTAGAGGATCTTGAAACTCATGCAATATGAATCTGATTCAACCAATATCCATTCTAAATGTAACCCTATTAATAGTTTACTACATGATAAGTCATGGCAGCAATACTTTAAACTAAAAATTGTCCATCATACAAGTTGCATGACGTTAATCTACATGAAATCTTCTTAATCACATGAGATTAAATTACATGATTATTTTCTAGTCACATGATGTTAAACTGAACGATAAAATACTTTTCAAAAAAAATAAAACTACATGATACATCCTAGAATCGTGTAATTAAACTTCAAAAAATATCCTTACCACATGACATTAAACTACACAGAACATGCTCTGGTCACAAGATAGTAAAATGCGTCATATATCAATCACTAGGGGACATCATTAGAATCATTTTGAATTTATAGTATTGAAAAGTACCATTGATAAAGTGAAATTTCAATCCAAAAAATGTCATGAAACATACAATAACCCACAGTCTCATGATGATGGAGTTATTTGAAAATTCACCTCCCCAGACACTCAGATATAGGCATCGAGGAAACCCTTTACAATGTTGAATGTTGTAGACTAGAGGGAGATGGATTATATACCTTATAGCTCAAACAATTTCATTTATCATATCTGGGAAGCAATCATGGGGTAGGAATATATATATTCCCCTATTCAAAAATACCACGCCCATATTCCAATGGCATAAGAAATATATGAGTTGGAATAAACTCTAAATAAATCAAAGTCATCGAATAGTATATATTGAAATTTGAGAGCGTGCATGAATAAATTCATGTACATGCCCTATTATTACAGAAGTTCACTATGATAGTGATAGAGGAGATCCACCTATACATTATGGTGATGATTCTAGGACAATCACAAATTCTAATTCGAATAGCTAGAGCATCACACCAACATAGTCAACATGAACCGATAGTTACTCCCAAGCAAGTGAACATTTTTTCTCGTATCCAAGAAGATTATCGGTATATACTGGTAAAGGCATAAATACATGAATGGGTTCATATTCCCATTCAAACTAGGGATCACCAAGTAGGTTTGGAACATGCCTCAGTATAGGGGCACATTACCATCAATGAAGACAAGTGGCATACTTTAGAGAGATAATACAAAGATCACATTCCCATTCTGACTGTGTATCACCGAGTTATTATGGACCATGCCTCGAGATGGGATTATATTTCTATCAGAGAGACCAATGAAATATTACAAAGTCACTATACCAAGATTATATCCCCACTCCAAGCAACACATGTTAGAAAAATATGGGAATTACCTTAGTGTAGGCCAATATATACTCCAATGGAGATCCTATACATATTCCAACAGCTCAAAAATAGCTGGATCATATCCATACTTCTACCAATGAAAGACTTCAATAGAATCCTTCAGCATCCATACAATAGGAGGAACATATCCATTCTCCAATTCATGTTTTTTGTCAGAATATTTCAATGGGAAATTTATATTTTATATACGCTCATATCCCCTCCTCATCCACGATTGACTAGAATATTCCTAAAACCACCCACATACATGCTCATTATGCCCCCTATAATATATAATCTCATCGACATAATCCAAAAACTTCTCAACATCAGAATCATTTCTCTTCTACACCATATGGTTTGAAACATATTTCTGAAACTATTATATAGCAAGCTCATATCCATACCCTACCTCACAAGATAGGTTGGAATATTCTGACCATGGCATAGAATGAGGCTCATATATCTGATCTATTTAATTATAGTGTCCCTAATGTTGTTTGATTCATATATTTAACCCCTCAAGTGTCCATTGAATCTTAAACTAAATAATAATATGACCATTACCATGATGATCCTCTTCATGGTAGTGAAAAGATGGATTTTTGGGACTCTACTACTTACATCTTCTATGGTCAACCCCCACACAATAATATCCCTTTTTGATAAGGTAATCCTTTACTTTACCATACACCTATGTATTAAGATCTGGTAAAAACATAGAAACTATTATATAGATAGGTGATGAAAACATTGAGGTTAACCATATATTATTCCCCATAAACCATTAGCAGAAACATTATCTAGTCCAAAGGAAACCTAGATAGGTAGCCTCTATGGTCTGACTAGGTGGAGACATATATACCTAAGGACAAATATAGTAACATGTATATTTATAGAGAGTTAATTAGAAAAAAGCTCCAAAAAAATCTCAATCCTATTGCCACATCCAATTATGAGATCCAAAATGGGTCAAAAGAGGATTTAATGATTTACATTCAGTCAAATATATTGTAAAATTATCAGATATTGAAGGATATATACCTCCCATATTAATGAAATTCCTCTCACTATCAGATCATAAAAAATATCTTTTATCTACTAGATATGGGCATGTTCTCTATGGACTAAGACCCAAGATTAGATGAATATAAAAAATGGATATGGCATGTTTTATCTACATCATTACAACTCTATAAATAATTTAAAATTTAATTCTATAAAATTATATTAGAGGATGGGGTAGGTATGGGTCATTTTACATTACCCTGACCTCATGGTAGAAAATATCCCTGGATAAGGAATCCTATAATGAGATAGCCATAGGAGAAATCATGAGATCTTATTTCATAATCCATTAAATATATATGTTTTCATTTGCTCATTCCTTCAATGAAAGATTTTATTGATCTTTATAACCCTAATTATACAATTAAAGAACCCTAAAAAGGTGGAAACCGAATAAGAAATACCTTAAATAATGCATATTGTATCTTTCAATGGAGCATGCTTGATAGAGATTATATGCTACACATAAACCTGATTTATGAAGCATGCTTAATCCCATATGTCTAGATTATGCACAATGCCTGAAAGTAACTCAGTATACTCATAGATGAAATATGTGGAGGATTACCTAAGGAACACCTCTCTCGTATTTGAGGATGGCATCTCCACCAACGTCAAAGAGCTCTAGCATGTGAATATATGAATTGAAAAAGTCATTAAACCTATATTGATTACTACCAAAAAGATTCTTGAAGAGAAAGATATGTATATTTAATTTATAAAGAAACATTGATTCATGTTCTTATTGAATTATACCAAAATTAATTGAAAGAACTCTAATTTTGTTACACATCATGTAGGATTACTTGATGTTCATCGAGGATTCATGAAAATGGTTAGAAGAATGCACCCCTTTATCAATACTAAGTCTTGGAAGCAAGACATTAAACTACACAACATCAAAGGTCCTAGCAGTTTGAACTAAAACTATAAAAAACACATGGTCCTAGTCATATGGATGAAAACTAAAATACAACAAGAGT
This sequence comes from Viscum album, assembly GCA_963277665.1. NCBI lineage: Eukaryota > Viridiplantae > Streptophyta > Magnoliopsida > Santalales > Viscaceae > Viscum > Viscum album. The sequence goes on from OY728147.1 coordinate 996,256,402, forward strand.
CCTAAACATATGACTTAGAAAAAAAGATTCCATTCATCCTTACTGCATGATGTTAAACTACACAGAAAATGTTACTTCATAGATGAATCACGTCACATGTGTTAGATCTGTACAAAAGTAAAATGGAGTTCCCCCATCCCTATGTGTGAGTCAGATAAAAAAAAGGAATATCTTCTCTCATAAACTAGGTTTGGATGGATTTGTGTCATCACATGAAACATAGTGATTCCTAGATCAAAAACCTGGTTCGATCATCAATATTTTGTTCAAGTTATATGACCTAAAATTAAAATAAATCATTCATTCATACTACATGACGTCAGACTACATGATTTCACATAACTATATTCTCATTTATTCTAATTCCAATGAGATACGTAGAGATGACTATATCCTATATCTTGTCCCATCAACTACATGGTAAAAACACCCTAATCATCTTGGTTTATCTCTTCTGTATGGTGAAGAAAACCTTTCCCATTATGTGTATATCACATGAACAATATATCACATGGGCCTATGAATTTTGGTTAGGGATTTTCCAAATAATCAATTAATACCCATTCATGCCATTAGTATCACATTCTTGGATACAAGGCCATAAAAGAACCACCATAAGTCCTTATCACATGAAGTTAAATTGCATGGTTGATGTATCATTCATGATAAAGAAATAGGCATTACAATGACCCTAAAATGAGAGAACTGATATCCTTAATGTTGGCCTCCCACCACACCTACATTCAGGAACTACATTTGGCTTCATTCCTTCCATCACGGTATACATAGTGACAGCCTGATCTCTTATACAAGTTCTATCCCCAACACAAATGGAAAATATTCCCCTCTTTGTGTATAGATTAGGCCTTCATGAAGATTATACCATTAATGAGCTACGTGTGTGTTTTTTTTCATCCATCATTAGATACATAGTAACACATGTATTTCAAATACTAGGTACAACCACAACAACAACATGTAAAATTACGCCCTTTATATATGGATCATACCCCTGTGTAGTGTTTCTCATTTAGAAACTCAGTGTGGCTTGATTTTATCCATCAGATTATATATAGTGACACCCAAATCTTTGATCCTTGGTCCACCCACAACACTAATAAGAAAATCTACCCACTATGTTTGGATCAGAACTGCATGGAGTGTTTCCCATTTAATAACTTTGTGTTTCTTAATTGTTGTCATCACAACATATGTAGTGATGTCTGGATATCAAATTCTAGGGCTATCCAGAATTACATTTGAAAAAATTACCATCACTTCCTATATTTTAGAACATCATGGAGGATTTACCATTCAAGAACTATTTGTTCCTTTATTTCACCACCACAAGATATGTAGTGAAACCCAAATCTCCAATATTAGGAATAACAGTAACATCAATGGAAAAAATGATGTCTCTATATATGGCTTAGTCATGTAAGAGGTTTTTTCAATATAGAAGTATGTGTCAATTAATTTTTAACATTTTATCATAGGAAACATAGTGACAGAGAGATCTCTAATCTCAGGTCCACCAGTAGTACTCAATGGTAAATATACCCACTCTATGTATGGGTCTGATCTATATTGAGAGATTATGATACAATAACTATGTGTTAATCGATTCCTACCATAAAAATATATATAGTGACACCATGATCTATAGTACTATGTCTAGTTCAATGATCAATGGGAAGATTCCCACCTCTATATAGGGGTTATACCTACATAGAGATTTTTTACCTAAGAATAACAAATGGCATGATTTCTTACATAATGGGATATGTAGTGATGCATGGGCCCTCAATCTCAGACCCAACCATAGGTTTCCATATCTTCTAATCCTATCCCCAAAAAATGAGTTAGATATATATGGAGGGGTCTCCCTAATGGAGTTGATTATGGAATCATTCCTACACTTACAATATGAATAGAAAAAACCTAGGAAGCCCATCCATAAATATTAAATATACCTCTATTTAAGGAGTTTCAAGTCACACAAAAATTATCTTATTAACAATGAGTTAAATCTATATACATATTTTTTAAGAATTAGGTGAATCTATTCATGAAGGGAACCATCAAATGGCTACCTATCAAGAAGCTTGTGCACTGAGGAAAGGTGTTTCCTAAATATAAATTCCCTTAACTCGTGAAATTGACTGAAATGATATCTTATATAATTTAATATCTGTACCTCATTTTGTACCTCATGATGTTAAAAATCATTTAAAATTTTATTCTTCAATGATGTTAAGTCGAAAAATAGATACGCCCCCAATACATGACATTAATGTGTGTAGACCAATACCCATCATCATTCCATATCAAAGGACCATAAGAGCTTAACCCTAGTCAACCAACGTATGGGTTTCTTTCATCATCTTTTGAGCACCTCAACCCACAAGTCATAATTTATGTCTTTAGCGCCAAGGGTTGTTACACACCTTTACAGACTTAAGAATTGAGAAGAGGTGTCTCTCTTTAACCGTGAAAGATGTGGATCTGTATATTGTATTTTACCTACCAACCAGAGGCATCTTAGACCTATAATAATTCCCTTTGAATCCATTTTATCCCTAAAGTCAGTGTTTTATAACACAGTACCTTATCATTTTATTGGTAAAAATCATCATGACTTTCCCATATCATTACTCATGATATGTGAACCTCGATACAATATTTAATCATTTTCATATCCCTATCAAAATAATTTTAGAGTACTCTTGAACCTGGGTATCCTAATTGGTCTGTTCTGTAAAATTTCCCTCATAATGGGTCCATGTGAATCATAACATTAATATACATGAAGATTGGTCAAAATGGTATAACCATTTGGATTAGTATTTGATGGTCCAAATCACAAGACCCTTAAAATCTAGTGAAATTGAAATAAAACATGTCAAGTTGAAAACATATAAAAAAAGTTCTAAGTAAAATTCAATTCTTCACTCACTAAAATATTCATATTTAGAGTTTAGGTAAATGATATAGTGAAAATAAATAATTATTAAATATCATAACTCCCTCTTTGTGGACCTAGAAAAAGGTTATCCATTATTTTTAGACCCAATTTTTTAGTAAAATGCCAGTGTAAATATTTTTCCCTTCTCCTCATCATGATAACATGTTCACTACATGACAACACAACTTTTAGTGTGCTTGAACCCTTTTTGAATTTTATGTTTTATATAAACCAACATAATGTCTTTGATGTATGAGCTGACACAACCAGTCCCCCTTGTTGGTATTCTTCTTGTGGAATCCCATGGACCATGGGATCCCTTTATCTTTATTCTTAAATGTAAAAAATTGGTAATAATGACTGGATAATCATAAATGAAACCAATATGATTCATTGGAGAATTTCACCACACCAAAGATCTTATGCATAGGGGAATCCTTCTCTAATAAGGACCACTATATATCTATGAGTTATTTTCCAAACAATGTGCAACATTATAGGCTTACTTCATCAATAGTGGGTGACTTTTACCAACCAGTACCCATCACTAGTTAACTCATATATTCAATGATCATGATTTTAAATCCCTATTACCATATTATTCAATCTGGTTTAAAATCCTATGTGTTACATAACCATATATTGTACCCATTCTCAAAGTAGTGATGTGACAATACATTATCAAACCTATTGATAGCCCACACTATGTGACTCATAACCACATATCATAGGTCCCAAGACTCCAAAATAAATGCTAAACTACTATAGGTTTCAAGAACCCTCCTTGGATAGCTTCCACTACACATTCGTATTCATTGTCATGAAATTTGAGTCTTCATAAATATTACATCTCTCTTGAAAAATAATGGGGATATCCTTTACTTGACTATGATTTTAAGCCCTAATGACCCTTTCTTTAGGTAGTATGACCAACCAACTAGATAAATCATGTGGCATCCAAATATTTTATAAAATAAATTATTTCAAAATAATTTAAATTCCCTAATATATTTTATAACATTAAATATAGAGTTTATATTGAATCACACATAAAATAATGTTTATGTTTCATTGTGCACATCATGAATTTATTTTGATGACTTATGTTGCACAAAAGACCAAGTCTTATAGAAAAACAATATACAATTATGATTATTATGATAGTTACCGTAAAGAAATCATAATGGTTGGAATGAATGTGACTAAATTAATTATGAAAATATAGTTTACACATGTTTAAAAAATTAATTTCATTAGTTATGAATTAATTATAAATTAAAATAAAGACCAATTTAATATAAATGATTGGTATTTATAAAAAACTATTTTTATGACCGGAATAGAGATTTATGTTAATAAATTAAATTAGCAACAATTATTGAAAAATATTAATGAAAATTATAAGTTATATATTTAATAAAATGTTTCAAAATCCATCCAATATGATTGATAGTCTCACGATTATAATAAATCTTCTTTTATGTATAAAAAGATGAATATTTTTAAAAGGATTTTTACCGCCTTTAAATAGAAGAAAAATTTTAAAACTAAATTTTTACAGTATTATAATTTTGATTAAATAATGAATTTTTTTAAAGAGGAACATAAAAATTTACTTTAGGTGATTTTTTGGTATTTCTCTGAAAATATTCATATTTTGACGAATAGTGAATGACACCAAAATTTAATTAAAAACTACCTTTTCACCAAAATAAATAATAGTGTTTAATTATATTTGTAATTAGGATAAAGGTATAGTTAGATAAATTTTATATCATTTTATCCAATTTAGGTCATTGGAATATTTTTCATATTCATTTTTGGTGTAAAAATATAGGAATATTTTGATCATTTTCACTTGAAAACCCGCTTTGTTGGCCCATATATGGGATCAATTTTAAATTAATTCATTCAAATTATGTGGTTGGAATTTGGAAAAAGTGGTTACAATTGGTAATCATAATATTTTATAGTTTATAATATGATAAATGTAGTTTTTAACACTTATATTGGTGAATGTAATTAATTATAATTACAGAGAATATGGAAAAAATGTGTTTACTGAGTCATTAAACATTAATATTATGTGGAAAAATGACCTAGAACATTTTAAAACCCAAATGTTTTGACATTATTCAAATATATAGCCTCTTTTATATAATATTTATCATTATTGGAGACACATGATGTAAGGGAGACCTCCTAATAGTGTTTAACTTTTAATATTTACAAGAATACCACTCCCCTCCACTATAAAAAAGAAAGTCACCCTCTCCAATTATTCAAACCTTTAAAGAAATATGGATATTCCAAAACCTGCCCAAATAATTCACCCACATACATACTATCATCATGTAGGCCTCACTTTGTGCCTAACTAAATCCAATTAAGTCCAATGGTGTAAACCAAAAGGAGTTACCTGAAAAAATTGGTAACATTCCTCAATGATCACTTTTGTTTTATTTATTTCTCATAATAATTAAATTATTATTATTTAGTGATTATATTATATCATTATTATTCTAAATATACTTATTTTTTGTTGTTTTATGTGTTTTACATACACCTTAACACACTTCTATAATTTTTTTTATGAAATCATTGTTTGTGTCTTTGGAGGACTATCGCTTCACATACCGATGTCGTTTATTCTTTCATTACGAGCTCTAAATGTCATGAATAATGATTTAATTAATATTTTTATATGATATATGTATATATATATTATTATCATGTATTAATACTTCAATAATATTTATAAAATACATACCTTAATTATTTCCATTTTCTAAAAATACGACAATAGTCTTTGTAGACATGTGAACTATCACCTCCCCAAAGCGATGTGATACGTCCACACATTACATGTAATGTATTAGGTATGGGTTTAATTAAAAATATATGACATACATGTAATAAATATTATATTAATTAACTAATTAACTTTCTATAAAAATCATATATCATTTTCATTAACACCTTTTCACACATAGAAAAAGTGATAACATCGTTCATGGATGTGTGGACTTCAGCCACCTCGAAGCAATGTGATTATTTTTAAATCACAAGAATAATATATATAAGTATATATGATAAAATAATATGGTATTTTTTTTATATTAATAATTCAGTAATGATACATGTTAATTACCTTAATTCCATAACGATCTTTGAAAAATCGGAATGTTACTCATGTGTACGTATGACCTACCTCCTCCATGATTGTAAAGATGGTTTATTTTTTTGTAAAAATATAATATTTTTGGTTTTAAAAGCATAATTTTTTATATATATTATAAATATTTCATTATTTATATTATATTTTACTCTTAAATAATAACCCATTTGACTTTAGATGACCTACCAAAGTCTTTTTTGACACATAAACCGAATATGTTCAAAACACCCAATGTAAAATAAATTAGTTAAGTAGTTTAAAAAAATTGTAATATGTGAAATAAAAAAATTAATAAACCTGAAAAATATTTCAAATTAAGTAAATAAATTACACATGTTTATTATTTTGGATGATAAGGACACACATGACATGTCAAACTTATGGTAAGCGATTTTGTTTCAATCTCCTTTCTTTGGGGAATATTTTTAATTATATACCCACCTTCAATTGTGAGTTTTATAAAATGATACTTTGAAATATCATATCATGAATTTATTTATTCTCATGTTATTTAATTTTTTTAAATGTTAATCTTTTCTCGGTATTTTGATTCAAATATTTCAAAGCGGCATAAGACACTTGGATTTATAAATCACTTGTTAAATGTCTAAATATTTAATAATAAAATATTTTCATATATGTAAATATCATTATATAATTTTAAATTTATATTTATATAATATTATTTGAAATGAAATTTTATATATAATTTTAATTTCAATTAATTTTTTTCAAAATATAATCTTTTTACGTGTTTTATACAGAAAATTTTGATAAATGACAAGAGGAATGTTATATTATAAATGTACATAGAGATAACTGAATTTAGGCATCCATGGACATTATTTTATTTTTAATTCATTTTTATAATTTCATATTTAAATAAATAAAAAAACCTTTTTATATGTTTTTATTTTTTTTATTGAAAATGGTTTTTAAATAAATGGGGTATTTTGTATTGAAAATGATTTTTTAAAAGAAAAATGGTATTTTTATCTAAGAGTGTTTTTATATGAATTTAAAATATTTTTTCTAAGTGTTTTATTAGGTATCTGGTGTATTCATGAAGTGTTAATTGAGAATTACAAGATAGGGTGTCCCATATAGCTCTGAGAAAGCATGGTTCTACTTATAATGGGGTGGCCCATATAACACCAGGAAAGACTGTTACAACATAACATGTGGTGAAAAGATTGTGTCTAGAAATCCTATTACAGCTTGATAAGGGGTGCCCCTAATAGCACTGGATGATCCCATTATAGCTCTCTAATTCACTGGGTAATAAAAAATTTGTATGTTGGAAATATGGTCATTCAAATTGAAATTGTTTTGAAATTGTTTTGAAAGGGTTTTATGAATATGATGCACCATGTCACCTAAAAATCATTTAATTGATTTATATGGGTTTTAATGATTTTATTTAAGAAAAATGTTTTTTATGGGAAATATTTTTCAGTAATACTTTTAGTGATCATTGAAGATAAAGGTAAAAATTATACTAGCTTTCATTTTTTTACATAAAAAATGTTTTCCTTTATATTTATATCACTTACTAATCTTTCATGCTCATACCATGATTTTAAAAGGATTTCGATGGGTTTATGCATGGGTAAGGTAAAAGAATAATTCATTTTAAAAGTCCCTGAGATATTCCTGGAAAATAATTCAGTCTTTATTTTAAGAGTTTTAGATTATGGTAAAAATGGATACTAATCGAAAGTGTCCAATTTTTATTTTTTGTTATGTGTGAGTTATAGACTAATTATCTAAAACTAAAAACCTGAAAAAATCATCAAATTGATTAAAAGTAAATTCTTCAATAAATCTAAAGATAGTGTAATGTTTTAAATGTTGGTCCTTGTAGTTGGTATCTATAGAATGGTTTGGATATATTTAGAGGTTTCAATATTGTTAAGAACATTCCCTTAGAAGAAGTTATATTGTGGTTAAGTTGAAATAATATAGAATATTAAGATATACATGTTGATTTGTCTAAAGTATGTTTGTTCAAAATGGAAGATCGTAGATGAAATAAGAATGTGATAGTGGGAAGGTATCGAGAGGGAAATATCATTCCAAATCAGCATCCCGAGATAGTTTGAATTGGAATATAATAGTTTTTTATAGTGATATATTGGTTGATAATTGCTATAAATGGTGGTGGTATCCAGGATAGAGAGGAACTCGATCTACCATGAAGGAACATACATGTGGTTTAAAATTTCATGATGCAACATCCCCAATCATTCAATGGATAATATAAGACAATAGTATAATAAGTATGGATATATTCCTTTGAGAAGATATTTGATGTTATTGGATTTTCATAACATCAATAGAAAATTCTTTCGATTTATCATTTTCTATTTGAAGCCAATAATTGGCTATATTTGGTTAGAATACTAGAGATAAAGATGATCTAGTTTCTATGTAATGGGAAAAATTTAATGTTCTTTTCCTTGAATAAAATTTCACTAAGGTTGTTCAAAATAGGTTTGAGAGATAATTCATGGAATTAATGAAGAAAGATGGTGATTTAATGTCTCATATGAATCAAACATCATAATATTATCTAGGTATGTTCCAAATTTTATTTGAGGCATTGACAATAAAATTCATATATTTTAATTAGGATTGAAACAATTTGTTTGAAGATCTTTAGCCTCTTAAGAATTTAAAATTCATGAGCATTTTTTTGTTGTTTTGAGGAAGTTGAGATGGATTTTTTCAACACTTATGTTACATGAGATGAAATGAGTAAGAAATAGTTATTATGGCAAGAAATGGATAAGCATCTAACTTATATTTATATAGGTAAGCCCAAAAAATGTTCCATGCTTGGAATATAATATTTCAAATAATGTTTCTCTAGATCTGGAATGTGTTACAGTGTGGTATGTTTGGTTGCATGATTAATGACTACAAGGAAAATAGTTTTGAACAAACAAACAATGAGATAATAGATTTATATTTAACATTAAGATGATATAGCTACAATGAGTTGGGTTATTATGAAATTGTCTATCTAAGAGACTTACTCAGGGAAGAAATCATTAGGATTAAAAGAAAAAAGCGATTGCGAAATCATTTTCTACTTATAAAATTGATGTTGGTCCATCTAGTGAAGTGGTAATAGGTACTGGAAGCTCATAATTTTTTGATGTAAGATCATGAGATTGGTTTTTTTTTCACCCCACATATAATGTTTTCAATAACTGAAATACCTTGAGTGAGATTAATTTAGTTTCTATCAATGTATGAGGTATATGTTTAAATTCTACTTGAGGAAAAATAACCCTACTTCTGTGGACATAAGTCTAATGGTATTGGTGACCATTATGGTAATATATTAATTGAATGATTTAGTTGTAAATTTGGGTCTTACTTTTTAACTTTAGAGATTAATTTTTTATCTCATTCTATAAATGTCTGAATTCTCTTACTATGTTACAACCAACAAATTTTAGGTTAATATCTAATTATTGGAGGTATATCTTATTATTATTTTTAGTATTACATTATTTGTTATAATTTTATTCTAGTACTTCAGCCATGAAAATTCATCTTGGACACTAATTGTTTTCATAATAAGTTGAGATTGTGGTTGAAATTTATTAAATTATGAATCTCAACTCATCATGTATGTATATTTCAATATGCTATTAGTATAGATAGTGATGTAATCCTTAAACTCTAGGAAAATGGTCTTGAAATAAAAAATTACCCTATTACCATATTTTCTGATGATATTAATTAAATTTTCCACACTATTTGGCGTTTGATTATTCCATCATTTATTTCATCTGGACCATTTTATCTATCACTCATTATTATTCAATGAGAATTAATTTTTCCTTTTGGACCCATCTTTTAATTTACCCCAAATGTTCTCTCTATGTGGAATCCCATTTACGTGTAACATCCGATATCCATTATGTTTCCCACTTTCCTTTTTTTAGATGATGTTTTATTATCCATTTTAATTATTTGGGTTTTAATAAAGTGATTTTGAAATTTTAAAAATTTTATAACCAAGACGAATTACAGAGGAGAAATTCAATTTAATGGTGTATGATGTAACATCCCAATATTTTATAAAATGTAATCTTTCAAATTAATTTATTTTATTTAATATATTTGGTTAAATGAAAATAATAATTTAACTTGAATCACATGAAAACTTTTTTATCTTATATTTCACACAACATTGAGTTCTATTGATTACTTATGTTACACACAATTACTAGTCTTACCAAACACCAATATACAATCAATATTATTATGATAGTTTTCACATAGCCATTATAATGGCATGACTTATTTATATGGGCTAAATTATGAAATTATATTTTACACATGTTTATAAAATTATTACATTGGTTTCCAAAAAATTATAAATAAATATAAAGGCCAATTGAATATAATGGATGTGTATTTATTGAAATATATTTTTAATGAAATAATGGAATTTTGTCTTAATAAAATAGATAATAACTATTGGTGAAAGATATTAATGAAACATAAATTTTACATATTTTATAAATTTTATTGAAATTAATCCAATAAGTTTTATAGGCTTAAAATAAGAATAAATACAATTTTATGCATTAAATGATATATATTTTTAAAAGGCAGGATTATTTCCTTTTAATGAAAGACCTATTTTATAAATAAGATATGAAACAATAATAATTATTATTTAAAAAACCAATTTCATTTTTGAATGTGTCACAATAAAATTTACTTTGGGGGATTTTTTTGGTATTTTCTGACAACTTTCATATTTTGATGAATAATGGTTGATATCGAATTTTAATTAAAAATGTTGTTTCATATAAATAATTTATAATGTTAAATTATATTACTAATCGGTTATAATGTTTAATTAGATCAATTTATATAATTTAATGTAGCATATTTAATAATAATAATTTTTATAGTGATTTTATGTATAAAAACGTTGCAAATTTTTGAACATTTTCACTTTAAAAATCTGCTGTGTCATCCCGTCTATGAGATTAATTTTAAATTAATTTATACCAATTATGTGGTATGAATATGAAAAAATGGATTCCAGATCAGTAATTATCATAATTTATAATTTATACAATGTTCAAAATTTTTTGACTAATAATTTGAGTGAAAGTAATCAAAACTTAATTTCAACAAATAAGGTAAAAATGAGTTTACGTAGTGGTGAAACTTAAATATTAAGTGCCCAAATGACATATAAACATGTACAAAACAAATTTCCATAACAATATTAGAACATATAGTCTATAAAATATAGCATTAATCACTATTATTTTTAGATTATTTAAGGGAGACCTCTCAATAGAGTTTAACCTTTTTTGTTTACAAGAGTGTCACTCCCCTCCACTATAAAAAGACAACCAACCTCCCTACTTATTAACCCCTCTATATAAATTTGGATAATCCAAACCCTATCCAACTAATCTCCCAATATACCTCCTCTAATTCTATATTCCTAAAAATTTTAGAAACAAATCCAATGAATTCATTTCGTGTAAAGCAATAAAAGTTACCCGAAAAAGTTGTCACAATTTTCAATAATCAATTTAGTTTTATTTATTTCTCAAACCACATATATTAATCTTATTACCTGAATATATAATAAAAATATGTTTCAAAAATATACTGAGATGTTATTAGGTTAAAATTTCTACCTTAACAATCCCCTACATCCATCAAATGGGATACATAATCATCATTCGTGCGTAATATAGAAAACCGCCTTGTGAACCGTATTGTTAATTATTCCATTACCACCAATAAATGATGGGAATGATGATGTAAGTAATTTTATTATAATATATATTTAATATTTAATATGTATTCATAATTCAAAAAAATTTATATAAAAAATAACTTTTTTCAATCCATTTTTTTGGAATACGATAAGATCGTTTGTGGACGTTTGGATAACCAACTCCTCAAAGTGATGTGAAACATCCACACATTACATGGAATGTATTAATGATGGGTTAATTACACATATTAAACATAAATTAAATCTATATGATCTTAATGAAGCAATTATCTTTATGTAAATGCAATATATCATTGTCTTTAACACTATTTCATCCATCAAAAAAGTGATAACATCATTCATGGACGTGTGGACTACCGCCTCCTTGAATTGATGTGAGTAAATTACATCACAATAATTATATATATAATTATATATATTTAAATAATATTTTACTCATTTTATAATTATAATTATTTAATGATAAATGTTACTTACCTTCATTCAGTAATGATCATTGAATAATGGGAGCATTACTCATGCGTATGTACAACCTACCTTCTCCATGATTGGAAAGTTGGTTTATTTTTCATAAAAATAAATTATGATTGGGTTTAAAATTATAATTTATGTATAAATATGATAATTGTATAATTATTACTACTGTGTATATGTTATAAATAATGACAGTTTTAACCATTTTTGACCCACCAAAGTTATTTTTGACACATAAACCGAAAATGGTCAAACTCTCAACATAAATAGAATACTTAAAGTTGTTTTTAAAAACATTTTAATTAGTGAAATTAAAGTATAGGTAAAAATTAAAAATGTTATGAATCTAGAAAATAACTAAAATTAGTTAATTATTTATGAATATAAATAAAAACTTTACAATTCTAACTGAAGCAAAGGGATTTCATCTCAATCTACTTTAATTGGGTAATATTTTGATGTTATACACCCACATTCATTAATGATGTGTATATACTTCGAAATTGACACATTATACCATGAATTTGTTTACTCTCAATTTATTTAATGTTTTTAATGTAATTATTTAATGAGGCTTTTGATTTAAATATTTCAACATCGTATAGGACATATTAGTTTTAAAAAATCTTTTTTGTATGTACGATGATTTAATTTAAAAATCATTTCCTCTATATAAAAATGATGGATATTATTTTATATGACTATTTTTATAAAATTATTATAAAGTAAATTTAACATCTATTTTGAATTTAATCCAATGTTTTTAAAATAATAATCTTTTAGGAGTTTTATACAGAACATTTTTGAAAATGAAAAATGTAATGTTCTATTCTTAACAAACATAGTAATAATGAATTTTTTCCACGAGGGTCAATATTTTATTTTTGTATTACTTTGTAATATTTCATGATTCCTTAAATAAAAAAACATATTTATCATTTTTATTATTTTTAAATTTAATTTTTTAAAGAAAATTTCTATTTTGTTTTGAAAATGGTGTTTTAAAAGAAAAATTAATTTTTATCTAAAAATATTTTTATAAGAGTTTAAAACATTTTTAAAAGGGTTTAATTATAAGAGTCTTTTATTCATAATGTAGTAATTTATAATTTCACAATGGGGGGCCAAGATATCACCACAAAAGCTCATTACAACTTGAATTTGGATAGCCGATATAGAATCAGGAAGGCCCGTTATAAGTTAATATGAGGTGGCCTAGATAGCACCATTAATTATCATAATAGCTTAACATGGGGTGGCTTAGATATCCTTGATAAATAATATTAAATCATAACATGTGGTGGCCTATATAGTTCCGAGTGACCATGTTATAGTTCTCCAATGCATTAGGTAATTATAACATTTGAAGTTGGCTAAATGATTATTTCAATAGAAAGGGTTTTCAAAGGGTGTTGAAAGGGTTTTATGAATATGATTCACTAAGTCAGATAATATAATTTTAATTTATTTAAATTGGTTTTAATTATTTTATTTGTGAAAAATGTTTTTTATTTTCATGATAAATTTTTAATTTCATGATATCAAAGAACATTGAAGATAAAGTTAATCTTATAATGAGTTTTTATGTTTTTAGTGATCTAACCATTTACTTTATTTTTATATCCCTTACAAAGTTTTTTTTCTCATCTCAGTATTTTAAAATGTTTTAACGATGTTTATGGATGGGCAAGGAAAATTAATATTTCATGTTTAATGTTTTAGATATTTTCCATGAAAATAATTGATGTTTTATATTAAGAGTATTACCTGATCAAAAAAATGGATAGTAATCGGAGGTGTTCACATTGAATTTTTCTAGTTTTTTGTTTATGATTTATAGAAAAATTCATTAAAATAATAAAATTGTAATGAACCTCAATGTGAATGAAAGTAAATTTATAAATAAAACTCTAGATAATGTAATGTTTTATGTTTGGGTCCTTATACATCCCCTCTTTTCCGTTAAAGAATTTCAATCCATATGATCCCAAATGAATACTTGTTAGAACTCATTAGCATATGATTTTTTGTGTCATCTCCTATATGTATTCCCCATTCCACTCATGATCCATTATAACACTATGGTGGAACTCAACACCTTAGGGTGTTTTAGGTCATCCAAGGTATGTTTTCCCCATTCCATTCTAATTGGTTCAATCTCCTAGACATGTTATTTGCATGACACAAATTTCAACTATCTATTTGGGATTCAAATCCCTCTCATGAAATTATATCCTAGAAGAAAGACATTATACTACAAAGAATTTTTCATTGATACTCTATGATGTTAAACTAAACGATTCGTCCTTGTTTTATGACCTTAGATTACCCAATTCATCCTTGCCTCAATATATTAATGTGAACAAAATAAGTCCTTATAGAATGACATTAAAATTCACAAAACCTTATTTTCTTTCTGTGTGATGTTAAACTAAAGGTAGTATATTACATCGTGAATGGATAACTACATATAATAAGATGGTATGATATTGATGAACCAAAAATACATCATAAGAGTGGTTTATTTTCCAATAAGGGAAAACTCAATTGAAGGAGACACAATGCTCACCATGTGGAAATCCTAAAATTTAAACCCTTGTAAATATTAAAGTCTCTACTCACTATACTTAAAACTTGTGTGATCTATGTAATATTATTCATTTATGAAATAGGAATGGCATAAAACATGTTATTTCAAAAAATTGTGACTTGATAAAAATACAATTCCCCGCATAATAAGAATTCCCATTATGAAGCCTAGTAAAATGATATGGCTCAAATAGAAAAAATACAATGCTTGTAGGCATGATTATCTATCTATAAAAAATATCATGTTATTATTTCTAATTCCATTGAACTAGGGGAAATTTAGAGTACATCTCAGTTTCTCTGGACCCGCATAAGGGTAACTAGTCATCTCATTCCTTTAAACTAAATGAGAAATGCTCCATCCTGTGGGATTCTAAACTGCATAGGGTAGAAAAATTATTATGGCATGGAATGTGTCACAAGAACCATATATGTGGAATATATCCACCAAATAATGGGTCCCTACCCATTCCTTCATCAGGAAATAGTGGTGTTCCCCTTAATACGTAAGATTTATATCTATGTAAGGTCATTCCTCATAGAATTATTCATCATTGAAACTTTTTTCTTTATGAATGAGCATTATCAAACTAAGATTTTATATCTAAACTATTAATGGATTGATTCCCATCTCTTGGGGATGAAAATCACTATCCATGCCTCTTATCTTGGATCCAACAAAAAATCCCTTTCCACCAAATACTTGTTCCATATTAGAATCAATAAATATTCAAATATTAGGATGCTTGTGCCCCAAATCATCTCATAGGGATATATATGATGGAATATCATATGTTCTCATAACCATAAAAGTGATTTAATTTCACCCAATAATCAGATTCTTTTCTCACTAGATGAATCTAATTCAAACTGTGGAATTTGTTAGGCAGCTATTTTTGTGCCCTATACAATTTTCCATCAATGATTTGTGATTTTTGGAGGCTAATACTCATGGGATTGGAAGAATAATTGTTGGAGGATAATATATGGGCTTGTTTTATTATAATAAGGTAACAACCTATATTTTATACTCTTTAATTGGATTATTTTTTTCTCATTATTTATGGATAAAAACTTTGATAAATTTTTTTCAATCCTAGCTAACTAGTTGGCCTGCACAAACTGGTGCACATATGGGAGTCATCTCAACCACAAACTGGGACTTGGCTAGCCATCCTGATGAAGGGAAAGAGTGTGGGAGAGAAGAGAACTCACAATGAGCACATAGGGTGTGTGCTAGTGTGCCTAGGTAGGCTAGACATTAGAAGGGTGTGATTGGTTTGGGCATAGGTAAATGTGTTCTGCGTGCTGACCCAACTACCAGAGCATTGGAAGGCTTCAATGAAATAATTTATTAAGAACTATATAAAAAATATCCGGATCTATTTGGCATTCAATCTAAGTGATTCATCATTCACATGATAAAAAAAGATAGACATATCCACTTCCATCCAATTGTGTAAACCAAAACCATTTGATCCTTTTCCCCAGTCATCATCTACCTCTGAGTCACCCACCACACTCTTGATTCACATGATTGGAATATTGAGATACACATAATCCCCAATCTACATTGGCTCTAAAATTCCACCATGATTACCTCATCTGATAGTAAAATTGACCCTCCAAGACACACTCGATGTCCCTAAGGAATGCATGCAACATTGTTTTAATGAAATTGGTTATTTAAGGAAACAAGACACAATATACCATTGTATTAATCCAATATTGTTCCCAAAAAGAGGATATTTCCAGATTACAAAAGGTTATCACGATCAAATGATGACTCTCTGGTGGAAACAACTGACATCATGTAGTTATCATAAAAATGGATGAATGCAAGAACCTTCTTTCTTTGGATTTTTCATTATTTTCTCACATGAAACTAATCAAAAAAATTTGTTCAAGATCTACCACCTCAATACCCTACAAACCAATGAATGATATAATAAAGGTGATCTTTTGAATCCCAGTGTAAATCCATCACATGAATTCATGACGATGAAATAGAGGTTGCAGACAATCAGTGAGTTCCAAGAAACTATTGCATGAAGCTAGTCACACAACCGTATGAATCCATTTTTAGGAGCCTACCTAAATCCACAAGATCATTCGATAAAGGATGAAACCCAATATTCCAAATTCCTTGGGGATTATAAAATGAATCAATCTCATGATTTCATGATGATGATTATGTATATCTATCCAACACCTTAGGTCGGTGCGGGTGTTTTCATCCCTATGGAAAGTGACACTACCTTTGGACGACCACCATGTATATAAAACTTTCATCCCTACATAAAAATACACACTTAAGAAATAGAGATAAGAGTATTGTAAATGAAGAGAATAATATGAGGAGTATCAAAGTTCCACCTTTGGAGAAATTTCTCTCGGTGATCCTGATAATTCATTTTTGATCCCTTAAAGAGCACATGATTTCATAATGAATTTTATATGATGAAACTCCATCAAGAGAAAACCAATTCATATAAATAATTTTTACAATCACATGACCCCTCATTATTTTTGTGGTGCCCCCATGAAAACCCTTTTCCATTCATGAAACACTGGCTTGCATACCCAAAATTAGTTTATGGATCCACTATCATGATCCCTTGGAGATCATAAAATCTCATAATGATCTTGTCATGTTATCACAATAGCCTCTATTATTCGATTCTTGAATGTGTCTTGGGTATAAATTTCCTTTCCATGTATACATTAACATGATGAACACTTGACCTCATTATGCCTATGTACATCAATGAGTTGAAAACTCTTAGACATGCGGGAAAACCATGATTGTGGTTTTGGAAATACACACATTGTCTTGTGAAACCTCATAATCATGTAGTATTTTCATGCAAAGAAATAACATGTAGAAAAGGACTCATCATCCATGCTCCTTAATCTATGTTTTGGATCCAATTAAAATCCCCCATACAAGTTTATAAAACCTTGCGCAAGACCCCATTTTTATTTCACATGGATTTCATGAATAATTGGGAATTATATAACGACATCATGCAGGTGCCCCTCTACATGTATGTTTCCCAAGAAATATCTATCATTGCATGAAATGACCTTTCCTACCATCATCAATGCAAGGAGAACACTAATGGGTCGAAACCATTTTCTTGCACTATTTTAGGGAAGGCAGGATTCACATGGATATGGACATCTGTATATTCCCTCCCCTAACCTTAAAAACCCTCAAAAATGCACTCTTTTTCATGTTAAAAATTATGGACATGTTCACGAGACACTGAATCATTTAAAATCACATGATTACTTGAATAACTGATCTTGTGATTCCCTCATGGTACACTAAATTTTAAAAACTTATTGTGATAACTTCCAATGAAATTTATTCATTATCATGTGACATCCTGTGGATAATTGTTTTTGAGCATGAAAATACATCATGCGAATGTTCGATTTAATAATGCGAATACAACTTGGATAAGTCACATAGATCATGTGAATAAATCACAGAACAATCACTTGGATCAAAATAATACATCCCTAATAAGTCATTTGATCATGAACAATTTAATGGACATGTCCTCTTGATCATGTGAATCACCTTAGACATGTCAGATTCGATCATGAGAACCATAATGGACATTCTAGGCTAAAACATTTAGACATGTCTTTCATTTCATGCTGAGACCCTAAACATATTGGGCAGACAACTAGGACATGTCGGGGAGACACCCTTGACATGTTAGGAAGATATTGTAGGACAAGTCAACCTTGTCCAGAAGACACATTTAGACTTACAACATCTGAACTACCATCTTGGAACCATCCACAGAATACCCCTTTACAAGGGGACTCTCCTTACTGGGTTTGGGTTATGTACTAATGTGAAAATATCTATCTAATGATCTCAGAGTGGACCTATGTGCCATACCAAACATATTCGATTAACAATTCAGGGTCATAATTTCTATTTTTATATTATTATACAGTGAATGAATATGTAACATCAGCATCTATCCAGTTATAAGCCCTTAACATTCCTAATCCTCATGGAGAAAAAACTTTCTCCATGTGTAATCACCCACACCAACCAATCAGTAGGTTGGGAGTAAATGGAATATGATTATTATTATTCATGTGTAAACAGGATATGTAATAAGCCTTTATATGTCCTATGATCAAATGTGAATCCAACCTAGTTTAATTCTTTCTATATCCCAAATATTTTTAACTTAAGTGACAAAATACACCGATAATTGTTTCATCCTTAATTGTCCATCAATGAGAAATAAGTGATCTTACAAATGGTCATCCTTTTATGTGTAATCCATGAACACAAACTGAAGTACCTCAAACCAATTATCTAGTTTGGCACAAACTAAACTAAAAGGAATATGATTAATTTTATATTCAAGATACATAGGACACCTTCCTAAGGCCCTAGATAGGTACAAAATTGTCCAAGATATTAGTTATCATACCTCTTTTAAGGAAACATAAATTAGTAAGACCCATGTAAATTTACTCTCATATAATGTGTCAAACCATCCACTATATATTTTTTCACACACTAGATGTAACATCCCAGGTAAATAAAGAATATTATTTTTTTTATATTTATTAATATTTGTGAATAAAATATTAATATTACTTTAAAGGAAAAGCTATTCTCGATGGCGTACCCAATACGCAACAACAAGTTTCTTTGAAATCTTACATTGCACTCTAATAATAAAATAATATTATTTTAAATGGTAGTTAACGCCTAGCCGTTGTAATGGTGGGAATGAACAGAACTAACTACAAAATTATTATATATGTTTGTCAAATATTTTCACTTTTATCCAATAAATGTTAGAGGCTTAAAATGCGAATGAATCCAATTTTAAGTGTAAATATTCTAATATTCTTTTAAAGGTCGATTAACCTCCTTTTGAGGGAGAACCCTTTTTAAATCCACTTTTTTATAATTTCATATGTTATATTGGACCAAATAAAATCCTTATTTAGAATCCGGACATCAAAATTCACTTTGTGTATGTTTTTGTTTTTTTCGATAAAGTTCATTTTTAATGAATAAGTGAAAAATGTTGTATTTTAATTCAAAACATATTTTTAATATAATTTATTTATATGATGAGATCATCTTTTGAATTGGTTTTAAGGTGCAATTAGAATATATTTTCACCATTTACTCCAATGGTGGTCATTGTAATTAATTTCACTTTGAAATTGGACTTAAACTAGTGTCAATCTTTTGATATATTTTGTTTCTTAAAAACACGCTATTTGTTTTGATAATGAGAATTAATTATTAAATTGATTAATGAAAATTATATGTTTTGAATTTTGTAAAATAGAAATCATTTTTGAATTTAGAATATCATATATAGCTTAGGGCGATTTTTTGATATTTTTCTGAAAAACATCAATTTTTGATGAATAGTGAAACCACTAAGTGGTAGTTAAAAAAACTGATTTTTCGTTTAAATGAAATTTTAACACCTCTTTGATTTGAATTTCAAAAATCCGACATACATGGTTGTCATTAGGATGTAAAATGTGGTTCAATGGGATGGAAATAATTTTTGGTGAATAGTAACTTTTAAGTTTTATTAATCGCGATTAATGGTAATTAGTGTAATTTAAGGTAAAGATAATGTTATAATAATATTAAATGGCCTTGACACATGTACTACCATTATTGGATGAGTCATGGAAGACCAAGAAAATCCATGGGTCAACTTGGGGACCCCATGGAGCCACTTGGGTAAGAAAATGACATTAATAACTTTTTATTTAAAGTTAAAATAAAAATTTCACAAACATGTATTGTTTTACTAAAATAATTTTATCATGGGGTTATAAATGTCATATTTTTTACTATAAATATTAATTGGAAATATAATAAGATTTCCTACATCATAGTATTTTTTTTATAATTTTTAGACAATAAATAAATTAATTTACTTATGACACCATGATGATGCAACGATTACCTCATTAATGAACGATTTAAATAAAATAAAAATATAATGTAAAATCGAAGACATACACTTGTAAAAAACCTATTGGATGGGTGGATTTCGAACCCTTATCACCTTATCCTAGAAATATATAATTTTGGGACCTTTGATATCCGAAAATCATTTTATAATGAAGTTACTTTTCAAGACATTCCAAGAGTGCCCCTCCTCCCTCTTATAAAAGGCCCCCACCTCTACCTCCTTACCCACACCTCTCAAGCCCTTGGATCGTCCAAAATCTGCTCATTTTGTCTCTCCACATCCCTATATTACTCCTAGAAGCCTCACTTTGGGCAGAAATCTTTCCAAGTAAGCCTTTGAGCTCAAATCAAAAAGAGTTATCCGATTTGAAGGTAATGTCTTCTCTTATGTTATTTTGTCTTATTTTACTTCACCAACCCCATAAAATCTTTTTTTTCCTTTTTTTTGTAAAAACACCAGTATCTTAAATATACTAGGATTATTTTATGAGGAGGATTCTAGATACACTCATACACACCTCCATCTAATGGTTAAAGAACACACTGTTTCTGTGGGTGGCGAATTACTGTCTCACGAAACGATGATTGTTCAATCTTCTTTTAGCACCTCTCATAGTGGCCATTAATATTTCACTGTATTTATATATGATATATAAATTATGTTTCTTTATTTTTCATTTATTCCATACCTTTATGGTTTCCATAGTGGGTAAACGCGATAATTTCATTTTAGGAAGTGCGGACTACCGCCCCTCAAAGTGATTTGAATCGTTAATACCATATGTGAGATGTATAAAAGATGGATTTAATGATGTTATATGTTATATTATACTGTAATTATAATATACCTATGTATATTTATTTTTTTTCATTCCATTAAAGTATGAAATTAAATTAAAGTAGCGTTCATGCGTACGTACGGCTTACCGTCTCTATGAATGATACATTTCATTTCTTATCTCCAAATGTTATGTACTACTAAAAGTACATATATATATATAATGGATATATATGTCATATATTACATCTAAATGATGGATATAATTCTGGAATTATAATATATATATCTCTCATTTAGTTTTAATTCGATTAATATGACCAAGAAATGAAAGTAGCGTTCATGCGTACGTACGGCCTACCGTCTCCATGAACGGTGCTTTTCACTTTTTATATTTAAATATTATGGAATAGTATAAAATGAATATATACTGGATATATATGATATTTATTCATTAATACTATTCTGTATATGATGTACCTATAACTACATGGAAAATTCTTTTCCAACAAGTTCAATTTTGACTCATGTACCGAACATCGACAAAAAAGTCTGATATGAACTCACATTATTAACCAATTATTATAACATTATAATTTGTGATATGAACTGAATAATAATATTTAAAGGAGTTCCTTAAGCAATTCTAAATTGACTAATGTTTATTATTCAGGAATATAAATAAACAAACAAGACAAGTCAGACTTGAGGTAAGGGATCCTACCTCTCTCTTTCTTTTTAAGTACTCTCTTTTATGTCATTTCTTTTAAGCTCATATTTATTATGTTTAGGGATGTTCTTTCATATTAATAATTATGTACTTTTTATGTTCATATTATTAGAGACCCTATTTGATCTCATAAATCCATTTTTGGAAGTTTTAAGTGGCGCTGTTAGGCTGCCGAGTTTTCGTAAGGTATTTTTCATCTCACTTTTATTCCCGTGAGATTTATGCTACATTTTCCACCATTTCCTTTGATTGGTGTATGTAATGACAATTATTCTACTATTTGTGTAATATAATTTCATTTATGGGTATTTACATTAATGTTGTATAGTTCTTCTTTCATGGGGTGTACGTTTTGAAAGTTACCCAAGTCGGTAAGGGAACCTTTCACCCTCCTCTTTTAAAAGACTTATTTTATTATGTCTTTTAATTAACATATTATTATGTTGGTATATGTTCTTATATATACTTATTGATGTAAATTTTATTTCCAAGTGATGAGATACCATTTTCTCTCTCATCAACTCATTTTCTAAATTTTTAAGTGACGCTGTTAGGCTGTCGAATTTTTGCAAGGAAACTTCTTAACTCAATTTCAATTCTTTGGGTTAAACCTCTATTTCTTGATTATGTCATACTATGAATATGTGTGGATGACCTATGATTGTTTTACACTTAATATCTTTCTTATATTGGGTGTATTTATATTTTTCACACATAATTATGTAATTGATTTATCCTTAATCTAAGGATATCATCTTTGTAAGGAACTTCGTCTCAATCTCCTTTCATTAAGGCATATTTTGTTTTATTCACAACTTTATTTTATACGGTGTATAAACCCCTTTTACTTCTACTTTTATTCAAAATTAATCTTTTATATACGAAGTGTTTTACTAAACGACAAAAAGTATGTTTCTTTTTAATGTACGCGGTGACAATGACCTTTCCGCCGCCGTGAGTATTTTTTGATCTTTGGATTCCTCAACAAGCCATAATATTTTTTAAAAGTAAATAAATACCATATACTCATTTAGGTATTTTGGTATTGAAAATGGTTTTGATAATGGATTTTTTATGTCAATATATTTAAGTGATATATTGTGATTGAAATGTAGAAATGTTTTCTTTCTTTTATAATTGTTTTATGTGTTAAAATTTTATAATGGTACTTGGAAATTTGGCGGGTGGTTACGTGATAAACCATATGAGGGGTGGTGCCGTGAATACCAGGATGGGTGGTTATGTTATAACCTCCAATGAATTTGGTATGGAAGTTGGCCGTATGGCTATTCCATTTAGTGATATGTGTGAAGTTGACCGTATGGTTATTCCATTTAAGCATGTTTATGTCCCAAGTTACCTATATATGTTATGTGTTATTTATATGGGTTTATGGTAATCTTTTGGTTATAAAGGATAAGTGGTGATCTTTTATTCAGTGAATAGTACTTACTACTTCGTAAAGGTGAAAAGTATTACTTTGATAAAGTATTCATGGGTTACTTGTTGTTTTGAAAAACTAACAGTTTCCCTTCTTTGTGTATCCTTTACTGGGATTTTTATGCTTATCCCAAGTTTTTGAAATGTTTTCCACAGGATTTAAATATGAATAGGGTCAAGGATGGGATCAAGGAAATACATTCTATCTAAAACATGGAACTAGGCATGTTTCTTTTTAAGAGTTTTTATTTAATGGAAACTTAGTAGAAGTGTCTACTTTGTAATATTTTGAGATGTAATAGTTATGACCTAATTCTCTAAAACTCCAAACCGGAAAAGATCCTCTATGTGAATTATTCATTTAATTCATGATTATGTAATGTTTTATGGATGGGTCCTTATAGTTGGTATCAAAGGTAGGTTTAGATAACTTTAGAGGTTAGAGTGTTGTTTAAGCATAAGTGACAAGTTGTGTATAACCACAATGGGTAGTATATTAGATAGAGTCATTGTTTTTTTAAAAGTTAGAATTTGTTTGATATAACTTGGATAACTATATCTTAGTGTTTATCTTAATCATTATTATATGATTATTTTACTAATATGCTCACACTTACCTTTTTGGTTTTAGTAAATGGCTGGAACTAGCAGGCACCAAAGTAACAATGGATGTGAAGGAAACTGTGACAATTTTTTGAGCGAGAAACTGAATGATATGGGAGCTTCAATGAGAACTCTTGTGTTTATCCTCAACCAACTATCTGGAGTCATGATTGACCACCTAAACCTTGGTGATTTTTATAAGGCATCATATATGAGAGAAACAAATCCCTACGGAAGTTCAGGTAATAATCATAAAGGTAAGTGTGTTAAAAAACCTATGTGTCAAAGATGTGGAAATAAACACCTAATAAAATGTTTCAAAGAGACAGAAAGATGCTATAGATGTGGAAATGAAGGTCATAAAGCAAGAACCTACCATGGAAAAAGGAAGCATCCAGTTGACTCGAGGAAAGGGAAAGAAGTTATTTATGAGGGATCAATTGAATGTTTTAAATGTGGTGTGCATAGTCATTATTCAAACACATATCCTACGAAGAAGTTTCGGGAATAGAATCACCAAGATCATACAAATATTCGTTTACCAATACCTAATGCCATTCCTATTGAGGATGAAGAAACTGACAATGAACAATCAAAGGTATGGATTATTTCTTAACATATGTCTTCCTATTTTGGAATCTCAGGATATGATTCATGATTTTGTTTGTAGGAAAGAAGTATTTCAGAATAAGTTGTAAATGAATGGTTAATAGATCATGAAGACTGTTGAATGAGTAAGAAGTCAACATATAAGGGATTCAAGAGTTATGGTAGATTTTAGGATGGTGAAATTCTTAAAAGTATTAAGTATCTTTTGATGATGGGGTTACATTTGACGACTTTTTATAGTATCTGTAACCCTGATGTTTGATATATGAAAATTTTATTCAAGGAATAGTTATCTGTTCTTTTGTGGACATAGTTATAAAGAACCATTTGGGTTTATATGATCCTTACTTTTGAGGTAATTATGGGTTACTGTATGTTATGATGGAAAATGAAAGGCATGAGATAAAATTGAGGTTAAATTATGTTATGGTTATTTTTGAAGATTTTATCTCTTTTTGGGGAATTTTTTATGAATTATGTAGTTTTGGAAAAAGGACAACACACAGACCATCTGACAACCCATCGCGTCATACAAAGCTATGGGAATCGAACCCACAACCAAAGTGCGACTGGTATTTATTGCCTACCACTGGACTACGTGAAGTCCCTGGTTAGTATGACAAATTCTTTTTAGTTATATAATTTTATGAATCAATAATAAGTTTATTTTGGGTTATCTTGGAAAATATTGACCTATCATGGAGGATATATTATTAGGTTAATTACTTTTCAATATGAGACTTTAAGAGAAACTAATGTTATTTGGAGATAAATGTTAATTTTTACCTTGGAAGACTATGTGATTAAATCCTTCAAATATTTGGGTTTCAATCTTAGTTTGGTTTACTTTGAATAATTTTATGGACAAATTGTTTATCGAATGCTCTTCATTGAACTTTGGGTTTTGTTGGACAAATTTTGGAGATTAAGAATAGATTTTATTTTTATAAAGGATTATACTTTTGTGGATTATCAGATCTTGTTCTAACAATTTTGGTTTTGGTTAAGGTCTATAGACATGAGAAATATGTAGTTCTCTTTTGTGGATTAGGTGATTCTCTAGAAGTTGATTATAGCTCTCTTAATGTGAACAAGTCATCCTAAATACTCGTCTTTTGGATAAAATATGAGTTTGTGTAAGGAATCTGGTAAGAGATGAAAGTATACATGACAAGTAAGTATGTTTACTTAGGATTTAGTTAAGCTCATAAATAAATTCCTTAATGAAAAGTAACTTAAAACTAAAATGTTGTCTATTAACTTTTCCAACTGGGGAATCAAATACCGTTTAACCCATCACAAGTTTGTGATTTTCTTTTGGTAAACTTTCTCCTAATAATGTTTTCCATCACTCTCCATCAGAACATGACCCTTTTTTTTCTCTTCCATGTCCATGTTTTCCTACATGGAATCCTAGTATGGGTTAAATCAGGTGACCTTTGTACTTTTGTTTCTTTATTTTAAAGTGATAGTTTTACTGACTCTTGTTCTGATGTGGGATTTCCAATGAAGTTTCCGAGCCCAATTTTAAAATTATGAGGATGCAATTCCCAAAAGGGGGGAAGGATGTAACATCCCAGGTAAATAAAGAATATTACTTTTTCATATTTATTAATATTTGTGAATAAAATATTAATAATACTTTAAAGGGAACACTATGCTCGATAGCGTACCCAATACGCAACAACGAGTTTCTTTGAAATCTTACGTTTCACTCTAATAATAAAATAATATTATTTTAAATGGTTGTTAACGCCTAGACGTTGTAATGGCGGTAATGAACAGAACTAACTAAAAAATTATTATATATGTTTGTCAAATATTTTCACTTTTATCCAATAAATTTTAGAGGCTTAAAATGCCAATGAATCCAATTTTAAGCGTAAATATTCTAATATTCTTTAAAAGGTTGATTAACCACATTTTGATGGAGAACCCTTTTTAAATACACTTTTTGAAAATTCCATATGTTATATTGGACCAAATAAAATCCTTCTTTATAATCGGGAAATCAAAATTCACTTTGTGTATGTTTTTGTTATTTTTTCCGATAAAGTTCATTTTTAATGAATAAGTGAAAAATGTTGTATTTTAATTCAAAAGAACTTTTTAATCTAATATATTTATATGATTATATAATCTTTTTAATTGGTTTTAAGGTGAAATTAGAATATATTTTCACCATTTAGTCCAATGGTGTTCATTGTAATTAATTTCACTTTGAAATTGGACTTAAACTAGTGTCAATCTTTTGATATATTTTGTTTCTTAAAAACACGCTATTTGTTTTGACAATGAGAATTAATTATTAAATTGATTAATGCAAATTATATGTTTTGAATTTTTTAAAATATAAATCATTTTTGAATTTGTAATATCATATATATCTTAGGGTGAATTTTTGGTATTTTTCTGAAAAACATCAATTTTTGATGAATAGTGAAACCACTATGTGGTAGTTAAAAAAACTGATTTTTCATTTAAATGAAATTTTAACACCTCTGTGATTTTAATTTCAAAAATCCTACATACATGGTTGTCATTAGGATGTAAAATGTGGTTAAATGTGATGAAAATAATTTTTGGTGAATAGTAACTTTTAAGTTTTATTAATCACGATTAAGGGTAATTAGTGTAATTTAAGGTAAAGATAATGTTCTATTAATATGAAATGACCTTGACACATGTCCTACCATTATTGTATGAGTCATTACCGACCAAGAAAATCCATGGGTCAACTTGGGGACCCCATGGATCCACTTGGGTAAGAAAATGACATCAATAACGTTTTATTTAAAGTTAAAATAAAAATTTCACAAACATGTATTGTTTTACTAAAAAAAATTTTTCATGGGTTTATAAAAGTCATATTTTTGACTATAAATATTCATTGGAAAGATAATAATATTTTATACATCATAGTATTTTTTTTATAATTTTTATACATTAAATAAATTAATTTATTAAGGACACCATGATGATGCAGCGATTACCTCATTAATGAACGATTTAAATAAAATGAAAATATAATGTAAAATCTAAGACATAAACTTGTCAAAAACCTATTGGATGGGTGGATTTATAACTATTATCACCTTATACTTGAAATATATAAAGTTTGGACCTTTGATATCCGAAAATCATTTTATAATAAAGTTACTTTTCAAGACATTCCAAGAGTGCCCCTCATCCCTCTTATAAAAGGCCCCCACCTCTACCTCCTTACCCAAACCTCTCAAACCCTTGTCTAGTCCAAACTCTGATCATTTTGTCTCTACAAATACCTATCTTACTCCTATAAGCCTCACTTTGGGCAAAAGTCTTTCCAAGGAATCCTTTGAGCTCAAATAAAAAAGAGTTATCCGATTTGAAGGTAATGTCTTCTCTTATGTTCTTTTGTTTTATTTTTCTTCTCCAACCCCCTAAACTCTTTTTATTACTTTATTTTTTAACGACAACAATACATTAAATATACTAGGATGATGTTATGAGGATAATTAGAGCTACACTCCTACACACATCCATCTAATGGTTAAAGAACATACTGTTTCTGTGGGTGGCGAATTACTGCCTCAGGAAATGATGATTGTTCAATCTTCTTTTAACACCTCTCATGGTGGCCATTAATATGTCACTGTATTTATATATGATATATAAATTATGATTCTGTATTTTTCATTTATTCCATACCTTTATGGTTACCATAATGGGTAAACACGATAATTTCATTTTAGGAAGTGCGGACTACCGCCCCCTCAAAGTGATTTGAATCGTTAATACCATATGTGGGATGTATAAAGGATGGATTTAATGATGTTATATGTTATATTATAATTTAATTATAATATAACTATGTATAATTATTTTTTTTCATTCCATTAAAGTATGAAATGGAAATTAAAGTAGCGTTCATGCGTACGTATGGCTTACCGTCTCCATGAACGGTACATTTCATTTCTTATCTCCAAATGTTATGTACTATTAAAAGTACATATATATAATTGATATTTATGTCATATATTAAATATAAATTATAGATATAATTCTGAAACTATAATATATATATCTATCATTTAGTTTTAATTCCATTAATATGACAAGGAAATGAAAGTAGCGTTCATGCGTACGTACGGCCTACCGTCTCCATGAATGGTGATTTTCATTTTTTATCTCCAAATGTTATGGAATAGTATAAAATGAATATATAATGGATATATATGATATTTAAATCATTAATACTATTCTTGAGATGATTTACCTATAACTACATGGAAAATTCTTTTCCAACAAGTTCAATTTTGACTCTTGTAACGAACATCGACAAAAACGTCTGATATGAACTCACATTATTAACCAATTATTATGACATTATAATGTGTGATATGAGCTGAATAATAATCTTTAAATGAGGTCCTTAATCAATTATAAATTGACCAATGTTTATTATTTAGGAATATAAAGAAATGAACAAGACAAGTCGGTCTTGAGGTAAGGGATCCTACCTCTCTCTTTCTTTTTAAGTACTCTCTTTTATGCCATTTCTTTTAATCTCATATTTATTATGTCTGGGGATGTTCTTTTATATTACAAATTCTGTACTTTTTATGTTCATATTATCAGAGACCCTCTTTGATCTCATAAATCCATTTTTGGAAGTTTTAAGTGGCGCCGTTAGGCTGCCGAGTTTTCGTAAGGGATTTTTCATCTCACTTTTATTCCCATGAGATTTATGCTACATTTTCCACCATTTCCTTTGAGTGGTGTATTTACTGAACATTATTCTACTCTTTGTGTAATATACTTTAGTTTATGGGTATTTATATTAATGTGGTATAATCCTTCTTTCATGGGGTGTACGTTTCAAAAGTTACCCAAGTTGGTAAGGGAACCTTTCACCCTCCTCTTTTTAAAAGACTTATTTTGTTATGTATTCTAATTAGCATATTATTATGTTGGGATAAGTTCTTATATATTCTTATTGATGTAAATTTTATTTCCAAGTGATGAGATACCATTTTCTCTCTCATCAACTCATTTTCTGAATTTTAAAGTGACGCCATTAGGCTGTCGAATTTTTGCAAGGGAACTTCTTAACTCAATTTCAATTATTTGGGTTAAACCTCTATTTCTTGATTATGTCATACTATGAATATGTGTGGATGACCTCTGATTGTTTTACACTTAATGAATTTCTTATATTGGGTGTATTTATATTTGTCACACATAATTATGTAATTGATTTATCCTTAATCTAAGGATACTGTCTTTGTAAGGAACTTTGTCTCAATCTCTTTTAATTGATGCATATTTTGTTTTATACACAACTTTATTTTATACGGTGTATAAACCCCTTTGAATTCTACTTTTATTCAAAAGTAATATTTTATATACGAAGCATTTTACTAAACTACAAAAAGTATGTTTCTTTTTAACGTACGCGGTGACAACGACCTTTCCACCGCCGCGAGTATTATTTGATCTTTGGCTTCCTCAACAAGCCGTAATATTTTTAAAAGTAAATAAATACCATATACTCTTTTATGTATTTTGGTATTGAAAATGGTTTTGATAATGGATTTGTTATGTCAATATATTTAAGTGATATATTGTGATTGAAATGTGGAAATGTTTTCTTTCCTTTATAATTGTTTTATGTGTTATGATTTAATAATGGTACTTGGACATTTGATGTGTGGTTACGTGATAAACCATATGACATGTGGTTTCATGAATACTAGGATGGGTGGTTACGTTATAACCTCCAATTCATTGGGTATGGAAGTTGGCCGTATGACTATTCCATTTAGTGATATGTGTGGAAGTTGACCGTATTATTATTCCATTTAAGTATGTTTATGTCCCAAGTTACCTTTATATGTTATGTGTTCTTTATATGGGTTTATGGTAATATTTTGGTTACAAAGGATAAGTGGTGATATTTTATTTAGTGAAGAGTATTTACTACTTTGTAAAGGTGAAAAGTATTAATTTGATAAAGTATTCATGGTTTACTTGTTGTTTTGAAAAACTAACAGTTTCCCTTCCTTGTGTATATTTTACTGGGATTTTTATGCTCATCCCAAGTTTTTGAAATGTTTTCCACAGGACTTAAAGATGAATAGGGTCAAGGATGGTATCAAGGAAAGACATGCTATCTAAAACATGGAACTAGACATGCTTATTTTTAAGAGTTTTTATTTAATGTAAACATAGTAGATGTGTCTACTTTGTAATCTTTTGAGATGTAATAGTTATGACCTAATTCTATAAAACTCTATACCCGAAAAGATCCTCTATGTGAATTATTTATTTAATTCATGATTATGTAATGTTTTAAGGCAGGGTCCTTATACTAGATTGAATTCACATGGGATTTGATACTAGAAATTATTGTACTAATAAAATTATTAGGTTTCCCAGTGTGTGGAAACTTATTTGGGAAGTAAGTATGATCACATATCCTCTTTACTCAAAGGGTCATATTCCTAATCTAGAAATCCATGGTAGCCTTACAATATTAGGTCATGTTCAAGGCATATATTGTTGCACCTTTTATGATGTATATTCCTATAATAGAGCTATGATGAATCTAATTCCTCCTATAAGCACTATAAATATGATGCATCCTTATATCCTGGGCCCTATATTATCCTCCTTACCACATGATTTTACACTATATGTTTTGGTCATGTCACATGACATTAAAATTTTTCAAAATTACTATGTGGGATTAAATTCACACACTAACAGGATACATAAGATGCCCTATATATTATCAATCCCATATTCAATACAAAAACCACCCTCCTGGACAAAAATATACTCTAGAGTTCCTAAAGTATCATAAATGAACAAGGAAATAAATGGGAACTTGTGGCACACATAGTTAATCCAATCCACACATGGTCTCTATGAAGTCATATACATAAGGCCAACCAATCATGTATATGGACTTAGGAAGAATTTCACAAAGATATCTTAAACTTATAAGAGAGTCCTGTAATAAGAAATAATCCCCCCTAAAATGGTGGGATGATCCAAAACTCTTATCCAATAGACCAATATAAGTTCATAAGAATCATAGGTTTTGAAATCCCAATTGACTCCCTACCATTGGAAAGTTGGTTTCTCTTATCATGGATGCTAGAACTGTTGGTAGATTCTATTACTGTAAAATATAATAAAATCAACATAGATGATTTTGAAACCACCATCAATCACCCATAACAGATAATTTGGTGAATCCAATCCCTGTTTTTTGGGAAACAACATATTTGACTTTTTACAAAAAATAATTGAACAAAATCATCATGTCATTTTCAAAACAATGCCCAGTTTAATTTTAATAAAAATTTAAAAATAATATTTGTTTTAATGTGTTTATAATTTATATAATTTTCCACTATCATGACCACTAAATGACTCAAAGATTCCATGATAAGTTTCAAAGGTTATTTGTAAACAAATGTTTTTTTAAAATATTTTGTGAAATTTTAGTTTAAAAAATATTTTCCATGTAAAAAGGATATTTTCTTCTAAAATGTTTTAATGAAATTTTAATGGTATTTATATTCATCAACAACAAAACTATTTATTTTAATTATAATCTAATAGTGATACGCTGCATTGTTACAATCAATATTCACTATATGGGATTTTATGATAATTTTTACAAAGGAAATTATTGATATTCACATTATTTGATATTTTTTTATCAATAAATTTATCTTGAAATATTTACTCTCTTGAAACAATTGGATACTAAATTTCCCTAAATATCTATATTATTTATCAAGTATAATTTTGTTGCTGAAGCATTATATGATTTCATTATAATATGTTTTATATCGAATGTTATTTGGTTATGTAAGGAAATATTGAAAATTTTTATTCTTTACCCAATATAGAAATTTGATGATAATGAACATTTTACATGAGTTGAATTGATTTGTTAATATATGATGAAGGAATTGAGAATACATTAATGAGGGTTGTCCCATAATTATACATCACCTCAATTCATCGATAGTCTTATTAGGTGAATTAGTAAGCAATAATTAAAAGATGTTTTAACCATTGTTATAAATTTTCTTGTAAAAATGTTAATGGAAGTAGAGGTATAATGAATCCTAGGATCATGAGGTCCAATAATTATGAATTTACTTCATTAATAATTTAGTTATTATTATTTACTAGGTTTTCTCCATGATGTTATCTTTAGATTCATTTCATTCTGAGTTTTCGATTAAATAGAATGTATTTTCTATTATTTAACATTCCATATTGATTATTACTTATCTATTCATGATAGTAATGTAATTAAAATGGAATTAGTTTCTAGTTATTTAAATTTATATCTTGATTATTCCTTATATATTCATGATAGTCAAGTTATTTTAATTATTGTCTTTTTAGTTATATACCTTTTTGTATTAATTATTCCATATCTAATTTGTATAGTAATTTTATTGATTAAATGAAAATTGTTTTTAGTTATTTACCATTATATGTTGATTATTACTTATCAAATCATGATAATTAAATTATTGAAATTTAATTTTCTTTCATTTAATTACCTTTCCATGTTGGTTATTTTTATTGATTCATGATTGCTTCTAATGTATTTAAGCATTAATGAGAATTTGAGCTCACCCATATTTTTTCCCTTCCCGTGAATCTTGGAAATGTACTAAGAATGATATCTATGTATATGATAGAAGTAATAATGATATCCTTAAAACAACTATGTTGTGATTTGTACATAAAAATGTAATATGGGAATCATTTATCTATCTAGTTTACCAAGACTACTAAACCATTCATTCTAGTGCGATTGGATTCTATATATCTAATGATAATGTAATTATGTAACCATTAGGTATAGGATACTGGGCTTGGGGTCACTACAATAATAATTCATTTAATATAATGGAAAATGTTTCACCGTCTCTCTTTTAAATTGTAATTATGTGTTCACATAGGAAAAACATGTAGTTAATTAATATTGATGTACAATTTGAGATTAATGAAATTATTTTCAATAGAGTTATTGTTTTATAATTTTTAATAATTATATCATCACCTTAAATTATTATGGAACCTCATCACAATAACTATTTAATTAATAGAATAATTAAACAAATGATTCTAAAAATATTTAAATTAATTTAATTTGACTAAATTATTGTGTTCCATGAATTTTTTAGATACATAAATTATTTTTTATAGGCTTGAAAATAATATATTCTAATTCCAATAATATCTAGATATTTCTATGGTCAAATTAAATTAATAGTGTGAAAATTTTAATTATTTAAATTTATTAATAAATAATATTTTATTAAATGATTTAAAATTGATAAAAATAATATATTATTAGAAGGTATTTTTAGATGTTTGTATACATCAAATATGATCCATTCATTTAAAATTTTAGTTTTTTATTTACTATATTAACCCCTACAAATTAAAAACATTGTTACCATAGTTGATGTTAAAATGTGGCTTTATCACGTTATGTGATCTTGTGTTTAAATTAATTTTAAAAAAAATTGATTTATATTTGAGAAATTAGATTACATATTTAGAACTAGTGGGTGTATTTTATCTAATAATTGTAATTTATTTTGGATCCAATGATAAATTAAAAATGTATAAAATCTAATTACTATGGTGGAAAATAAAATGGGAAAAGGGGGAAAACTCAAAGGAAAAGAGAAAAAAATTTAGAAACTTTTTTATGTGGTGTTTTGTGACCATGGAATCCACCAACTAAACTATTTTTAAATTTTAGAGGCACTCAGTGTTATATTGACTTATGATTATTGAATAGATTGTAGTAATTAAAAAATGTCACTCCTCCTTAATTAAAAAATGGAACTTCCTCCCCCAACTTATTCACACCTAATAAGACATTTGGATAATCAAACCCCTTAAAAAATCCCTATCCAACATCCTAATACATATTATAGAGCTTATTTTCTTCTAAAAAATCTATCCTAGGGTCCTTACTAAAATATCCAAAGAAGGATTATCTAAAAAATGTTAATTGTCATTAGTAAGATCTTTATTTTTTTATTTATCACTTAATACCTTCAATAATAAACTAATAATTAGTATATAATTAATCTGTTATACAAAATTTACGTATATGTTATTGTTTTTATGAAATAACTCATACACATATCATCTTCCTTCTAGTGGGAAAAAACTGTCAATCATCTGTATAGAGGACTACCTCCTTACGAACAGATGAAATTAATTTTCCATCATTAACACTCACGGATGGGTATAATGATAGATTTAACAAATTTATATTATTTTTTTAAAATTAATATTATTCAAAAATTATAATATCACATATATCTTCTTACCCTCTAATCCTTTTGAAAGTAATAATGTCGCTTATACCTACATGTAGACAACTGGATCCAAATAATGATCTGAAATGTTTTTCATTTTATTTCAACCAGGATGGTAATAAGAGTATATTTTATGAAAAAAATAAATATTTTATATAATAACGTTTTTTTGGAATGATACATTATTTTTATCCATTATTACGTCCAATTTGTTGTAAAATCAAAACATCGTTCATGCATTTGTATGGGCTACTGTCTCCATAAACAGTGTGACTCATTTTCCCATATCAAACATTTATCTAATATTATAAATTCATATGTAATTAATACATATTATACTTATTTCATTTATAAAATTCTATATATTATGGAAATATGTTAAAAGTAAAAGGACTGGATTTTTTTTATAAAAACATAAATGAAAAAAGTAGTACTTATCTAGAGAAACATTTATTTTAAAAAATAATTATTAATAAATAGGTCCTAAAATAATATATATAAAATTGATATTGTATGATATATATAATTACGGGTTTTTAGTATTATTTTAACAAATATATATTTATTTTAAAGGATATATGGATACGTACGAATGAAAGTGGATATGAATTGAGGGATTTTGTCTCAATTTCATTTCATTGAGGAATATTGGAATTTTATACTCCTAATTTATTTATATAATGTATATAATGATCAATTTACATGTAATACCATGAATTATTCATACATAATAATAATTAATGTTTTAATTTCTATTATTTCATCTATGTGGACATGTTCTGAAAATTAATAAGTGGTACAAAAATTTTCTAAATTAGTTTCTTTTCATTGGGTACGATTACTTATTAATTTTATTTGATATTATAAGATTATATGGGAGGTGGAATTTTTATGATATTTTTTTATTTACACTTATTTATTTGAATATATATTTGATACATGTAATTGCTTTATTTATTTATTCTCACTTAAACATTATATTCATTGTATGTGTTTCTCGTCTCATGTTTACTTCCATGAGACATATTCTATATTTTCCAAAAGGATATTTTGTGTTGTTTAAATACATACCCATTGATTTTTTATAGCATGAGTCCCTTTATCTTCATTTTAATTAGTGTTTTATCTAATTTTATTTCTTTCATGGGGATCATGATTCAGAAGTTACCTATGTGGTAAGGGTTTATTTCACAATACCATCATTATTTAATATTTTTTAGGTTTAAGTATTCATTGGAAAAATTATTTGGTATTTTTATCTTAAAATAAATATATTTTCTTATATTATGGTTATTCATGATTTTTTCATGTAATAGTAAAATTTCCCACTTTTGTACTGGAAAATATTTAATTATTTTAATAAAATATGACATCACTTCTATCCTCAGTCAAAAATAATTTTCCTTCCAAATCCAAGTTTTCTAATAAAATTTAAAAATTTAATAAAATTTTTTAATTTCATTTGAACACATTACTATATGTTTGAAAAAAAATTAAAATGATCTTTCCTACCATTTTATACAATAAATTAATAATATGAATGGTATCACTTATTTTTAACATACTCAACATGTATGGAATTAACCACCGCCATTTCAACTCTTTTCTTTGAATCATACTTTAATAGTTTACATGCATACTTAGAAATAAATTTAATTTCCCAATATGATTTAAAATTTTTATGTTAATTTTTTTTTCAAATTTTAAAATGTTATTTTTCTGAAGTATATTTTTAATGGAATTTTTACGGTGCTTCTAGTCATCTACAACAAAAACCCTTATTTTACTTATTCCCCATTGGGAATATGTTGTAATGATAAAATACTTATTATTTATATGGATGGATTATAATAAATATTAATGGGTATGTATTATTTTTATGGCGTTCACCATATTACACTGAATGGTTTATTAATATGTTTATTGATTGGGAAATGTATTAAAATTTCATAAGATAGTTTTTCATTAATAATATTTTTTCTGATTATTTTTCTCCTATTTCATATGAGGATTGAATTGGAATTATTATGTAACAAACCCATCTCAAGTAAAATGGAGCTAGTTTCTATATTATTTCATTGGCATTAGCTACAAGGGATCACATCACCAACTATTGATTAGTTTAGTAGTCTGGTATAACTAAATATATACATGATACACATTTTACATTGGAAAAAAATAAAGGGAAAAGTATTAGAAAACATTTGAAATAATTTAATCCATTAAATGAATTTAAGTTATTATACTTCATGATCTCAGGAATCATGATGAATATACTTCCAAGACCGTTCACAATAATGTTTAAAACTAGTGGTAGAAAAAAAATTTAATGATAGATTATTGATTCAACTCATGAGATTACCAATGAGCTAAGGGGATATACATAATATATCCCCACACATAACTTCATGTATAAATAATTCCACATATATAATATTTTTTTAATTCATAGATAATGTTCATTATCATCAAATATCTATATTGAGTAAAGAATACAAATTTATAAATATTTTCTGAGACAATAAAATAACATTAAAAGTAAAAAATATATGTCAAAAAATATGTGTTTTATTAAATAATATTATAAAATATATAAATAATATGGATATTTAAGAAAAATTTATTTTCCAATGAATAATGATGTCAATAAAGTGCTTGTCTAATGAGAAAGTTAAAAGTATCAAAATTAAACAAGAAATGAGAGTAGACCATAATTTCATTTGGAATATAGATTTTTACAATAAAATCATTAATAAATGGTTGTTGATGTAAAATAAATTAGTGTGGAAGTATATACACCATATAACCTTGAATAGGTGCATATTATAAAATATATCTCAATAAAATGGAAATTTACACGAAATCCCTTACCTCACAAATTTTATTGGTTGAACATGATTTAAAATCATGCGTAATAGGTTTTATCATGTTATTAATTTAAAAAAAAATACCATATTCATATTTATAATATCACATATGATCTTCTTATAACATGTTTCCCCATATTTGTTTATATTATATAATTATTTTAATTTTTTCAGTTGTTAATTGTCTTGTTTTATAATGCATGTTTTTTCATGAGTGTTTTGATTATTTTATATAGGAAATAGATCCATAATCTATAGAATGATATTAATTTTATAAATATCATATTTTTTCATTACATAATATTTTAAAATCATTCTTGATAATTGGACATAGAAAATAACTTACATTGCTTCTTAGAGAAATTAAGTGTTTCATACACCTGAGCTATGATATTATTTCATAATGGGAGAAGGAGTATGAAAGTGGGTGATATATTACTTTTCTAGAATATATATGTTGTTATATATATAAAATATATTCATTAAATTTATCTTTATTACCATCCATCTAAAGTATATGTGGAAAACGAATCGTATCACCGTGAGTGGTGGTAGTCTGCAGTATGCGTGAGCAACATTATCATATTTTAAATGGAATGGAATGTGAGAAGGTATGTGTGATACTATAACAATATGTATAATAATATCATAATTTATATATATATATACATTAAATACACCATTATAAATAATCAATATTTGTTTTGATAGAAAATGAGTTGCATAGGTTTGAGAGGTGGTAATCTTTCGTACATATAACTGATGATTTCATTTACCATTTGACGGACAAGTAGGTGGATAAATATTATGAAATAAACATTATGAAAATTAGTAAAATTAGGGAAACTGGGTTCTTTATATTCAACAGCCTCTTAAGGACACCATGGTTTATCTTTTTAGAATAAAAAAATCTACATAATCTGGATAAGGATTTTTTTGAGTTATTTTTTGAGGTTTTGGTCAATCTAATGGGATTGAGAGGTGTGAATAAGTGAAGGGTGAGAGTGGAGTTTTATAAGATATGGTGTAACATCTAGAACTAGCTTACCATCAAACCGGTAGTCAGACCGGTGGGTCTCATGGCCTCAAGCGCATATCCTAGTATGCTAGAGGATGCTGACTAGCAATGAGTGTCTCGAGAGGTAATAGTTGGGAGACTATACCCTCTTATCAGAGTTTTGTAGTAATATTATAGAGTAATTAATAACATGAAAAAATTGAAGTAGTAAATATAAATCATAATGAAATATAATAAAAATTATAATATAATAAAACAAAAGTGACCAAGGCCTGTTTATACAATAGATGAAGGCATGAAATGTAGTTTTAGGAAACTAAAAGAAGTAAACAATATAGAATGAGACAATACACGACTCAAATAAATAAAATAAAGACAATCCCCAAAGGTCATCTCCATGAGAATCTAGAGCCCAGACTTGGCCCTTTTCTCATAACTCCTAGGTATAATAAACACAACAGTTAACTTAGTACCTACAAATAAAAGGTCTACTCAGGTACCAAGGGTACTCGAGGATGGTGTGAGATGAAATCTCACTTGGCTGGTACCCATGGTGTCTAGGCCAATCCATACAATGTAATATTAATTATATAGTGTATAGGTATAGAGAATTAATGAAAAAACTAAAATAATAAATAAACACTAGTCTAGGTTCCTAAGGGACACCTGGTGGCCATACCTACTTCTGATCATAACCGTTCCAAGTCTGAAAATGTCTTTATATATTAAAAAACAAATAAACACACTCATATATATATACATATACATATATATATATATATATATATGTATCATAACTGACAGGGGTTAATAATTCCTCCCAATGATAAATGGATTTATATATATATATATATAATTAGATCACAACTAGCATGGGGTAAGAATTCCCACCAACCATAAATAATTTACATTGCTTTTATGAGGTATGAATGCCTCCCATCCATATCAATTATAATACTAGCATGGGGTAAGAATACCTCCCATCCATAAATAATTTATATAATTGGAATGGTGTAAGAATTCCCCCTATCCATGATGATTATAACACTACCATGGCGTAAAAATGCCTCCCGTCCATAATGATTATAATAATGGAATGTGGTAAGAATGCCTCCCATATATAAACAATTTATAATCCTGGCATAGGGTAAGAATGCCTCCCATCCATAAATAATTAATCATTTTGTCATGGGGTAAGAATTCCTCCAATCAAAAAAATTTACATAGTTGGAATGGTGTAATAATGCCTCCTATCCATAATTATTACAATACTAGATTGGGGTAAGAATGTCTCCCATATATAGCAATTATAATAATATAATGGGGGTAAGAATGCCTCCCACTCATAAATAATTTATCTTACTAGTATAGCGTAAGAATGCTTCCCATCCATTAATAATTTTCCATACTCATTTAACACCATCATTTGCATTAATAGTACAATGCATAAAGAAAATCCACTTATGAATTTCAATAGTCAAGACCATAATCATACATCAATACACAATGAAAAATTATCTTATGCATTTCTATTAAACCTTATCCAAGTCATGGGGTATCCATCCTATATTCAATTCCATTCAAACATTTTGGACTCGTTCAATTAGAAAAACTATAGGTTCAAGTGGTATGTCTCATGAAATCACATAGGGGATGCTAAAATTGTAGTGGAAATTTCCTATAAGGAAAATTCCATTTTTATATAAGGCTAACATTCATAGGATATTTTCTTTAACTTATTTAATTCATTTAATCATGGAAACACCATATCTATGGATCAATTATCATATAAGGGTTTAATTGGAATATTGGAAGATTCCTACAAAGTAACTTCCATTTATTAGACAGGCCATTGAATTTATAAAAACAGAATAAATCTATAACATGCCATTATTAACCAAGGTAAAATCTTAAGGAATCATCAATG
This sequence comes from Viscum album, assembly GCA_963277665.1. Classification (NCBI taxonomy): domain Eukaryota; kingdom Viridiplantae; phylum Streptophyta; class Magnoliopsida; order Santalales; family Viscaceae; genus Viscum; species Viscum album. Next base: position 996,297,727 of record OY728147.1, read on the forward strand.
TAATGAATCAAGAAAGCATAAAAGTATAAGTTATACCTTTTAGATTAAAGTAGTAAGACCTCCATTGGATGGGTATTATTATAAAATAATAACCTTTCTTATCAAACAACCAATTATCACATATAATAATTTCACAAAATTTATCAAAGAATAATTCAATCAAAACTATACTAAATTAATAATAATATAAGAACCGTGTGATAATCAATTAAATAATGCATTAATAATATTAAAAGGGCATGTAGAGGGACCTTACCTCTGGGTGGAACCAAACCGAACATTTTGGCTCTTACTGATTTTACCTAAAAGCAGTTTCTACCCCAAGTAAGCATATTCACCTTCACATACATATAATGACAACTAGGCCATATACACACATATTCATGACCATAAACATGTGAAATCAGATACTTAAATATATGCTTACATTCATATACCCGTCTCCCCTCACATACATATGGATTTTTATATATATACATGGGAACACCTACCCCATACATATATATTCACTACCAAGGACGAATATACACATAATGGGGGAACACACACACACACACACACATATATATACCAATGCATACACAGGCAAGTCACCTTAGACTCCGAAAACTATAAACCACCCGACGGGGAGCAACGAACTTCATGATAAATACTTGGAACCTTAAAAGTTAAAAAAATACCCTAAAAATGATGGTACTAAACCAAGAAACTAGAATAAAACCTCACCTCATATGGTGGAGGTGGCCCGAATAGAAGTGAAACACTTTTCCTTCACCGGTAGTTTTTAGAACAACCACGAATAGGTCCCAGGAGACCATTCGAACAATCTAGAACCATAAGAAAAAAGAGGGTTGAAACCTACCCTTAGGGTTGTATAGAATGAGAGGGGTGACTGGGAGACTAGAAATCAGATAAAAGAGAGGGGAGGAGAGAGAAAAATTCCTTACCTTGATGATTCAGTGAGAAATATCCACGAAATCCAAATGAAAATTGAAGATTGAAGTAGTCCATGAAATGGGGGTGTCACACGCCCCATGGGAGAGGAGGGGGACCTGCATCGTGAGAATTAGAAGATATGGGTGAGGTTTAGTTTTAGAAGTTAATTTTATTTCTATTTATTTTAATTTCATTTAATTTTAAAAAAAGACTCCACATACGTTTAGGAAACATATTTTATAAAAGTGTGCACTAACTATGCGCCCCCTCACAGGGCACTGGGGAACCCTGCACAGGATGGTCGCATAGTTTGGGAACCGTGCTCCAATCTTGCAGTGAATAGTGTTAAGGTATATCTTCTAACACTAACCATGTAGGCTAGGTGCAAGGTTCGGTAAACTATGTGTACACCATGTGATAACCTATGTCCCCATTTAACATGGATGGATAGTTATCTATTGAGGCCCACATGGTTTCTAATAAAATGTGTGCCCTCTACAGCTCCTTTTAAACATGATTTTATTGGTCTACCACTCCCGAAACCCCTCAGGGAACCTAGGAAACTTTTCGAGCCTTCACCTAGGTCCAAAAACATAAATTTGAAGTGTTCCAACTCTCAGAATTTGATTATGAAGCTCAGTTTCAAAAATGAAACTTTCAGTAATTGAAAAGGATAAAAAAGCTCCGGATTTTTACCCAGTTCAAAACCAACATCATTACAACCTTACCAACTTAGATCTTATCTTCCCCGAGTAGCATTAGATAATATCAGAGAAAAAACCCAACCAACATGGGTCATAAAGTTTCATTTAAATGGCCATGTTTCGTTTTGAAACACCCAACACACCTCCAAGAATTCATTAATCAAATGGAATTTAACCCATTAAAACCTGATCCAACACTCTTTCTCCCAAAGAATTATTTAAATGGATCTTTCCTGATTCCATTTATCTAGATACATGATCAGATCATCATCTCATTAAGTGTTTGGCCAAAGGCACTTTCCAAATATCCTTTAACATTAGAGGGGGGGGGGAATTCCAAACCATGTTTCAACCCACTGTCAGAATTTTCTTACAAGGATTAACCTTAAGAATTTTGATGATGCTCCTAGTGTGATTTTGAAATGATAAAATGTTCAATTCCTTAACAACCTCATTTAACCTAATTCGAGATAGTTTTTTATGAAAATACCTGACTGAAACACACCAAACTTGTATCCTCCCGATGATGTTCAAGAGAACATTCTGTTACCAACCATAAACATTAAACAAGAAGAACCCTGAGTCATGAAATCTTTAGGTGACAATTTACAAGAATTCCTGGATTATTTGGCCAGTGTATTCCGTAAATATTCACAAATCCCACCTCCAAGGAACCATGAATTGGTCACAAAAACGTTCACTAAATCCTATGCCCGACGTTCGATGACGTTTCTAAGATCAAACCACCATGCGAACCATGTATCCAGAGGTAAACACTGAATGAAAACCACAAAAACAATATCAATAACTTTTTTTGATTTAGCGAGTCATAAGACTGATGCTCTCCTAGTGCATTCAAGACAATGACATGATAGGGGACATTCTCATCTCTAAACATGAGTGAAGTAAAAGGATTTTAATAACTTTTAGTAGATCATACCCTATTACTGGAAAGAAGAATAGTCGAGTCACAACTAGTCGAAATCAGAATGGAACTTGACTTCACCTGAAGATGAACCAACATTAACTGAACAAATACCTTTACTAACCAAGAAATTGTGTACTCATTCCAATTACCACCAAATTCCATCAGATACCAATGATTCTTTAACAAGGGTTTCATACATATCCAATAATAAAAAGGGTGTACTTTTGATCCAGAAATGACAAAAATTAAGACCCACAAGCCACAAAGGTATTCAAATTGAACTAAGCATATTTCAATGGTCCTCTATGGTGTTTATTTTATGTGGAAAGAAACTATTAGGACCACTAGTAAAATACCATAAGAGGGAGGGGTGAATTTAGGTATGACAGATTAAAACTACTTCCCCTTTAGATCTTTTCTCTTCATTAAACAAAACACACTTCTCTCTTTCTCCTGAAGAAATATATGGGCAGAAATGAAATAATGCATAAGAAACATCAATTTTTTACTTGGTTCCCCATCACTGGGATACATCCAAGATTCATGCAATGATAATGTACATATGTACCAAATCCACTACAGCTCACTACCAATTACAAGGTTTGGGATCGATCTTCTACACCCAGGCTCACTACCTTTACAAGGTTTAGGGTCTATTCACAATATTCCAAAGGGTCACTCCTTATGTATCTTCCTCTAGACCACATCTGAGGGGAAGGATCACTATATTCCACTTACTTTGATAATTGATATTGGAAGGGATCCACTCATAGTTTACACACCTATAGGTCCTTTCATTTGACTGAAAGAATGAATCCTCAACTATAGGTATATTCTATGTTGAGGTCCATTTTTCACTCATAGAAGAGTTCCACTTTTCTACGCACTGTTAGGTTAGAAGAAATTGATTTCACAGACAGTCTTTGAGATTTTGCAAGCTTCCTTGATTCCTAAAAGAACCACATTGCTTTTTTATTTGAGCTTCATCGCAGGTATGCATTGCAGATCACCTATCCTCTATGAACTACCTTTTTCCTCCCTGAATTTCCCTCCGTCCGCGTTCTACCCACGCTTCTGCAAACCACTTTCCCCATCCATGTACTGTCCCTACTTTCATGTACCACTTCCATCATCCACATACTATCTTTTCTTTCATGTACTGCATTCAGAATTACAAATTATGAAAACCAATTCTTCCTTTGGTGGTTCAGTGCCTCCCAAAATCCTTTCAATGAATTTCTTCTACGAACCACTTATCCCTTTTCATAATCACATCCCCACGAACTATTTTGGACTTATCAGAATTTCTTCCCAGAGAAAAGATGTCCTCTGATGAAAATTTATCTCTATTTATAAGGGGATTAGCGATCCTTATATATGAAAATGGATCCCCAAAATCCTCTAATATGAGATTTACCAAATCATAAATGTGGTACAACCTTCATCGCATACTGCAACTCCTATGAACATTTCTTCCCAATGCAGTCCATGTACTGCATTTATTCCTTCGCGGTAGCCAAAATAATAGTCACAATTTCACAAATGATACCCTTATAAGATTATCAAATCACCGTATTGTTTTCGTAGAGAAAATACATCCCACATAACTCCAACATTCCACGTAACACATGCATTTTCTACGAACCATTTGCTTCCCATGAACCATTTTTCATTCCATGAACCATTTATTCCCTGAAAATCCTTCCATATGCGGTCTGTATCTCACGCATCGTGGTTCCCTTCCTTTTCTGATTTCATTAAACCTTCCGCATAACACCTTTTCGATCCATGAACCATGCTTCATGGTCTACATACTGTATACCCATATGTGGGAATCACCTATTTCCAAAAAAACTCCCGATTTTAGGGTCAAAAAATTTGGTAATCACTGGGAAACTATGCCACCTAAAACACTTGCTTCAAAAAACACCAACCATACTCATTCATGGTCATATGGATTTTTCAACAAAGACAATAACACCCAAAACATACCGAGAGGACACCTTGATGGATTTTTCCAAACAATACCCCCTTTGGGTTTGATGAAAACACTTTCATAATTTGATACCTCATTAAATATCCTTCCATCTTCAATCATCATTTGATTCTTACAATTAAGATAGTGATTGAGGATTTACTCAACATAAACTTTAATCCCACATGTGCCATTCTTAGCATGAGAAACAAGATTATAATGAAAATTTCATCAATGAATCACTTCATTCCATTCCAACACCAATATTCTAATTTTATAAAGAACCTCAGATATCATGATATATATCCTTTTATCAATCTTGTCTAGAATCATAAGATTTAAACCCCCACGTCACTGCTCCCCTAACAGCTCTAACTCCCCTATCTCACATATCCACCGGTCATCTTCTCCCCATGTCATGACTAATTTAATTTCCCCCTTTTAATAGAAAAAATTCTCCCCCTTTGTCAAAAAACCATAAGGACATTCTTTTACGGTCTTCAATAAGGTAAAAAACACATATTTTCACATTACGGAAAATAGACCATTCCTTAGAGAGAATGGGGGGCCCCACATCCATAATTTTTCAAGTACGATGAGTCAACTGAACTCTTAGAGCCAATAGATGCCTCTTAAATTATTCTTTGGGTAAGGCCTTTGTTATAATGTACATAAACTATTGTTCTATAGGAACATACCCCAATATCACATTCCCTTCCTACACCTTCTCCTTGATAAAATGATACTCGATTTCAATTTTATTTTTACTTGAGAGATGGACCAGATTTTTTATATGATTAATAGAACATGAATTATCATAATGGATTCCTATTAGAGACTTCACTTCAAATCTTATGTCATCAAGATGATTCTCCATCCAATATAACAGTGTGCATGCTCTAGTGTCTCCAATATTGTCATCTTCTATAGTGCTTAATGAAATGAAATCTTGTTTATTACTTAGTGATGAAATACAAAATCCACCAAGAGAGAAAGCACCTCATGAAATTGATTTCATATCATCTGTAGATCTGACCCAGTATAAATCTGTATATCCCAATAGATCTAGTTGAGATTTTTCATTATACATCAAAACGAAATCCACATTTCCCTTGATATATCGAAGTATTATTTCTACAGAAATCACGTCTCCTTCCATGGGATTAATTTAATACAATGCTTCTTGACATGTGGAAAAAACAATATATTCTCATGTCTCAATTATGTACAATAGACTTCCAATGACCTACTTGTATTCTATGACATTGACCACTTTATTGTCATCATTTTGAGATATTTTCATCCAGGAAGCCACTGGAGTATTTATCTCCTTGGAATAATCCATTCCAAACCTTCTCAAAACATCCTTGGCATATTTTGATTGACAAATGAATGTTCCATTCTTCATTATTTTACCTTTATACCAAAGAAAAACGCAAGTTCACCAAACGTTGAAATTTCGAACTCACTTTTCATGAATTCAGAAAACCATCTACATTGAACTTTATCTGATCCTAAAATGATTTTTTCAACAACATATACCAGCACCATCATCCTTTGATAACTATCATGGTTTATATATAGATTGTAATCAACTCCACCATGATGAAAACTGAGTTTTTTCAGAAACTGATCAATCCCTGATTACGATTATCTTTATTCTTGCTTCAAACCATATAAATAATTCTTCATCCAAAAAGCGTTGTTCTAATTTTCATGATTGGGAAAACCATCTAGTTTCTCATTATAAACTTCTTCTTATAGGACCTGATTTAGAAAATATTACTTGACTTCCATATAGAAAACCATGAACATTATTTTCACTACTATGGCCTAGAATAATCAAATTGTATTTAGCCTTGAAACATGTGAAAATGTTTCATCAACATCTATAACCTATATCTATGAGTACTCTTTGCACGCTAGTCGCAATTATTTTCAAATCATAATAGAATCTTCATTCATTTTATTGAGAAATAACCATTTTTTCCTAATGAAATTTTATTTTATGGCCTCGAAAAAATATCCCATGTCCAATTCATCTCAATTTGGTCAAGATCTTCATTCATATATTAAACCCAATTATCATTAGTTGATGCTTCACCAAAACTTATGGAATCTACCTATGATATGTATGATTCTTGCTAAAGAGTCTTCAACCTCCTTATACAAATTGGTACTATTTTATCACCAATTATGTTTTTTTCTATCAATTTAAAATCTTATCTTATATATTTGTACATATACTAATTTATCCAAATACTTCTCATCATTAGATTCATCTTCTAAATCAGCCTCTAGAACTAGATCATCACCTGATCTTTTTTATTTCTTCATCACTATTCTCCTAAGACTGATCATGATTTTCTAATGATTCTCCTCATTATCCAATATGGTTACATCATGGATCTCAACAATACTTCATAACCTGTTATTGTAGAATTTTTATGATTTGATTTTCTTTGATTATACAAGAAATATCCCTTTATCTACATGGGATTCAAACTTCCTATATTTCTCAATGTTAAGAATGAAACACTTACTTATAAAGATTATAATGTACTTAAATGATGGATTATTTCCACACTATAGATCATATGGAGTCTTCTCTTCTTTCAGACATAGTAATGATCTATTTTATGTGTAGACTGTCGTCATCACAACTTATTTCCAAAGTTTCCCTATAAGGGCTTTCTCAAAGAGCATTGTTCTGGACATGTTGTTGAAAATCCTATTTTTTCTCTCAACTAATTCATTATTATGTGGAGTTATTACCAATAAAACTTGATGCCTTATACCATGTTCCTCGAGATAATCCTCTACTTGGAAATTTGTGAACTATGTTCTATTATCTATTTGAATCATCTGAATTGTTGGACCCAACATATTCTCAACATCCCTTTGTTTTTATGAAACTGAATACCTCATATTTTTGAATAATGATTGAAACCCATGACATTATGATATAATCATCAATTAAGAGAACATAATATATCCTTCCATCAATAGATCCTGGTGAAATTGGTCTGCACACATCAATATGAGGCAACTCAACAAATCTTATTGACCTTTTCTATTTTTTCCTTATATGTATTTCGAATGATATTCCATTGTTGGTAGGAATTACATGTATGTTTACGATTACATGATAATATAGGAAGATCTCAAGAATCATAAAATTTCACAAATCATCAAAGTAACTTTGGCTTACGTAGACAAGACATTTATACCACAACTTATTTTCTTCTTCCTTGTACAAAAAACACATATCTCCTTCCCCACTCACGAAGTAGTGATTTCCTTTTCTATACATTCTATAAAATATAAAAGAACCATCTTTATTCCCCAATAACATATAATTTCTTTGAAAATATTATGACATGTCCTGAGTTACACAATTGACTAATACATAATAAGTTGTGACTAAGAACTTAAAAAACCAAGACATCTACATGCCTCATGTATTTTCCATCAAACTTTTATTTCCCATATAAAATGATTTAAAACCCCTCATAATTACCAAATATTATGATAACTTCGTTATCATACCTGATTCTCGTCACCAAATTCTTGTTTCCTATCACATGGGAGGTGTATCCATTGTCATTGATCCATATCCTGGTGTGATTTGATTCCTTGACTGCTATCTCCGCAACCAATAAATGCTCATATCTTTCTTTTTTGATCCATGTTTATGGCTCCACACATTGTATGGATTTATACTCTTGAAATTCCTCAGAATATGATGGACCAACTTCTTCTTATAGAGAATAAAACCGATTTTTCACTTTAGCTCATTTAATGATACATTTTTCTAATTATTATAACCAACCTTAATCTTCTTAGGGACATTACTCTATATTGTTGATGGGAAATATTTTTCCATGTGTCCAAATCATCCACACCTAAAATAGTGACCATAAAATGATGACCTAGAAAATTGGTCTCTATATGAATGCCTCAGTTGGTCATATTCCCTAAGGTAAATTTTAGTTATGGAAGAAACATTTTTTGAGTGTCCTATCTTTCTACAATAATAGCATCTTATGCGAGGTATATTACTGTGAGGAAATACTACACACCTATTTATCCCTTGCGTTCTCTAAGTATTACGATTCTACATCATACCCAAATCAATTATCAATCATGGAGTGAGTACTTGTGTCCCGACTTCAACCATTACTACTTTCCATTTACAGTAAAGCCCCATTTCAACCTTACCATTTTTATTTGACTATTGATTCTATTTTCCTAAACCACTATGCTCAACTGTTATCATCTCTATTTTCTTCATGATCATCTTTCCTAATGTTGTACCTAGAGTCAGTAGTTTTTCGGGACCTTTAACACTTTTTCGTAGACAAAAAACATCCTCTTCAAGTTCTTTAATACTTTCATTTTTTTCCCCTTTCAGTTAAACTATCAATATCTCTTTCTATTCTTCAATTTTGATTTTGTACTCAACCAATGTTTCTGATATTTTTTGTGTTTAAGAATTTTTTTTTCAATTTCTTCATTCCGCCCAGACTTCTCTTCTTCCTGCTACTACATATAGAGTTGGGAATCATGAACCACTTTGTTAGTTTTATTTGTTTTTGATCTCCAAATATCTATCTCCTCAATAGAAGCTTCTAATTCAGCCTAATTTTCCACACTTCCTTCAACTTCTCCTTTTCACTATCACTTTCTTATTTTGTTACATAATTACCGATAACAGCCACCAAATCATCTAACTCGTGATCCTTGTAGTCCTCCAATTCTTCTACATAATATTATTCTAAACATTCATCTTATTTTGAATGCAGATTCTTCTTTTTGAAGAAATTTCTCTAAGCACTTATCTTACCTTTCTCATTGGATGAATACTTCTTTTGGGGAATTCCATCACTATCTTCATCATCATCTTCCATATTTTAAGGAAATTTTACTACAAAATGTCCAATCTTTCCACATCAGAAGCATTCAAGTGGAAGTTTACCTTTTAACTTTCTTCTTCCTCTTGGAAGATTTGAAGAAAGATATGATATAACAACATCCAAGTTATCTTCCTCCTGAACATATTCAAAATATTGCTTCTTTATGGCCTTGAATTCCACTTCTTTGGAATTCCCATTTTCTAGAGCATCGTTATCATCATTTCTCATTTTTATTAGACAAAAGTACTATGAAATTTATCTAATGTCATCTTCTATGGATCTTTATCTTCCAATACTAAATCTTTCAAATTAAATAAAGGTGGAAGTTTCATTAAGATACGATTCACAATCATTATATCTTTAATGAAGTCTCCAAGACCATGAATGTATTCCACTACAACTTTCACCCTATCAAATAATGCATCAACAAATTCATTGGGGTTCATTCTTAGATCTTCATACTTATTCCCAAAAACATGTCGCTTTGCCTTTATGACCATTAAATCTCCTTTATAGATATTTAGTAGAATTTCCCACATAGCATGTGATGTCTTACATGACATCACCTTCATATAAATTGCGGTTTATTGGGATCCTCCTAAAGCATTGGTCCTTTTAGAATTTATAACCAATTATCTTCTTTAAATTACTAATAAATCACCACTATTGATATCAACTGATATTCCATGAAAAGATGATGTGAATAATTCATTTCCTAATGATCAGAAGTAGTGCTGCATCAGATTCTTCCAGAGTTGAAATTTTTTTTCATTGAAGATTGGAATTACATTGTGATTGACCACCTATATTCCTTCTACTGAGATAGAACCAATAACTTTTATCATTTCCCTATGATACCAATTTTTAGGTCCACTAGTTCAAATACCTTGAGAGGGGGATGAATCTGGGTTTGAATGATTAAAAATACGACCCATTCGGACTTGTATCGTCATTAAATAAAATACACATATCTCTTTATCCCATAGAAAGATATGAATTGAAATGAAATCATGCACATGATACAACAATTTTTACTTGGTTCAGCATAACTGGGATACATCCAAGGAGAATACAATGACAATGTACCAATTTAACAAATCCAATAAATATCATTTACAATAACAATGTTCGATCTAGATATTTTATGCCCATTCCCACAACCTTTATGTAATGCCTCGACCCCAGTTACCCAGAGTCGGTGCATTATTACATAACATTGGCATGATCACAAAAGATCAAATCTTGAAAGACCGATTAGTTTAGTAGCCTTGGAAACACTAGATACATTCATAAAGTTTACATTATATCATAAAGTAAAAAAACCACAACAACATCTTGTCTTCATATCCCCTAATACTATCCCTGCAGGTCATTCATAAATTACATCTTCACATCCTGGGAAAAATAAAACATTGAAAGGGGTGAGATCAGATGCTCAGTAAGGATAACAATATAGAGGAAACTTTTATAAATAAGAATAAACATTTAAGGTATTGTATAACTAAAACAAAATACTTTTAAACTTGAACTTCAGCATAATATGGCAGAAATAAAAAGAAATAATTCCATTCACTTATTCACATGGATATTCTACTAATCAAATAATCACATGCAATATCAATAACCACTTTCATAATGATGGAATGCATAATTCCAGACTATCATAACCACGTAGCCAAGGCCTCGTGCCAAGACTACAAATAATATATTGGCAAGGACTCGTGCCAAGACACTAGTTTGTCTCATGAGACCTACCAATGCATCGAGGAGCTATAGCAGGCTCCACCCATCACTTATTAAGTCCAATGCATTCCTCATATTAACAGGTTTAAACATTACATAAACATTCGTATTAAAAATACCATACGAAATGTCAATACTTTCTCCATAGACCTTGAATGGTATAAAAATAACACATCCATAGTCAAACATATCACAAAACCTTCAATACAATATGGATGTTTTGTATCATAAAAAATCAACTTCAAATAAACTTAAAATCCATCAAAGGATGTTGACATAGATGAAATCAAAACTATTTGAGAGAAATATCTCTTTTTTTGAAATCATTTAAAATTCACATAATTATAAAATAAAATATTTACTTCAAAAATATTCTTATAAGGTTTTAAGGGAAGCTTTGACAATTTTATAATTGAGGAAAATAGTTTCACCCACCGTATAAGTTAAAAAAAACATTCTTACCTTAATTCTGTCGAAAAGGTTAAAAAAGACCTTGTTTAGAAAACGACAGAAATATTCCTTTATAAACATCTTATAAAAAGTCAAAAAAGGGTATAAATGACTTTAACCCATATTCTGTAAAATAGTAAGAATGTTTTGAAAAACATTTTTAAGAAACATGGATGTGGATGATAAAGAGGTCCCAGTAGATAATTACGTATAAACAACCTCGGATAATGAAGAGATTGTGAAATAAACTATTACCTTGAACTTTTACTTGGATGAGGGTAGGTTAAAATCCTTTATAATGGTTAAATAATTGTTATTAAATTATGCAAGAATCATATACATTAATATGATATCATATATGATCTTTTAACATTGATTTGTTAATAATATCCTCGTATTATCATCATTTCGGGTGTTAACGAATTCGTTTTCCTTTATATGTTTTGTTAAAGAAGCCGTGTTTGTTATGGATAGGATGTATCTTATTCATATACAGAATTATATCAAGTACTTAAACATTATTTTTAATCATAAAATGAGAATTATAATTGTATGGATACGATGAGGAATGAATCTCATCGCGTTCATGGAGACAGTAGTTCGTACGTACGCACGAGCGACAATATCATTCTTTTGATATTAAAATAATATATAATTGGATGATATATCATATATACAGAATCATTATTATGTTATATTTATTATTTACATCAATTACATATCATTATCATACCCATCCAAATAATAATGTTTTTGAATAACAATTACACCACGACGTGGAGATGGTAAACCATACGTACACACGTATGGTGACATGTCATTCAGAGGATGGATAGAATACTGAATATGGTTGTAAAATATTTATAATAACATCAAAGTATATAGAAGATACTGGAGTTATTATTTTAGAAAGGAAATAACAAAGAAATAAGAAGTTGAAGAAGAAAGGAACTTGAAAAAGGGTGGTGAAAACATTACCTCTTCTTCGAGTTCTTCCTTTTGATTTGATCAAAAGAGATCCTTACGTTGGATTTATGATAAAAATAAGGCCTCTATGTTGAATTTAGGTAAGTTTAGAAAGTATTTGGGTAGGGGTTGGCCGAAAAAAAAGGCTTTTAATTTGTGAATAATTGGTTAAAATTTGTGTCCTTTTATAAGGGGGAGGAAGGACTCTTTAGGAAAAACGTAAAGTATTAATTTATAATAAATTCATATTCGGGTTCTAATGACTCAAAAGTGGATTATTAAAAGTCTAATGTGGGGATGGGTCGAAATACCTTCAACCAATAGATTTTAGACAGGTTTTGGTCATTATATTAACCTTATCTTTTAGTTTTAACTCTTAGTTAATTAGATTGACATTTACCTTGTCACTTTGTATTTTTATATCATATAGTTAATAAACTTACTATATACATCCAAGAGACCCCCAAGTGGTCCATTAATGATACACCGATCATGATATAAGTTATTTGGCCGAAACTTAGATTTTTAGGAATAGAATATCAATTAATAACATAATAATTGTTTTAAAAACTCATTTATGTCAATTTTGACAATATTTGATAATTGATTTTTGTTAAAGTCTTAAAAACTTTATTAATTCTGAAAAAATTTATTTAAGCAATTCTAACATTTCATATTAACCAATAAAATTCGTTTATGCCATCAAAACGTTAAAATTATATTTATTTTAACATTTATAATACTAATTATTTGATTATTTCATTAATAAGGAAAATACTGCATCATTATTGTGTCATAAATAAATTTAATTATTCAATGTCCAAATTTTTCAAATAAAATACCATTATGTAGGAAATATTTTTATCTTTCTAATGAATATTTATAGTAAAAAATATAACATATATAACCCTATGTAAAAATTGTTTTTCTAAAAGATATATGCTTATGTCATTTTTGTATTTACTTTAACTTAATTAATATAAAGTGTCATTATCACTTACAAGTGGATCCATGGGGTCCCAAAATCGACCGAAATATTACCATGGTCGGACATGTATCAAAAATTAAGGTTAGGACACGTTTTAGGGTAATTTATTATTATTATAATATTATTTGCTACCCTTATTTACCGGATTTACCCTTTAACCATGGTAAATAAAATATTTACCGAAGTAATTATTCAAAATGTCTAAAAATAAAAGTTACACAATTACACAATTTTTACCTCCTGATTATAAATATGGAATACATTTTTCTAAATTCAAAACACAGAAGTGGAAGAAATTAATTTAAAATTAATTTCCGTTGTTAAAACAAAAAGCGTGTTTTTAAGAGATAATAACTATCAAAAGATTGACACTTGTTTATGTCCGGTTTAAATGTGAAATTATGTCCAATGACCAAAATTGTATTAAATGGTAAAAATATATTCTAAATATACTTTAAAATCACTCAAATTCATAATTTATCACAATTATTTATTTCTATTAAAAAAGTTGTTTTTAATTAAAATTTAGTAATTTTTCACTATTCGTCAAAATATAAAAGTTATCTGAAAATTACCAAAAATTCACCCTAAGTTAAATTCGATATTCTGAATCCAAAAATGAAGTTCATTTTTAAAGATAAAATGTATAAAATTTCAAAAAGTTGGTATTACTATTCTTAACGGCTAGTATGATTGGTTGTGGTGTGTTAGAACTCGAAGTTGCGTATAACACACGATATTGTATTATTCAAAGAGAAGTATACCATGAAATATTGGGGTGTTACATTATACCCTCCTTCAATAAATTTCATCCTCGCAATTTATGATTGATATTGGAAACTTGGGGTTGACATTTCAAAATATCATAGCTAAAATCCCACAGCGAAAAATGGATTAATGAGGCCTCTATTTAAAATAAAGAGTGGTAAGTATGAAGGTTACCGAAAATAACGCATACTAGGGTTCCATGTAGGGAAACATGGATATGGAAGAGAAATCTAACCATCAATATCTGATGGACAGTGTTAGAGAACATGGCTATGAAAACTCCAAAAATCGCAAAGCCATAAATTTGTGATGATCTAAGGTACCATCTAGGACAACATTTTTGTTCTAATTTTCTTTTCTTAATGTTGAGGAATTTATTTATGAGATTGGTTAAGATAATAAAGATATATACTTACTTTATAATTAGAGTTTTATCCATTAATAAATTTCTACCACAAACTCATCTTTCACTACAAAACATAATACAACTCAAAAATACTCTATTTATCCTAATCGTATAGGGTTCCAAATATAATGAATTTATAATTCACATATTAGACCCTTAAAAAAAAGAAACTACATTATACAATCCAGGGACTTCACGTAGTCCAGTGATAGGCGATAAATCCCAATCGCACCATGGTGGTGGGTTCGATTCCCACAGCTTTGTCCGACGCGACGGGTTGTCACACGGTCTGCGTGTTTTCCTTTTATAAAAATCCAAAAATAACCTTTCAAACTTAATCCATTCTAACCTTTAGACATATCCAAAATACTACTATCCAAACTCACAGTCCAAAATTTATAAGTAAGTTAAACACAATGAAGATACTTTTTTCCATGTAATAACATGTGAACACTTTCATCATGTATTATTTTAAAACATGGTAACATCTGGAATTACCATAAAACCTTATTGATTACATTCATGCTCCCTTATTATTTATAGAATATTGGATATAATCCTTCTGTCCAAAAATGTTGTAAACTCCAATGATGAAAAATCATTAATCAGTTTCAAGGTAGTCAAGAATATCCAATATAATTTATCCAAATCAACCATGTATTTTTCCAAAATCACTACCTCGGTATCAGAACCATATTATGGTTTATCTTTCTCTCAACCATATATTTTCCAAAAATTTAACCTGCTATTGAGTCACTTTTATTTGTTCCACAAAATCTCAAGTTCTTAATGAAATAGTGCTGCAGTACAATCCTTATATACTCCATAATTACTATAACCAGTACATTGTTGATACAACACTCAATTGACATAATTCTATACTAAGAACTCTAATCATTCCTTCTCATCTGTGGTAGTATCATAACTTGATTATTATCCAATAGCATCATTTGGGGCATACTATGATGATTTGGACATTGGTTCACGTAGTGTCCCAACTCCTTGAAGATGAAGCATTGTACATTTGAAAACTTTTTCTTACCTTTGCAGTCATGTACATGGTGTCCTATTTCTCCACATTTATAAAAAACTCCCATTCCTTTCAGGAAAGTTCCAAGGTGTTTCTTCCCATAGTTATCACATATGGAAAAATTCTAATTTTCCCTCTTCCCTTTATCCATCCTTCTCTCTTCCATTATTTTCTTCTCTTACTTCCCTTCAAATCCATAGGGCTCAGAGAATTCTTTACTTATCTTATTAACACATGATACTATTTCTTCATATGTTGAGAATACATGGGAGGATAGTTCCCTTCTAAATTTTGTCTTAATACCGTGAAAGATATGATCGTTCTTACTTTTTGGATCATACATATTGCTGGAGTTCACATTCCTTCTACTGGGCGCCATTTCTATACAATAGGATAAACTAGGTCAGTTTATGAATTGTAATGAATAATTCCAAACTTGTAAAATACCTAATGTAAATAGAACAGTTTATGGATATAATCCATAATCATAAAAAAAAATTTTCTTTGAGGATGTATATACTTATAAACTCTTCATAATGATTTGTAAAGAAAATGAGAATTAACCTAAGCATATCCCTCAGGAGTGTCGTAAACAAGAGTGCATCAAGGCCCATTGTCGTGCACCATTTCCCGTTCGAGTCTAGCTCAAAGTGGTGTTTTCGGGTTTTAACCCTAGGTACATCTGTACTAGATCCGCCTCTACCTGATCGTATCCATACAAGGATGTATTTCTCGGAAAACTCACAAAATCTATACAATACCAAAATTCTAGGAAGTTCTTCTATACTAATTCTCAAATTCTATCTTAGGTCTATGTGCTCTAATCAGAGTTTATCTAAATATAGCTTCCAAGGTTTGTACTAAACTTCCTCTGATACCAACTGTAATGCCCTGACCCCAGTTACCTAGAGTCGGTGCATTAGTACATAACATTGGCATGATCACAAAAGATCAAATCTCAAAAGACCGATTAGTTTAGTAGCCTTGGAAACACTAGATACATTCATAAAGTTTACATTATATCATAAATTAAAAAAAAAACTAAAACAACATCTTGTCTTCATATCCCCTCATACTATCCCTGTAGGTCATTCATAAATTACTTCTTCACATCCTGGGAAAAATAAAACATTGAAAGGGGTGATCTCAGATGCTCAGTAAGGATAATAATATAGCAGAAAATTTTATAAATAAGCATAAACATTTAAGGTATTGTATAACTAAAACAAAATCCTTTTAAACTTGAACTTCAGAATAATATGGAAGAAATAAAATATAATAATTCAATTTACTTATTCACATGGATATTCTAATAATCGAATAATCACATGCAATATCAATAACCACTTTCATAATGATGGAATGCATAATGCCAGAATATCATAACCACGTAGCCAAGGCCTCATGCCAAGACTACATATAAGATTTTGTCAAGGCCTAATTCTAAGACACTAGTTTGTCTCATGAGACCTACCGATGCATCGAGGAGTTATAGAGGGATCCACCCGTCACTTATTAAGTCCAATGCATTCCTTATATGAACAGGTTTAAACATAACACAAACATTCATATTAAAACTAGCATAAAAAATGTCAATACTTTCTCCATAAACCATGAATGGTATAAAAATAAACATCCATAGTCAAACATATCACAAAACCTTCAATATAATATTGAAGTTTTGTATCATAATAAATCAACTTCAAATAAACTTAAAATCCATCAAAGGATGTTGACATAGATGAAATCAAAACTATTTGAGAGAAATATCTCTTTTTTTGAAATCATTTAAAAGTGACATAATTATAAAAGAAAAAATTTACTTTAAAAATATTCTTATAATATTGTAAGGAAATCTTTGATGATTTTATAACGGCGGAAAATAGTTGCACCCTCCGTATAAGTTAAAAAAACATTCTAACCTTAATTTTGTCGAAAAGGTTAAAAAGGACCTTGTTTGGAAAATGACAGAAAGATTCCTTTATAAACTTCTTATAAAAATTTAAATAAGGGTATAAATGAATTTAACCCATATTATGTAAAATAGTAAGAATATTTTGAATTTGTTTTTAAGAAACATGGATGTGGATGATAAAGAGGCCCCAGTAGATAATTACGTATAAATAACCTCGGATAATGAAGAGATTGTGAAATAAAAACTTACCTTGTACTTTTCCTTGGATGAGGGTAGGTTAACCTCATGTATAATGGTGAAATAATTGTTATTAAATTATAAAATAATCATATACATTAATATGATATCATATATGATCTTTTAACATTTATTTGTTAATAATATCTTAGTATTATCATCGTTTCAGATGTTAACGAATTCATTTTCCTTTATATATTTTGTTACATAAGCCATGTTTGTTATGGATAGGTTGTATATTATTCATATCCAGAATGATATCAAGTCATTAAACATTATTTGAAATCATCAAATGAGAATTATAATTGTATGGATACGATGGGGAATGAATCTCATCATGTTCATGGAGACGGTAGTCCGTACGTACGCACGAGAGACAATACCATTATTTTGATATTAAAATAATATATAATTGGATGGTATATCATATATAAATAATCATTATCATGTTATATTTATTATTTACATCAATTACATATCATTATCATACCCATCCAAATAATAATGTTTTTGAATAACAATTACACCATGACGTGGAGACGGTAAGCCGTACGTACGCACGTATGGTGACATGTCATTCAAAGGATGGATAGAATACTGAATATGGTTGTACCATATTTATAATAATATCACAGTATATATAAGATACTAGAGTTATTATTTTATAAAGTAAATAACAAAGAAAGAATAAGTTGAAGAAGAAAGAACTTGAAAAAGTGTGGTGAAAACATTACCTCTTCTTCGGGTTCTTCCTTTTGATTTGATCAAAATGGCTCCTTAGGTTGGATTTCTAATAAAACTAAGGCCTCTAGGTTGAAGTGAGTGAAGTTAAGAGAGTATTTGGGCATGGGTTGGCCGAACCAAAAGGCTTTTATGGTGTGAAGAATTGTCTAGAAGTTGTGTCCTTTTATAAGGGGGATGAGGGGCTCTTTAGGAAAAACTTAAAGTAATAATTTATAATAAATTCATATTCTGTTTATAATGGCTCCAAAGTGGATTATTAAACATATAAGGTGGGTATTGGTCTAAATACTTTCAAAAAATATATTTTATACAGGTTTGGGTCATTATATTAATCTTATCTTTTAGTTTTAACTCTTAGTTAATTAGATTGACATTTACCATGTCACTTTGTATTTTTATATTATATAGTTAATAAACTTACTATATACATCCAAGCGATCCCCAAGTTGTCCATTAATGATACACCGATCATTATATAAGTTATTTTGCCGAACCTTAGATTTTTAGGAATAGAATATCAATTAATAATATAATACTTGCTTTAAAAACTCATTTATGTCAATTTTGACAATATTTAATAATTGATTTATGTTAAAGTCTTAAAAACTTTATTAATTCTAAACAAATTCATTTAAGCAATAATAACATGTCATATTAACCAATAAAATTCGTTTATGTCATCAAAATTTTTAAATTATATTTATTTTAACATTTATAATAATAATTATTTGATTCTTTCATTAATAAGGAAAATAATGCATCACTATTGTGTCATAAATAAATTTAACTATTCAATTTCTAAAAATTATAAATAAAATACCATTATGTAGGAAATTGTTTTATCTTTCTAATTAATATTTATAGTCGAAAATATAACATATATAACCTTATGTAAAAATTGTTTTTCTAAAAGATATATGCTTATGTCATTTTTGTATTTACTTTAACTTAATTAATATAGTGTCATTATCACTTACAAGTAGATATATGGGGTCCCCAAATCGACCCAAAGATGAGCATGGTTGGAAATGTATCAAAAAATAATGTTAGGACACATTTTACGGTAATTTATTATTATTATAATATTATTTGTTACCCTTATTTACCAGATTTACTCTTTAACCATGGTAAATAAAATATTTACCGAAGTAATTATTCAAAATGTCTAAAAATTAAAGTTACCTATTTAAAAAATTTGGATCTTATGATTCTAAATATGGAATCCATTTTTCTAAATTCGAAACACAGAAGTTCCAGAAATTAATTTAAAATTAATTTCCGTTGTTAAAACAAAAAGCGTGTTTTTAAGAGATAATAAATATCAAAAGATTGACACTTGTTTATGTCTGGTTTAAATGTGAAATTATGTACAATTACCAAAATTGTATGAAATGGTAAAAATATATTCTAAATATAATTTAAAATCCCTCAAATTCATAATTTATCACAATTAATTATTTTGATTTAAAAAGTTGTTTTTAATTAAAATTCAGTAATTTTTCACTATTCATCAAAATATGAAAGTTATCAGAAAAGTACCAAAAATTCACCCTAAGTTAATTTCGATATTCCGAATCCAAAAATGAAGTTCATTTTGAAAGGTAAAATGTATAAAATTTCAAAAAGTGGGTATTACTATTCTTAACGGCTGGTATGATTGGTTGTGGTGTGTTAGAACTCGAAGTTGCATATAACACACGCTATTGTATTATTCAAAGAGAAGCGTAGCGTGAAAGCTTGGGGTGTTACACTTTACAAGTTTTAAGGTCTACTTATTGCATTCCCAAGGGTCACTCCCTATGTCTCTTCCTCTTGCTCACTATCAGTGGGAAGGATATCTATCTTCAATATCCTTTTTTCACTACTATTGGAAGATTTCCTCTCATAGTTTATGAAATTTTAGGACCTTTAATTTTCATGAAAGCATTAATCCCCAATTTTAGGTTGATTCTCTATCAAAGTTCATTTTTCACCTGTAGATGAATTCCACTTTTATGCATACAATTACATTAGCATAAATTGATTTCAAGAACTATTTTTGAGATTTTTCAAGAATCCTTAAGTCTTACGAAAACTAAATTTCTTCATTAGTGATGTGTGTAGTGGTTATGATTCATATATCACCTCTCCTTAATAAATTGCCTCTACATATATGAACCATCCTCCATCCACATGCTGCTTATGGTTTGGAAAACCGCTTCCCCCATCCACGTATGTTCCCCACATCAGAATACCACTTTCAGCTTCCACGTACCATCATTTATTCCATGTAATGCATGGATACATCCTTCTTATGTGGAAAACTTCTTTGATTGTGGGCTTCAATACCTTACAAAATCTTTTCATAGAATTGATTTCAGGAACCACTTCTCCCTTTGCAGAATCACTTCCCCACAATCTCTTTCGGACTTTTCCAAATTTCCTCATGGTGAAAAGATGTTATCTAATGAAAATTGTTCTCTCTATATGAGGGAATTAACACTCTTTACATAGGAAAATAGATTTGTAAAATACACTAATCTGAGATTTACCAAATCTTCAATGTGGTACCACCTTCATCATGTACCACTTCTCTTGAGAACAGTTCATCCCTACGCGGTCGGTGTACTGCATTTCTTCCTTCACGACATCCCAAATCATCATAATATTTTCCCAAATGACGCCCTTAGAAGATTCTCAAATCACCGCCTCATTTACACAAATTAAAAGCCATCTCGCTTACCTCAAGCCACCCGCATACTGAAAGCCTTCACCATGAACCATTTTATTCCAATGAACCGTTTTTTGTTTCATAAACCTTTTCTGCCCCATGAACCATTCCTGTATGCGGTCTGCATCTTGTGCTTCATATTTCCCTTCCTTTTACGACTTCCTTTTATGTTCCACATACCAATTTTTCAATTAATGAACCATTCTTAATGCTTTATGTACCTTTTACCCCTATAGGTAAATAATCCTTTTACAAAAACCAAACTCCCGATTTTGAGGCCCAAATATTTAGCAATCACTGGGAAAGTACACCACCTCAACACTTGCTTCAGAAAAAACCAACCATACTCATTCAAAGTCATCTGGATTTGTCAACAAAAACAATCACACCTAAAACATACATATAGGGAACCTTATGGGATTTTTTCCTAATATAAATGTTTAACATATTCTACATGACACTCCCCACCTTTGGAGTGTCCTGGTTTCAAAATGAAAGAAAACCAGGCGCTCATAAACATGCTAGTTCATACAACAAAAATTAACCTATGAATATCTTTAAAGCCATTATAACAATGTCAAAAAATAATAATAAGGTTAAAATAAACATGAACACCTATTCAGACAAGGGTTTCATTGGAAACAGAAAGTCCTACAAGGGGAAACGACACCCAAATGACACTAAACCAAAGAAATATCATGATATAATCAAGAAAAAAAATCTATAAGGTGATACCTACCATGGGATATCCCTTATGAATAATAAACTTCTAAGCAATAATTTGGTCATGAGAAACAAAATTCACAAGCTCAAAAGCATAAAATTTAAGATATTTTTAAGTAGGAGAAATCCTACAGAAAATACCAATGGTTTTGTTCCAAGGAAACTCAATGAGATACTCAAAACTAACGAAAAAAAGTGTTTTAATAGGGGAAACCAATATAGGTTCCATTTACATTCCCTTTTCATTCATTCACATTTAATCTTTAATCATAAAAAATATTCATTTTAAAACATCAAGTACCATTTTAAAACAAAAAACAAGGTATCTAATTTAGATAATTCCACAAGTAAAAAATAGGAATGTTGTATCAAACTTCATTTTTAAAAAACTTTTACATTTATCAGACATCATGTATTTATTAGGATATTCATTAGAAAAAACTATTTATCAATTAAGGCGACCTACGAAGGTACAATTTTAACCGACCTGGGTTCTCAAAAAAATAGCAACCCAATATCAGTTACTTAATTTTAGAAATTTTAGACACTCACACAAGGTCATCAAATAAAAAAATTTCCCAACTTAATTATTTGGGTCTTGTTGAACATATCCATTAACCAATTTAATTTAATGTTAAAACTAAACAAATTTCACAATTATGAACATCTCAAGGTACAAAACACCATTAAATTTAATATTGGTTTCCATTTCCAAATTCTTGAAGAACCCAGGACTACATGGATTGAAAATTAACTCCAATTAATTACATCCAATTACATTTTAGAATTTAAAATGGTAAAAAACAATGTTCCAAACATGCGTGTGGACTCCTACCAACCTCTAAAGTTTCCATACACATTTTATTTTGGAATTTATCTCCCTCTAGTCAAATCCAATTTACCTTTTCATTTTAACTTTATCAACCTTTTACATTTTATCAAAGGAAATAAAATGTATTCATTTTATGCTAAAAATGGTTTCAAAATATAGGTTACACTTTCCCAATTATAAGGTTCCCATACACTTTACAATAAAAAATTAGTTCCCATTCAATCATAATGCATATATTAACAGTGAAAATCGTGCCACCATAAGTAGTAAAAACAGAGGAATGATACATCACATAAAAATGCCATATGAATAGGAAAATCATGATAATGAAACAGATAGCATAGAATAATGATAAGTAACCAAGTTTTAAAGGAAATCATGATAATAATTAACTAAACATGTATAAAACTAAGCCTAAAACATCAATCAAGGCACATAATCAAGCCAAGAAGAAAACTATAATGGAACTACATGTCATGACATTATGCATGGCATGCGAATTTCCTAAGTGTCTAATACAATGCATGGAATGTAACTTCATTTCTATACTAGGATAAGGGTATAATTTCATTAAGTATAAAATAATAAGAAAAGGAATGTACACCAATTACTCTAGATGAAATCATATTAAATTTAGCATCAAATTGCATGACCAGAAATTCCAAGCCTTAGCCACTTGGTCATTTCTTATACGTGGGGTTATTAGTCCTTATAACAACAACTAACCAAGCACCGAAACATTAATAGTATCCTATCTACCAACCCAAAAAATATTAAGACAAAGAAAAAATTACCCTATGATACTACTTTGTTACATCCAGACCCATCTTACCATCAAACCGGTAGCCGGACCAGTGGGTCACATGGCCTCAAGCACATATCTCAATATAATAAAGGCTATGAAGAAGTAGCGAGGGTCTTATGAGGTTATAGTGTGAAGACTATACAATTTAATAATAGTTGTGAAGCAGTATTACATAATAATTAATAAAAAGAAATTGTGGAAGTATTACCTAGAAATCATAAAGAAGTGGAAGATAGATTCTTATATAATTGAACAAAAGTGTCCAACCCTAGTTTATACAACATATGAATGCATGACATTGAAATATTATGAAACTGATATCATAAAACACTAAATCATTCTATAATACATGACTCAAATAAAGAAAATATTGAAAATCCACACATTGAATCTCCATTAGAATCTTGTGCTCTAACTTGATACTTTTCTCCTAACTCCCTAGTATAAGAAACAAAGAATTCATCCTAGGTCCTGTAAATAAAAGGTCTACTCAAGTACCAAGGGTACCCGAGCAGGGTGTGAGATGAAATCTCAGTAAGATAGAACTAATAGTTTCTATTAGAATCCATATAGGGTAATAATCATTTAATATTTTTTAGGTATAGGTCATTAATAATAGAACTGGAAGAATACATAAACACCCATCAATGTTCCTAAGGGACACCTGACGACGAAACTTGCTTCATCTCATAGCTGGGTCAAGTCTGAACAAGTCAATATATATAAAAACACACACACACACACACACACATATATATATATATATATTAATGTACCATAAATGACATGAGGTAAGAATTCCTCCCACCCATACACAAATATATAAACACACACACACACACATCACAGCTACCATGGGGTAAGAATGCCTCCCATCTATAAATAATTTACACAGTTGGAATGGGGTAAGAATGACTCCTATACATATTGATTATAATAATATCATGGATAATGAATGACTCCCATCAAAAAATAATTTACTTATATGGAATGGGGTAATAATTCCTCCCATCCATATCGATTATAATATAGGAATGAGGTATAAATCCTCCCATCCACATCGATTATAATACTGACATGGGGTAACAGTGCCTCCCATCCATAAATTTGTTTTTCATACTGGCATGGGGAAAGAATTCCTCCCATCCATAAATAATTTATCATATTGTCACGGGGTAATTATTCCACCATTCATAAATAATTTACACAGTTGGCATGGGTTCAGAATGCCTCCCATTCATAATGACTATAATAGTGGCATGCGGTAAGAATGCCTCCCATCCCTCATGATTATAATACTGTAATTGGGTAAGAAATTCTCCCACCCATAAATTATTTATTATACTGGAATGGGGTAAGAATTCCTCACATATATAAATATTTTACCATACACATTTAACACCATCATTTACATTTATAATAAAATGCATAAGGAAAAGCCTCTTATGCATTTTGATAGTCAAGACCACAATCATAATTCCACACACAAAGGATATTTATCTTATTATTTTCCATTAAACATTATCATATGCATGTGGTACCCTTCATATACATCAATTCCATTAGAAGATTTTGGAAACATTCAATTAGAAAAACTAGAGGTTCAAGTGGTAAGTCTCAAGGAAGCACTTAGGGGATGCTAACATTGTAGGGGAAATTCCTTAAAAGGAAAATTCTCTTTACAAAGAAATATAACATTCATAGGCTATTTTGTTTAACCAATTTATTTCATTTACTCATGGAAGAACCAGATCTATGTATCATTTGACAAGGAAGGGTGTGATTGGAATAAAGTCAGATTCTTATATGGTAACCTCCATTTATAAGGCAAGACATTTAATTTACAAAATAGACCAAATCACTACAATTAAATAATTAACCAAAGTAAAATAATTTGGATTAAACAATTAAATGAATCAAGAAAGCATAAAAGTATAACTTCTACATTATAGGTTGAAGGAAGGAAACTTCAACTGGAGGGCTTTTATTATAAAATAATGACCATTCTTATCAAAAAAATATTTATCACATTTAAGAATTTCACTAATTTTATCAAGGAAGCATTTAATCCAAACTATACTGCATTAATAAGAATATAAGGAAAATTGAATAATCAATTAACAAATGCATTAAGAATATTAAATGGGCATGGAAAGGGACCCTACCTCAGGGTGGAACCAAACCGAACATTGCGGATCTTGGCACTTTATAACTATAATCTGCTACTACCCCACTGAGTATATGCACCTCACATACATTTAAGGAAACTTATCCCCTCTTCACACTTCCACATAACCATGAACATGTGCATGGGGATACTTACATAAATTATTATATGCATATACCCAAATCCACTCACCTATTTATGCATTTATATATATATTGGAAAACCTAGGCCCATATATATATATTCACTACCATGGATAGATATACAAATAATGGGGGAACCTACATATATATACTTAATTATGCATACACAGGCACATTTCCTTAGAGTCCGACGACTCTAAACCACACGACGAGGTCCATAAAACTAAAAGATAAATTCATGGAACCTTAAAACAAATAATGACAATAAAAAATATGGTGATAAACCATGAAACAAGAATAAAAAGACACCTAAGATGTTGGTGGTGGACCAAATCCAAGAGAAAGGCTTATCCTTCAGCGGAGGTTTCCAGAACATGCAAGAATTGGTCATGAAAGACAATTTTCAAACCCTATAACCAAGATAAAACCAAAAAATAGCTTTAACCCTACCCTTAGTGTTTCATCTGAATGAGAGGGTCAATGAGGATACAAAAAATATGACAAAATATGGAATAAGATAGAGAAATGAGCCTTAGATTTAATATTCAGTGAGAAAACACTAAGAAATCAAGATGAAAATTTAAGATCAAAGGTGGTCATGGAAGGTGGTGTTGAACAACCCATAAGAGAGAGGAGGGGGAGCTATGTGATGATAATGGGAGGAGTGGGTGAGGTTTAGTTTTAATTTTTATTATTATTTTAATATCATTTATTTTTTAAAATGGAATACCATGCATGGTTTTGGTTGTATAGTTTATAAAACTATGTTTAAACTATGTACCACTTCACTTGGCACTTGGGAAACCATCATGGGCTGGCCACATAGTTTGAAAACTATGCTCTAACCGTATAGAGAATAGTATTGGGGTACTGCCTATGCCACTAACCGTGCAGGCTAGGAACACTGTTAGGTAAACTGTGCACATCCCATCTGACAGCCTTTATCCCATCGAAATAAGGCCTCACAATTAGCTACTGAGGGATGCATGATTTCAGATAATCCATCCACCCTCTACATATCCTTTAAAACATTATTTTCTGGGTTTGATGCTCTGAAAACCCCTCGGGACACCTAAGAAGCTTGTCGAACCTTCACCCAAGTCCAAAAAAATCAGTTTTATGTGTCCCAACACTTATAATTTAATTCTAATTACTAATTTAAAGAAACCTCTTTTAGTAATTTAAAAGTTCAAAAACCTCCAAATTTTTGTCCAGTTCAAAAGAAGGATCGTTACATGGGGAGAGGACACATATGAATATTTTCAAAATAACTATGTATACCCACATTTTTGAAATGAAACATGACTCCAACAAGGTATATTTACTAATAATATAGGTTATATGGGCTAAGTATATCCACAAAGAAGGTATTGAAAATTTTTAGGTCATTTTTAACCCTTATCTTCTTAGTCTAAATCCATGAGAAACCTGTTTTAACTTCAAATATAGGAACTAATTTTTACTTTTTTTGGAATTAATTATGGTAAAAAATTAGTTAGTATTATTATATAACAAAAAATATTCTTATGAAAATTATATAATACATTTTCCAATGTTAAATTCATAGAAGTTAAAGAATCTAATTTATTATTAAACCTCTGTTTTTTCAAAGATAAACATTTATATGTTTAATAAGATATTATATCAAAATTAAGTATGAAATTGATTAAAATGACCAAATATTGATAAATAAAATTACATTAGAAGCAATTATACTTTTAATACTTTATTAAAAAATGTGCATGTAAATGATTTAAATGAAATGTAATTTTATAACAAAAATCTATATTTTTTGTTATTCATTAAAAAATTAATAATTTTATTAAAATATAAAAAATAATACTATTCTAAATTTATTATGATGATCTAAAAAATGGTTTCCATTTTTTAAAGTTAATTTTCTAAAAGTGGATTTTTTTTATTTTAATTTACTTTAAAAGTGTGACTATATTTCCTTTTAGAAAGAGAAAAATAAGGATTTATAGAAAAAAATTATTCATAATTAAAAATGATTCTTAATTTATTTATAATATACACATTACCATTTAATTTAGTTTATACATTTTTAGACCATATAATTTTCATAACATAGTATGTCTTTAATGGATACAATATAATGGCCATGTTTAAATTATACTATTTTAATAGAGTAATGTGGTTCATTTAAACTCAGTGTTGAATATACCACCAGAAATGAAAGTAATAATATTTCTACTAAAAGAAATATTTTTAAAATTATTTGGGCATTAAATTCTACCATCATAAAAAATATTTCCTATATTTTTTAAGGATATTACCTTTTAAACAATTTTGGTAAGTTCTTCCTCATAACAACCTCTTGTTCCCATGTTGCTTCCTCATTTTTTGTTTTCTCAAAAGTACCTTTACCAATCAAGTAATATGATTACTCAATATTTTCTTGATATAATCATGAATATTGATTGTATATTCATAGTAATATCAATCAAGTTTTAATTACATCTCTTTTGAGGTGGTTATATGCATTGGATCTGGCATGTACTTCCTTATTAAGGAAGTATGGAACACATCATTTAGTTTGGATAGGCTTGGTGACATTTAGAAATGATAATCTATAGATCCAATCATTTCTAGAATCTCAAACGTACTGATATACCTAGGGCTTCTCTTCCCATTCTTAACATACCTTGTGACACACATCTAAGGAGGTACATTTAGGAAAACATGATATCCCTCTTTGAATTCTAAACACATCATCTGATTATGGGAATAACTCATTTTTCTACATTGAGCTGCATTTTTTTAGGATTGAATAGTCATTACCAATATTATTTTCTCTTGGAAATGATCTAGAACTAAATGTTTCCATCATTCCAAAAATTTGGATTAAGAAATAACTTTCCACATAATTCTTTATACAAATCCATTTTAATCCTTGAATATAAATTAATTTTATACGAAAACTCTACTAAATATAAATACTGATCCCACATACCATGAAATTCAAATGATTATGAAATTAATAAATATTATATTTCTATATTAGTAAATTTGGATTATATATCAATTTGAGGATGGTAGGTGGTTATCAAATGAATCTTAGTATCAGGAGCCTTCTGAATAATCTTCTTTAATTTTGATGTGATATAGGAATCACGATCAGAAATAATTGAATGTGGTGTACCATGATGTCTTACAACCCCATTAATATTTATCCCCAATTTTTTTTGTAGAGGGAAATATTCAATTATAGAGCAAAAATTTATTTGTTTGGATAAGTGATCAATAATAACCGAAATTGCCTCATTGTTTCTTGGATTATTTTGCAGCTATGTGATAAAGCTAAACCCATCTCAAAACTAAAAAATTATGATGTTACTTGTCACATATATGGTGTTTTCTCTCAAATTTCACTTCTTGAAAAAAGAAACATCTCCGAATTTAATCATAATTTTTTTGATACATGTTATCCCACTAAATAATCTCCCTCAAATCCATTTTCATCTTACTACTATAATGTTGTATAGATAAAATTCAAGATGTGAGAATCATCTATAAATTTCCTTTTCATTGTAGGTATATATGGAACAAATAATATATTTCCAAAACTTTATAACCCTATATGAGAAAATGATGTCACCGTTCTTCCCATAATTCACAACGTTAATTTTATTCTAATAATTCACATCATCAGATTTACAAATTTTTATCATTTCAAATAATGATAGTTTAACAATCATTTGAAAAAGGAGTGATTTCTCCCTTTGTTTAAAAATTACCATAGATTTCCTTATTAGTTCCATGAACATAGGATCCTTATCAATCCTCATTTGGTATAGAACACTATGATCCTTCAGGATTATGGAATATGCTACCATATATTCTTTCCTTGGGTTTTAGTGTGTTGAAAAATTGTAATCCTTGAGTATCTTGAGGCATTTTCCTTCTCTCATGTTAAACAAATTATGTGAAAAGATTTATTTTAGTCTCTTATGTTCTATGTATATCTCACATCATTCACAAAAAAGGTAATGTCTACAAATATTCAAATAAAATATTGCATATTCCAGCACTTAATTATTGACATGATAGTTTTATTCATGATTACCCAACTATATTGCTACATATGAAATAAATTTATTATTTTTCATCAATAAAAAACCTTATTTTTCATTGATTAATAATTATTAATAAAAAAACCACAATTTCTTCATGTTAGAGTCAAAATTGGTGAATTAAACAATATCATCTTCAATTCACCAAAACATTATTCAAATCCCTTTGTCTATATTAATTGACCTTCTTATAGATAATCTTGGTAAATGAGTTTTCTTATCAGGAAAAATTCTAAATGAATCACAGGTTTCAACCTACCAAACCAATGAATTATGTTACATATAAATGCTCATTTTTGTAAGAAATTATCTTCCTAGATTTGCCTTTGTATAATCAATTAATATTCCATCTATAGAGACAATATGACTATGAAAATGAAATTATTCAATCCAAATATCACACTTGATAAACATACCAAATAACACTTTTATTCTAAGAGTTTCAATAATGATCATCAATTGATTCTCATGGTCCTCATGGATCTTAAAATACAATGAAAAATAAATAATTAATTCCGTAATAAAATTATCAGGAATTTCAATGAAGAATCAGTTTAATATGTCAATAATGTTTCGTTCATTAGAAAATCAAAATATCATTATTGTATACTCATAATTTCCATACCTCATTTGTAATTTTTTCTTCTAAATTTCTTCATTATTTACACCCAATTGATGATAACCAGATTGATGTTCAATCCTTATAAAAAAATAGATCTTCATGGAGTTGATAAAATAATTCATGAATATGAGGAATATGATACTTTTTATTTATCATATTTGCATTTATTTCCCTATAATGAATGCACATCCCCATGGATCAATATTTTACCTTAATAAAGATAACAAGGGATCCCTATGGTGAAACAATAGGGAGAATAAATCTCATATCAAACAAATAATATAGATTTTTATTTAACTACACTAATTATATATAGGCCACTCTATAGGTAGTATTTGATATTGATCTTGAATCTGGGATTAAATCATTGAAAACTCAACAGCATGCTCTTGTGGATTTCTAAATAATTCATTAGGAAATACATTAATTTATTCTTATATGATAGGTATATCGTCAATTTTAATTTTACCTTCCCCATACAATTTGTTTTCTTATTCTTATCTAAGAATATCATTCATAAAGTCTATTGTGGGTTGATCTAGACATGAATCAAATATTTATGTCTCCTCTATAATGATTTGGAAGAAAACAATTTCATCAAGAATCATAATTTCCATCTATATAAGACAAATAATGATAACTTATTTTGGAAGAAATTCCAACCAAAAACAATATCAAATATAAGCATAGGTATGATAATAAAGAATCATAATAGTTTACATTTATGTGTAATAATGGGGACTTCCAAAAACATCATTGTTGTAGTGAGACTTCCACTATAAGTATTGACTGAAAACTCCCTTCTAAGATACTATGAATGTATTTAATATTCATAGAAAACATGAAATACATAAAATATTGTGATGATATATTTTCAAATAAATAATTTTATGAATTATAGGATATTATTAATGTATCTACCTCCAAATAATTGTGTTCATCCATAGTAAAAGTAATGATTTCATAAGCTTATCCTTCTTTACATGGCCTCTTTTATGGTAGATTTCTTTGAACCATGGTATTTTGGATGGAATAATTCATCATTTAATTGAATAATAAGATATAAACATCATTGATTTGTTTATTCCCCTTTCATTGATTATCTAGATGTACATTATATCCACACATATAAAAACTCCAATTCCCATTAAGAATTTCCTATGATCATTATAACCATTGTTTTCACAATATAATAATTTATTTGTTCCATTATTCTTTGTTGATTACTTACCTCATTCTTAGTGCTCAATTGACCTCTTATTTTCTTTATTTCTCTTCATCATTTAGGATCCAGAAAATTGAATCACCAATTTTTTGGAAATAAAATTATTTCATCATATGATGAAAAATATTGTGAGACAAGTTCCCTTAAAATAATAGGGTTATGTACTTCATAGAAATGGTTTATTTTTCATCCCATATTGCATAAATAATATCAATCATACATGGATATTCTTGTAAAGGTAGCCTCATATTATTATTATTTTTTACTTTATTTGGATAGAATATAAAGAAATGTATCTTTATTTCAGTCAATTGATCGAGAGGGAAATATTTTTTGAATAATGTCTCTATAAAATCTCTTTATTAAATAAGTTAAATTTCTTACTCCTACTTAGTATTATTAATAAATGAACCATCACTGATCTACATAATATTTGAGATAATATACTACTAGAATTACCTTTTACTTTTCATAAAATCTTTAATCTGTAAATATATTTTTAGGGGACTTAATCCATTTCTCATATACCATTGGATTGGTAGTCCTACTAAATGACGGGGATGACATCACAAGAATTGGTACAACATAGTAGAACCATTTCATTTATCAAAAGGTTTCCTTAATCATGCAATGATATTTTTCATAAGCTGATTATAATTCCCAAATATATCCATGATATTACCAATTATAATACCTTTTTATTGGTTTTCTCATCAAATAATTCTCTATATTGGCCAAAAGTATTGATAACCATATTTATTACTCATTCCACTACTAAATAATGGCATATGATGGATAATATATTATAATTATATATTTTAAATTAGAAATCTTACTTCTAAATCATGTTTTTACTTAACATTAATCAAACATTTTTGCACATATAATCATAGAATATTAAATATGGTATCTTTGTGGATATATTTATTTTGAAATATATCATTAAAGTTTGTGAAGAAACTATTGATTATCTTAAGAATATCCCTAGGGAGTCTCAAACTATCTTCCCAATAAGGCATATTTTATATACTAGGTAAAACTCAAGTCAAGGATTATGTTCCTTTTTTAGTGTTATTAACCCTATAAACATCTATTCTAGATCCAAATATATTTTTAGTATTGATTCAAAGAAGTATTATTTTAAAAAACATATAATATATACATTACTAAAACATTAAATGCTATTCTAAACTTTCAATCAATGTCAATCAAAGGGTTTTGTTCCCCAATCAATGTTTTCATTAATCAATTTCATAAGGTATCTACTAAAATTAATCTAATACCAACTATTACTACCCCAAATCTATTATCATAGATCATGTTTCTACATTACTAAATTTTTAAATTATACTTGGGGTAATACCATCAAGGATTAATCAGTTTGGTAGTCTTGTAGAACTAAATACAAACATGAT
This sequence comes from Viscum album, assembly GCA_963277665.1. Taxonomy (NCBI): domain Eukaryota; kingdom Viridiplantae; phylum Streptophyta; class Magnoliopsida; order Santalales; family Viscaceae; genus Viscum; species Viscum album. Next base: position 996,331,169 of record OY728147.1, read on the forward strand.
ACACATTTTACATTGGGAATAAAATAATAATAATTATATTGATTAAAGAAATAAGAATACATGAACTCATTAAATGAATTAATTTTCATATCCTAAGGAAAATAAAAAATATAAGGGTGAGATCAAATTATATGTAGGGTTTACGCACTGTGGAAGCTACATTGAATCAATGATACATCATCAATATAGATATTTCAATAACTAAACACACATTCCATTTAATTAATAAACTCATAATAAAATTCATCCAGATATAACAACAATGTAAAAATATCATATATAAAAATAATAAGTTTATTAAAAATAAATAATTTTTTTAATTATTATATGTCAAGATCTCAACAATCAAGATACCTCTTTTGTCAAGACCCTTTACAAGACATTTTAAAACTGTAGGTAGAAACACATTAAATTATAGCCTATTAATTCACCAAATGAGACTAACTATACATTGAGAGGATTTATATATCTAGGACCCACCCATCACTTTATGTCTTAATAATTCATCAAATATCATATAATCAATTCAATTAAGGAATAATTTGGCTTATCATCAAATATCTATATTTTTAATGAGTATGTTTATATCAATATTTCCCTAGGTAATCAAATAAAATTGAATTTAATCACCACAAATAAAAATAATATAAAATTTATCAACTATTCATATCCATTATGTAATGAATATCTATATTTAAGAGTAATGTATAGCCCGAATAAAAAATATCTCATGAAATTGATTACCTCAATATAATGTTGTCAATAAAAATTTTAAAAATTAAATGTGAGGTAACCATTATCTTATCAAGAATATATGGTTTTGAAAAGAAATAATTAATTAAATTGTATTAATTTTAAATACATTAATTGGACAATATATACACCAAAGAAAACTAAGTAGGTTCATATTAACAAATATGTCTCAATGAAATGGAAATTGAGGCAAAATCCCTTACCTCAAACTTTCTTTTATTTAAATGTTTTTTACCTCATGGTAATTGTATTAATTATTCTATTAATTTATATCCAAACTATATTAAAATTTATAATAACATATATTATCCTCTTATACCATTTTACCACATTTTTTTAACATTATTTCATTATTTTAAATGATTTAGGAGTAAATTTCCTTATTTTCTCATGTGTGTTTTGTCATGAATGTTATGATTATTTTGTATAGGATATAGATTCATGAACTCCAAAATTATTCAAATGATATAAATATATTATTAAATTGTTTTATACATTTTTATAACCATTCATGAAAATTGGATCTATAAAATGAATTGCATCACTTCATAGAGACAATAATCCATACATACACAAGAGCAAAAATAACATTTCATAATTGGTGAAAGGTTAAGGAAGTTGAAGATATATTTTTTTTTCCAGAATCAATATAATTTCATAGTATCACATATATTTATAAAATTTATCGTTATTACCATCTATGTAAAGCGTAAGTGAAAAATGAATCATATCACTTTGTGAGACGGTAGTCCTACATACACACAAGTTATATTATTGTACTTTAAATGATATGGAATGAAAGAATTAATATTTTATGTTATAACCATAATTATATAAAAAAAATAAATTATATATATATATATTAAAATAACCACTATATATAATCATGATATCTGTTTATGGAAAATGATTTCCAGTGGATCACGAGGTAGTAGTCCGCTATACACACAATCGATGATTTCATTTCCCATTTGACGAAGAAGGAGATAAAAAACATCATTCCTTAAAAATAATAAAATCATAGTATATGGGACATACTGGTGACATTATACTGTATCTGTTAATATATAATTGAATATGGAAAATAATAATAAACAATGAACATTCTTTTTTAACATAATTATTTTCTATTAGAGAAACCTCCTTTGGATATCATCTAAATTACAATAGGGTTTGATTTTGGAAGGAAAAAAAGCTCTAGATTTTTTATAACAATTTTGGGTATATAATTTCAGTTTTTTTCATTTCGAATCACTTTAATGATGTGAATAATCATCGGTAGGGTGTGACCTTTTATAAGTATTGGAGAGAACATACATGGTACTTTTGAAAAAAGTAATATTAGTAATATTTTTCACATAAAAAAGGATAAAAAATGGTCCATTATTGAACATTATAGGTGATATGTTCAAAATATGGCCATAAAATGTTTTTTGGACATGTTTTAGTTCATTTTTGTCCCTTACCTTTTTAGTTTAACCCCCAATAATCTCATTTTCACCATTACCATGGTAATTAATTTTTACTATTTTCACTATTAAATATGGTAAAAAAATAAGTTAACCTTATTATATACTCATAATTTTTTTTTTCAAAACATAGAATCAATTTTAAAAAAACTAATTCACATAATTGGTAGTATCCAATTTCAATGTAAACCCGTACATGCATCGAAAAAATATTTTTCCTAAAAAAAACTTTTAAACGATTAAAATGTTTATACATACAATTTCAAAAATAAAATAATTCTTATGACCTATTTTTATTAATAAGTATATAAATTAAATATTTATACATTTAAATCCAAATTAAAATAAATTTTATACTGTAAATGATTTAAAAAAAAGTTAGTTTTTAATAAAAATAGTTTTTTTCCCTATTCATTGAATAATAAATCTTTTCAGATTAGCCAAAAAATTCAATATATGATCAATTTTACATATTGATTCCAAAAAAACATTTTTTATTATAAAATATCAAAAATTAATAAATATAATTTTATCCTATGTTCAAAAAGATATACTAAACTGAATTTTCGAAAAAAATACAAATTTTTGAAAACATTTCATTTTCATTCATGTATTATATATATATTTTAATAAATAGATAACCATTTAATTTATTTTATATAGTTTTAAACCATAAATTATTCATAATTTATCAAGTCCTAAATGGATATATTATAGTAGTCATGTTTGAATAATGATATTTTAATAGAATATTATGTTTCGATTAAACTCATGCTTGCATTGCTTGCATATATCACAAGCTATCCAAGAAATTACATTTATTTGAAAATTATTATATATTAATTTCATTGTGTGTTATATGTTGGGTCGGAAGAATGGCGGGAATGATGGCAAGAGGGGGGTGAATTGCCTTTTAAAAAAAGAAAAACAAATTAAAAATCAAAGTAAAGTGCAGCGGAAATAAAGAGGCAAGACACGCAAATTGATAACGGAGTTCGGCCAAAAACCCGGCCTACGTCTCCGCTCCCAACTCAACCGTTGAGAGATTCCTACCGCTTGCTTTTCAATGGTTTTAGCAAGAAACCCACTAGGCTTTGAGGTAGCACTAGGACCTATTACAGCTTGCTTTTATTGGTTTAGCAAGAACCCAATGCTTTTAATGGTTAAGCAATAACCCACTAGTCTTTTTACGGGTGAAGACTAGCTCACCGATCTCAAGCCTTTTACAAGGTAAGGCTTGACAACCTCTTCACACCTTAGTGGTGGTGTGAAACCCAAAAGAAGGGGGGAAGAGAAAAGGGTTGGGGTTTGTAGGCACAAACCCAATTTTAAGCTCAAAATAAATAAATGCAATAAAACCCGTAATTGGGAAGACTCGGGCGCCAATGGATGATGGAGTTGATGGGCGTGCTCTCCCAAGCTTCTTGAGTGGAGCTCCTTGGATGTGGAAGTTGTTGGAGCTCTTGGGGTTCCTTTGAAGGAAGTCGCCGGAGGTTGGCCAATTGATCCAAAATATGTCCGTTGGCTTCACAAGTGTTCCGGTAATTGTCCGGGGCTTCCTCAGCCTTTATTTATAGGCTAGGAACCCTTGGGGAGGCTTCGGAGCCGTTGGAGAGGTCTTCGGAGCCGTTGGGAGTCAAGTGGACAGGCTGGTCAACAGCCCAACGGCTAGTTTGACTGTGTCCACCGGCTGGCCGGTACAGTCCCACCGGCTGGCCGGTGTGTGCAAAAAGGCATAGGATTCTTGTCCAGGGGCCACCGGCTGACCGGTACATCTCCACCGGCTGGCCGGTGCCTTGATAGAGAAGAAGAGTCTTGATCCAGGCTCCACCGGTCGACCGGTGAGGAGCCACCGGCTGGCCGGTGGAAAGACAGTAGGTCTCACTATTTGTGCTGGGTGCCACAGGTCGACCGGTGGCAGAGCCACCGGTCGACCGGTGGGGAGGCAGTAGCTACCCCTTGAGTCTGGGTGCCACCGGCTGGCCGGTGGTGAAGCCACCGGTCGGCCGGTGGACTGAATTTCAGTCCATTTCTGCCTCTTCCTTGGTCAACTTCTTGGCAATCAAATGCCTATCAACACAAACACTTAAAACACAATGTTAGATAAAAATGAAAGTGATTGTGATCATGAAAATCAAACAACGAGAGGTTCGAGATGTACAACAATCTCCCCCTATTTTGATGATCACAATCACTTAAACAATTAAAGTAAAAACATGAATTGAAAGGAATGCTTAAATGAAATGTAAAGCAAAGCATGATCAAAAAAGTTTCTCCCCCAATCAATCAAGAAATTCTCCCCCTTTGTGATTATCAAAATAGAGTGGGGCATAAAACTTGATTGAGGGAAAGCGTTGAAAAACAAGATTTGAGATTTGAAAATCAATTGAAATTTGAAATTTGAATTGAAAATTTGAATAACAGTTTGAATTGAAAGTTTTGAATCAAAAACCAATTGAAACCAAGAGTTGAAAATGAAAGATTGAATCGAAAGTTTTGAATAAAAAATTTGAAATGAGAATTTTGAATGAAATTTTTTAATTCACAAAAAGGCTTAAAAGAACCTAACTCCCCCTAAATAAGAACAATAAATCACCGGGGGAAGGAAATAAATTTTGGCCCGGAGAGACTCGCAAGAAGGGATTTTTCAATCCAAACTTGTCTCATAGCGGGTCTTCTCTTATAAAATTCATCGGAAAAGTAAAAAGACTTGGGTTGGCCATAACGGGCATTTTTACAATTACATTCATAAATAAGGTGCCCGGGCTTCTTGCAATAATTACAAAATTTATAACTAGAGCTCCCCCTTACAAAAACAGTGGGTGCATGGGAGGAGGAAGCTATATTGGAATATCCTAGCCCTTGGGTGGTTCTAGAAATTCGTTGGGAACCTAGGATATTGTTCAAATTTTGTTCCCCTTGGGTGAACTTAGCTAGGGTCTCCCTTAGGTCTTTGATGGTTGATTCCATGGAATCAACATTTGGAAAATTTTGGATTTTAAGGGTCAACTCTTCCTTCTCTTTAAGAAGTTGTTCTTTTTCAGAAGAGAGTTTTTTGAAAGACTTTTTCAAAGAAACAAATTTTGAAGAAAGCTCATGAAAACCATTTTCTAATTGGTCTCTAGCATGTGAGAGTTCTTCATAGGATAGATGATTTAAAGAATTGGAATTTGAAGAACAAGAGGAGGAGTCGGATGATGTTACCTCATGGAATGCCATTAGGCATTTGTTACCGTTGTCGCTCGAGGAAGAGGAGGAGGATGATGAAGAGGAGGTGTCACTCCATGTGGCCTTGAGGACCTTCTTCTTTCCTTTTTCCTTTGGCGTGGCCCGTTTCTTGTTGAGTGGGCAATCGGGCTTGTAATGTCCCTTTTCGCCGCACCCGTAGCATTTCACCTTGGGATCGGATCTTGCGGTGGGTTCTTGCTTTCGGTGCTTGCGGGATTGCTTCTTCTTCTTGTGCTTCTTCATAAATTTATGCATTTGGCGGGCGAGATTCTCCATTTCCGAATCGCTGCTTGAAGATGAAGTAGATGAGGAAGATGAGGATGAGGAGGAGCTTACTTCTTTTTGTACCTTGAGGGCAATGTTCTTTGGAGTTTTGATAGGGGTGCCCTCCTTTTGTGCTTGCCTCCTCATGGTGATCTCGTACGTCATGAGAGATCCGATGAGCTCCTCTACCGGCATATTTTTGATGTCTTTTGCTTCTTGAATCGCCGTGACCTTCGGTGCCCATTTGCTTGGTAGGATCCATAGGATCTTCTTCACCATAGTTTCAGCTGAAACATCATCACCAAGGGACTTTCTCCCATTGCACACGTCAGTAAATCGTGTAAACATTTCAGAAATAGACTCATTTGGATGCATTGAAAAAGATTCAAAATCCTGTCTATACATATCTAATCTAGTATCCTTGACTTTATTCGTGCCTTCATGGGTCACTTCTAAAAGCTTCCAAATTTCATGTGCGGAGGTGCAAGTGGATACACGATTAAATTCATTTCTATCTAACCCGCAATGAAGAGCATTCATGGCTTTGCCATCAAGCTCAAAATTTTTAATATCGGCGGGGGTCCATTTGGATTCGTCGGGGGAAGAGAGAGTGTAACCTTGCATGACTATTTTAAAAATGGGATATCCTATACTTCTCAAAAAGGTGGTCATGCGGGTTTTCCAATAATTATAGTCGGTCCCATCAAAAAATGGAGCCCGACCCAATGAGTAGCCCTCGGGGGCGAAAGAAGTTGATGCCATCTAAATGGATCTTAAATTTGAAACCGGGTTAGGGATTTATTCAAAGTTCCCTCTGATACCAATTTTTGGGTCGGAAGAATGGCGGGAATGATGGCAAGAGGGGGGTGAATTGCCTTTTAAAAAAAGAAAAACAAATTAAAAATCAAAGTAAAGTGCAGCGGAAATAAAGAGGCAAGACACGCAAATTGATAACGGAGTTCGGCCAAAAACCCGGCCTACGTCTCCGCTCCCAACTCAACCGTTGAGAGATTCCTACCGCTTGCTTTTCAATGGTTTTAGCAAGAAACCCACTAGGCTTTGAGGTAGCACTAGGACCTATTACAGCTTGCTTTTATTGGTTTAGCAAGAACCCAATGCTTTTAATGGTTAAGCAATAACCCACTAGTCTTTTTACGGGTGAAGACTAGCTCACCGATCTCAAGCCTTTTACAAGGTAAGGCTTGACAACCTCTTCACACCTTAGTGGTGGTGTGAAACCCAAAAGAAGGGGGGAAGAGAAAAGGGTTGGGGTTTGTAGGCACAAACCCAATTTTAAGCTCAAAATAAATAAATGCAATAAAACCCGTAATTGGGAAGACTCGGGCGCCAATGGATGATGGAGTTGATGGGCGTGCTCTCCCAAGCTTCTTGAGTGGAGCTCCTTGGATGTGGAAGTTGTTGGAGCTCTTGGGGTTCCTTTGAAGGAAGTCGCCGGAGGTTGGCCAATTGATCCAAAATATGTCCGTTGGCTTCACAAGTGTTCCGGTAATTGTCCGGGGCTTCCTCAGCCTTTATTTATAGGCTAGGAACCCTTGGGGAGGCTTCGGAGCCGTTGGAGAGGTCTTCGGAGCCGTTGGGAGTCAAGTGGACAGGCTGGTCAACAGCCCAACGGCTAGTTTGACTGTGTCCACCGGCTGGCCGGTACAGTCCCACCGGCTGGCCGGTGTGTGCAAAAAGGCATAGGATTCTTGTCCAGGGGCCACCGGCTGACCGGTACATCTCCACCGGCTGGCCGGTGCCTTGATAGAGAAGAAGAGTCTTGATCCAGGCTCCACCGGTCGACCGGTGAGGAGCCACCGGCTGGCCGGTGGAAAGACAGTAGGTCTCACTATTTGTGCTGGGTGCCACAGGTCGACCGGTGGCAGAGCCACCGGTCGACCGGTGGGGAGGCAGTAGCTACCCCTTGAGTCTGGGTGCCACCGGCTGGCCGGTGGTGAAGCCACCGGTCGGCCGGTGGACTGAATTTCAGTCCATTTCTGCCTCTTCCTTGGTCAACTTCTTGGCAATCAAATGCCTATCAACACAAACACTTAAAACACAATGTTAGATAAAAATGAAAGTGATTGTGATCATGAAAATCAAACAACGAGAGGTTCGAGATGTACAACAATCTCCCCCTATTTTGATGATCACAATCACTTAAACAATTAAAGTAAAAACATGAATTGAAAGGAATGCTTAAATGAAATGTAAAGCAAAGCATGATCAAAAAAGTTTCTCCCCCAATCAATCAAGAAATTCTCCCCCTTTGTGATTATCAAAATAGAGTGGGGCATAAAACTTGATTGAGGGAAAGCGTTGAAAAACAAGATTTGAGATTTGAAAATCAATTGAAATTTGAAATTTGAATTGAAAATTTGAATAACAGTTTGAATTGAAAGTTTTGAATCAAAAACCAATTGAAACCAAGAGTTGAAAATGAAAGATTGAATCGAAAGTTTTGAATAAAAAATTTGAAATGAGAATTTTGAATGAAATTTTTTAATTCACAAAAAGGCTTAAAAGAACCTAACTCCCCCTAAATAAGAACAATAAATCACCGGGGGAAGGAAATAAATTTTGGCCCGGAGAGACTCGCAAGAAGGGATTTTTCAATCCAAACTTGTCTCATAGCGGGTCTTCTCTTATAAAATTCATCGGAAAAGTAAAAAGACTTGGGTTGGCCATAACGGGCATTTTTACAATTACATTCATAAATAAGGTGCCCGGGCTTCTTGCAATAATTACAAAATTTATAACTAGAGCTCCCCCTTACAAAAACAGTGGGTGCATGGGAGGAGGAAGCTATATTGGAATATCCTAGCCCTTGGGTGGTTCTAGAAATTCGTTGGGAACCTAGGATATTGTTCAAATTTTGTTCCCCTTGGGTGAACTTAGCTAGGGTCTCCCTTAGGTCTTTGATGGTTGATTCCATGGAATCAACATTTGGAAAATTTTGGATTTTAAGGGTCAACTCTTCCTTCTCTTTAAGAAGTTGTTCTTTTTCAGAAGAGAGTTTTTTGAAAGACTTTTTCAAAGAAACAAATTTTGAAGAAAGCTCATGAAAACCATTTTCTAATTGGTCTCTAGCATGTGAGAGTTCTTCATAGGATAGATGATTTAAAGAATTGGAATTTGAAGAACAAGAGGAGGAGTCGGATGATGTTACCTCATGGAATGCCATTAGGCATTTGTTACCGTTGTCGCTCGAGGAAGAGGAGGAGGATGATGAAGAGGAGGTGTCACTCCATGTGGCCTTGAGGACCTTCTTCTTTCCTTTTTCCTTTGGCGTGGCCCGTTTCTTGTTGAGTGGGCAATCGGGCTTGTAATGTCCCTTTTCGCCGCACCCGTAGCATTTCACCTTGGGATCGGATCTTGCGGTGGGTTCTTGCTTTCGGTGCTTGCGGGATTGCTTCTTCTTCTTGTGCTTCTTCATAAATTTATGCATTTGGCGGGCGAGATTCTCCATTTCCGAATCGCTGCTTGAAGATGAAGTAGATGAGGAAGATGAGGATGAGGAGGAGCTTACTTCTTTTTGTACCTTGAGGGCAATGTTCTTTGGAGTTTTGATAGGGGTGCCCTCCTTTTGTGCTTGCCTCCTCATGGTGATCTCGTACGTCATGAGAGATCCGATGAGCTCCTCTACCGGCATATTTTTGATGTCTTTTGCTTCTTGAATCGCCGTGACCTTCGGTGCCCATTTGCTTGGTAGGATCCATAGGATCTTCTTCACCATAGTTTCAGCTGAAACATCATCACCAAGGGACTTTCTCCCATTGCACACGTCAGTAAATCGTGTAAACATTTCAGAAATAGACTCATTTGGATGCATTGAAAAAGATTCAAAATCCTGTCTATACATATCTAATCTAGTATCCTTGACTTTATTCGTGCCTTCATGGGTCACTTCTAAAAGCTTCCAAATTTCATGTGCGGAGGTGCAAGTGGATACACGATTAAATTCATTTCTATCTAACCCGCAATGAAGAGCATTCATGGCTTTGCCATCAAGCTCAAAATTTTTAATATCGGCGGGGGTCCATTTGGATTCGTCGGGGGAAGAGAGAGTGTAACCTTGCATGACTATTTTAAAAATGGGATATCCTATACTTCTCAAAAAGGTGGTCATGCGGGTTTTCCAATAATTATAGTCGGTCCCATCAAAAAATGGAGCCCGACCCAATGAGTAGCCCTCGGGGGCGAAAGAAGTTGATGCCATCTAAATGGATCTTAAATTTGAAACCGGGTTAGGGATTTATTCAAAGTTCCCTCTGATACCAATTTTTGGGTCGGAAGAATGGCGGGAATGATGGCAAGAGGGGGGTGAATTGCCTTTTAAAAAAAGAAAAACAAATTAAAAATCAAAGTAAAGTGCAGCGGAAATAAAGAGGCAAGACACGCAAATTGATAACGGAGTTCGGCCAAAAACCCGGCCTACGTCTCCGCTCCCAACTCAACCGTTGAGAGATTCCTACCGCTTGCTTTTCAATGGTTTTAGCAAGAAACCCACTAGGCTTTGAGGTAGCACTAGGACCTATTACAGCTTGCTTTTATTGGTTTAGCAAGAACCCAATGCTTTTAATGGTTAAGCAATAACCCACTAGTCTTTTTACGGGTGAAGACTAGCTCACCGATCTCAAGCCTTTTACAAGGTAAGGCTTGACAACCTCTTCACACCTTAGTGGTGGTGTGAAACCCAAAAGAAGGGGGGAAGAGAAAAGGGTTGGGGTTTGTAGGCACAAACCCAATTTTAAGCTCAAAATAAATAAATGCAATAAAACCCGTAATTGGGAAGACTCGGGCGCCAATGGATGATGGAGTTGATGGGCGTGCTCTCCCAAGCTTCTTGAGTGGAGCTCCTTGGATGTGGAAGTTGTTGGAGCTCTTGGGGTTCCTTTGAAGGAAGTCGCCGGAGGTTGGCCAATTGATCCAAAATATGTCCGTTGGCTTCACAAGTGTTCCGGTAATTGTCCGGGGCTTCCTCAGCCTTTATTTATAGGCTAGGAACCCTTGGGGAGGCTTCGGAGCCGTTGGAGAGGTCTTCGGAGCCGTTGGGAGTCAAGTGGACAGGCTGGTCAACAGCCCAACGGCTAGTTTGACTGTGTCCACCGGCTGGCCGGTACAGTCCCACCGGCTGGCCGGTGTGTGCAAAAAGGCATAGGATTCTTGTCCAGGGGCCACCGGCTGACCGGTACATCTCCACCGGCTGGCCGGTGCCTTGATAGAGAAGAAGAGTCTTGATCCAGGCTCCACCGGTCGACCGGTGAGGAGCCACCGGCTGGCCGGTGGAAAGACAGTAGGTCTCACTATTTGTGCTGGGTGCCACAGGTCGACCGGTGGCAGAGCCACCGGTCGACCGGTGGGGAGGCAGTAGCTACCCCTTGAGTCTGGGTGCCACCGGCTGGCCGGTGGTGAAGCCACCGGTCGGCCGGTGGACTGAATTTCAGTCCATTTCTGCCTCTTCCTTGGTCAACTTCTTGGCAATCAAATGCCTATCAACACAAACACTTAAAACACAATGTTAGATAAAAATGAAAGTGATTGTGATCATGAAAATCAAACAACGAGAGGTTCGAGATGTACAACATTATATAGTACGTGAAGGTTAGTACCCTATGAAACCTCGCAATGCATCCGTAGGTCTCATGAGTCAAAATAGATTGGGTTTTGGTTAAGGCCCTAACCATTTATATAGATGTTGTGGCATAAGGCCTCAATGATGTTTCAGCTATCTTGGCATAAGGCCTCGATATTAGGTTTTATATTTCTATAATTTTGAGTTCAATATTTATCAATTCCTTTATTTATTACCATGTGATTATTATATTTGTTATTATAACCATGGACTCTTGATAGTATTATATGGTATTGTTTTTGTAACAACCCGATCTTTTATGAATAAAATTCCCTTTCTTTTAATGTATTATGGATATAGAAAACACATGCACTTTTCTTATTGGGTTTAAATAATTTTTATGTATCATTACCATTGAAAATATAGCTTTTGAACATTTATCACTTGTCTAGTATAAATACAGGGTTTTAACTAAACCTTTTGGCGCATACAAAGGAAGTGATGGACTATACTAGTAGGATTATTCCCTTTGAAGCCCATTTATCAGATCTTTAGAGGTAGATAAAATTTCTGGGATTTTACTTAGACCAATCCCAAGCCAAGATCTAACAACTTAAGCATGAGGAAAACCATTTATGGGATAAGTTCAAGCTCATCGAGATCACGACCCAAACCATATTAACCAAACAGCCCCAAGAAAGCCCCACCATCGCACACCATACACTTAGGGATTATGTAGGTGTAATAAAGGGATATGTAAGAAGACCCTATAATTATGATTATGTTCATTATTTTTGTATAGAATAAAGAATATACATTCATTTTAGTATCGTTACTTTGTAAATGGGTTTTAAAGCTCAAATAGATTATTTAGTTAATATTTAATTTCAATTAAGAAATCTATTTTGACGAATTAATGGGTTTTTTGAATGAAATAATATTTTAATAAAATATTATTACTAAATTAATTTTTATTAAATATATATGATTTTATAATTTTTATTATTACAATGGTAATTTTTATTAGGGTTTGAAAACTGTTTTTCTCAAAACCCATGAATTTTCAATAAACGTAATTTTTCATTTTAAAAGTAAAAATTCCCATATTTAGAATATTATTTATATAAAATTAATATTATTTTTGGAATTATGATGTTGAAATTATACAATGGTGAATTTTTCATAAATTTCTGAGACAATCGATGTTTTGGGTAAAAATTAAATACCGTATAAATATATAATGTGTTTTATGACATCATAATAGCACAATAGTGATGTAATAAAATAATATAAAATATATATTTTTCTAATATATGTTTTACCTTTAAAATAATGTGTTTTTTGTTTTTTTATTAATTTTATAATGCCTTAGTTGACCCTCCAAGACTTATAAAATATTTAAACATTATAAAATGATTTCTTTGAGAGTGTGGCTAACCTCCACATAAGCAAGCCTAATATTTTAATATTTTCAGAAATGATCATTATAAAATAATTTTTTCCAATACACTTTTGAAAAAATCAGGGAAACAACCCTGGTAAGATTTTTGGTTTTAAATATTTAATTATATAGATTCCAAAACCTATGTTTGTGAAATATTAAAGAATTACCCTCTCATTTCCTATATAAATCCACCCAAGATCCAAGTTTTCTTCACTAAAAATTCTTGGATAACGTCACTACTCTTCCCTCCTCTCTCTATAATCCTCCCAAGGTGCCCCAATCTCTCAAGAATCCCCTCCTCAAGCTCTTGAAGTCACACAATCAAGTAAGAGATTTATTCCTTTCTAATTTTTATCCATGTTTCTTTATGTTATTATACCCTTTTATTTTCAATTAAGAATGCTAGGGTATGATTTCAAACATCTCCCATACAGCTGTCCTTATGTCTGGATGGTGAGAGACCTCTTTCTCTCTCATTAATCCCACCCATGTACACCTGTTACCATGCCAAAATTTTGTAAGAGTTATTCCATTTCTCCACTTTCATCAAGTTTCATTATTATGTTATGCCTTATATTTCCAAATTCCATGTGTTGGGACATGTATCTATATAAACCCTTTACTATCCATTTCATGTAATTATGATGAGAGACCCCTTTCTATCTCATTAACAATTTTTATAAATTTTTATGTCTCACCGTTGGGCTGCCGAAATTGTACTATAATTTTCCATGCCAAAATCATTGTATAGTAAATACCATGTCCATTTCTCTATTAAGGGTATTAACCTTTATAAACATGTACTTATTGATTATATAATTTAATGTATTTATTCCACATTCCTTTATTGTGGAATAAATGATGATGTTGAATGATCCCATGTTTTAGGATCCATGTGGCACACTTATGCATGAAATGAAATGTTTATAAAGGGTGCACCCTAATAGCACTCCAATGTATTGGGTAATGTTTAGTAACATGATACACCTTGTGAAATGAGGGTTTACACATGCTAATTCATGTGTAATTAGGGTTTACCCAGTCTAATTCATGTGCAATGAAGGTTTACTCATAATAATTTAGGTACAATGAGGGTTTACTCATGCTAATTCATGTGCAATGAGGGTTTACTCAGGATAATCCATATACAATGAGTCTTAGCTCAAGCTAATATCATATTTCAGGTTGTTGCCACATTTCTATGTTATGATAATAATTCTATATCATGCATTTATGTTCATTTTTCTATTGTGATCCATTGATATGACTATTGTCTAACATGTACTCTATTCTTTATGTTATGCCTTGCTTACTCCCTTACTAAGATTTATAGATCACCATTTTCTTATGTATGTCCTCAGGTTATCCCATGAAATACTAAGTTTTAAGAAATGTTGTAGTCATGTAAAAGAAAATTTTCTATAAATATTTTTTATTTTATGTATTGAGTTTTATTGTAATGTTCCTAATTTCCCAAGATAGTATACCTCTCGATCCTCAGAGTTGTCTTAAGTACAAGTTTATATAATAAATCATAATTAAATATGTAATGAATAGAATGATCTTTATAATTGGTATCAGAGGATATGATTAGTTATTTTTGGAATTATGATTAGAAAATCCTAGTGAAAGCCTTAGAGATAAGACTTAGTATAAGAAAAATATCCCTCAATTTTTGTGAGTATAGAGTTAGTGTTTTATCAAGAAAATACATCATTGTCTAGATATAAACAAGTAGAGGTGGATCTGGAATAGATGTATCTAGGGGTAAAACCTGAAAACACCAATTTGAGCTAGAATCGAATGTGAACTAGTGAAAAACAACGAGCCTTGATACACTCTTGTTTTGACACTCTCGGGGGATATGTTTTTGGTAAATTCATAGGCTTAGTATGAACCATTATTAAGGTAATAAAAAAATTCCCCTAAGAATATATGTTAGAAAGTAAATCATGTATAACATGGATTGAAGCATATAAATTCATAAGTTAAGAAAATAAATGTAATTTATAAGTTATCCCTTTTTTCCATTGTATTACCCTTTATGTATTACCCCCAATATTCCCTTTATTCCATCTAGTGGTCGGTAATAGGAGGAATCGGGCTAATAATTGATGCGAAGATCGATGCGATGATTGTTCAAATGAGATGCCCAATATGATGGGAGTAGGAATCATGAACATTTTCATGATACTCTCATAGTGAACTAAGGTTTTTAATAGAAACATGGGTCAAGAGGAATGTCCACCCCCCCCCCCCCCCACAAAAGAACATGCCGCAATCGAGAGCTTCATGAGACAATGGACACCTACTTTTAATGGATAATTTGACCCCTCAATCACCGAACAATGGACCAACTACATTGAGAAGATATTCTCTATCATTCAATGTTCTGAACAAGAGAAGGTTCTTCTGGATGATTATCGTATGGATGGTGAAGCTGATCAATGGTGGACATTGATAAAAAATATGAAGCATGAGGAAGAGATCGAGGCATTGGAATGGAAGGATTTCCAGAAAATGTATTTTGATAAATATTTTCCTCTCACCCTCCAAATTAATGTGGAAAGGGACTTCCTTGACCTCAAGAAAAAAGATGAAAAATACAATGGATCATACAAGGAAAACATTACAAGGCTTGCACGATACGCCTCCAGATTTTTTGTTCCCCCTGAATACAAGGTTGATCGCTTCTTTGGTGGGATAAAACCTAGCCTATGAAACACTACTGGGAAAACTACCTATACCCACGATTTTGGGAACTGTGGGGCTGAGTGGCGTCGGTATAGGGGTCTTACCCTATCCCCACGGTTCGACAAACTATGGGGATATCTTTTTTTTCCACCATGTCAAACCATCCACCATTTTCCCATAGTTTAAAAATCGTGGGTAAAAAATACTAAAAACATACAGCCGCTAGGTCTTGAACCCGTGCCAACCCGCAACTGAGGGATTAATCTAACGGGATTCACCACTTCAGCCAACATATTTATATAAATATATATCTATATTTCTAAATATATGTTAATCTTTGACCATATTACAAAAAAATATAACCGGCGGGTTTCGAACCCGTGTCTGACGCAACATACTTCCAACGATCCAGCGCTTAACCAGCTAAGCAGACTCGGCTTTACAAATACCGATCTGTATTTTTGATAATATACTAATCCCCGTGTCTGTATTAAAAAAACAAAGCCAGCAGGATTCGATACCACAAATGCTGCAACAAATTCGCAACACCTAACCAATCAAGCCGCATATTTTATTTGTTTATAAATTTTTATCAACTTATATATATTATTTCAAATCATGGGTATAAATTTTCCCACTAAATCATTTTGGTTTTCCCGCGCCTTTTTTTGCCGCCATAATTTGGGTAACCTATCCCCATGGTTCTAAAAATATTTGGGTATAGGCCTTGGAAAAAAAATTCATCCCCACGGTTTTTCAAAAACCGTGGGGATAGCCCTTGAAATAAATACCTATACCGATGGTTTTACAAAACCGTGGGTATAGGCCATCGAAAAAAACTCTATCCCCACGGTTTTAGAAAAACTATGGGAATAGGTGACCAATACCCACGGTTTTCCAAAACCGTGGGTATAGGTCTATTTTCCAGTAGTGAAAAGCCCTACTGATCTGTGACTTTGATAGCTATAAAGAAATTTTTGGATGTTCCATCAAAGTTTAAATGGAGGTTAGAAAATCTAAAGGGTATAATGGGGATAAGAAGTGGAAAGGGGGCTATAATTATGGAGGTCTGATGGATAAATCCAATGGTGCTAAGAAATTTCCAATACTCCGGAAATTGCCTAAAGGGGATGAGGAAATTCTTTAGGTGTGGAAGAGAAGGGAACCTAGGTATCAATTTCCAACAAGGAAAACCTACTGTTGAGATAGAGGAGAGGAACACTCTGTTCGACCATCAGCGCATTGTTCATTGCTACAAATGAAAAGAACCAGGGAACTTTACAAACTAGTTCCCTAAGCCAAGGGTTTTCAGAGGAAACCAAAAACCTCTAGGGTAGAAAGGGTGAGATTTTTCTATCACTACCACTGAAGAAAATCCCAAAAACGAAGTGGTGAAAACTATTATAGTTATTCATTCAAGAATAGAGAACATACTTTTTGATTTTGGTTATATGCATTATTTTATATACTGAAAGTTTAGTTGAACAATCCCAACACCACCACAAATTATGAAAGTAGATATTTCGATGAAAATGGAAAATGAGGAAATTATTACACCCCATCAATATAACTACTCCTCTATCACAATTTGTGGATTGAACTTCCCAGTGAACCTTTTCATACTCCCTCTGGTGAAATTTGAGGCAATTCTTGGCATGGATTGAATTTACCTATATTGATCCAACATAAATTATTGTGAGAGTAAAATCACTCTCCATATGGTGAATTGACCCCCGATTCCGTACAAGGGAATGAAGGATGATGAATCTTCTTTAGAACCATCATCTCAAGAGTGTATATTAATATCCTATGATCATGAAGATCTTTTTTAGATGATTGAGTCTAAGAAAGGAACCATACATGAAGACATGCCTATTTTGAGGGAATTTGCTGAAGTGTTTCCCGAGGAATTCTTTGGTCTTACTCCTCGAATAGATGTTGAATTATCTATTTATCTCTTACCTGGGGAACTTCCAATATCCATGAATCCATATATAATGGGTTTTTTGATATTAATGAGAAAAAGAAACAACTATAAGAGAATTTGGATAAAGGGTTAATATTCCCAAGGGCATCACTATGGGGTGACCCAGTCCTCTTCGTCAAGAAGAAGGATGGGTCAATGCACCTTTTCACTGATTATCATGAGCTCAAAAAAATCATGACAAAGAGAAAGTATCATTTCCCAAGAATTGATGAATTGTTCAATCATCTATGTGGAGCACAATACTTCTCTAAGGAGGATATGTGGTCAGGATATTACCAAGTATGGGTGAAGAAGGAGGATATCCCCAAGAGCGCATTTGGTACATGGCACATACATTATGAATTCATAGTAATGACATTTGGACTCAATAATTCTCCATTAATCTTCACGGACTTGATTAATAGTATCTTTAGATATTACTTCAAAAAAAATTGTGGTATTATTTATCGACGATATTCTAATATATTCTATAACTAAGGAGGAGCATGAGGAGTATCTAAGCACTATACTGGAGACCTTGTGAAAGGAAAATCTATATGAAAAGTATAGAATGTGTGAGTTATAGTTGAACAAAGTCTCATTCTTGGGTCATATCATCACAAGCAATGGGATATCTATGGATACCTCCAAGAAAAATGCAATTGAGGGATGGTCGAGGACAACATCTGTGATGGATATCCGTAGCTTCCTTGGGTTAGCTGGATATTATCGCTAATTTAGGAGAAGTTTCTCACAATTTTGGAACCCTCTTACCAAGATAACTTATAAGGAAGTCATGTGTCTATGGAATGAAGAATGTGAAGAGAGATTCAAGGAGTTGAAAATGATTCTTATCACTACTCCTATTCTCACACTTCCCAAAAGTGGAGAACTTTGCGTGGTATTCAGTGATGCTTTAAAGAAGGGAATGGGTTGTGTATTGATACAAAATGAAAAATTCATTGCACATAATTCAAGGCAATTGAATGTTTATGAGAAGAACTATCCATCACATGATCTGGAGTTGGTCATAGTAATCCTCACTTTTAAAATTTGGTGAAATTACCTCTTTGGAGAAAAGCGTGAAGTATATATGGATCTAAAAATCGTCAAGTTTATATTCACATAGAAATAGTTGAATAAGCACCAACGAAGATGGATATAGCTAATCAAAGACTATGACTGCTCAATTCTCAACTATCTGAGGAAATTGAATAAAGTGGCAGACACTCTAAGTATAATGGATCCAACAACACTTTCATTGATGAGAATTTAAAAGGATCCAATCATCATATATTTGATGAAGATGTACATGGGAATCATAATCAAGGGAACATCATCAATCCTTTCACAAATTATTGTTCGATCATCTCTTTTGGAAACGTAAAAGGGTTCTCAAAAGGATGATGTTGGAATTCCAAAGAAAGCAGAAACTATCAGAAAAGGGAAATCATCATAGTTCAATGTTAATGAAGAATGAATTGTGAGATTTGGGTCAAGACTATATGTCCTATCAAATCTGGAGTTAAATAACTTTTGGATGAAGCAAATAGTTTGAATTTCTCCATTCACCCAAGAAACAAAAATATGTATCGAGATCTCATAGAGAAATATTGGTGGGATAACATAAAGAATGAGATCTCTGAGTATACATTAAAGTTCCTAGTATTTAATCAAGTGAAGGCCGAGAGGAAGAAGTATAAGGGGATGATGGAACCATTACCCATACCAACATGGAAATAGGAGAACATCACCAATGACTTTATCACCGAACATCCAAAGACATCCAAAGGATATAATGCTATATGTATTTTTTTGGATCTTCTTACAAAGACTACACACTTCATTGCAATTCGAGAGGATTTATCATTGGATCAACTGGAATAGATATACATCAGAGAAGTGGTAAGGCTGCATGAAGTACCACTATCGATTATATCCAATCGATATCCAAGATTCACCTCTAAGTTATGGAAGAGTCTCCAACACACTCAAAATACTAAGATGAACTTAAGTATGGCTTATCATCCTCATACTAATGTCCAATGTTAGCATAACATCCAAACACTGGAGGGAATGTTGAGAGCATGATCAATGGACTTCAAAGGAGGATGAGATCAACATCTTCCTCTGGTTGATTTATATTACAAGAAAAATTTCTACTCAAGCATCCAAATGGCTCCTTTGGAATCCCTTTATGGGAAGAGGTGATGAAAACCAACATGTTGGGATGAATTTGGGGATAGAAAACTCCTAGGTCCATAAAGGGTCAAAGAAACGGTGGAGAAGGATAAGACCATCCAGCAACAAATTAAAGATGCTCAGAGTCAACAAAAGAGCTATGCTAATCATTTTCGATGAGACCTATAGTTTGATTTTGGAGACATGGTATAACTATGAATATCATCTTGGAAGAGAGTTATGAGATTTGGGAAGAAGGGGAAGCTTAGTTCAAGGTACATCTGCCATTTTGAGATCCTTGACCACATTGGAGCAGTGGAATATTGACCAGAACTCCCATGGAACCTGTCTCAAGTACATGATGTATTCCATGTATCACCCTTGAGGAAGTACATACCTGACCCATCGTATGTACTCAATCCGGAGGGGGTATCATTGGATAATGAACTCTCATATAAAGAGAATTCTATGAACATCTTAGATCATAGGTAAAAAGTTATATGTAATTAGACAATTACCCTTGTCAAAGTGTTGTGGAGAAACCACATGTTTGAAGAAGTAATGTGGGAAATAGAGAAAGTGATGAGGCAGAGTTACCCTCATCTATTTTAGTGTGTGAAAAGGAAATTTCGAGGACCAAATTTCTTAAGGGGGGAATGTTGTAACAACCTGATCTTTTATGAATAAAATCCACTTTCTTTTAATGTATTATGAATATAGAAAATAAAAGCACTTTTTATTGGGTTTAATTAACTGTTAAGTATCATTACCATTGATAATATAGCCATTGAACAGTAATCGCATGTCTAATATAAATATAGGGTTTTAACTAAACTTTTTGGCACAGACCAAGGAAGTGATGGCCTCAACTAGTAGGATTGTTCCCTTTGAAGCTCATTTATCAGATATTTTAAGGGAGATAAGATTTCTGGAATTTTTCTTATACCAATCCCAAGTCGAGATCCAACAAATTAAGCATGAGAGAAACCATTTATAGGATAATTTCAAGCACAACAAGATCACGGCCCAAAACATGTTCACCGAACGACCCCAAAAAATCCCCACCATCGCACACCATTCTCATAGGGCGTATGCTGGTGTAATAAAGAGATATGTAACAAGACCCTAAAATTATGATTATGTGCATTATTTTTGTATATAATGATGAATATATATTCATTTTATTATTGTTACTTTGTAAATGATTTTTAAATCACAAATAGAATTTTTAGTTAATATTTAAATTCAATTAAGAAATATATTTTGATGAATTAATGATTTTTTTAATTAAATAATATTTTAATGAAATATTATTACCAAATTAATTTATATTAAATATAAATTGTAGTATAATTTTTATGATTACAATTGTGATTTTTATTATGGTTTGAAAACTATTTTTTTCAAAACCCGTGAATTTTCAATAAATGTCGGTTTTCATTTTAAAAGTGAAAATTCAAATATTTAGAAAAATATTTAGAAAAAATTAATATTGTTTTTGGAATTAGTATGTATAAATTATCCAATGGTTATTTTTTGATAATTTTCGGAGACAATCGAATGTTTGGGAAAAAATTAAATACCGTATAAATATATAATGTGTTTTATGACATCATAATGACCCAATAGTGATGTAATAAAATACTATAAAAGGAATATTATGACAATATATGTTTTAACTTTAATATAATGTTATTTTAGTTTTGTTTTATTAATTTTATAATACCTTACTGGACCCTCCAAGACTTATAAAATATTTTAACATTTTAAAATGATTTCTTTGAGAGTGACTAACCTCCACATAATAAAGCTTAATATTTTAATAATTTCATCCGTTGGACTTATAAAATAATTTTTTCCACTGCACTTTGAAAAAATCCATGGGAAAAAACCATGAGAAAGTCTGTGGTTTTGAATATTTAATTATATAGATTCCAAAACCTAGGTTTGTGAAATATTAATGAATTCACCTCTCATTTTCTATAAATACCCACCAATGATCCAACTTATCTTCACTAGAAATACTTGTATCACTTCCCTACTCTTTACTCCACTCTATATAATCCTACCAAGGCTCCCCAGACTCTTAAGAAGCCCCTCCTCATGATCATGAAGTCACACACTCAAGTAAGGAATTTCTTCCTTTCTCATTTTTTGTCCAAGTTTCTTTATGTTGTTATACCATTTTATTTTCAATTAAAAATGTTGGGGTATTATTTTTAACCTCCCCCATACTTCCACACTTATGTTTGAATTTTTAGAGACCTCTTTATCTCTCATTAGTCTCTCCTATGTACACCCATTACCATGCTGAAATTTCGTAAGAGTTATTCCATTTCTCCTCCTTTTTCATGTTTCTTTATTATGTTATGCCTTCTATTTCCAAATTCCATGTGTTGGGAAATATATCTATATTTACCTCTTACTCTCCATTTAATTTAAATATTATAATATACCTTTATCTCTCTCACCAAACATTTTTATGAATTTTTATACCACGTTGTTAGGCTTCAGAAATTGCACCATAATTTTCCATGCACAAATCATCGTGTAGTGAATACCATGCCCATATCTCTATCAAGGGTATTAAAATTTATACACATATAATTATTGATTATATAATTTCATGTATGTATTCCACTTTCCTTTATCATGTAATAAATGATGTTTTTGAATGATTCCATGTTATATGATCCATGTGACACTTATGCATGAAATGAAATGGTTATAAAGGGTGTTCCCTGATAGTGCTCCAATGCATTGGGTAATGTTTAGTATCATGATACACCATGAAAAATGAGGTTTTACTCATTCTAATTCATGTGAAATTAATATTTACTCTTGATAGTTCGTGTGTAATGAGGGTTTACTCATGCTAATTGATGTGCAATGAGGGTTTACTCATGATAATCCATGTACAATGAGCCTTGGCTCATGCTAATATCAAGTTGTATGTTTCTGCAACATTTCCATGTTATGATAATAATTATATATAATGCCTTTATGTTCATGTGTCTCTTGTTTTCCATTGATATGCCTATTTCCTAACGTGTACAATATTCTTTATGTTATGCCTTGTTTAATCCCTTACTAGGCTTTATAGCTCACCCTTTTTTCATGTACGTCCTCAGGTTATCCCACAAAATGCTAAGTATGAAGGAATGTTGTGGTCATGTAAAAGAAGTTTTCAATAAATATGTTGTATTTTATGTCTTAAGTTGTCATGTAACATTCCTAATTTCCCAAGAAACCAAACCTTTCAATCATCGATGTTGTCTTAAGTGATAGTTTATGTAATAATTAAAATTTAAATATGTAATGAAGAGTAGGGTTATTATAGTTTTATCATCATTTATTCTAAAAATATTTTTATCCATGTTCATGTTATCAATTAAACAACATGTGTTTTTGTAATTTATCTTTTAATTTTAATTAGGTCTTATTTATTCATGATATCTTCAAGTGTACCCAAAACCTTACTAAGCATTAGAGCTCTCCCATTTATTATGATTAATTTCACAATTTTCCCTGAATTTTATTATTATTTATATAAAGGGATGTAATATAAGGAAAAATTTTGTTATAAAATAATGGTATATGTAGAGTTTTAATATTTCTAATGTAACGTGAATTTCGAGTGTCTATCTACTTTTACAAAACAACTAATCTATTAGGTCCTTTGGAATGTGATAAATTGCATCTTGCACCAATTCCATGATGTAACCATAAACTCTAGGATAATAGTATCAATTTCATTACCATTAAACCATGTTAAATGTACAATAACCAAAATAGTTGAAAAATCATACATTAAAAATGATGTATTAATCACCCCAAATAGCGTTTTTAATAAAAAAATTAATAATCTATCGATAAAAGTTTATAAGTAATTCATAAATGTTTTGTTATATAATATAATAGTTCTAGACTATATTTATAATAAATATATTTTTTATTATACAATAGGCAATAATATTTATGAATGATGTAAAACCTTAGGTAATATATTTATTATCATTCATTTATTTCTAGTATACATTTTCCAAATTCACCACTCGTTTATTTTCTTTGTGTGTATATAATACCCCTTTTACATGTTATAACTTCAATATATTTTTCAGGATATTAATTTATTCATTTTATGTTAATATTTTATGGGATGTATTATTCTAAAGATTCTAATGTAGTATGTGTTTTTCATATCACATTTATTTTTTTCAGACACATGCCTTATATGCCACTTTTTTCTTTTATATAGTGTATATACTACCATTAAATTTATTTCATGATTATTATAATGAAATTACGTGAGAATAAAATTCATATATTGTTATTTACATCATGGTTAATATTATTCAAATGACACCGAAGTGGGACGAGTATTATGTTACAAACTTATTTTTGAATAGTGTTGTTTTATGAGGTTTTTATAATGAAATGTTATGATGTATCTATAAAGAAACTCATAAATTATCATTTCAATTTTTATTTATAAAAATTAAATATTTTCTTCTCATTTTTGTCTATTTATGTAATCAAGAGATCAGAAGATTACTTATCATAAAAATCAAATTTATTTCTATCTTTGGTCGAAAATAATTTTCCTCCCTTGAACATGTTTTCTAAAAATGTTATAAAGAATGTTTTAATTTTTTCCAATGATTATTTAACAAAATGTTTACCTAATTTTTCATTTTTTAAAATGGACTAAAAGTACTATTCTTTTCATTTTATGAAGGATGTACATTCAACTATTACCAAAAAATGTTAAAGGAATCATTGCTTTAATTTGTATGACACATACATAATTTTATGTCATCATGACCACTAAATAATTTAAATAATCATTTACATTTTTATGTTTTTAGTTTTAGTTACAATTCTTTATTTATTATTTCAGAATTATTTAGCTTTCATTTATGCATTTTCAATTTGGAACTAATTTTTTCTCAAGAAATTTTCCAATTTATATTTTCGAATAATTTTATATATAATATGATATCCTTTGACATTTCTTAATATATACTAGGGATGCTATCTAATGATACCATCATTATTCTCTATCCAGATGATATAGGATTATTATAAAGATATACTTATGTAACCTATTATGTTTAAATGAGTTATTTTTTGATGAATTAATGAAATGATTATGAAAAACATTTCTTTTCTAGAGGTTTTTCTATAAAATAATGTTTGTGAAACTTGTTTCCTTTTTACAAGTTATGTCATGATAAATGTTTTATGTTCTTATGGAATAAAAATTTTATGTTTTTATATATATTGTGTGGGCCCAAAATAATATATATATCTAACTTATCGAGTAATTATTAGTGTTTTCCAAGGTTGTAGGGTACACGAGAGGATATGAAAATCCAAAAAAGGGTACACATGAGGTTATCCCAAGCCCAAATGAGGGTAAATGGGAGTATATAACAAGAATGAAGAATGTAAATGGGTTGTTATACGAACCCTAATTTTTCTTTAATACCTTGGTTGGTTTCCTTTACATATTATTTTATATGATTATGTGTGTGCCACAAATATTAGTCATACACCAATGTTTGGTTCTCATGGACCATGTTCATTGATTCCTTTATGATTAAAGTCTTATAAACTGCCATAATTTATTCAATTAATCAAAATTGTGATATTAGATATAAATTTTATGGTTTTTAAACGATTTAATCATGTTATTATACCCTTACATTAATGTTATTTTTATGTTATCATTGACATATCCCATGTTTACCCTTATTGGGCATACGAGATCACCCTTTCTTATGGTTCCCTTCCCCAGGTGATGAAGAATGGTATTTTGTATATTATTTTTAAGGAGGGTTGTAGTTATGAATAACTTAGTGGGAGATGATGTGCTTCATCTATGTACTAGTTTTTTATGTATCCATGTTTCAAAAGTAACTACACCCATACATTTCTAGAATGGATCATTATGTCATGTAATGAATGTTCATCATTTATTATTTGATATATATATATATATATATATATCATGGGTAATAATAGTTATTATCAGATAACAGTTTTGTAAACCTTTGTAAACTAATACAACACAACATTAATTAGAACCTAATGGATAATTCAAAGTATATGATAATGTATTGGAATGTAGGTAAAGGATAGAGCAAGCTATTTTCAAGAAATCATATCCCATCCTAGATAATAAAAGTGGTTGTGGATCTGGAATAGGTATACTGAGTGGTAAGAATAAAAAAACAGACCAATTGGGATAACACTCTATTTTCACTAAGTACAAGAAAATGGGCCTTCCAATAGACCTAGTTTTAAATTCCCAAGAATTATGATTTGAAAATTGACTTACTATTTATGATCTGTGATAATGGATTTAAATACATGAGTACAATGGATAACCTATGTTAAACCTAGTATTTCATAGACTGAGAATTATCTGTCTTCATTTATACATCATATAAATTATTATTCTTCATTATGTAGTATTTCAATATGATTATTTTTTCTTGTAATATGATATGATGTTCTAGTGATTAAATAGAACTAGAAGGAATAATGTTTTCATAGAACGTGATGAACAACATGGTGGTTATAGGAAACCAAACAACATGACAACTTGAGGGAAAGAAAAATTGTGATTATGCCTCATAATATATCATGAAATATGATTAACAACATAATAATATTTGAGTTTCCTAACAATGAAAATAATAGGAAAAATGAATTTTATGGAAGTTTATGTGGTAAAGATCATGGAGGTAAAAAAGAAAATTTTCCTTCATTTCATGAATTTGGGGTGGAATGTAAGAACCTAGACCTTATTTTATGGTATGAGTATTATTTTATAGCGTTTTTTATGAAAAGAGGAGTTTTTGGAAATTTTAGGAGTACATGCCATGTACTTATAAGTACACGCCATGTTATCAGATGTTGTGGGTGACCATGTACTGGCCGTGTTACGGCTAAGTACAAGGCTATTTGGGGTGACCTAGATACTTCCTAAAGCGGAGGCCGGTTAAGGCATGTACACACTGTGTACATTAAAATAACACACCATGTAATTTTCTTTTTAATTTTTATATCAGACCGGGGTCGGGTCTAATCAATAGAAACCTATTCTTCTTGGTCTGTCACATCCAAGAGCTAACAAGACCTCCAATTCTTCTTCAATCCCCCGACCTACCATCTGTTCTCCAAATCGACCACTGTTGATTGCATTGGAATTGCCATAGTGAGTTCTTCCTTCTTCTTGAACCTCATCTCTGGTTTTCTTCTCCCTCATCAGATATCATTGGATGAACGTTTTGGATGTTTATGTAGATCTACCATGCTATAGGTTGATTCACGGTCTGACACTAGAGTATATTGATCTCACAACATCTAGGATGGTGGTTTGTGCCTTTCCATAGTTATCCATTTAATATTATGTGAAAAAGTTCCCAATACCCTAGAACGGGGTATTTCGTATTTGGGGATTTTAGCCTTGTTAAATCCTATTATGCCTTGTGTGCCTAAGTAGAGGTACTTTGATTGTGAATAGGGTTTTTTTACCTTTCTATGGACGTGTTTTCCCATGTTTTATGGATATTGACTGTTTATTCTAGCTTTTCCTGTTAGGATACATTGTTTTCCTTTCCTAGTATTGTTAGGACATAGTGATTTTATCTAACATGCTATGATATTTTGTAGATTGTTTAGAAAATTAGTTCTTGAGGTTTAATTTTGATTCCATATATCGTTTTGGATGATTTAATTACACATGGTTGTGGAAACCTGGTGTAGTATACCATAGAGAGAATGGACGCTGAGGGCTTCTCCAGAGTGTCTATTAACTTTTACATTGTGAAACCATAGGGGGTGGACTTTGTGCTCCCTCAGAGTGTCTGTAGTTCCACATTGCGAGACCACATGAGGAATTGGATGTTGAGTGTTACTCAATGTGTCAATAGTTATCGACATGAGACCACATGGGTAATTGATAATGAGTGCTTCCTCAGAGAGTCACTGCTAAAGCTGAACCAGAGTGGTTAGACTGTGAGTACTTCCAAGAGGGATTCTTGTGTTGATTTGCTTGAACCAGAGGGGTTAGGTTTTCAGTACATCCCAGAGGGTTACCTGTTTTTGATTAGATACTTACTTGATATATGAAAATTAAAGAAATTGAAACTGTAGGATTGGTTTACTTTTGAGTACTTCCATGTTTACTACTTCTTTATGCTCATTTCTTGCCATATATATTCACTGACTGTTAGGAACATATATTTGGGTGGTTTCTTACTAGGACTCATCTAACACCCTATTTGGGTCATGATTTTGGGACCAAATAGATTATATTGGTGTAGGTATAGATAAGGTCAAGCGCCATTCTATGTTAGGTACTTGACTATTGTGGAGTTGGAGAGCATGGGACCAAGATTAGGCTTGCGATGCTTCAAGAGTTTATTTGTTTTCTTTGTAGTTTGTTTTAGTACTATATTCCTGCATTGTGACTTGTTTGGCCTTTTCCCTAGAAATATGTATCATGCATCATTTATATATGTGATCTTGTTGTTTATTACATTCAGTATTCTGTTGTTTACTTATTTCATGTTATTACTACTTCTGCTATTGTTATCTATTTATTTCCCCTGCAATACTCTGATAATGAGGTCATAGTTTCACCACTATCACACTCAATGCCCTCACTGCTAGTCGGAATCCTCTGGTGTTTTGGGTAATTCTTTTGAGGTGATGTGACCAACCGGGTACGGGTAACCTCTGGGTGGTACACGGAACCAGGACGTTACAAAGTGGTATTAGAGCAGGTTCTTCTCTTCTTGACTTTCTGTTTGGACCCTATAGCTAGTAATAGGATAGAATAAGTACTTGGTAATAAGCTATTCCCGGGAGTAGCTAACCCATGTGTAGGTAAAATCAAATTTACCTCTTTTATTACAATTTTTATGGTTTTTCAATTATTACAGTTGATTTGATTTCACCGTGGGGTGATTCACAAGTTTTGTGCGGTTAACATTGATAATATTGAGGTTCTATTTCTGTTGCAACTCGATGAGATGGGGGTATTCCATATCATGAATCATATAGGCACTTGTTATAAATCACCAGTCATGCATTATTGCCATTCCATTAAGGGTACATTACTGATTGCACGATGTTGTGATATATGTTGTGTGAGATATGAATGATGTTGTGATAGATGCCTTGATAGAATACCCTCTATTTGATAGGGTATTGAATTGTGTAATGTTTCATTTTAATGAACACAAAACTTTGGTTATTTAGGTGTTATAGACTCTCATGGATCATAGTTTGGTGGATCATTACACTATTATGTTTGTTTATGACATGTATAAGATGTCAATCTTTGATTCGCGGGGAGTATATGCCCCCACATATCAGAATTTGGCACTTTAATGTTTGTTTCAGTGTTTTTATAGGATCTGGAGTAGTTTCTAAGGCTTACTATCTGAAAAAACCCAGAATACACGATGTGTATTGCTGAATACATTCCATGTATCCTTCAGTTCGAGAAGGAACTATTTTCCTTAAGTACACACTGTGTACTGTATGTACACGCCATGTAGTCTCTAACCTTGTCACTAGCTGTGTGGGAAAAAAAATGAGGTTGGGAATTCTTTGGTGGAACATGACGTATACCCGAAGTACATTCCTTGTTGTATAGACCGTGTGTCCACCCATTTGACTAACAACATGGATGGATAAAACTCAGGTTATACATGCCGTGCCAATATTGAACACTCTATGTAGTGTAACCCCTGTATTCAGCCGTGTAACGAACAACACAGGTTAGTGAAATCATTCTAGTACACACTGTGTCTACAATGAAAATGTCATGTAGTCTCTTTCTAGGAGAACTGTGTGGGTTAGTCATGTAGAAGAACTGAGAAAGGGAAAAAAGATAAAGGTACACGTCGTGTCCTAGGAGAACATGCTGTGTGTATGGAGAATTACACGGCTAGTTTTGCCAAGAGTAAATGCCCATGTGAAGGCTTAAAGGACCACACCGTGTAAGGGTCATACATGCTGTGTAACCATATTTTTAAGAACTTGAATGCCTTATTTATTCTATTCTTTTCTTGAACTTCTATGTTTAAGTCCTTGTTAATCTTGAGGTAAGGCGTGTGCTTGACCTGGCAGAGTCATGCCACTGTGACATCCTAAAGTTGTAAATGAGATAAAGGGAAGTGATCAGATACCGGACATGACTGATCAGGGACTACCAATATATCCTCTAGTTGTGCCCATCTTGGCGCCAACCGTTATTCCGGACATAGGTGTTGATGCACAGTTCTGAGAGGGATTCATGAGGTTCATGCAGACATTTTGAGGAGTACCACATCCTTCTTCGTCTATGGAAGAATTTACACAGGTTTTCCAGTAGCACCATCCTCCCACCTTCACAAGGGATGGAGGACCTCAGGGTGTAGAGTCATGGTTAGAGGCCATGATTTTGATCTCAAAGAATCTGGAGACACCTTGAGAGAGGAGGGTGAATCTCGCTACGTATATGCTTCAGGATTCCACCATAAGATGGTGGGATGTGATCTCACAGGCGGGAAACTAGTAGGTTATGACTTGAGATGAGTTCCATCATGCCTTCAAAAATTACTTCTGCCCGGAGACCTTGATGGTCGAATTATCCCGAGAGTTTATGAGTCTGGAGCAGGGTACTCTTTCAGTGATGGAGTATTCTTCTCGCTTCACAGATCTTTGGCACTTCACACCTATCCTAGGCGGTGATGAGTTATTCATGGCAAGGAAGTTTGAGGATGGTCTCAGGCATGATATATGATCTCAGGTGAACATATTAAGCATGAATTCCATCACCTCTATAGTCAACCAAGCATTGATCATGAAGTGAAATCTGAGGGATTATTGAGATGTGATCCAGGGAGGTTTAGCATCCAAAGTTGGTACCCATTCTACAGACAACAGGATGCGTTGTAAGGAGTCTATGCATGAGGATACAAGGAAGCATGATACTTATTCTGGTAGCTAGGTGGTGTGCTACCAGTGTAGAAAGAGTGGGAATACAAGGCTAAATTTCCTGAGAGACCCAGTGGACTTCCAATTTTTCGGAAAGATGGGTCATCTTTAGTGTTTCTGTCAGTTCTTCTCACCAAAATCTAGTGATAGGAGTTCTCCTATGACTCCACGTTCAAAAGTAGGACCACCAGTTTCTTATTAATTAGGGAACTAAAGTTATTCCAGCCGTTTAGGCTGAGGTGGAGTTCACAGCCGTGGTAGCCAGTCGGAAGGCTTTCAGCGACAACAAGTTGGATCAGCTCATGGTGGTCTGGTAGGGTTACAGGGCCGCAGTGCAGGTTAGACTTTTGCAGTAGACCAGACCCAGCAAGAGAAGGATCCCGAACCCTCTAAAGTTCGAGGTACGATCCTAGTTTCCTCAATTTTAGCTTCTACACTTTTCGATACAAGGGATTCCCATAGTTTCATATATTTTGCGGTTGTGGAGATCCTTGAGCTCTGTATCCTTTCTTATGTTGATGTATTGATGATGGACACTCCTTTGGTGATAAGACCGACTAGTGTATGACAATTCAAGGAGTGTCCTCTAGAGGTTTGTGGGTTTTAATTCTTATGGGACTACTATGTCTTAGAGATTACAAGAAATGATTTCATGCTTGGAATGTACTGGTTAGTTCCCCTCTAGGTTGTGGTTTATTTCTATCACCGTAGGGTGAGTTTCATGTCACTAAAGGGAAGATCGTTTCTTCATAAGGGAAAATGGGATGTCCAGGCGAGCAGGGGGGGACCCGAGCATCATGGGTTGGGAGGGGTTATAGCCCAAATTTCTAGTCTATATCTGGATGACCAGGGGACTTCACAGATGGAATTTCTTCCAGTGGTGGATCATTTTAGAGTTGTCTTTCCAGAGGACTTTTCAGGTTTTCCTACAGAGCAAGAGGTAGAATTTTCTATTGATCTTGTTCCAGGATTGGCACCAGTGTCCATTCCTCCTTATAGGATGGCTACACTTGAGATATAGGAGCACAAGAAGCAGTTAGAGGAGTTACAGGCTAAGGGTTTCATCCGACCCATTACTTCTTCTTGGGGTTTTCTTGTCCTGTTTACGAAGAAGGAAAACGGTACACTGGGAATTTGTGTGTATATAGAAAGTTAAATCAGTTTATTGTCAAGAACCGATATGCCATGATGAGGATTGATGATCTCTTTGATCATCTTCGAGGATCCCGAGTGTTCTCAAAGATTGACATGAGATCCGGTTAGCATCAGTTGCACATTATACCATCATATATACCTCTTATTTATTTTTTGAGTAGGTATGGTCTATTTGATTATGTGGTTATGTCATTTGGTATCATGAACACGCCAGAAATTTTCATGGAATTGATGAACTGAGTGTTCCATCCATACTTGGATTCTTTCCCGGTAGTCTTCGTGGATGATATCTTGGTGTACTATCACACTCAACACGACCATGCCGCACATCTTGAGATTGTTTTGAGCACACTGATAGAGCATTAGTTATGTGCTAAGCTCCCAAAATTCCACTTTTGGATGGACCAAATTCACTTCCTGGGTCATGTTATCTTAGAGACAAGAGCATCATTAGGCCTATAGAAAGTTAGAGTAGTAGTTTTTTGGGAGCATCCGAAGAATGTCTTTGACGTATGGAGTTTTCTAGGACTGGGTGGTTACTAAAAAAGTTTCATACAGGTCTTTTCATGCTTAACAATTCCATTGACGTGGCTCACTAAGAAGGGGGCAAAGTACTTGTGGGTATATTTTTGTGAGTCAGCCTTTCAGAAGTTGAAAGGGAGGTTGAATTAATCACCAATACTAGTATTTACAAATCCAAGAAAGATCTATACTATGTACTATGATGCATCAAGCATCGAGCTGGTAGCAGTTCTTGTGTAGGAGGAAGGATTCGTTGCGTACATGTCTCGGTAGTGGAGGCCACATGAGAAGAATTACCCGATGTACGATCTCTAGTTGGCTGCAGTTGTTCATGATTTACGTTGTTAGAGACATTTTCAATTGGGAGAGAATTTTGTGGTTTTCACTGACCAGAAAAGTCTCAAGTATATCTTCACTCAGTGTGAAATGAACATGAGACAAAAAATTGCGGGTTGAGTACTTTATGAACTTTGACTTTGAGCTTTCCTAGACACATGGGAGAGGCAAAACTATGCCTGATGTTTTGAATAGGAGGACACAAATATAGGTAGTTCAGGAGGCTAGTAGTGAGTGGCGGCTTATGCCTATATTCTTTAAGATGCATTTGGAGGTTCACGACAGACTGGGAAAGACAATTATTTCTTCTGTAGCTGTTACCTCTACTCTACTTGGTCAAGTGAGAATGAGGAAACTGTTAGATTCAGAAGGCCTAGTCCTATGGGAGACAGTGTCAGGAGAGGACCCTATTTCTAGATGCACCATCAGCGAGGATGAGATCTTGCATTTTCCTGGGCGCGTATGGGTGTCAACAGACATATGAGAGGAGCTGATGTGGGACTTTCATTCCTCAGTTTGGGCAGTTCAACATGGTGTCACCAAGATATATCGAGATCTACACCATCAGTATTTGTGGCCAGGCATGGAGAGAGATGTTGCTAGGTTTTTCATGAGGTGTTCCACCTATAATCAAGTGAAGGTGGAGCATAAACAACAATCTGGGATTTTTTAGTATTTAACCATTCTCGAGTGGAAGTGGAATGATGTCGCGATAGACTTCGTAATAGGTCTACTGAGGTTGCCTCGAGGGAATGATGCAATATGGGTTGTCATTGACAGACTCATGAAGGTTGCACACTTCTTGCCGATCAAGGAGACCTTCGGTTTTGAAGAGATGGGAATGCTATACATCTGAGAGATTATACGTCTACATGGGGTTCCACACACTATCATTTCAGACAGGGATTCCCGTTTTAATTCTCAAGTCTGGTAGGGACTACATAGGGATTTGGGTACCCAGGTAATTCTGAGTACAACTTTCCATACCTAGATAGATGGCCAATCCGAGCATACGATTCAGGTTCTATATAACATGCTTCGATCATGAGTCCTAGATTTTTGAGGTTCTTGGGAGAAAAATATACCTCTTGTGGAGTTTTCATACAATAATAGTTACCAAGGAACTATCTAGATGACACCTTATGAGGATTTGTATGGTAGGCCATACTGATCACCCCTATGTTGGCTGGAAGCAGGAGAGGTAGCTATGTAAGGACTTAATCTTGTCTTGGAGACTACAAAGCAGATATAGTTGATTTAGAAGAATATGGCTACTGCATAGTCATAAAAAATGTCTTATGATGATCGACAGAGACGACCTCTAGAGTTCGAGGTCCGAGATCAGGTTTTCCTGCATGTCACACCGAGGTTGCGACACAAGAGGATTAAGAGACAGGGTAAGCTTTTGACGAGGTATATTAGGCCATTTGAGGTTTTGAAATGGGTCAGTCTGGTTGCCTATCGGCTGTAGTTACCTTAGAGGTACCAGACTATTCATGACGTCTTCCATGTTTCTCAGTTGCGGAATTACTTATCAGACCCGTCTCATGTTTTCCAACCCAAGGAGGTTAAGCTGGAGGTAGATGCATCATTTGAGGAGAATATTATCCAGATTATTGATCACAGTGCATGGGTCCTCTATTTACGGTCTGTTCCTCTAGTACAAGTTCTATGGAAGCACGTGCGAGTACAAGATGAGACTTGGGAGAGGGAGGCCGATGTATGATCGCAGTGGCCGGAGCTATTCAAGTATTCTTATTCTACGCTGCCATGCTAGAGAAATTCAGGTATGAATTTATTTAAGTGGTGAAGTTTTTAAGAACCCATACCTTCTTTTTGGGTATGAGTTTTCTTTTCTATCATTTTTGAGGAAAATTGGAGTTTTCAGAAATTTCAGAAGTACACGCTATATACTTATAAGTACCCTCCGTGTACTCGGTTGCTACGGGTGACCCTGTACTGGCCGTGTAATGGCCAAGTACATGGCCATATGGAGTCACCTAAAGACTGTCTAAATAGGATCCCGGTAAAGGCATTTACACGCCATGTACATTAAAAGAACATGCTATGTACTTTTCTTTTAAACTGTTATATCAGACCAAGGTCGCATCTAA
The DNA here is from genome assembly GCA_963277665.1 of Viscum album. Lineage (NCBI taxonomy): Eukaryota > Viridiplantae > Streptophyta > Magnoliopsida > Santalales > Viscaceae > Viscum > Viscum album. Next base: position 996,365,871 of record OY728147.1, read on the forward strand.
TCGACAAAAAACTCTTCTTCTAGGTTTGTCTAGTCCAAGAGTGAACGAGACCATTGATTCTTCTCCGAGCCCCCGACCCACCATCCATTCTCCGAATCGACCTCCATCGATTGCATTGGAATCACCACGATGAATTGTTTATTCTTCTTGAACCTCATCTATTGTTTTCTCCTCTCTCGTGAGATATAGTTGGTTGAACATTTTGGAAGTTTTTGTAGACCTACCATGTTCTAGGTTGATTCAAGGGCCGAAACCTGAGTATATCAATCTCACAATGTCGAGGTAGGTGGTTTGTGCATTTCTGTAGTTATTCTTTGAATATTATGTGCAAAAGTGCCCAATACCCTAGAACAAGGTGTCGCGTATTTAGGGATTTTAGCCCTGTTAATGTCTACTATGAATTTTGTGCTTAAGTAGAGGTTGTTTGATGGTGAATAGGGATATTTAACTTGCTATGGATGTGTTTTCCCATGTTATCTTGATATTGACCATTTGTTCTAGCTTTTTCTGTTAGGTTGCATTGTTTTATATTCCTAGTTTTCTTAGAATAGAGTGATTTTATATGACATGTTGTGATATTTTTTAGACTTTTTATCCAAGTAGTTATTGAGGTTTACATTGGATTCCATATATTTTTGTGCACGATTGACTTACATAGGTCTATGGGAACCAGGTGTAGTAGACCATTGGGAGAATGGATGCTGAGGGCTTCTCCAGAGTGTCTGTTTACTTTTACGTGGCGAGACCATAGGGGGGATGGACTTTGTGCTCCCTCAGAGTGTCTGTAGTTCCACGTTGCGAGACCACATAGGTAATTGGACATTAAGTGATTCCTAAGAGTGTCCACAGTTATCGATACGATACCCCAAGGTGAATTGACGGTGATTGATTCCCCAGATAGTCTTTGCTAAAGTTGAATCGAAGGGGTTAGACAGTGAGTACTTCCTAGAGGGTTTCTTATGTTAAATTGGTTGAACCAGAGGGGTTAGTCTATGATTACTTACAAGAGTGTTACTTGTTTTTTATTAGCTTCTTACTTGATATATGAAAATGAAATCAATTGAAATAGCAGGTTTTTTTACTTTTGAGTACTTCCTTGTTTACTGCTTCTCTCTGCTCATTGCCTTCTATATATACTCACTGACTCTTAGGCACAGATCTTTGGGTGGTTACCTACTGGGAATCATCTCAAACCCTATTTGGGTCATGATTTTGGGCCCAAAAATATTATATTTCTACCAGTATAGATAAGGTAAGATTCCCTTATATGCCAGGTACTTGACTGCTGTGGAGCTGGAGAGCATGTGACAAAGATGAGGCTTGCGATGATCCTAGAGTTTATTTGTCTTCTTTGTACTTTGGTTTAGTACTGTATTCCGGTATTGTGACATGTTTATATACTTTACTAGTTATATGTATCATGCATCATTTATATATGTTCTCTAGTTATTTATTACTTTCAGTCTTCCACATTTTACTTATTGCATGTTATTACTGATTTCACTATTTGTTATCTGTTTATTTCCACTGTAATAATTTTCCAATGAGGTCATAGTTTCCCCACCATCACACCCAATGCCTTCACTTCTAGTTGGTATCCTCTGGAGTTTGGGGAAATGCGCTTGAGGCCATGTGATCAACCTTGTATGGGGCACCTCTGGGTGGAACCTGGAACCAGGATGTTACATGGAAACCCTAGAATAATATATCAATTTAATGGGAATTTTTTTCTACGATAAAATAAATGGTATATATCAATGGATCCCTAAATAATTTTATGTCTCATATGTGAGTAATTTGGGAATTTATCCAAGTAAATGTCCTAGAATAAGGTTTATTACCTAGACCAAAGAAAAACTATGTTATCCAATTGTTTATGTAAAAGGATTGATGTGTTTATTTATTGGTTTTAATGAAATATATAGTATAAGTATTTTTAATAATGTTATATTGGTTATATGTATCTTGAAACATATAATAATTGTTTTAATTTTGGATGAATTTGTGTATTCATGTTAGATTAAAATGAGAGGTATGGATACCACTGTGATTTTATGTGTTCAAGGTGGATCATATTTTTAATGTAATAGACATAACTTTTTTAGTTTTATGTTATTTTATTTAAAAGTTAATATTAAATTTTTGGAGATATTTTGTTGGTATAGGACATATGTAACCCTTAAATTCAACATGAAGTACCATTTGAGAAGATTTCACTTTCCATAAGTTTAATGGTATTTATAACCATCAATTTTTATATGATATTTGATGATATAGGTAATTTTCTAGGACATTTATCATATTCATGGGGAAGTTATACAATTATGATAAGATAGTTTTATTAAAATGAACAACCAATCACATCATAAAATGACGTGGGGCTTGAACCCAGCTGCTAAGGGTGATAAGGGTGAAATAACTAACATGTGCCTATAGGATGTCTGGGTTAGTATGTATTTTTTAATGATAACGAAAATAATGATTATGCCTTTTTTGAATATATGTATTATCTGAGAGATAACCATAAGATTGAAAAATTATTCGGTGATTAATTTCAATTTTTAATATTTTTTCTCTTTTGATAACCTTTTATGATTAATGGAAAAAAAAATTATGGTATTTTAATTTAGTAAAAGTAGATGTTTTATCTTTTGGAATAATATATTATTTTAATTTATCCTATTATGATTTATTAGTTTTAAGTAAATGATTATCATCTGATGGAGATTACATGGTTATGGAGTAATTTGGTTTGGTATGATACATTAAGGGTCATGAATTTTATATTGATAAAATTGATAATTTTTTATGATTAAGGAATATTAATTTATGGGCGTTGTTATTGATGATTTGTTTATTAATATAGTATTTATTATTGTGATGGTTTATTAATTTTTAGAAATACATTGTGCTAATCATAGTGGTTTTTATTAATTTATAAAGACAATATGAAGTGATTGTTATCCTATTGTTGAAAATTTAATCAAATAGAAGGTAATTTTAGAGTTGGATTAATAATAAATTCATAATTAATATTAATTTATGGGAGTATGAACTGAAGTGTAAATCCATCAATGAAAAACCAAGGGGTGAAATTAATCTTATGAAATGAATATATTATCAGTAAGTATATTTTATAGTGTTCTATATAGGACAGTAAAAGAATCCAAAATATTTGGGAAAGTGATATTAAAATGAAAATATTATCATATTACATCAATTTTTATGAATCAAATATTTTTTCACCCATAACATATTTATGTCTTTTCCATTATCAATACTATTCTTATCATGTTCACTATTACTCACTTTTTTCCATGGGTGTTATTTTTCTCCTCTATGTCCATATTTTCATTTAATTTTCTCATATTTTGAACTTAATTTTGTTTTATTGTATAATAATTTTATATTTATCTTTCCTTCTTTTTATGTGGATATCTTTTAAACTAGTTTTACAATATGGTCTTTCTAAAATGTTATTTTAAAATAAAAATCCCTTGATTCTAGAGCAGAAGTTCAAATTGTGAGGAAAATGTTTATTAAATGTGGGAGAATTTAATACCAAGATATTTTATGAAGTATTTTTTTCAAATAAATTTATTTTATTAATTACATATGTTTCACACAACATGGATTTCTAACAAACCGTTATATACTATTAAAATATTAATATTTAATATCAAAGTTGTTGCCTAGCTATTGGATTGCTGGGTATGAAAATGAAGATATAAATTTTTAGAAACTTATTGTTAATATATGTATAAAAGTAATCTTTTGATTATATATTGATTAAAAATTAAAATAAAAACAATTTTATTCTAAAATAAAATATTTTGCAAAAAAATTGTCTTTATCCACTCATTATGATTTTATCATATTAAATTAAATTAGTCACTATTGGTAAAATATTTTATTTAAATTTCTGTGTTATGTATTAAATAATATTTTTCATCATACTTGAAATATTTTTTTCTTGTTATGGGATAAAAATAAATAACGTTTTATGCTTAAAAATGTATTTTTCTGAAAATATTTTTTTATATTTTCAAAATATAATTAAAAATTAATTTTTTTTCCAATTTTTGAAAATTTATTACAAAAAAGACTTTATTTTTTAAATAAAAACGTAAAAATTATATTAGTGTGATTATTTTTATAATTTTAAAAATAGATTAATTTTTGATTAAAAAATAAAAAATCATGATTTTAAAAAATAATCTTTGTGTTAAAATAATTTTTAAAACTAAAATATTTTTTAAAATGCTTTCAATGGTTCATTAGATAAATTATATTAAGACTAATTAACTTTATATCACTAGAATCGAATTCATTGTGAATTTTTAAATACAACATTTTATACTTATGAAAAAAATTATTTTGAAACCCATTTGTTCACCACATCTCTAGGTTTAGTTTTAATTTGAACTCTACCAATGATGTGAGTTGAATTTTTTAAAATGGATTTTAATTTTCAACCAATAAAAATTCATATTATACAATAAGGTCAACTTATTTTCTTCTCATAATGAATATTACAAATAGTAAAATTTTAATATTGTGTTTAATGTTAAATTGTGTTTAACAGGGGTTAAACTAAATATTTAAGGGTTAAAATGACCTAAATATTATTCTAATTGTAATTTTATATCCATATTTCAAATATATATCATCTAAAATTTTAGAATAATAAATTTTGGTTCCTTGTTAACGTGTAAAAACATGGGTATAACATTTTCATTTAAAAAATGCCATATGTGTCCTCTACCTCACATATAAAAGGGCACCCCCTATCCTCTCATCTTAAAAGTAACATAGAATTTTTTTAGCTAATACTTACCCAAATATCTTAATTTATTATGTCCCCATTTTCTATAGTAGATATTTTTTTTGGAAAACCTCATAAAAATTATTTTGGTGCTGACCTAAGGAGGTAGTCTGAAGAAGTTGTATCATTCTTAACCGTACGTTTTGTTTCTTCTAAAACCTACATAAAATATTATTTAACTCTATTGATATTATAAAATTTAAATAAATAATATAATAAGATATTATTAGTTTAATTTCATAACCTATGTCTATCTCCTCCATCAAAATGAAAATGAAAATGTAGATCATGTGAATGGATGACTAAAAATTCACAAACTCATGTAATTATTTTTCCATCAACAACTCTCATTGATGGATATAATGATGGTTTAAATTTTTATATATATTTTTTATAAAATAATTATACTCCTATAACAGTAATATGACATATAAGTTTTCAACTTATGATATTTTGTTTAATGATAGCATCGCTCATGCGTATGTGTGGATTACAACCTCTACAAAGAGATGTGATTAAGTTTACATTTTATATTGACATGGGGTTTAATAAGTATGAATTTATAGATTTAATATGATAAAAATTAAATAAAAAATGTTCAAGAAAGGTGAAATATTATTTACCCTTCTTTTCTTCATTCTATCGAATTAATAAAAACAGTGCTCATGCATACATTGGGCCCAACATATCCATAAATGGTGTAATTCATTTTCCATATCACACTTCAATCGACTAATATAAAAATATTTATAAAAAATATATTTTATAATTATATAATTTATAAAATTATTGATATAATGGAACCATGAAAAACATAAAACTACCCAAACCATCCAACCAAAACATACATGAAAAATTAAGAAGTTATCACCTAAACAATGCTTTTATTGATGAGTTGTTATTAAATGGGTGATAAAATTTGATATGTAATTAGTATATTATTGGATATATATTATTATTGTTCTATAATATATTTATAATAAAAAAGTTTTTATTATATATTATTTTAAAACACAAATGAAAGAATTCTGACCTATGGTAAGGGATTTGTAGCCTATATTATATTTCTGAGAGATCTATTCCATATTCCCTACTCATTTAATTTTTGTGGTGTATATAATACCCATTTGACTTGTTATTTCATGAATCTATTTATTTTTATGATATTTTAGTTTTCATTCAATTTTATTCTTTATGGGGGTAAATGATTTAAATGCTTCCAATGATACCATCCTTATTCTTTCCATGGAGGGTTTATGTTTATGATAAAAATATTTTTATGAAACTTATCACATTTCTATGCATTATTCTATGATTAAATTATTAATTCAATATAAAATACATTTCTTTACCATGGGTTATGATATGATTTAATATTTATTAAACCCTTTTATTTTCATTTGTTTAGATATTACAATTATTGATGATCTTCTAGAAAACATATATAAGATATCTATTTTGTGATGGGTGGGTCTGGAATTATAAATCTCTCCATTACATTGGTAAATGATGGATATCTCATGAGATAAAAAAGATAATAATAAGGTGTGAAACAGGTTCCACATATGACTCTATCCACTTTTAATGTCTTGGGAATGAAATATGACTACTATAATGGTTTGGGGAGTGAACCCATTCAACTATGATATTCATAGAAATAATCCCTGACTAATAATGACATTATTTTTTTTGTTCATATATGTATGGAAAAAAACTATGTGTTTTTTGAAATGTTATTCTCTCATGTATTATGTTCTTTGAAAAAAATATATTTGTATCTTATGAGATTCCATCATTTATGAAAAGAATAAATATTATGTTCTATGATATGAAGGGTATGGTTTTTAATTTATATTGTCATGTTCTCATATCCTTTCTCTCATGTTTTTTCAATATCCCCCTTTTTTACCATTACAGATAATTTGAGCTCACCCTTTCTTATTATTCCCTTACCCAAATTATGAAGAATGGTTTTATGTAAGATATATTTAATAATGTTTACAATTAAGAGTAACATAGTGAGAGAAAATGTAGTTCAATTCTGAACCATTTTTCTACATATTCAAGCTTCGAACGACAATAGGCCTATAGGATTTTTGTGTCGGCTGTTATGTGATGTAGTTAATATTAATTTATGAAGATGTAATATATATGTATGAAATGTTTTGGTCACTATAATATTATCATGATTGAACTTTTTCCAAGAGATCGGGTTTTATTATTTACCTCTTGTTGTTTTCAATTTAAAGGTATATTGAGGTTATGATTGTCATGATGATTTATTACCATCCAAGTGTTTAGGGAGAAATAGAAATACTGAAGAATTAAAATCCACCCATTAAGGTCATGAAAATTCACCTCGAGAAATTCATAGATAATTTTCATATAAGAGGAATCCAACATGTATTTAAAATAATTAAAAATAATGGGGTACATATATTTAAAATTAAAATGAGGTGATGACATAGAGGAAACCCATGTACATTTCCCCATGAGATTTCATCATGATGTAGTAGTTTTCAATAGATTTTTATGTCTATAAGGTATCATAAGACTCTAAAGTGTTTACCATATACCCCTTATGAGACCCTGCATCCTTCATTATAGAGAATAACATGCATAAAATAAATTTTCCAATAAGTAATGTTGTATTTGACTATAGAATACTGTGGAATATTCCATAATTTTCAACACCACCAAAAAATTATAGACATGGTCTGATATACTATAGAGTAACATAGTATAATTATTTCACATGGTCCCATAGTTTCATAACGTGAACTACTGGTTAAAGTTAAAAGTTCATCAACCCCATAACATACCACAAAATTTATTTCACGGTATTTAATCAGGGAGAAATTTGAAAACAATTTTTACTAAAAAAAATTAAACTCTAGTAGCATAGACATGAAAAAATGATGAATTTTTTTTAATGATTAGGATACAAAAAATTCAATTTTAAAACACTAATAACGGGAAATAGTTTTTATAAAAGTGTCCAAAGCCTTTAAAAAATAGTTGAAACCCTATATATGTTCCATATCTACCTCTTTCATCTATTCTTGTGTACCTTCCTCTCTTTTCTAAAAAGAGTTTGTGGGTGATCATTATAGTGATTGGGACTTGGTAAAACCTTTTGAACCCAAACATTTTTATTCTTTATCATACTAAATTCCCCATTTTTCCTCTTATCATACTCCCATCATTCCCTAAACTATCCGACCAATTTTTTCAAACAATATTTCTTCCTTCATAACATCAAATTTTTTACTCTTCATAAAACCCACTTCCATAACCATTCAACGCTATTTTTGTTTTTATTTTACAATTTTGAGCTAAAAATGTGTGCGGTAACCATATCCTACACCCAAAATCCCATACATAATGAATTATAAAACCTCAATACCTTCCCTTGGTTATGAGGCCTCACATTCATCTATCCAGTCAGCTATACTTTCTCCCCATGCATAAAAAAACCTCCACCCAAGCCTTAATAATTCAAAAAACCTATGACCAATAAAAATCCCCATTGAAAATCCAATCCAACTCATAATCAAAATGGATCACCGACTAAGAAAACTACATCCTTTAAAAATAAACACTCTACCACTACACCTGAACCTACCTAGTCACAAATTGTCTCTGAACCCCAATCCACCTCTCAGCCTCAACCAACTATCCTTTCCCAAAAATCTTTTGTCAAGGACGAATAATGGATACCCAAAAGTTCCAATTACGTTGATATAGCGATGATAAAATTACTAAAAATATGGAGATAATATTGAATGAGAATATTCAAAAAAATAGGACATTGGATTTAGTAGTGATTATAGATATTTGGATGGAGGTAACATTTATCAAGGAACTGAAAGTAGTTATCCTAGATTCCATCCTTCGAGTTAGGGAGGTTTCAATTCATCTGTTTATGATTCAATTTTTTTATACTATAACTTAGTGTAGAAGTCCTTTCCTCTCAGGTAGGATGATAAATGTTGATATTGGCACTTTAAGAGTTTGGATTTGGTTTTATCATTTATAATAATGTATTTATAGAGACTCTTTATTATGAATCATTTGAACCGAAGTTTTATAGTGCTCTTGTGTAATAAAATTTTATTTTTTTAGTAGTTTTTTGAGATAAAAATTCTTTTGAAATGAAACCCAATAGTTCAAAGTAGAATATAATAACCCTATACTAGATTCACTGAGTTACTTCTCACACATGGTTAGCCATGGCGGGATCATAGTTCTTGGATATCTAGTTGTATGTTATCATCCTTGATTCACTTTATATCCCAAGTAAACAAAAAAATTTAAGAAAATTTGCAGTGTAATTTGAGGGAAACATGGAAAAAAGGACCCCAATGTGTAGGATATTTATCCCTCACTTCACAAAGCATTTAATTATTTTTAACACTACTTGGACCCTAAAATATATTTATAAAATGGAATTTATTGATCTCCAATTTTTATAAATTATGAGGATTACTTCAAAATATGATAAAAATTATAAATGGATGGTAGAATAAGCTGTTTATTCCAAGAATATTGAGGTAGATGAAAACTATTCTCAGGATAGTTCCAAACTTATTGATCCTCTATCCAGATCCTATCATGACTTGGTCCATCTACAAATCAAAACTATTTTCTAGGGGGACTAAACTCAATTTTTTGTTGATGTGTTTCATTTTATATTAACTATACTATAACATATTTTTTAAATCTTGTTGATTAATTAATATGAACTAAAAATTACACCATAGTCATCTAGAGAACCACCTCCACAAAACTCAACCTCAATTCCCCCAACATTTACTTCCAACACCTTATAAAATGTTACACAAAAGAGTCCCCCTAAATTTCTCCATGGTCACACCACCCACATGACATCATGTTAGGCCACACCTCTAATAGAACCTACCATACCCATGAATCATAGTTGAAAATCATATATAGATATTGATAAATAATGAAAGAGGAAGAGAGTAGTAGATAAAACTCAATGTGGTCTCATTTATTGTTCAGTGTGCCTAGTATATGGATACTACTTATATTTATAAGAATCCTAAAAATGTAGCTCCTATGAAACAAATATACGTTCTGTATTATTTGTTTTTTGGTATGATAGTCCCATTGACCTCATTATAGATGGTTTCTTTTACTAATATTCAATTCCACACATTATCTAGCTATCAGGGGGGGGGGGTAAGTGTCATTTTTAAGAGACCATTAACCAAGTGGAGGATTATTAGGTTACCCTTCCCCCTACCAATGAAATGTTCTCTAAATTTTTAGTCCAAAATGTTTATGTTCTAGAATTATTAATTCATATTTTGATTAATATGTTATTTTACATACTACTCATCGTAAATTATGAGGAATTTTTTTTAGATCTTGATTTTTTCTAACACTTATATTATTATAATTTGTTGGTGAAAATAATTTCGTAGTGTATCCTTTATAATTTGATGTTACAAGACCACATTAAATCATCAATTGTTTTTAGAGATAATTTAAAAATAAATTTTTTACTCATTACCTTAACATTTTCTAATGATTCATGATCTTTCATATCTCTTTCCATTCTATTAAAAGTCATGAAAAATATATCATTCTAGTGTATTGGAGACCAAAAAATTCCCCATTTCAATTATTCCCTTGAGTTACTGTTGTAGAATATCCCACTAAGTCCAACAAGGATGAAAATAAGGGATGTGTGACACTATAATATCACCCCAATTAGATAGGGGATGGTAAATAGTTTATAGTAATAATATCCCACAAATATGTGCCCTTATCATATTGTTCATGAACAAATACAAGCATCTCGAACCACCAATAAAATACAAGAAATGTAAAGGTATAACTAATATAAAAAATCATGCATACTAAAAAATACCACATAAGAGTAGGTCACATCTATGATAAAGAAAAAAATAAAAAATATAAGACCACTAAAGCTATAAAAGAGTCCAACCTATATGAAATTATGGGGATTCTACCAAATACAACTCATGGAACCAACTTTGGTTTGTCTAGCCCATCTATACTACACATGCTCATAATATTCATAGGAATCCATTGAAATTACTATATTCTATATAAGACTTGATATGTTATTATAGATAACATATAGGTATGAGTATAAAAATATAAAATAGAACTCCTCAGAATCACTAAACATAAATCAATAGGAGATATTTCATCTGAAAAAACACAATGGTATATCAGTCAGAGAATGAGAAAATGACTATAATATTTAGAAAATATTGATATACTCTAGATAGAAATAATTTATCCAAATAGGGTCCTAACAATATAGTCATCCAAGTATTCTTTTCAATTTTTTAAGGTAATTAATATCTACAAAAACTCAATTATAATTTCTTTCAAACAATTATTGAACTCATCTTAGTGTCCATGCTCATTGGGCCTTACCATGTTGAATTACGTGTTAGAAAGAACAAGATAACAACACATATATAGGGGATCACACACATTGATAATGTGGGATAGATGACCCTAACTAGATTAATATACTAGATATGGGATCATATTATTATGTATGTTGGTCACGTGATTCATGACCCTACATAGGTATAATTAAGGGAATGAAGATCTATCCACCCCCAGACCACATTTAAGGATACATGATATAATGTGTGGGAGGTATATTACATGTAATACTCTAGCAAAGATGCCGCATTAAATCATTAGTTAAGCAGAATGGGGAAACTCTTCTTGGAGTAAGGGAAGACACCCACACTAAACCTGATATTGGTAATTTACCCAATAGTACTTATACATACTGAAGAGAAAAGGGTTTCCACTTTCCATTTCTAATTTACACAGGGTGAATTGGATGTACATGGAATTTCATTCCAAACAATGGCCTAATAAATACTATAGATTTTATCCTTCCTATGACTCTATATTCATTCCCATGTACAATAGTCATTCTCATGTAAGCTGGTCATTCCCATGTACCTTGATGTTCTAGATTTCTCGAGCCATGCCCATTTAACAAGGTTATGCCTGTGTTCCTAGTTTATTCCATGTACATATACTCCTAGGGTAAATGTTGGGATACCTACCTTAGGTTACACTATTTTTGGACACATCACATAGATTTTGATATTTTTCTCTTTATATAAACACTAGATATTATTGTTAATGGAGTACACTGTGTGTTTTCTTCTAAAGTACATGCCAAATATGCTATAAAATTCAAGATATCCATGAAGTATTCATGCCAATAAACCATTAATCTACCAAATGTTTTTCACCACATATCTCACCCATTTAACACATATATAGGCTTGAATAACACTTATCGTTATCAGTTTCCATATTCTATCCACCCATTCTATCAGTAATCAATTGATGATGATCTGTGTGTCCAAAAATCCAAAACTATGGACTGACTTCATCAAATACACCATAGAATGAACCATATTCATCATTATCATTCATAAATAAATCTATATTTACAAAACATTATTCTATAGTAATAATCAATTTCTCTATACAATTATTGTGTAATGATAATTTAGTGGGTATTATTCAAACCGCTGACCAAATGGAATGCTCTAATGGACTCCTGGAGAACTAGGGGAGAAAAAAAATAATAACCTGTTAATAATGTTTAGGTTATCCATATTTTTTTTTCATAGAGGATAATAATTAAGAGGATAGTGAGGGATAATAAAAAATTAAAATCAATTACTAATTGTAAGATGATAAAACAAGAACTAAAAATCAACAAGTGACCTATTAGAAGGATTGATTTGAGTTCATCATGGAATTAAAAAATATCAGATTATACTAGAATAAAAACTACCTACCACGAGATATGATTAATTGATGATGGGTAATTATTATACTTTATTTTCATTAGGGAGATCCTTAAACACTTTAGGTGAGTATAATTCCATGAAAAAATGATCAGTTCCTAGTGATTATTTTTTCATTGGTCAAAATATCTTCTCTTGGTACCCTCTAAAATCACTAGGGTTATGAATATAACCATAGTGTTTTTCTATAATAGGGTATATATATATAAGAGATTAGGTAATGGAAATTAAATAACAAAAAAATAGATTTACTTATTTTATTTTATTATTTTTCCACAACATCACCCAAATGAACCACCTGATGCAAATAAATATTATGTTTAACCATGGATAAAACCCACTTTCTAGAATCAAAAAATGTCTCAATTATCTCATCTGAGGCACTATTTCAGTGTTATTCCATTATTTTTAGAAATGTTTGTGTGTCTGATACAATATATTTGATATTTTAATTATATTCTCAATGAGTGTCTATGAGCCTTAAAATCTCACTCTAACATAGCTCCTACCACCATAATTATTAAATAATATTTTCAGAATATGTATAAGGAAACAAAAATTGTGGTCATATTCTCAAAATCACAGTGTTTTTATTCATAAAATTTAAAAACCCAACTCAAAAATATATGGGTACTTGAATCTCATAATGTTCTCTTATGCTCAGGTGTTATCCTAAAAATTATCCAACTTCCATTAGAAAAAACCATTGAAATAACTTATCCATGAAGGATCTTCCCATTCCAGTACTCGATCTCTACTAGGAACTCTATAATGGTATATCCATCCTTTATGTATAAATCATCATAGTCGATAAAATGAGATGGTATGTACACATACCTCTATAGATATGAAACATGGAAGACACCACCAACTAAATCCAACTATGGCAGTTTGGATAAGTAGTAAACCACATCACTAACACCACTTCGTATCTTGAAAGGGCATATGAATATCAGTGATAACATTATTCCACATCCAAATCCCTATAATCCACTCATTCAGTACACCAATTTTCTGGTATATAACCCTAAATTTGTGATTTTTGTATTTATATAGTATAAGGGTAAAGTATGGGAGTGTTGGGTGAACTTTCAATAATTTTTTACGGGAAAACGGGATGGACATGGGCTGCGCACGGTTTGTCTAAACCATGTAGAAATTCTATGATAAATTGTGCGTAGTAGCAGTTTTGAGGTAGTAGCTTCTGCAAAGTCTGTGAATGGTAAGGGAGAATATGTGAGGAGGTCTTGTAAGGGTTTTCATAAGATATTATCTAATGTATGGTTAGTTCATGATTTGTCTAACTTTGTGAACTAACTGTGCAAATAGTTAAAGTTGGATCTTAAAAAATAGGATCTCAGTTGTTTTTCATATAACACCTTTATTTTTCCTTCTAGGTAGTCCAAAATTATGATTCTTCTCCATTAAAGGTAGGATAATCTATCCTAAGGGATTTGGAATCAATACAGATCCCTCCCTTAGTATTTTTAATCATGATTCTTTCAGTAAGTGTTGTTCTTCACCATTATTGTCACGTTCTCATAGATATACGTAGATACACTTTTTCCAACCTCTTGGTTTCTCAGATTGAGAACCATTATTGGTAGATATTATATATTGGATAAAAAATATTATTATATTTGGTCTTTTTGTTGGTAGGAGAATATATCTAAAGTGGTTTCATGGAGATTCAATACAGTTTTCTTGAGTGTTCTTCGTCCATTTTTGGTTTTCATTAAAACAGTTGAGGTAGATGGATTCACCCTTGACTCTTCTTATCCGAAATAAATGGATGTTTTTCAAATTGATTTTTTTACTAAATTTGATTGTGAATTTATTACTTTATAATTTCTAGAAACCCTTTTTGGTGATGGTTTTGGAAAATCTAGAGCATTGGTTCTTTCGATTAAATTGTTCAATTATTGATTTTAAAATACAAATTTTAAAATAGGATTCCTCTAGAATAATGGTGAATGGATTTGATAAAAAGGTTTTTGATAAAGGGAATGATTATTGTGAACTTAAAAGGGTGATTGGAATTGGTTTTCTTAAATTGGTTTAAATAAAATAATGGGTTTATTGAAATGTTTTTAAATGGTTATTTGAAATGGTTTTGTCATAATATTGGTGTAGGTATATAACATATTTATAAGGACTAGTTGGAATATGACCTTTTTTTCTGTGTTAAAGGTGTAATGGAATATAGGGTATAATTATCATGTGATGATATGGTATGATGACAAGACACCGCTCATGAGTATGGAACTATCATAATGAAGGATGCAAGGTTGGGTGTGTGTGAGGAAGTGGAATGGAATGATTATACCAAAATGATATTGAAAAATGGTTTCAATGGTTTTTTGTTTATTTTTTTTGGAATTATGTCTTTCTGGAAAATGGGTAAACATAGCAACTGTTTACATTTTGTTATAAATGGTTTTGGATCTTGTTTATTTTTAGTTATAAACCATTTTGGGGAATTGTTTTATATAAACTATTTTATATAAACTGATTTATATATATGTTTATAAATTTTATATCCTAGTGGAATGAGTAGGTAAGTATTTGGGGGAAAACCTACTGAGTTTTATACTCACCCCTGCATTATCACTTTGGTGATTTTACATATGCTATCTTTTGAGACTTGGGAACACTTAAGTATCACTCATTTTTAGCACCAAATTCTAATACTTGGGCTGTTTGGTGACGATGAAGCTAATATTTTGTCGAGTATGGAGTCTTGTTTTTGTATATTAGTTTATTAGTTTATTTTCTACTATTTACTTCGAAAGTTTCTTTGTCTTCCGTTGTAACATCCTTTGGTGTGGTTTTCATATAATGACGATGGTTGAGTTGTCTTGTTTTTATCATGCAAAATAGTTGTTGTTTGGTTATGTTTTTTTGGTTAGTGGTTTATTTCTTAAAATGGTAAATCATCCCCTAATTTCATTTGAAACCCTTCGGAATTTATTTCTAGCCATTGGGATCTTGGTGATGTTTATTAATGCCTAGTAATGATTCATTGTATTCTCAATCCAATGATGATAAATGGGTCATCAAAAATTGTATCAATTTGTTAAATCCAAAAGTTTGGTTGAGATAAGTGGAATCTTCTTGTTCCTTTCCCTTTGGAACAAGTAATCATCAATTTTCTTCGTATTGGAGTTGAATTCATTCTTATTTATTTTTTAGGTAATGATATCATAAAGGATTAGGATTTTTGAGAATTGAAATGTTAAGAATAAAAAGGAATAACTAACCTTTTTATGCTGAACTTCAAGTTACAAGAGATTTGGGTACATAAGTGTTTTGAAGAAACTTATAGGATCTTGGAATCTAATTGTCACGGGGTTAGATAATGAGACAAGCATGTCATGCATTGTAGAATAATTAATTCCCAGTAAGATTGCATATTTCATTTAGAGTAATGATTTATGATTTTGTGGGAAGGTGGATATTTTTAAAAAAAAACTATTGTTTGAAAATAAATGATTTTGAAAAGAAATTGGTTCATACATATTGAAATTGGTTTAATTTTAAAAATAAAGAATATTCTTTTTTTCAAAAAATGGTTACACCTGGAAGAAGTTGTTTTGGAATGAAATGATATGATAGTTGATGTGATAAAATTTAAAATGCTAAGCCATCTGTTTCTAGAGAGTGAGACATATATTTTTTGTTGTCTGTTAAACAAATGGTACCTGATACATGTTGTAGAAATCAACTGGAAGAAGATATGGAGAATGTGGTTGCACCTGATCAATGTGTGAACCAATAGCTGGTTCAAAGTACAGTTCAAATAATTTCCAGATTTGGACATAGGGAACCAGAGGGATGAGCCATGGAATGTGGATCATTCCATCTAGTTCATGAAAAAAAATACACCCATCTTTTGGTGTGATTCTGAAGCCAAAAAGGTGGAGGTGTGGATGAATCAGATGAATTGTAACTTTGATTTCATCGTCACACCATTAGAGTTGAAAGTCAAGTTGGCGACTTATATGCTATGGTATCTTTCATGTTACTGGTGGGATCTAGCGGTGTGAGCTAAACTAGATCAAGGACTTATTTTGGAGGATTTTCAGGAATTTTTTAACAATTAATTCAATCTGTACACATTCAGGATCCATAGAATGATATACTTCTTTATCCTGAAGCAGATAAATCTCTATTTCACTGAGTATGTGAAAAAATTCATGCATTTAGTATGCTTTTCACCAAAGATTCTGGCTAGTGCATCATTGAAGGCACACATCTTCGAATTTTTTATATCAAATGAGATTCACTCAAATATTATGGTGATTTGTATTAGGAATTATACAGAGATAGTGAACAGAGTGATAGTGGCTGAATGTGATATCTCAGGATCTGTGGGGGAAAGAAGTATGATGATACCTATGAGAAATGGTGGTAACTCTAATTCTTGGTGAAATAGGAAGAGGGACACATATTTCCAAGGTGGGAGTGGGATACAAAATTAGATGGCTAGATCAGTGAACCCTCCTCCACAACCAAAGAGCCAAGAAAGATGCTTCCAATGTGGTTCCTTTGACCACATGAAGAGAGATTGTACAAAACCACATAGATCATTCAATAACTTTAAAAATATGGGATATCTTAAGAGATATTGTCATAGTGCTCCAAGATTAGGTGCTCGAGACACTTCTAATGTGTCACATGAATCATTTGATTTGAACATTTGAGTATATCAGAATTAGTATCTTCAATAGAGAAGAGATAGGAATGGTGATTCTAGGAACACCATGAATCCCTAGTAAGGGAAATCTCAGCAAGGCAATAAGGAGTAGAGTGTAGCGATGAAGCAATTTTATGGAGTTGAGCATATGATAGTAGATGATTAGGCTGAAACATCTATGGTGAGAGTTATGATTCTATTGAATTTTACCCCTATGTAAGGGTTATTTGATATAGGTTCATATCATTCCTTTATTTATCCTCATGCTATTGATTTTCTAAGATTAATATCTGATATGATTCCTTCTATGGTGGAACTTTCAACTCATCTCAGTAAAGAGAATGTAGATTCTTCTTACGTAGAGAAAATTTTATAACTATTGATGGAGATAAGATGAAATGGGATTATTCGCATTAGATATGGATGTATTTGATGTAATCCTGGGTATGGATTGGTAGAAAATGTTGATGGATCACATAGAATATTATAAAAGGACAACTACCTTTTCAATGGAGAATGGCATGAATCATCTCTTTAAAGAGAAAAATTAGTATAGGAAGCTATAATGAGATCGTTGGCACCAGAAATGAGAAAGATATCTTACCAGTTGGTGGCATTAAAATTCATATCGATAGAAGAAATCAAGGATAACAGTTTTCTAATAGTTTTGGATCAATTTCCAAAGGTGTTTCCTAAAAACTTCTCAGGGTTAACACAAATAAGAGAAGTGGATTTTAATATTGATCTCCTTCTAGGGACTATTCTTATTTCTATTCATTAATATAGGATGGAATCAATAGATTTTAGGGAATTGAATGAGTAGTTGGAGGAGATGGAAATAAATGGTTTCATTCTGTCATGTACATCTCTACGGGAAACACCGGTCATGTTCATAAAGAATGTATACAGAACTCTTTGATTGTACATTGATTGTCATATGATTAACCAAGTTATTAGAAAGAACATATATCCACTTCTAGACATTGATGATCTATTTGATCAATTTAGGGGAGCCCAATGGTTCCAAAAAATTGACTTGTGATTAGAATATCATCAATTTCATGTTTGGAAGGAAGATATTCCAAAAAAACCTTTCAAAATTAGACATGGCCACTACAAATATATATTAATTCCTTTCAATCTCATGAATGCTCCAGCAGTCTTTATGGAATTGATGAATCAGATATTTCAGCAATATCTAGATTCTTTTTTGTGGTGTTTTTGGATGACATATTGTTGCATTCAAGGATAAAGACTGAGCATGAGAAACACATGGTGATATTTTTGGGAATCCTGAGAGACCACTGTTTATATGCCCAAATATCAATGTGTGATTTTTTGATACATGAGGTAGGCTTTCTTGGCCACATGATTTCTGAAAAAGGTGTTTTTGTGGATGTAGATATGATATAAGATATTATCTCTTGGAAACCCCTGAAGAATGTCTTTAAGATACATAGTTTTCTTGGTCTAGATGGTTCTTAACAATGATTTGTGCATGAATTATTATGACTAGTTTCGCTGATGAAGACATTGAAAAATAATAACATTCTATTATGATGGATTGATGAATTCCAAAAATCTTTTCAAGAGTTGGATGGTTGTCTTACATCATCACCTATATTGATTTTTCCAGAATTAGGGTAGGGGTATGTGGTGTACACTGATGCTTTGGGATTTGGATTAGTATGTGTTTTCATACAAGGATACCATGTAGTTTATTATGGTTCAAGGCAGTTGAGAGTGCATGAGAATAATTACCCAAAACATGATTTGAAGTTATCTTCGGTTGTCCATGCCTTGAAGAAATAGCGTCATTATCTCGTTGGTGAGAAATTTAATGTGTTACAGACCACAAAAACAAGAAACATATTTTATCACTACATGATTTCAATATGAGGTAATGGAGATGGATGAAGTATCTCCAAATGTTTGATTTCAACTTGATGAATACACCAGGAAAAGGCAATTCGGTGGTCGATGCATTAAGCGGGAAGTCATATGCTGAGTTGGAAAAATAATCTTTAGAACAATAGCATTTGATGTCGGTTTTATCCAATATTCATGTGGAATGTGAATACATAGGTGATGTTTCAGTTTTATTTTCTATTTCTATGGTTACTGATTTGGTAAATATGGAAAATGAGGCAGAGACATCTGATTTAGAATTCATGGTTTTGAGTTCAAAACTCAATTATGGTGAGACCATTGTGGGATGGAAACCTGATGGGAGTTTGGTTTTTTGGTTCCAAAATCAGATGGTCGTACCTATGGTTTTTTAGTAACAAATTCTTCATGCCTAACACCATTCTAGATGGTCATTAAATCTAGGAATAAATAAGATTTATAGTTTGTTGAAGGCATAATTTTGGTGTATTGGTATGAAACTGAAAGTGGCTAAGTTCGTTTCAATGTGCTTAACTTGTTATAATCTTAAGGTAGAGTGTCAAAGACTAGCAGGTATGTTGCAGTCTTCACTAACGCCAGTGTAGAAATGGGAGTAGATATTGATAGATTTTGTTATTGATCTACCAAGAATAGTTCGGAAACTCAATTCCATATCGTTGATAGTGAATCAACTCATAATATCAACTCATTTCATCCCTATCTATGAAACTCATATAGTGGAGGATCTTTCCAATATATATATCTGAAAAGAGGTAAAGATAAATGGAATATAGGTCTTGATATTATCAATTAGAGATCCAAGGTTTGAATCTCATTTATAGAAATACTTACATAAATACCTTTGGAATTAGTTGATTATGAGTCTAGCGTATCATCCTCATACTGATGGGTAATCCAAAAGGATGATACAACCATTATAAGATAAGTTGCGAGCTTGTGTAATGGATTTTCTAGATCATGGGAAGAGAACATACAATTGTTGGAGTTATCATATAATAACATACATTATGCCTCTATATATATAGATCCTTTCAAAGCATTGTACGAGCTACCTGGTCATTCTTCACTTTTTGGGGTGGAAATAGGTGAGAATTAATTTATTGGGATGACCCTTTTCTGAGAAATGATGAAGAAGATCCAGTTCATCAGAAAGAGGATGGAGATGGCTTAGAGTCATCAGAAATGTAACACCTTGACCCCATAAGCCCAAAGCCGGTGCATTATTTTAATACATTGGCATGATTACAAGGAATAAAGTCCTGAAAGACCGATCCATTTATCAGTCTTGTAAAATAGATTACATACATGAACGTTCCATTATGAATTCACACAGAACATAAAAAAATACTTTGATAATTACATTATTCTTCAAGATTAAACCTGCATATAAATCATAATACACTTCTTGGCATCCTGGTAAAATAAAACACAAGAAAGGGGCCAGCTCAAATGCTCAGTAAGGGTAAGTAATTTAGCAGAAGCTATGAACTTTTATGGTAATATGTGTAATAGAAACAAAAGCTTTTTAAGCATAATCTTGAAAAAAATATGGAAAAAATAAATCTAACATTTCCATATAAACATTCACATGTATATTCTACTAGTCTAATAATCACATGTAATAACTAATTTCAAAATGAGGGATAACATAAAGTCGGACATCAAAACCACATATTCAAGTCCTCGTGCCAAGACTAAAAATAAATTTTTTTTCAAGGCCTTGTTCCAAGACAATAATTTGTCTAATGAGACCTACCGATTCATCAAGGAGCTATAGCTGGCTCCACCCCTCACTTACTAAGCCAAATGCATTCCTCATATGAAAATGTTGAAACATAACATAAACATTCATATTAAAACTAGCATACGAAATGTTAATACTTTAACCATAAACCATAAATGGTATAAAAATAGAACACCAACAGTCAAACAAAGCATAACTAATTCGATAAAATATGGAATATTGTATTATAATAAATCAACCTCAGTCAAGAATAATATCTTGTAAAGGATGTTGATATAGTTGAAAATGACCAGTGAAACTCTTTGAGAGAAATATCCATTTTGATGAAATCATTTACAAGTCCCAAATTCATAAAGGAAGTCATTTAGAAGATATTTTTTAATCAAAGTGTCCCATTCCACTTTGAAAATTTTGAAAGGAATTATCATTTTAAAATAATCATGTCAATATAAATAAATCCTTAAAATCATTTTTAAAACATGGAAATTAATTATAAAGATATAGAAAATAAATCATTAAAACATTTAAAATGATGATCTTGCAAAATATTCCCTTCCAAAAAACCTTTAAATATTCATTTTGAAAACATTTTTATTAAATACGAACATGGATGATAAAAATTTCCAAGTAAATCCTTACACATAAACAATCTCAGATAACAATGAGATTGAGGAATTAACCCTTAACTTATTCTTTCCTTTAGTCGAGGGTACATTTAACCTCCTGTATAATGACCATAGTAAGTTATTAAATTATACCAGAACCATATTCATATTTATGATATCATAATTTATTCATATATGACTTTATACTACCCATTTAATAATAATTTCCATATTAAAATAAAATTTCAGGTAATACTTGTTTTCTTTATCGTACATGTTTTAAATTGTTATTATTGATCATATCACTTATATCATGATTTAATTGCTTCCAGAATATAAAACACTATTTATGTATCATATATATTAAGAATATAAATATGTACAATAGATAGATATATGAAATGGACAATTCTATTTATGGATGTTAAAATTATATGGAGTGTATAAAATTTAAAATTCAGTTAATACTATTCAAAACTACTTTTTGAATGGCTAGTTTGGTATGTTGTGGTGCACTCAAACTAGATGTTGCGTGTAATACAAGCTATTAAATTACTTTAAAGAGATAACGTACTATCAAATCCTGAGGTGTTACATTCTCCCCTCCTTCAATAAATTGCATCCTCACAATTTGAAATTTTTCTTCGAAAATAAAAGGTTGAAAGTAGATAATACCTTTGTGTAAAACCCACATCAGAAATAAATTTAATAAAATTTAGTCTTAATAAGAGGGAAATGGAAATGAAAAAGTCACCTAAAAATTAGGGCTTCGAATATGATAACATTGATGGAAATTATAGACACATAATTGGAGGAAAACCGTAAATATTTATATGGAGTGATTGAGGTCTTCAATCACAAACAAGTGTAAAATTGGGAGCCTCAAAGACATCAAACTATGATGATTTAAAATATCACCAGTTAAAAAAACATAAGGTATTAGAATAACGAATTTTTGGTTTTAATATCCCTTCCCTAAAGTTTAAGAATTAATATTTTCATAGAATAAGTGAAAAAAATATACTTGACAAGTAGAGTTTCATCCTTCAACTAATTTCTACCAAAAAACTCATCTTTCACTCCAAAAGATAATAGAATTCAAAAATATTATTATTATCTAAATCATATAGGGTTCCTAAAATAATGAATTTATAAATAATTTGTCATACTATTTAAAAAACTACATTATACAAACTAGGACATCTCATAGGCCAATGATAGGTGATGCACTTTGGTTTCCCTTCAGTTGAGGGTTCAAGTCTCGCAGCCTTGCCGGATGCGACGAGTTGTTGCCCGACCTCCATGTTGTCCTTTTTATAACAATCCAAAAATAATCTTAATAAGTGTTTTAACCTTAGAAAATAGTATCCAATGTACAATATAATCCATTCCAACCTTTAGACTAATCCAAAACACTCCTGTCCAAATTCACAATCCAAAATTTATAAAGATGGTCAACATAACATAATGAAGATCTCTTTTTGCCACATAATAACATGTGAGTACCTTCATCATGTATGGTAACACCCTGAATTACCATAAAAACTTATTGATTACATTCATGCCCACTTATTCCTTATATAATACTAGATATATTTCTTATATCCAAAAACTTTGAATACTCCAACAATGATCGAATAAACAAACCATAAATCAGTACCAAGGTAGTCAATAATATCTAATATACTTTATCCATATCAACCATTCCTTATTCCAAAATCACTACCTCAGTATCAGTACCATATTAAGGTTAATCTTTCATTCAACCATGTATTTTCCAAAAAGTTTAACTTGTTTTTGAGTCACTTTTCTTAGTACCATATAATCTCAAATCCTCAATGAACTAGTATTGCAGTACAATCCTTATTTATTCCCATAATTAATATAACCATCAAATTATTTATACAACTCTCAAATGACATAATTCATTAATAAAAATATAAGAACACTAATTATTCCTATACATATGAGATAGTATCATTACATGATTATTATTCAGTAGCATCATTTGGGGTATACTCTGATGAATGGGATATTGATTCGCATAATGTCCCAACTCATTGCAGATGAATCATTGTACATTTGAAATTTTTTTCTTACGCTTGGAATCATGTACTTGGTGTACTTTTTTGTCACAATTATAAGAAACTCCCATTTGCTTCAAGCATTTACCAATGTGATTCGTTCCACAATTATCACATATGGGAAAATCCTTCTTTCCCTTCTTCCCTTATCCATCTTTCTCTCTACCATCCTTTTCTTCTCTGGCTTCCCTTAAAAACCATAGGACTCAGAGAATTATTTACTTATCTTATTAACACATGATACTATTTCTTCACATAATGAGAATATGTGGGAGACTATTTCCTTTCAAAAAAATTTCTTAAGACCATGAAAGATATGATCTTTCTTACTCTTTGGATCATGAATATTGTTGGAGTTCTCATTCAATCTACTAGAAACAATTTATAAAAAATTGCATACACTAGGTTAGTTTATAAATCACAATGCATAATTCCAAACTTGAAAAATACCTAAAATAAATTGAACATTTTATGCATATAATCCATAATAAATTTTTTTGAGGAAGTATTTACTCATAAATCCTACATGATGATTTGTAAAGAAAATATAATTTTATCCTAAGCACATCCCACATGAGTGTCGTAACCAAGAGTGTAGCAATGCCAGTTTTCGTGTGCTAGGATACCCTAGGTCAAGCCCGAAACTCCTTGTCAGAGTTTTAAATCCTAGGTACATCTGTGTCAGAGCCGCCTCTACCTTCTCATATCCAGACAAGGATGTATTTCTTGGAAAATTCAAAAAATATCTACATTACCAAAATTCTAGGAAGTTCTTGTATACTAATCGTCAACGTCTATCTTAGGGTAATTTTCTCTAATCAGAGTTTATCTAAATATAGTTTCCAATGTTTTTACTAAACTTCCTTTGATACCAAATGTAACACCCCAACCCCAGATGCCCGGAGCCGATGTATTATTTTAATATATTGGCATGATTTCAAGGAATCATGTCTCGAAAGACCGACCAGTTTAGCAATCTTGGAAAATAGATTATATACATGAACATTACATTAAACAATTACACAGAACATAAAAAAAATCCTTTCAGAATTCCATTATTCTTCTAGCTTAAACCTACATATAAATCATAATACACTTCTTGGCATCCTGGGAATATAAAACATAAGAAAGGGGTGAGCTCAGATGCTCGGTAATGGTAAATAATTTATTAGAAGATATAAACTATTAAGGCAAGATGTGTAATAGAAACAAAATCATTTTTAAACATAATCTTGAACATAATATGGAAAAAATAAATCTAACATTACCATATAAACATGCACATTGATATTCTACTATTTGAATAATCATATTTAATAATTAATTTTATAATGAGAGAATGCATAATGCCGGACATCATAACCACATAGCCATGTTCTTGTGCCAAGACTACAAATAAAAATTTAGTCAAGGCCTTGTTCCAAGACACTAATGTTTCTCATGAGACATACCGATGCATCAAGGAGATATAGCAGGCTCCACCCATCACTTACTAAGTCCAATGCATTCCTCGTATGAAAATGTTGAAACATAACATAAACATTCGTATTAAAACTAGCATACAAAATGTAAATACATTAATCATAAACCATTAATGGTATAAAAATAACACATCCACATTGAAACATATCACAACTCATTTAATACAATATGGAATATTTTATTATAATAAATCAACCTCAATAAAGAATAATATCCAGTAAAGGATGTTGACAGAGTTGAAAATGATCAGTAAAACTCTTTGAGAGAAATATCCCTTTTTGTGAAATCATTTAAAACTCAAAAATTTATAAAGGAAGTCATTTAGAAGATATTTTTTAATAAAAGTGTCCCTTAAAACTTTGAATCTTTTTAAATGAATTAAAATTTTAAAATAATCATGTCCATATAAATACATCCTTAAAATCATTTTTAAAACATGGACATTAATTAGAATGATTTAGAAAAATAAATCATCAAAACATTTTAAATGTGAATCTTGCTAAAGAATACCTTCCCAAAAACCTTAAAATATTAATTTTGAAAAAATTATTATGAAACATGGAGGTGGATGATAAAAATTTCCAAGTAAATACTTACACATAAACAATCTCGAATAATAATGAGATTGAGGAATTAACCCTTACCTTGTTCTTTTCTTTACTCGAGGGTACGTTTAACCTCATGTATAATGAGAATAGTATGTTATTAAATTATAAAAAAACAATATATATATTTATGATATCATAATTTAATCATTTATGACTTTATACTACCCATTTAATATTAATTTTCATGTTAAAATAATATTTCAGGTAATAATTTCTTTCTTTTTCGTACGTGTTTTAACTTGTTATTATTGATCATATTACTTATTTCATGATTTAATTTCTTCCAGAATATAAAAAATTATTTATGTATAATATATATTAAGAATATATATATGTATAATATATATATATATATATGAAATGGATAACACAGTTTATGGAAACGATAGGCCGTACGTATGCATAAACGTTGTTTCCGTTTTCATATCGTATTCAACAGAAGTAAGTGAATGAGATATATGTAAATGAATATATATATATATATTCCCAATAGAATTATTATTTCATATATTACATACTTATTAATAATATATATTTTTATAATCATCATTGAATGGTGGACATGGAAATGGATCTCATCGTGTCGTGGAGACGATAAGTCGTACGTACACATGAGTGACGATATCATTCTATTGATGGTTAAATTGTATGTAATTGGATGGTATATTATATATAAATAATAATTAAAATTTTATAATTATTATTTACATCAATTATACTCATTATTATACCCTTCCAAATAATGAAGTGTTGAAAAACAAACTTCACCACGACGTGGAGATGGTAAGCCATACGTACACATGTATGGTGACTTTATTATTCATAGAATGGATAAAATAATGAATATGGTTGTGAAATATTTATAATAACATCACAGTATGTATAAGGTACTGGAGTTATTATTTTTTTATGGAAACAACAAAGAAATAGGAAGTGGAAGAAGAAAAGAACTTTGAAAGAGGTGGTGAAATAATTACCTCTTCTTCGGGTACATCATTTTTATTTGATCAAAAGGGCTCCTTAGGTTGGATTTATAATCAATGTAAGGCCTATAGATTGAATTGAGGGTATTTGGGATGATATTTGAGTAGGTTTTGGCCGAGACAAATGGATTTGGAGGTGTGATTTTTAGATAATGGGAAGTACCCTTTTATAAGAGAGGTGTGGGTCACTTTAGGAAAAGCATGAAATATTATTTTATTATAAAATAGTTTTCAGTTTATAATGGCTCCAAATTGATTTATTTTGAAGCTAAGGTAGTTATGGGTCTAAATACTCTCAACCAATAGGTCTTAGGCAATTTTACGTCACCATATAAACCTTATCTTTTAGATTTAACTCTTAGTTAAATAGTTTAACTTTTACAATGTATTCTTGTATTTTTATATTACATAGTTAATAAACATAATATAAAATGAAAAAAGAACCCCAAGTGGTTTATTAATGACATATTTATCATTATATATTTCATTTTGATAAACCTTATATTTTTAGGAATATTATATCATTTAATAATATAGTATTTGTTTTAAAAACTAATTTATGTCAATTTTTACACTATTTAGTATTTGGTTTTTGTGAAAGTCATCAAAACCTGATTACTTCGAAAAAAATAAATTAAATAAATCCTAAAATGTCACATTAACCTATAAAATTATTGGAATGCATAAAATTCTCAATTTACATTTATTTGGATATTTATAATATTAATTATTTTAATCTATTATTAATAATATAATTACTGCATCATCATTGTGTCATAAATAAATTTAATTATTTAATGTCTAAAAATTATAAATAAAATATCATGATGTAGTAAGTAAGTTTATATTTATAATGAATATTTATAGTCGAAGTTATCTTATTTATAACCCTATATCAAAAATGTTTTAGTTATTAAAATTTGAATTTAACACTTTAAACTCTTCTTTAAATAAAATAATAATAAATATCCTAATCTAATCCAAGTAGATCTAAAAGGATCATATTTTATTCCTAAGGATTATTTCGACCGAAATACACTTATCCATTATAATTAGGACAAGTGTTAGTATAATTATTATATCATATTTACCTTTAATTACCCTATTTAATTTTAACCGTGGTAAATAAAAATTAGAAGATACTATTCACGAAAAATTATTTTTATCCTATTGAACAACGTTTTACTTACTGATGTCAACTGTGTCTCTCGTATTTTTGAAATTAAATTCACAGAAGTGGTAAAATTACGTTTTACGCAAATTTGCAAATGTTCCTAGAAGGTGGGTAAAAGATGTTAAAAAGTTCAATAAAATTTTATATATATAATATTATTATAAAAAGACTCTAATAAATTACATTGAACTAATATAAGTATTATTTATCTATTTTGACATAAAAATAATTTTAAATAAAAAAATTCAGTATTTAAATAAAAGTCGATTTTAAACAATAATGTAGTGTTTTTCACTATTCATCAAAAATTGAATGTTTTTAGAAAAATACCAAAAGTTTATCCAAACTAAAGTTTTATGTCTTGATTCTAAAGAAGAAGAGTATTTTTTCAAATTGAATATATAAAAGTTTCAAATATTGGATTTAAAAAGCATTCGCCATTAAAAGGTAGTAAAATTGCATTTTTTTGAAAAATACTTCCTTTATCTGAAAAATTGAATTTGTTCTTATATTATGTCTAAAAAACACATAATATGGATGTTAATATTATATGGAGTATATAAAAGTCAAAATACAATTAATACTATTCATAACTGTTTTTTGAATGGCTAGTTTGGTAAGTTGTGGTGCGCTCGAACTCGGTGTTGTGTGTAGCGTAAGCTATTGAATTACTTTAAAGAGATAACATACTATGAAATCCTAGGGTGTTATAAAAAATCATATGAGGATCATTGTCGAAGACAGTTTTTGTTTTCATTGAGTGATTGTGTGTTCTTAAAGATCTCTCCAAGGCTTGGAAATCGTCATTTTGGGAAGTAGGGAAAGTTATCTCCTTGATACATTAGGTTTTTTGAGATACTGGAACGAGTTGGAGAGGTGGCATATCAGTTGTAATTTTAACCACAGTTCAGTTTGGTACATAATATATTTTATGTATCTCAGCTGAAAAATTATTAGCCTGATCCTGACAAGGTTTTCATATGGGATCACGTTGACCTAGAGCCGGATTATTCATTGGTACATATCCTGGTGCATATTGTAGATAGGAAAGAGAAAGTCTTGCATGAAAAAATCATTAGTCTACTAGGTGTTTTATGGAAACATGGTTATATTCAAGAAGAGACTTGGGAACATAAAAGGAAATGATAGTGCAATGGTCAGAATTCATTAAGGGCAGTGATATTTTTCCACTTTCCAGGGAAGGAAGGAAAAATGGTGGGGGAAATTTAGTACCCATAGTTTATAGTATTTAACCCTTACTTTGTGATTTTTATGTTTATAATGTATAAGGATAATGGATGTGAGATTTGGGTGAACTTTTAATAAGTGTTTGGGAAAAAAGTTGATGTGCACGGGCTGCACAAGGTTTTTCTAAACTGTGTGGAAATCCTAGTATAAACTGGGTCCAATAGCAATTATAAGGTAGTAGCTTCAGAATAGTGTGCACACGGTTAGGGAGACCGTTTGAGGAGGCCATGTGAGGGTTTCCATAAGGAAGTAGCTAATGTTGGGTTTCTTCATGGTTTGTCTAACCCTGTGAACTAACCGTGTGAACTAACTGTGTGGAAAGTTAATGTTAGATCATAAAAAATAGGATCTCACTCATTTTTCTTCTAATTCCCCCATTATTTCCCCTAGGTGGCCCTAACTCAGGATTCTTCTCCATTAATGGTAAGAGAATGTAATGACCTTCCAATTATCATTGTCTTGAGATCTCAACGAGTCATTACTTGGCCTTAAGCGACATCCCCAAGGCACAAAAGACTGGAAATAAATGCCGAAGGGTTTCAAAACACATGGGGGATGATTTACCCTTAAAAAGGAAACAACCAACAACAAAAAAAACTAGATAAAAATCTACAAGAACCCACTATATGATTCATGATTTAAAACCAAGATAGTTCATCCATTTATTCCATATTAAACCAACCAAAGTGCAATAACGGAAACCAACACTAAATCGAGTAAATAGTGGAAAGACAACTATAATATTTCATGACAAAAAAGACTCCAAGGCTCCACAAGATCCATGCTCCAACTCTACCAAACAGCTCAAGAATCATGAAGTAGTGTTAAACACGTGTTCCACCTTTCCCTTGCCAACATCCTGGTAAATGACATCTGAAAAAGCACCATCGTGCCAAAGCAGGGGGTGAGTAATGAAACTCAGTAGGTTTTCCCCGATGACTTCCCCACCCATGCCTCTACGATAAAACATGTTAGCACATTTCCATGAAACAATTTATATAAAATAGTTGAAAAACAGTTCATAAAATAACAAGTTTCACATCCAAAACCATTTTTCCAACAAAACCATTCTTCCAACCAAAAACCATCTTTTCCAAGAAGAGAAAACAAGTAAGGTTTCCAATCAAATTCACATTTCCATTTTTGGCATAACCATTTCATTTCACAAATCCACACAACCAACCATTTCACAACCCGTGAAATCAACTATGCATGCATCGTTATGACAATTCCATACTCATGAGCAGTCTTTCATCGAACTACCAAGTCGTCACAAGGTAATTATTCCCCATGTGCCATTACACTTTTGGCACTGAGCACAAGGTCATATTTCAACCAAGCCTCATAAATGTAATATGAACACACACACACTAAGTATTCCCAAAAACCACACCATTTTAACCATGATGAAACCATTTCAATAAAACAACCCTTTTTATTGAAAACATTTTTCCCCAACCTATTTTCCAAATCCATCCAATCCATATTTTAAAATCACCATTTTAAAATCAAGAAACCAAAACAATTTGTACAAACCGTTCATTCAATTTCCACAATTTCATCAAAACCCATAAATCAACACTAAAAAAGATTTATAACAAGATTTGCACCACAATTTCACAATCAAAACCAAGAAATTTAAATCAATTTGAACTAAGCCTTCAAGTTCTAATAAAGAGGAATCAAGATTGAAGCCACCTAGCTTAAAAAAAGGGTGAAACCAATCCACGGATGAAGAACACTCAAGAACACCAGGTCAAACTCCAAAAATCCTCCTTAGATCTCTTCTCCTAACATAAATAAGACCAAATATTGTCATATTTGGAATCCACACCCTTAGATCTACCCATAACAGGCGTAGTTCTAAGAAAAAAAGAGAATAGGAGAAGTAGATCTAAGTATATCTAAGAAACCGATCAAGAACGATCACATACCTTAAGAATCCGACTTCAATTTGCCAAGAGAACCCTTCAAATCACCTCCGGAACGCCTAGGAGAAGTTCTCCAACCTTCAAGGGAGAGTAATTCCGAGTTAGGGCCACTTAGGTGGTTTAAACAAGGCAATTAAAGGCAAAACGAGTTAGATCCACAATTTTAGGATCTAACTTTAAGTGACCACACGGTTAGTCCGCACGGTTTGAAAAATCGTGCGCTAACCATGCGTTAGCTTCTGCCTCGACCAACATTCACGAACGGCCTCATCGCATGGTTTCCCTTAATCGTGCACCGACCGTGCAGAAGCCACTGCCTTCTCAGCCAGACACACACGGTTTGACAAACCGTGCGCCACCTGTGTGCCTTCCCCTTTGCTTCAAACACACTCCAGGATATCCCGATTCTCCCATACGTCACCCAAAACATTTAAAAACAAGAAAAGTATCATGTAAGGGTTACATACCAGAAACCCAGGGTACTACATTCTCCCCACCATTGGTATTTCCGTCCCTAGAAAGTAGAAAACCATCGCTTTCCTGAAAGAGTTCTAGCCACTTCTCTTTCATTTCTTTCTCGTGTTCCCAAGTCTCTTCCTAAATCTGACGATGGTGCCACAAAACCCGCACTAGACCGATGCTTTTTCTGTGCAAGATATTATCCTGCCTATCTACAATCCGCACTGGGATATGTACCAACGAAGAATCCGGCTCTAGGTTAACGTGATCCCATCTGATCACATGGTCAGGATCGGGTTGATACTTCTTCAACTGAGATACATGGAACACATTATGCACTGCACTGAACCGTGGTGGTAATGCAAACCGATATGCCACCTCGCCAACCCGTTCCAGTATCTCAAAAGGGCCAATATATCGAGGAGATAATTTTCCCTTCCTCCCAAAACAACGATGTCCAAGCCTTGGAGAGATTCTCAGAAAGACATGATCACTCACCGCAAATGACAACGGTCTTCGGCGCTGATCTGTATAAGATTTCTGACGACTCTGAGCCGTCTCCATCCTCTTTCTAATCAACTGAATATTCTTCGTTGTTTCTTGGACAAGGCTCGTCCCAACTAGTGATGTTTCACCCGTTTCCACCCAGGATAATGGAGAACGACACAGACGCCCATACAATGCTTCAAAGGGAGCCATGTGTATCGAGGCCTGATAACTGTTATTGTATGAGAACTCCACTAAGGGTACATTCTCTTCCCACGAGCCACCAAAGTCCATTAAAAAAGCCCACAACATTTCTTCCAATGTCTATATCGTCCTTTTGTATTGTCCATCCATCTGAGGATGATGTGCTATAGTCATATTCAACTGAGTTCCCAGGGCTTTCTGTAAGGATCTCCAGAAACGAGATGTGAACCTCGGATCTCTGTCTGTCACGATTGAAACTGGTATGCCATGTCTTATTACCACTTCTCGGATATAGATTTTTGAAATATCTTCCACCGTATGAGTTTCAAGAATAGGGATGAAATAGGCCAACTTGGTCAGACGATCCACTATCACTCAAATGGCATCATGTTTCCAGAACATTCTTGGAAGACCTATAACAAAATCCATTACTATCTGATCCCATTTCCACACTAGAATTGGTAGAGACTGCAACATACATGCTGGTCTCTGATTATCTATTTTAACTTGCTGACAAGTTAAACACCTTAAAACAAATTCAACGACCTTTGGTTTCATGCCGCTCCACCAAAATTGTGCCTTCAACGCCTTATACATCTTTTGTGTACCTGGATGTACATCCCATATTGAATGTTGGTAAGAATGAAAGAGTTGTTCCTGAAAAACCATGGTTACAACCATCTGATTTCTGAAACACAAGACTAAACTCCCATTCAGCTTTTATCCCTCAATGGTCTCCCCACCATTGAGTTTTGAACTCATTGTAACACAGTCAACATCAGATTCCAGTGCCTCCTTTACTATCTCCACCAAATAAAGAACAAGTGTAGCTGAAAAGAAAACAGCAACATCACCTCGATCTTCACATTCCACATGCATGTCAGCTAAGACTGACATCAACTGCTATTCATCTGAAGCATCCTTTTCCAACTGAGCATACAACTTTCTGCTTAATGCATCGGCCACCGAATTTCCCTTACCCTGTGTATACATTAAGTCAAAGTCGAAAATTTGAAGATACTCCATCCATCTCCTCTGCCTCAGATTCAAATCTCGTTGTGAGACAATGTGTTTCATGCTTTTGTGATCTGTAAACATAGTAAATTTATCACCAAAGAGATAGTGTCTCCATGTTTTCAAGGCATGGATGACTGTAGCCAATTCCAAGTCATGTGTTGGGTAATTCTTATCATGAACCCTCAACTGCCTTGAACCATAAGCAACAACATGGTCTCCTTGCATGAGAACACATCCCAAACCTGATCCTAAAGCATCACAATACACCACATACCCCTATACTGATTTAGGAAATATCAATATGGGTGCCGATGTAAGGCGAAGTTTCAACTCTTGAAAAGATTTCTGACAATCCTCAGTCCATTGAAATTCACTGTTTTTCTTTGTCAAAGCTGTCATTGGTGACACTAGTCATGAGAATTCATGCACAAAGTGTCATTAATAACCAGATAGACCAAGAAAACTTCATATTTCAAAGACATTATTCGGCAGTTACCAAGAAAGAATAGCTTCTATCTTTTCTGGATCCACTAAAACACCTTTCTAAGGAACAACATAGCCCACAAAGGGTACCTCTTGTATCCAAAAATCACACTTTGATAATTTGGCATACAACTGATGGTATCTCAAGATTTCAAACACTGTCGCCATGTGTTGCTCATGCTCAGCCCTTGTGCTTGAATACACCAATATGTCATCCACAAACACAACAACAAAAGAATCCAGATATGGCTGAAATATCTGATTCATCAAAGCCAAGAAGACCGCTGGTGCATTTGTAAGGCCAAAAGGCATGACTACATATTCATAGTGTCCATATCTGCTTCTGAAGGCTGTCTTTGGGATATCCTCCTTCTGAACTCGCAACTGGTGATATCCTAACCGTAAGTCAATTTTGGATAACCACTGAGCTCCCCTCAATTGATAAAATAGATCATCAACACGTGGGAGTGGATATCTATTCTTTATCATAACTTGGTTAAGCTTACGATAATCCACACATAGCCTCAAAGTTACATCTTCTTTCTTTACAAACAAAACTGGTGCTACCCACGGAGACATGATTGGCCAAATAAATCCTTCTCTTTCTAGCTCCTCTAACTACAATTTCAATCTCTTTAAATCCATTGATTCCATCCTATAAGATGGAAGTGATATCGAACTGGTCCCCGGAAGGAGATCAATCGTAAACTCCACATCTCTTACAGGTGGTAACCCCGAGAAGTTTTCAGGAAAAACATCAAGAAACTGATCCACGACTACTGGAAAACTATTATTCACGATCTCGTCCATAGATTCCGAGTTTAACGTAGCCAACTGGTAAGAGATTGTTGCCACTACTGGTGAAAACAAGCCCATTTCACCTACCTTCACCACTCTTTCTTCTCTAAAGAGATGTTCGACACCATCCTCAGTCGTGAAACTGACTGTTCTACTATAACAGTCGATGTGAGCCCTGAACTCTATCAACCAATCCATACCTAGGATTATATCATAGCCATCCATCTCCAGCACAGAGAAATCCCATTTTAGCTCAGCTCTATCAAAAGTTATAGAACATTCTCTACACACGAAGGCTCTAAATTCTCTTTCACTGAGAGGTGTTTGATGTTTTATCACAGAGGGCATCATTTCAACTTTTAAGTTTAGCGAATCAGAAATATGAGAAGAAAGAAAATAATGTGATGAACTAGTATCGAACAATGCTTGCATGAGTGTAGAATTCAAAAGAATCGTACCTCTCACCCTAGACGGTCCATACTGGTCATTCACAATCACCTGTTCTGCTCCATACAATTGCTTTGTTGATGCACTTTTCTCCTTATTTCCTTGTTGATATTTCCCTACCTGAGGTGTCATGGTATTCCTAGAATCACCATAACTAGATCTATTCTGTTGGCGAGACTGATTGTGCTGTCCTCGCCCTATCGAAGAATAGGATGCTTGAGACACCTAGGTAGTGTCACGCGCACCCGACCTCGGAGCACTGCAACAGTATCGCTGAAGATGCCCCATCTTGTTTCAATTGTGACATGCTTTCAGTGGTGCTATACATTCTCGTTTCATGTGATCAATTGCGCCACATTGAAAGCACCTGACTTTCATCATGGGTCGTGGTGGAAGATTTACCGATCCAGCCGTCTAATTCTGATTTGAACTCCCACCTTGGAAATAGGTGTCCCTCTTCCACTTGTTCCCAGCATTAGAGTTCCCACCCGTTCCTGTAGGTATCATCATACTTCATCCTCCCATAACTCCTGAGATGTCTCTTTCTGCTACTGTTTCTCTATTTACCATTTCCATATAATACGTAATACAGAGCACTACCATCTTCGAGCAAATCTCCTATCGCAACCCTGATTCAAAGACACGTGCCTTCAGCGATGCACTTGCAGCAACTTCTGGTGCAAAGCGCACTAAATTCACGAATTTAGCCACATACTCCATGATAGAGAGATTTTCCTACTTCAGGCTGAAAAAGTCAGTTGTCCTCTGGATCTTGAACGTGTGAGGATATAATTGTTTATTAAAAAATTCCTCAAATTCTTCCCAGCTTAGGCCTTGATCCACCTTAGCCTGCACCACTAGCTCCCACCACTGTCGTGCAAGATACTCCAGCATATATGTTTCCATCTTTACTATCATCTCTACTAGTGTGCCGATGAAATAGAAGATACGATTCATTCTTCTTAGCCACACCTCCACCTTTTTTGGTTCAGAATCACCCTGAAAGATGGGTGGATTATGCTTATGGAATTGGACGGAATGGTTTACATGCCTTGAATCATCCCTCCGATTCTCTGTGTCTACAGCCTGAAATGATTGAACTATGCTTTGGACCAGCTGCTGGTTCACCTGTGGCTCAGGTGAAACCACATTCTCCGCAGCTTCTTTTGTTTGGTTTCTACGACATCTAACAGGTGCCATTTTCTATACAAAGAACACCCGCCGTTAGTCTCATTTCCTAGCAAATAAAGGCTTAGCATTTCAATATCTATTACACCACTATCACAACATTGATTTCCAACCATTTATAAAACAAATATTTTCTTTCTTTTGAAAATAAATATATTTTTAAAATACATCAACCATTATCTTTTCGAAATCTTTCATTTGAAAATATGGTTAACATTTTCAGAAAACACACTTTTGCATCAAACCATAATCCATTTCTCAAAATGATTTATGTAGTCCTAGTGGGAAGTCATTCATCTACAATGAATTCCATGCTCCTCTCATTGGTTAAACCCATGACAATGAGATTTTCAACATTCTAGAAGTGTCTCAAAACACTTATGTACCCAACTCCCTGGTAACTTGAAGTTCATAATAAAGGGGTTATCTACGTCCTTTTATGCTATACCTTTCAAGTTCTGACAATCCTACTCCTTTCTAAGATTACAACCCAAGGAATAGACAAGAAGTAATTTTAACTCCATGACCAATAACATCAATGACCACTTGCTAGGAAAGGACCCAACAAGATGGTACCATTTGTACCTCAAAGGAAGGAACAAACTGATACCATTTGTAATGACCCGCCAATTCTCATTGGCTTAAGAGCTCAACGAGTCATTACTTGGCCTTAAGCGACATCCCCAAGGCACTAAAGTCTGGAAATAAATGCCGAAGAGTTTCAAAACACATGGGGGACGATTTACCCATAAAAAGGAAACAACCAACAATAATAAAAACTAGATAAACATCCCCAAGCAACCACTATATGATGCATGATTTAAAACCAAGATAGTTCATCTATTTATTCCATATTAAACCAACCAAAGTGCAACAGCGGAAACCAACACTAAATCAGATTAAATAGTGGAAATACAACTACAAGACTTCATGACAACAAAGACTCCAAGGCTCCACAAGATCCATGCTCCAACTCTACCAAACAGCTCAAGAATCACGAAGTAGTGCTAAACACGTGTTCCACCTTTCCCTTGACAACATCCCGGTAAATGACATCTGCAAAAGCACCATCATTCCAAAGCAGGGGGTGAGTAATGAAACTCAATAGGTTTTTCCTGATGACTTCCTAACCCATGCCTCTAGGATAAAACATATTAGCACATTTCCATGAAACAATTTATATAAAGCAGTTCCAAAACAGTTCATAAAATGAAAAGTTTCACATCCAAAACAATTTTTCCAACAAAACCATTCTTCTAACCAAAAACTATCTTTTCCAAGAAAAGAAAACAAGTAAGGTTTCCAATCAAATTCACATTTCTATTTTTGGCATAACCATTTCATTTCACAAATCCACACAACCAACCATATCACAACCCGTGAAATCAACTATGCATGCATCGTTATGACAGTTCCATACTCATGAGTGGTCTCTCATAAATCTACCAAGTCGTCACAAGGTAATTATTCCCCATGTTCCATTACACTTGTGGAACTGAGCACAAGGTCATATTTTAACCAAGCCTCGTAAATTCAATATGAACACACACACCAAGTATGCCCAAAACCCACACCATTTCAACCATGCCAAAACCATTTCAATAAAACAACCCTTTTTATTGAAAACCTTTTTCCCCAACCCATTTTCCAAATCCATCCAATCCATATTTGAAAATCAAGAAACCAAAACACTTTGTACAAACCGTTTATTCAATTTCCACAATTTCATCAAAACCCATAAATCAACACTAAAGAAGATTTATAACATTCTTTGCACCACAATTTCACAATAAAAACCAAGAAATTTAAATCAATTTGAACTAATCCTTCAAGTTCTAAGAAAGAGGAATCTAGAGTGAAGCCACCTACCTCAACAAAAAGGGTGAAACCAAGCCACGGATGAAGAACACTCAAGAACACCGGGTCAAACTCCAAAAATCCTCCTTAGATATCTTCTCCTAACACAAACAAGACCAAATCTTGTCATATTTGGAATTCAAACCATTAGATATACCCATAAAAGGCATAGATCTATGAAAACGAGAGAAGAAAAGAAGTAGATCTAAGTAGATCTAAGAAACCTATCAATAACGATCACATACCTTAAGAATCCGGATTCGATTCGCCAAGAGAACCCTTAAAATCACCTCTAGAATGCCTGGAAGAAGTCCTCCAACCTTTAAGGGAGTGTAATCCCAAGTTAGGGATGATTTGGTGGTTTAAACAAGGAAATTAAAGGCAAAACGAGTTAGATCCACAATTTTAGAATCTAAATTTAAGTGACCGCACGGTTAGTCCCCACGGTTTGACAAACCGTGTGTTAACTGTGCGTTAGCTTCTACCTCGACCAACCTTCACGCACGACCTCATCGCACGGTTTCCCTTAACCGTGCGCCGACCACGAGGAATCCACTTCCTCCTCAGCTAGACACACAAGGTTTGGCCGCACTATTTGAAAAACCGTGCGCCACCCGTGCGCCTTCCCCTTTGCTTCAAACACACTCCAGGATCTCCTGATTCTCCCATACGTCACCCAAATATTTTAAAACCAATAAAAGTATCATGTAAGGTTTACATACTAGAAACTGAGGGTACTATAGAGAACCTATTTTAAGTGATTTTTAATCATTCTAGATCCCTGCCTTGGCGTTTTCAAGCTTGATTCATTCGGTAAGTGTCTTTCTTCACCGTTCTTGTCACATTTTCTTAGATCTACTTAGATCTACTTCTTATCTCCTCCCAATTTATCAGATATATTCTTTTTTTGAGTAGATATAAGATATTGGATGATAAATATGATGATAATTTTTCTTTTTGTTGGTAGGAGAAGATATCTATGGATGTTTCATAGAGAATTGACCAAGTTTTCTTGAGCGTTCTTTGTCCATTTTTAGTTTTCATCAAATTGGTTGAGGTAGGTGGCTCTATTGTTGAATCCTCTTAGTAGAACTAAATGTAAAGGTTTCAAAATGATTTTTTTTGTGTGAATTTGATTTTTAATTGGATTCTTTATGATTTCTATAAACCCTCTTTGGTGATGGTTGTGAAAAAATTGGAAAATTTGTGATTTTGATTAAAGTGTTTGATTCTTGATTTTAAAATGTGGATTTTAAAATTGGATTCCTCTAAAATAATGGTTAATGAATTTCATAATTTTTTTCAATAAAATGAATGATTTTATTTAAATTAAATGGGTGATTGGAATTGGTTTTCCTAAATGGGCTTCAATAAAATAACAGTTTTATTAAAATTGTATGAAATGGATCTTTGAAATGGTTTTTGCATAATAGTGGTGTGTTTTTATAATATATTTATGATTCTTGGTTGGAATATGACCATGTTCTCAATGCCAAAGATATAATGATAGATGGTGTATAATAATCATGTGACGACATGGTAGATCGACCAGAGAACAATCATGTGTATGGAACTACCATAATGAAGAATGCATGGTTGAATGTGTGTGAGGATGTGGAATGAAATTTTTATTCCATAATGATATTGAAAAATGGGTTTAAAGGTTTGTTTTGTTGTTTTCTAGAATTATGACTTGTGGTAAAATGGTTTAACGTATAACATGTTTACATTTGGTTATAAATATTTTTGTAACTTGTTTATATTTAGTTATAAATAGTTTTGGGAAATTATTTTATGTAAACTATTTTATATAAATGATAAAAAAAATCTATCCTAGTGGAGTGAGTAGAGAAGTCATTGGGGAAAACCTACTAAGTTTTATAATCACCCCTGCTTTGGCACTTTGGTGCTTTTCTAGATGCTATCATCCAGGACATGGGAAAAGGTAAACTATCACTTGTTTTTAGCACAACCTCATGATACACTAGCTGTTTAGTGGTGAAGCACAGAGCTTGTTCATCATGGAGTATTTTTGTTGTCTTGGATTTTATTAGTTTTCTTTTCATTGTTTACTTTGAATGTTTTCTTGTATTCGGTTGTAGTATATTTTAGTGTGGTTTTATTACAAATATTATGGTTGAGATTTCTTGTTTTTATCATGCATCATATAGTAGTTGTTTTTTATGTCTATTTGGTTAGTGGTTTATTTATTAAAGTTTTAATCATCCCCCACTTTCAATTGGAAACCCTTTATCATTTATTTACATCCTTTTTCATCTTAGGGATTCCACTTAAATCCTAGTAATGATTCATTCTATTCTCAATACAAGGGGAATAAGTGGGTCCTTACAACTCTAATGTGATAACATCACAAACACATGGTATCCCTTATCAAACTCAAATGGCCTCCATTATTAGTCCTTATAATACTTATGATGACTCTATGAAGTCCTCATCATCTCTTGTTTTATCTTGACTTTCTCAATTACTTCTTGCACTAATTTTATTACCTTGAGTACTTACTTCCCTGGATTATTCCAGCACAACAGTGACCTATAGAGTCTCCTGTTGAAGGCCAAAAATGGATACATACCAATGGTGGAGCGGTAACTATTGTTGTAAAAAAAGAACACAAACGGTAGTCGATCCACCGAACAATGACCAATGCCTAATATAAAAGATCGTATCATGTACCATAGAACCAAAATGGTCTGCCCTTTTAGATTGAATGTCTAGGGGAGAAATGACTTGATTAAATGACACTGAACCACAAATTCAAACCACAATCTTTTTCATAATCATGATATTAAGTGATTATAATGGTATAAAGTTATTTTCAAGGACACTATGTGATGAAAAACTCAATACTATGTACTAGAAATCCCATGATTTATAATAAACTATACTATCGAATGGATAGGATGTGGGAAAACCTTCATATCCTTTCAATGATCACTAAAAAAGCATCAGGAACTCTATAAGAACATGGAAGTCATATCAGGATTTCTATGGAAATTTCACCCCACACACATTCTAGAAACTAAAGGGTCTATTCCAAATTCACTAGAACATGGTGATTGGTCTTCAACTACTGACAGGTGAGGCTTTAAGAGAAAAACACTACAAAATAATTCATTATCACAGGACACACAAAAATTCTAGAAATCAATCTATATCTTTTCCAAACCTGGATATATTGCTAAGGGGGAAGTATGGAACTCTCTTAGCACCTACTACCACATCATGACTAGTATCATCATCTATCATCAAAAAAATATGATGTGATCCCCACCTTCAAAAAAATCTATCCTGAGAACATCAAGTAGATATCGTAATACAAAAACCCTCACAATAAATATATATAATATAATCCTACCCGAAATGACATATACGTGAATCGGTAACAACCATAAACTTGAGGTGAGTTTCACCAACCTCATCCACTATGGACAACTACAATGAGTCCAACATCTCAGACACCTCACTCAACAACAACAAACTAGATCCCATGTTGAGAGAATATTCCACTACATTACCCATCATAGAAATATAGACTATCTCAAATTCATATCATTAAATGAACTTTATCCATCACATTATCTAAAGTCATAATCATTCTATGATAATATATACATGAGGATCCTTTGGTTAGAATATATGATAAAATTCCCACCCATATAATCATATTTCCACATATTTATGGTTAATACAACTACTCATAGTTCAATATTGTGGGTCATGTACCTATTCTTATGGGTTCATAGCTATCAGAAACCATATGAAATCAATTAATGTATTTATATTATAACACATTCGAGCCTATCCTTTGAAGTATCATAGAATACCACATACTCAACACCCTCTTTAGGAGTACTAGAGATGGGGGACTCATCGACAACTATCAAAACTTATGAAAATCCTTCTGAAACATCTCTTTATATAAGGAATGATTCCTCTTTGGATAAAATTATACAATGTTTTCCATGACATGGATAAATCAAAAATGAATCTCTAATAGTAAACTTCCAACCCAAGGAAACTCTACACCTCATCCATTCTATTTTATGGCTCCCATTCTAGAACATCCTAAACAATTTCCAGGTCCAATATGACTCCCTAAAATGAGAAAACATGTATCATGGCATAGACCTTTTGAATAAAAAAAATAACACATTGAAATATTCCCATAAGTATGGTGTGCTTGGAGTACATCAAGATCAATATTCAAATTTCTCACGTTCTCTACCTTTAATACTGAATAAACTTTGATTTTATCGATGATGACTACCACAAACCTACCCCAGAAAGGATGAAAGATCAGGTTCATGAGTCCAATGAAAACATCTGTTGTGCTCACCACAATGAAATTCATAAATAAATACATGTAGTGAATGTAGTGACACAAAATTTATTTCTTCGATATATCTTCATCCCAAACATGTTGTTGGTGATTCCTCAACCATTGGTCAATATCTAAGAACCAGCTCACCCCTTTCAACTAGTAAATGGTGTCATGGATTACATTATGTGGATACTTATTCTTTATTTTCACATAATTTTGGTTACAATAATCTATAAATATCCTCATGTCAACATCATCATTCATGGAAAACAACACTATGGTCATCCATGGGGACACACTATGTTTGAACAATCCCTTCCTCTAAAATTCCCCCAACATCGCCATCAACTCTAAAATCACTGTGTGTGCCATATGATTCACTGAAAAATATATATGGATAGTCCTTGTTTTTAATAAACTATTGAAATTGAACTATTTGTTATAATATTATCCCAGCACATCCTTGGGGAAGTCATTCTCACAATCTGTCGCCATTGTAGGAAAATAGAAGCCTATAATATTAGTAGCTCAAAGTGTAATAATAGATATATAATGATTAGTAAGACATATCCTCTTATTAATGATCCCATCGTACTCTTTATATAATTCCTTATCCCTGATGAAGGAAAACCCCATCCAATCAACCTGGATGCACTATATCCTCCATCTAAAACTGTCAATATATACAATAAGTGTTAAGATCCAGTCCATACTACGAATGATGTGGAAAATAATTTCCCTAAAAAAAGTTTCACATGATGATTTCATTTCCAAGAGCCAATTAAAACTTTCATAAAAAGATAATGGTCATTAAATCTCCTTTTTAAGAGTCTCTAAATTGAATGGTCAATCCAAAGGCTCTACTTAGATCACTAGATATCTAAAAAGGGATATGGGAAGAAAAGTGTGTCCCATGGATATTTAAATAAATACTAAATATATAGCATAAAATAATAATATCATAACTCAAATCATCCCTCGATCCTCCAGATCATATTTTTCCACTCCCTATAATGGCCCACATCTTACCACCGTTTCCCTGAACCTATCGTGAATCAACTATGGGTGGTTCTTGAGGCATAATGTTATGTTTACCACATATCATGTTCACTTTAGATCCATTATCACATTGTTAATCATACATACCTCCATATTCAAACATCTTCCTCTTATTTGAATGTTAATCATCTATCTCATGATCAGTATCATGCTGGGTCAGACAATCCCATGAGAGATTTCCTCACTTATCATAGGAGTAGTATCACCTCTCTATCGACTAGATGGAACCATCATGAAATCCCTAGACACATAACCTTTTCATTGAGGCTATATATGGAAAACATTTTACACTTGGATCACCAATTATTTCAGCATTCACTAACTATCTAAGTCATAACTCTACGGTGACCAATGCAATCACCAACAATCGACGTTTTCTTGGATAGAAA
This sequence comes from Viscum album, assembly GCA_963277665.1. Classification (NCBI taxonomy): domain Eukaryota; kingdom Viridiplantae; phylum Streptophyta; class Magnoliopsida; order Santalales; family Viscaceae; genus Viscum; species Viscum album. Next base: position 996,409,741 of record OY728147.1, read on the forward strand.
ACCCTCTATAACCAAGGAACAATCCAACAATCCAACATATATAGGTATACCAAGATATATCACTCCAAACCACATATCTATATGAATTCCACATTCAATTTACCATTCTCAAAATTATGATTCTTGAAATATAGCTATGGAGTATCGTAATATGTCAGTTAGTCAATATAAAAACTCTAAAAAAAGAATATCTTAATGAAGAACTAGAATCTATTGGATGTTGTTTCCCACAAAACCTTGTTGTTAAAATCATATAAATATATATTCTTGACCTATGTTCCATAGATATTATCCTTATCCCGTATTAGAGTCACCATGGTCTACCACCTCCATGTAGGTTGGTGGAGAAGGCTCACTGCTAGGTCCGTTATCTGATCAGGAGACATACTGAAATGGAGAAAATCATACCAAATTGAATCATTATATTTTTCCACAACAGGGAGGTCTAGATCTATTAGAAACCAAAGGTACCCCTATATCTCAAACTTATATTGTTCACTCATCCTTTGAAAACCATCATCCAATACTTTTGGGATAATTTTATTCTTATAAGGTCGAGGAATGATTGGAAAACTACATTGAGATATCATATCATACACTTAACCATACATTGAATCCTATTAACTAGGAATATTAGCATCTAAATAATTTTTATAAAATTTATAATGAATTCATCATTGAGGAATCCTACCATAAATCAAGTTGTCACACAATTGATGAGAGTATCTAAGGAGATGTCTCAATAAGGACATGTAATGAAAAAAATTCCTATATGATGTGTGTAAAATATTTTCCAAACATAAAGGTAATCTATGTACCAATTCAATTATAAGTTTAAAAAATTCATGGGGAATGGATACTTCATCTTCTTGCACTATTACTAGGTCCCCTATCCTAGGAACTAAACTCAAAAAATATTAACACTATTTACATAGTTCCCAAAATAAACAAGACAACTCAACTATCTACAAACTCCAGTTTTAGGGCAAACATAAACCTTTGATACCACTGTTTTAGGACTAAACCCACTAGCACCAAACTAATATATGATAGGTCGAATTTTTTACCCCCAAACTAGTTCTAATATTCCAGGTAATCGAAACCGGGGCTGAGTAGGCATATCACACACTTCATAGGCATTAACTTAAGGAAAATGTACATACCCACACATATCTAATCACAAAAATAATGTAGAAAAGCGAAATATATAAGTGATATAAAAATTCATCCATACAACTAAATCCCACATTAGTGTATAAAAAAATTATGGTAAAAGAAAAGGATAAATAAAATCCCATTAAAGATGTAAAAGTGTCCAACTTACTAGAAATGATGGGAATGTAATAAAATTAAACTCATGGTGATGAATGTGGTATGACCATCCCTAATATACAATGCCTACTCTTGGTCCTCCTTAGAAACTATAGAATATTTTTTCCTTCATAAGACACAATATATATGAGAAGATCCTCAATAGGATTGAGTATAATGACAGCTAGTAGGACAACAAAAAATTATGAAATATAAATCACGGAGAGTGAGGTAATATCAAAACCATAAAGGTATATAAATCATAGTATGAGGAAATAATAATAACTTTAAAAAATATCTATATATGGTCAATGTAGACACCATGTCTCAAAGTAGGGTCACAACCATTCAACCATCCTAGGATTCCACAATATGATTCAAGATAATTCTCATATTGGAGAACTCACACCCCAAGACTTACATACACTAATGGATCTATTACTTGAGGTCATGTTCATCGTACCATTCTATGATGAATTAAATTCTAGAACTAAAATGATATAGATAAAAAGATATTGGATCACACATGGGTCTAATGGGGGCACCATAACCTAAAAGGGTTAACCATCTAGATAGGGGATCAACCAACCATGTATTCTGGTCATGTCACACATAAACCTACCTATGAAAAAACATAGGAATGAGGATCAACCCCCATGACTCAGGGAGGGATACCTACTCTAGTCCACTGGTGGTATATTACATCCAATAATTAGAAGCACATGATGCATTAAAACCTAAGGGAATCAGAATAAAGAAATCATTGAAGATTAAGGGTCTCATCCACACTAAACATGATAGATGGAAAACACGGAATTGATTCATGTACACACTAAAGAGACCAGGGGATCCAACTTTCCCTCTATAAAAAACATGATATGTATTGTAAATAGAAAGAATTTCCTTCTAATTTATTTTATTCCTGATCTATTTTTATTCCTATTATCATGTTCTTATTTTCATTCCCATATACAATGCACTTATCCATGTACATTAGCCCTACCCATCTTCTTAGCTATGCATGAGAACCCAGGTTGTGCCTATGTAATTTGGTTGATCCCGTGTATGTAGTCATGGTTCATCCTGTGTACCTATGTGGTATAGGTAAGGAATCCAACTTTGGGTCACAAGAAATGTGGAAAATTCAACAAATTTGTGTTATATTTCTCTCAGTACAACCAATGTCCCCATTTAATAGTAGACTTTATGTGATGTATTATTCTAAAGTACATTCCTTGTATTTATAGATTTTATAGATATCCAAGAACTATTCACATTTATCACCCACACTACCAATTCCACCCATGAATCCTCCACACTTTTCTACCTTTAAAAGATAAATTTGTGCATGAATGAGCATTACCATCATCAATGACTGGATTTCAACCACCCATCCACTTGGGAATGTTATACCAATATTCCACATCCCCTAAATTCAAAAACCTACTAACTGCCTCTTCTAATACATTAATGGACCATCCATCATCACCATTATCATATCTTAATCATTTCATCAATGATAAAAATGAACCCACAATAATCACTTATTTAACTAAAAATTTATTTCACAATGTTCTTTCAGTGGGTATTATTCAACCCACTGACCAAACAAAATGCTGAAATTACATTCATGAATAAAAATGCGAGAAATCCAAAAATAAGAATGTGAGAAAAAAACCAAGACCTTTTCTCATTATGGTATAAATTTATTATAATAAAGGATATTAACTAAGACTCTAATAGATTATATGAAAAAATAATATAAATTCAACATTATATAAAGGTAAACCAATACCCAAGTATCTATTATAGAACTGTGAACTGATTTGGTAGAAGTGTAATGCCCTGACCCCAGTTATGGGATTCAGTGCATTATTTTAATACATTGGCATGATTATAAGGACCCAAGTCCTGAAAGACCAGTTAGTTTAGAAGTCTTGGAAAATAGATTACATACATGAAAATTACATTACATATTAGAAAATAAAACACAACATAAATGATCCTTTTAGAATGCCATTAATCCCTTATCTTAACCCTTCTTATCAATCATAAAATAATTTTTCACATCCTGGAAAAAATAAAACATAGAAAGGGGTGAGCTCAGATGATCCGTAAGGATAACAATATAGTGGAAAATTTTTAAATAAGCATGAACATTTAAGGCAATGTATTAGACTAAAAAAAATACTTTTAAACTTAAACTTCAGCATAATATGGAAAAGATAAAATCAAATAATTCCATTTACTTATTCTCATGGATATTCTAATAGTCGAATAATAACATGAAATATCAATATCCACATTCATAATGAAGGAATGCATAATTCCAGACCTCATAACCACATAGTCAAGGCCTTGTGGCAAGACTACAAATAAGATTTTGTCAAAGCATTTTACCAATACACTATTTTGTCTCATGAAACCTACTGATTCCTCGAGGAGCTATAGTGGGCTCCTCCCATCACTTACTAAGTCCATTGCATTCCTTATATGAAAAGGTTTAACCATAACATAAACATTCGTATTAAAAATAGCATACAAAATGTAAATACATTATTCATAAACCATGAATGGTATAAAAATAACACATCCATAGTAAAACATATCACAATACCTTTAATACAATATATAATATTTGTATCATAATAAATCAACTTCAAACAAGTTTAAAATCCATCAAATTATGTTGACATAGATGAAAATTATTTGTAAAACTCTTTGAGATAAATATCCCTTTTTCATGAAAACATTTAAAAGTTGCACAATTTAGAAAGGAAGACATTTAAAGACATTTAAATACATTTAAAGACATTTTTGAATCAAAGTTTCCCATACCACTTTGAAACTTTTGAAAGGAATTAACATTTTAAAAACATTCATGTCCATATAAATAAATCCTTAAAATAATTTTTAAAACATGGAGATTAATGAGAAAGGATTAGAAGAATAAATCTTTAAAACATTTAAAATGATGTTTTAGTAAAAGAGTCCCTTAAAAATAATCCCTTTGAAAAATATTTTATGAAACATGGACATGGATAACAATTATGTCACAGTCAAAACTTACACATAGACAATCTCAAATAATATTGAGGTTGAGGAATTAACCCTTACCTTGCACTTTCCTTTAGTCAAGGGTACGTTTAACCTATTGTATAAATACCTTAGTATGTTATTAAATTATACCAGAACCATATTAATATTTATGATATCATAAATGATACATTTATGACTTTATACTACCCATTTAATAATAGTTTCCATGTTAAATTAATATTTTGGGTAATAATTGCTTTCTTTATCGTACGTGTTCTAACTTGTTACTCTTGATTGTATCACATAGATAATGATTTAAATACTTCCATAATATAAAACATGATTTACATATCTTAAATATTTAGAATATAAATATATATAATAGACGGATATATGAAATGGAAAACACCGTTTAAGGAGACGGTATGCCGTACGTACGCATAAATGCCGTTTTTGTTTTCATATCGTATTGAACGGAACTAAGTGAATAAGATATATGAGAGTACATAAATATATATATATATATCTCCAATAGAATTATTATTTGATATATTAAATACTTATTAATGATATATATTTTATAGTCATCGTTGAATGGTGAACGTGGAAATGAATCGCATCGCGTCGTGGAGACGGTAATCTGTACGTACGCACGAGCGACAATATCATTATATTGATGGAGAAATAGTATGTAATTGGATGGTATATCATATATACCGAATCATTAACATGTTATATTTATTATCTACTTCAGTTATTCTCATTATTATACCCTTCCAAATAATGAAGTGTTTGAATAACAAATGACACCACGACGTGGAGACGATAATCCGTACGTACACACATATGGTGACTTTGTCATTTATAGGATGGATAGAATAATGAATATGGTTGTATAATTTTTATAATAACATCATAGTATATTGAATATATTTTATTTATTATCTTATAATAGAAACAACAAATAAAAAGAAAGTGGAAGAAGAAAAGAACTTGAAAGAGGTGATGAAATATTTACCTCTTCTTCGGGTTCTTCCTTTTGATTTGATAAAAAGGGCTCCATAGGTTGGATTTATGACCAAAGTAAGGCCTCTACGATGATAGGAGAAAAGTTTGTAGGATATTTGGGCAGGGTTTGGATGATCCAAAAGGCTTTGGAGGTGTGAAATTAAGAGAAGGGTAAGTTCCCTTTTATAAGAGAGGTGAGGGTCACTTTATAAAAAGCTTGAAATATTATTTTATAATAAAATTATTATCAGTTTATAATGGATAAAAAAGGAATTATTTAAAGGATAAGGTGGGTATGGGTCCAAAACCTCTCAAAAAATCGGTTTCAGATAGGTTTAGGTCATCATATTAACCTTATATTTTAGATTTAACTCTTAGTTAAATAGTTTGACATTTACCATGTCTCTTTGTATTTTTATATTATATGGTTAATAAACATACTATAAACTTATAAAAGAACCCCAATAGGTTCATTAATGAAATATATAATATTATTAAGTCCCTTTGGCCTAACCTTAGATTTTTTGAAATATTATGTCAACCAATAATATAGTATTTGTTTCAAAAACTCAATTATGTCAATTTTGATATTATTTAATAAATGATATTTTCTAAAGTCCTAATAACTTTATTACTTCGAACGAAATTAATATTTTCAATCCCAACATGTTATATTAAACTTAAAAATTAGTAGAATTTATCAAAAATCTCAAATTACATTTATTTGGATATTTACAATATCAATTATTTTAATATTTCATTATTAAGGTAATTACTGCGTTATCATTGTGTCATAAATAAATTAAATTATTTAATGTCTAAAAATTTAAAATAAAAAATAATTATGTAGAAAATATTTTAATATTTATAATTAATATTTATAGCCTAATTTATAATATGTATAACCCTATATTAAAAATGGGTTAGTTATTAAACATTGAATTTAACTCTTTTAACTCTTCTTTAAATAAACTAATAATAAATGTACTAATCTAATTCAAGTGGACCAAAGAGGATAATATTTTATTCCTAAGGTTTTTTTGGTCTAATTATACATATCTAATAATGTTAGGACATGTTTTAGGGTAATTATGATATCATTTTTACCATTAATTACCCTATTTACTTTTAACCGTGGTAAATAAAAGTCAAAAGTTACTATTTAACAAAAATTATTTTCATCTTATTGAACAACATTTTACTTAATGATATTAGCCATGTCTCTCATATTTTTAAAACTCAACTCACATAAGTGGTAAAATTAAGTTTTATACAAATTTGCAAATGCTCCTAGAAGGTGGGTAAAAGACTGTAAAATGTTCGATAAAATTATATATATATAAACTTATTATAAAATGACTCCAATGAATTAAATTGAAAATATATAGGTATTATTTATATATTTTTACATAAAATAAAATAAAATAAAATAACTAATTTTTTAAATAAAAAGTCAGTTTTATATAATAACGTAGTGTTTTTCACTATTCATCCAAAATTGAAAGGTTTCAGAAAAATACCAAAAATTTATCCTACGCTAATTTTGATATTATGAATTCAAAAATGAATAATATTTTACCAAATTAAAAACATATAAGTTTCATTTATTAATTTAAAATTAATTCCCGTTGTCAAAACCAAAAAGCGGGTTTTTAAAAATTAAAAACTATCAAAAGATTGACATGTGTTTATGTCAAATTTAAATGTGAAATTACTTATAATGACCTACATTGTATTAAATGATAAAAATATAATCTAATTATACTTCCAAACCATTCAAATTCATAATTTATCACTATAAATGTTTTGGATTAACAAAAGTTGTTTTCAATTAAAACATAGTATTTTTTCACTATTCATCAAAATATGAAAGTTATCAGAAAAGTACCAAAAATTTTATTAAACTAAATTTTATGTCTCTATTATAAATAAAAATTTAATTTCATTAAATTGAATATATAAAAGTTTCAAATATTGGTTTTAAAAAAAGGTTCTCTCTTAAAAGGCGGTAAAATTGCATATTTTGAAAAATACTTCTTTTTTCTGAAAAAATGAATTTGTTCTTATATTATGTCTAATAAACACATAATATGAATTTTAAAATTATATAGAGTATATAAGATTAAAAATTCAGTTAATACTATTCATAACTGCTTGTTGAACGGTTAGTGTGGTAAGTTCTGGTGCGCTCGAACTCGGTGTTGCGTGTAACGCAAGCTATTGAATTAGTTTAACGAGATAACATACTATGAAATCTTGGGGTGTTACATTCTACCCTACTTCTATAAATTGCATATTTGTAATTTGAAATTGTTTTTAGAATTTAAATGGTAAAAATAGAAAATTACATTTGTGGAAATCCCACATCAGAAATTGTGTTAATAAAATTTATTCTTAATAAGATGGAAAGTGAAATGAAAAAGTCACCACCAAATTATGATCTTGATTAAAAGAACATTGGTGGAAATTAGAGACACATAATTGGAGGAAAAACGTAAATATTTTTAGAGAGTGATTGAGGTCATCAATCACAAACAAGTGTAAAATTGAGGGCCTCAAAACCATCAATCTAAGATGATATAAAATATCATCAGTTCAACAAAACATATGGTATTAGGGTAACACATTTTTGGTTTTAAGATCCCTTCCCTAATGTTTAATAATTAATTTATTCAAATAATAATAGGATATATATATAAATATATATACTTGACAGGTATAATTTCATCATTCAACTAATTCCTACCACAAACTCATCTTTCACTCCAAAAGATAATAGAATTCAAAAATATTTTATTTATCCTAATCGTATAGGTTTCAAAAAATAATGAATTTATAATTCATTTTTCAGACTATTTAAAAAAACTACATTATACAAACTAGGACATCACGTAGGCTAGTGGTAGGTGATGCACACTTATCACCCTTCGGTTGCGGGTTCATGTCTCGCGGTCTTGCCGAACGTGATAGGTTGTCGTCTGACCTTCGGGATGTCCTTTTTATGACAAATAAAAAATAATCTAAAGAAATTATTTAACCTTAAAAATAGTATCCAATGTCAAACTTAATCGATTCCAACCTTTAGACTTATCTAAAATACTTCTGTCCAAACTCACAGTCCAAAATTTATAAGGATGTTAAACATAATAAAGATCTTTTTTCCACCTAATAACATGTGAATACCATCATCATGTATTCTTTTAAAACACGGTAATACCCTGAATTATCATATAACTGTATTGATTACATTCATGCTCCCTTATTCCTTATAGAATACTGGATATACTCCTTATATCCAAAAAATTTGTAAACTCCAACAATGATGGAATAAACAAACCATTAACTAGTTCCAAGGATGTCAATAATATCCAATATAATTTATCCAAATAAATCATCTCTTATTACAAAATCAATACCTCAGTATCAAGACCATATTAATGTTTTGTCTTTCCTTCAACCATGTATTTTCCAAGAAGTTTAACTTTACATTGAATCACTTTTCTTGGTTCCACTAATCTTAAGTCCTTAATGAAATAGTACTGCCGTACAATGCTTATATAATCAATAATTATTATAATATGTATATCATTAATACAATACTCAAATGACACAATAATTTAATAACAACATAATAACTATTAATCATTCCTCTTCATCTTTGGTAGTATCATAACTTGATTATTATCCAATAGCAGCATTTGGGGTATACTCGGATGATTTGAACATTGATTTGCGTAGTGTCCCAACTCCTTGTAGATGAAGCATTGTACATTTGAATCATTTTTCTCACCCTTGCAATCAAGTACTTGGTGTCCTTTTTCTCCACACTTATAACAAACTCCCATTCCCTTCAAGAATTTACCAAGGTGGTTCTTTCCACAGTTATCACATATGGTAAACTTCTTATTTCTCTTATTCCTTTTATCCATCTTTCTCTCTACCATCTTTTTCTTCTCTAGCTTCCCTTCAAATCCATAAGAATCAGAAAATTCTTTACTTATCTTATTAACACATGATACTATTTCTTTATATGATGATAATATGTGGGAGATTATTTCCTTTCTAAATTTTGGCTTAACACCATGAAAGATATGATCCTTCTTACTCTTTGAATCATGTGTATTGCTGGAGGTCTCATTCCATCTACTGGGCGCCATTTCTAAACAATTTCATACACTAGGTTAGTTTATGAATCGCAATGCATAATTCTAAACTTGTAAAACAGTTAACATAAATTGAACAGTTCGTGGATATAATCTATAATCCTAAAAATGTTTTCTTGGAGGTGGTATATACTCAGAAACCCTTCATAGTGGTTTTTAAAGAAAACAAGAATTATCCTAAGCATATCCCTCGGGAGTGTCGTAACTAAGAGTGCAGTAAGGCACATTGTCCTGCACCAGTTTCCATTCGACTCTAGCTCAAAGTAGTGTTTTTGGGTTTTAACCCTAGGTACATATGTTCCAGATCCACCTCTACCTGCTCGAATCCAGACATGGATGTACTGCTTGGAAAAGTCACAAAATATCTACAGTACCAAATTCTAGGAAGTTCTTCTATACTAATCCTCAAAGTCTATCTTAGGGTAGTGTTCTCTAATCAGAGTTTTTCTAAATCTAGTTTCCAAGGTTATTCCTAAACTTCCTCTGATACCAACTGTAACGCCCTGACCCCGGTTATGGGAGTTGGTGCATTATTTTAATACATTGACATGATTACAAAAAAATCAAGTCCCAAAATACTGATCAGTTTTGCATTATTAAAAAATAGATTACATATATGAACATTAAATTACACATTAGAAAATAAAACACAACATAAATGATCCTTTGAGAATTCCATTAATCCCTTATCTTAACCCTTCTTATCAATCATAAAATACTTCTTCACATCCAGGAAAAAATAAAACATAGAAAGGGGTGAGCTCAGATGCTCAGTAAGGATAACAATATAGAGGAAAGCTTCATAAATAAGCATAAAAATTTAAGGAAATGTATTAGACTAAAACAAAAGCCTTTTAAACTTAAACTTCATCATAATATGGAATAGATAAAATCAAATAATTCCATTTAATTATTCTCATGGATATTCAACTAGTCGAATAATCACATGCAATATCAATAACCACTTTCATAATGATAGAATACATAATGCCAGACTTCATAACCACATAGTTAAGTACTTGTGCCAAGACTAAAAATAATATTTTTTCAAGGCCATATGCCAAGACACTAGTTTGTCTCATGAGACCTACCGATGCATCGAGGAGCTATATTAGGCTCCACCCGTCACTCACTAAGTCCAATGCATTCCTCATATGAAAATTTTTAAACATAACATAAACATTCATATTAAAACTAGAATACTAAATGTCAAGACATTGTTCATAAACCATGAATGGTATAAAAATAACACATCCACAGTCAAACATATCACAAAACCTTCAATACAATATGGAATATTTGTGTCATAATAAATCAACATAAAACAAGTTTAAAATTCATCAAAGGATGTTAACATAGATGAAAATGATTTGTAAAATTCTTTGAGAGAAATATTCCTTTTTCATTAAAACATTTAAAAGTCATACAATTTTGAAAGCAAGAAATTTAATGATATTTTTGAATCAAAGTGTCCCATAAAACTTTGAAACTTTTTAGAGGAATTAACATTTTAAAAACATTCATGTCCATATAAATAAATCCTTAAAATAATTTTGAAAACATGGACATTAATGATAAAGGTTTAGAAGAATAAATCTTTAAAACATTTAAAATTATGTTTTAGTAAAAGAGTCCCTTAAAAATAATCCCTTTGAAAAATCTTTTGTGAAACATGTACATATGGATAATAATTATGTCCCAGTAAAAACTTACACATAAACAATCTCGAATAATAATAAGATTGAGGAATTAACCCTTACCTTGCACTTTCCTTTAGTCGAGGGTATGTTTAGCCTCTTGTATAAAGACTGTATCATGTTATTAAATTATACAAGAACAATATTAATATTTATGTTATCATACATGATTCATTAATGACTTTATACTACCGATTTAATAATAATTTCAATGTTAAATTAAAATTTTGAGTAATAATCACTTTCTTTATCGTATGTGTTTTTACTTTTTACTCGTGATTGTATCACTTAGATCATGATTTAAATACTTACAGAATATAAAAAATTATTTATGTTGGTCGGAGTGGATACTCAAGAAGGGGGTGAATTGAGTTCCAATTAAAAATTTCTGTTAAAAGTATTTCTATTAAAATCCCCCAATTAAAAACTAAGTTAAACTGTAGTGAATTTGTAAAACTGTAAGGGTTTTATTAGGTTCTCAGAAGATTGATTAGGTCTCAGTTAATTTAATCAGAAGATTAAATTATATTTTGAAACTAACCTACTGGTTTACAATATCTACAAACACTTTCTAGATTAACTATCAAAGAAACATTAGAAAAATTTTATATTTCAAAGTAATTAGCAGTAGAATATTCAATATAGGTTAAAACCAAAATAAGTAAGCACAACAATTTTAAAACAAGAGGTTTAGTCTCAAGCCGAGACTTAGTACTCTCAAACAATTTATATAAATTTTGATCCACACCCTGGATCGGGGTAAACAACAGTACATAGACTGTCCAGGTACTAAGACCTCTACCACAGTTCTTCATGGGAACAAGAACAATAGAAAATAGGCTATCCGGGTCACACTTGACCTCTACAAATATCCACAGTGGGATACAAGAGAGTTAAAGATGTTTAGTGTGAGGATTTAGAAATCCCACAGTTTAGCACTGGAGATAGTGTGTGTATATAATATACAGAGTACACACACTACACAAAATGTGAATGAATGAAACACAACAGAGCTAAAAAAATAAAGATGAGTTTAGAATGCTCTATGTGTTGTGAGTGAATCTATGGACTCCTTGGTTTGAAGCAGTTGAAGCTTTGGGTCCTTCTCTAATTTTTTTCAAGAAAAACAGAGTTTCATAGTTCTGTTCCTTCACTTCCAGTGTAGGTGTTCAGCTTGATTAGGAGAGTATTATTTGTAGCACTTAAGCTACTTCTTTGAACTTCTGTTCTTGATGAGTATGAGAGTTCTTCTAGTTATCCATGTGTTCTTCTTTGTATGTACGTGTGTATATTATCTTCCTTTCTACGTGTGTTCATTTCTTCTCATCCTTTTCTCCAGTAGCTTGATATCCCCCTTTATTCCTTGAGGTCATACAATGGGAATGATTACCTTTGACAGGTACGAGGTACGGTTCTCTGACATGCCAACAACTATCATTAAATAAAATTAATTGCATTAAAATCCTCAAATATCACCGTTAGCATTATTTTAATAATATTGAAAAAGTATAGAGTTTGAGTAATAATGACTGGTTAACAGTCATCTTCCATCAGTAGCTCTCTGTCGGTGGACTTGTATCAGTAGCTCTGAGTATCAGTGAGCTCTCTATCGGTAGACTTGTAACGGTAATGGTTACTCAGTGTAATAGTAGCTTTGTGTATCAGTAACACCTTCTATTAGTAGCTCTTCTTGTATCGGTAGCTGTCTGTCCATATCATCAGACTTGTATTGGTAGCTATTTGTATTGGTAGACTTGCATACCGGTAGACTTATACATACCGGTAGCTCTGTTATATACCAAAGACCAAGTGTCTGTTTTTCCGTAATAGTATCTTGTACATACCAGTGGACTTAACACTTATCTGTTCAATGAAACACATAACACTTATATGTTCTATGCAACACATATGTAGATTAAGTTAGAATTATTTCAAAGTACATATAAACATAGATAAACATTGATTAACATATTCCAAAGATCATTTTTATATTCTTATCAACTCAATAATAGGATGTAAAAGTAATTAATATATGAATGAACATTATTTGGGATTTTCAAAGCATATTAAAACATAATTGAGATTATCAAAACAGGTGAGGTCAATAATCTCCCCCTTTTTGATAATCACAACTTATGATATTATAATCCCAAAATAATTAGTAATGTATCAGAGGATATAACATTAAATCCAATTGTATCAGAGATAAAAAAAATAAAAACAATGTTCTAGAATTATAAAACAAATGTATCAGAGGTATTATAAGATAAAATTATGTTTCTCATAAGTCTCATAGGTCTCCCACTTTCATATGCTCATATATCTAGCTTCTCATTTTCTCCCCCTTTGTCCTTCCATATTTTTTCATATCAATTCTGTTCTCCCCCTTTATGATTAGAAAAAAGAAGGAAACAAACAAAGAGAGAAATAACAGAATGGAAAAGGGAATAAGATCATTTGTATTTCATGGTGAAAAAAGGTATAAAGAAATACAAAAATGAAAAAAAGTAATACAATTGATTCCTATCAAATTTCTTAGCCACTATTCAATCCACCTCCTAAATGTCCACGTGGGATTTTCCTTTGGGATCCGAGGTAGACTTAGACTGTGTGGATGAAGGTGGAGGCTTAGGAACACTAGAAATGATTAGAGGAGGCTGAGCTACTGAAACTGTTCCGGGCCTGTATTGTGTAGCTCTCTGAGTGATCATAGAAGTAAGGCTGCAGATGGCTTGGACTGGTGTCATCTGAGCAGGAGAAGTAACAGAGGTAGAGGCAGGTAAAGCTGGAGGTACAATCACTGGTCGATCATCAACATGCAAGAAGGGAAATAATAGATTTCTGAAATCCATAATGATTCCTCCTCTTCTCTCCATAGCAAAGATTAAATATTCCTTATTCTCCATGAATTTGTCTAATGCAGGGGTCAACTCTCTGAGCTTGCTAAATTGTTCTCTGAAGTCTTGATTGACTGGTGGTAGCTTCATGTTTTCCAAAAGAAGTTTGAAATGGTTGTTGAACTGATGCTTGGTGTAGACCCTTTGGAAATACTAATCTACCTTGTCTTTCACTTCTTTCTGAGAAGAATAAGATTCTCTCATATAATCTTGGACAATATTCATTATATATCTAGTGGTAGACACCACTTGGGTCATGGAAGATGAGTCCACATAGCTACTGGTTGAATCTGAACCAAGAATCTACCTCATCAAAGCCTTAATCTGATCCAATTCTATTGAAGGTCTCGAAGCAAGAGAACCAATAGAAAAAGTCACAGTTTCCTTGAAACTCTTATTTACCCCACTAATAAGATTTCTCACTATAGAATATTGGGTGCTAACATGCTTAGTTATGGAATGCTTAAACTCCTCAAAATCTGAGACCATTTGGCTGACCAAACTCTTCACATAATCCAAATCCTTGTATGCTTGAGATTTAGAACTCATATAGGATTCCAGAGATACAACTGATCTCCTTAGAACTTCAACATCCTCTTCCAAGCTAGAAACCTGATTATGGAAATCTGTGATTTCATCCACTATCTCTGCCAAAAATGTTGACACATTACAACCAAGAGAGATTTCAAAAGACTTTTCCATATTGCTCATCTCTTCAACAAAGTGACTCTTTAAATCGGAAATAGAAGCACTCAAAAACTCTTTCATCTAATCCTTCAAAGATTCTAAGTCATCCCTAGTTACTATATTAGCAGGCACAACAACAAGTTATCTTTCAGACACAAAACTGGCCACTGAGTCATTCATAACCGATTGAATGGATGACACTAAGGATGCTTCCATTTTTCTTATCTCTTCCACAAAATATGTCTTATGATCAGACTTCAACTGATGTAGATCAGCTTTTCTTACCACATTATCAGGTAATATCTCAGACAGAATATCATAATTAACTTCTGGTCGACTGAGGGATGTCTCATTATCAGAATCTGGGTAATCCAATCCACAAAATACAAACCCCGGGTCCTCTTCCCAGTCTTCAATATCAAAATCCACTGAAACACTGCCAAATCTTGTTGGATGCTCCCCCTCAACTAGTGCATTCTCCTGTACAGCAATGACACCCTCATCAGCTCAGTCTTCCTCAGAAGAATCTTGCACAACCATCTCGATTTCTCCAATAGCAGGAGGCTCCTCAAGAATAGGATAAGGTCTATCAACTTCAACAAGAACAGACTCTAAAGGCACAACAGAACTTCCAATCAGAGGACTCAAACTCAAGGTGGAAGAAGCAGCTGCTTCAGTTTCAGATTCTCTTTCTTCTTCCTCATTCTCTAGGAAATCCTCTTCCAGATATGATCTCTTCTAGTCTTCCTCATCCACAGGTGACTCTTCATTACTTACACCCAACATAGTTTCTGTACTAGGTAGGTTCAAAGAAGCACTTCCCTTTTCTTGTGATAAAATTTCAGGAGTTGGGCTAGGAGGTAAGTCTGGATCTCCTCCATCTACTGCAGAGGAATCCTCATCATCTGAATCATCACTATACTATGGATCCTTCTCATCAGGTCTTAGACATGGATCCCTCACATCTTTAGGCCTAGAAGGATGCTCCACATGATTAAAATTATCATATAACTTCTTATCATCGGTAACCCACTCCCCTCTCCATGGGTTCCAGCTTATCTTCATGTACTTACACACTGTGCTTATGATAAAAAAGATATTTATTACCACCACTGTCTCATCCTGAGACTCAGCTACTCCCTTTACTTTAATCATAACCGAAATCAACTGGCAAAGAATAAAGCATTGGTCTTTGATTTGGGTCTGGTCATATCCTCCATTTGAATCATTAGCAGCTTGTACAGATTCACCTTCATACCATGTCTCAAGAGATATAACAGATTGATATCTTGATATCTCAAATTTTCAAAGTCCCCTCTTCTTGGACTTAGCACATGTTGCACAAATTTGAACAACAATCTATTTTATCCATCCATTTCAGCAGCCACCACCTTTCTCTGCTTTCCACTACTAGTGAGCTCCTCTAAGGCAGTCTGATAATAAAATATGTCACTTGTAGGTGGTACTATATTTTATGAATACCCCAAAACTCCTTCATGTGGTACTCTTAGGTACTCATCCCACTCAACCGATGAAAATGCTATTTCCTTTCCATTTACCCATGAAACCATTCTATTTTCCTCATTGGATTTCTCAAAACTCACAAACTCATAGAACTATTTTACTAGCTTCGGATAGTAGGGGCCATTGTTATTCGAGAATCATTCTACCCATTTCTGATCTTCCAGTACCTCTAGAACTAACGATTTACTAGACATCATCCATTCCATTCATAGCTCGCTCTTGATTTCAATATCTCTATTTTGTAAATGCGTGTTCACTGGATGCGTCCACGACCTTTTTCTACTAACACTGCTACTTTCTTTAGGCCCTGTCTTCTGCTTCTTCGCATTTTTCACATCAAAGTCATCTCTGACAGTCATAAGTTTTGTTTTTTCCATCTCTGGATTGAAGAACTTAGTGTTTTTGAAAGATTTAGGGATTCAAGGAGTTGGGTTTGAGAGAGGAGAGTTCAGTGGATTTAGAAGTAACTAAGACATAGTTTTTATCATTTAGGAATCATAAAATAAATAATTAAAACATAATATGTATAATATAGATGATACATATTCTAGAGGCTAAAGACAGAAGTTTAAAACAACGACAGTAGGGTATACCGGTGAGAATTCCTAACGGTGAGGTCCACTAACAGTGAGGTATATTAGTGAGGTTTCATACCGGTGAGGTATAACAGTTAGGTTTCATACCGGTGAGGTATAATAGTGAGGTTTGATACCGGTGAGGTATACCAGTGAGGTTTAATATCGGTAAGGTTTCTAACGAACAGAGTTTATCATTCCTAATTCATTTCTAATGTACCTTAACCTATCCTAACTTAAAGGCGTGGTGAAAATGTCAGCTAATTGATGTTAAGTACCTATAAATTCAAGAGTAATATCACCTTTTTGGTAATGATCTCTCAAAAAATGGTGCCTTACATCAATGTGTTTGGTCCTAGAGTGAGACACGGGATTCTTAGAGATGTTAATTGCACTTTTGTTATCACAATTTATTGATACATGTTTAAACTAATACCCGTAGTCCAACAAAGTATGTTTCATCCACAAAATTTGTGCACAACAACTACCAGTAGCAATGTACTCTACTTTAGAAGTAGACAATGCAACATAATTCTGCTTCTTACTACACCATGATACTAGGGACTTAACTAGAATATGACATGTTCCAGAAGTTCTCTTTCTATCTAACTTGCAACCAGCAAAGTCAGCATCTGAATAACTTATTAAATCAAAACATTGTCCTTTTGGATAAAACAAACCTAAATTTGCAATAAGTTTAAGATATTTGAAAATTCTTTTAACAGCAATCAAATGAGATTCTTTTGGATTAGCTTGAAATCTTGCACACATACACACACTAAACATAATATCTGGTCGATTAGAAGTAAGGTAAAGTAGACTTTCAATCATACCTCTGTAATTTGTTTGATCAACTGGTTTCCCAGATTCATCAATGTCTAACTTACAGGTAGTACTCATGGGTATATCACTTTACTTAATACGAACTAAACCAAAGCGTTTTAAAATATACTTTGTATATTTACTTTTATTTAAAATAATACCATTTTCATTTTGAAAAACATGAAATACAAGAAAATATTTGAGTTCTCCCATTAAACTCATTTCAAATTCATTTTTCATACTCTTTGAAAAATAAATGCACAAATTATGTTTTGAAGATCCAAAAATAATATCATCAACATAAATTTGTACAATCAAAAAATATTTAGAAATTCTTTTGATAAAGAGAGTTGGACCAGCAATCCCTTTTTTAAAACCTTTTGAAATAATAAAGTTGATAAGTCTATCATACCATGCTCGTGGAAAATGAGGATTAGTAAATCCATGTGGTTGTTCAACAAAAACATCTTCAATTATAAAACCATTTAGAAAAGCACTTTTAACATCCATTTGATATAACTTGAAATTCAAATGAGCAGTATAGGCAAGTAGAATCCTAATAGCTTCTAATCTAGCTACAGGGGAAAAGGTTTCCTCATAGTATATTCTTTCCTCTTGACCATTCCCTTGTGCAACTAGCCTTGTTTTTTTTTCTAACTATGTTTCCAAACTCATCACCTTTGTTTCTAAAAACCCGTTTATAGCCTATGGTCAAAATTCCCTAAGGTTTGTCAACAAATTCCTAGACTTTGTTTCTTTCAAATTTATTTAATTATTATTGCATAGAAATTACCCAAAATTCATCATTGATTGCATCATTGATATTTTTAGGTTCTAACTATGAAATAAAAGCTTGATGTTCAACCTGGTTTCTTAGAGAAGCTCTAGTTTGTGTCCCTCTATCAAGATTACCAACAACAACATCTAAAGGATGATTCTTTAGAATCCCAGTTGATCTAGTAAAGGTAGGACTAGAAATTTCAGGTTCTTATCTAGATTCAGGCTCAATAGAAACAGGTTCTGGAAAGTTTCCAGAACTGGATGTCTTTAAAACAGGTTCATTAATTTGATCATTAAGGTTTAAAATAGGCAAATCTTCTTCAAGATTTTCAATGGAAGATTTGGGTTCATGTGGACCAGTTTCATCAAACATGATGTGAACAGATTCTTCCACACATTTTTTTCTATTATTAAAAACTATATAAGCTTTTCTAGTAATTGAATAACCTAGGAAAATTCCTTCATCACTCTTGGATGGAAACTTGTCAAGGTTATATTTTGTATTGAGAATAAATAATTTGCAAACAAAAACTTTAAAGTAATTAACTTTAGGTTTCCTATGGTTCCACAACTCATAAGGGGACTTTTTGAGAACAAGTCTAATCAGGACTATATTAATAATGTAACAAGCTGTATTTACAACTTCATCCCAAAAGTAAATTGGCAGGTCATACTCATTAAGCATAGTTCTTACAATCTCTTGAAGAGTTCTGTTTCTTCTTTCTACTACATCATTCTGTTGAGGTGTTCTAGGGGAAGAGAAATTGTGAATATAGCCATTGTGTGAGAAATAAGATTCAAACTCATGATTTTCAAACTTATGACCATGATAACTTCTCAAAGTCTTAATCTTAAGTCCACTAAGGTTTTCCACAGACGTGTAATATTTAATAAAGTAAGAACAAGCTTCACTTTTGTGAGCAAAGAAGTATACCCAAGTATATTTGAATACTCATCTACTAATACATAGACATAGTGCTTCCCATTTAAAATAGAAACTCTAGAGGGTCCAAACAAGTCCATGTGAACCAAATCAAGAGGTTGAGAAGTTGAAACTTCTTTCTTTGATTTAAAAGAAACTTTATGTTGCTTTCCATTTTGATAGGGATTACAAACTTTATCATCTGAGAATTCAAGTTTAGGTAGGTCTCTAACTAAGTTTTTCCTAGTTAGTTTTCTAAGTGAATGAACATTACAGTTTCCTAATATTCTGTGCCATAGCCAAGAATACTTATGAAAAGCATTCAAGCAAGTAATGTTCTGTTTAGCTAAGTAATTCAAATCAACAACATAAATATTTTCCTTTCTCAAATCAGAAAATACTAAAATATTTTTAGAATTAAAAACATTACAAGAATAATTTTCAAATTTAACATTGAAACCATCATCACACAACTGATAAATACTTAATAGATTATATTTAAGTCCATTAAAAAATAAAACTTTGGAAATTAAAACTGAATCAGTGTTACCAATCTGGCCTAAGCCGATGATTTTTCCTTTTGAATTATCACCAAAGGTGACATGGACTCCATAAAATTTGATTAAAATCTTGAAGCATGAGTAATATCAAATCATATTCCTTGAACATCCACTTTCCAAGTACCATACATTATTATGGGAACTTTTCAAGCAAGTTTCCTACAAAACAGGTTTAAACATAAAATGATTTTGGTACCCAGATTTTCTTGGGTCCAGACAGGTTAGCAAGAAAAGTTTTTGGTACCCAAATTTGTCTAATGGGTCTCATACAATAAATAGATTCAAAATATTTTTAAAGATAAACTTTATTTGATCTATAACCATGTGAATAACTAGTTGAAGCATATGTATTTCTAGAACTAGAACTAGCAGCATTCTGTCCAGATTTAGGAATAAATCTATTTTTAGTAATTTGTCTCTGTACAAGCTGATAGCCTATTCCAGTGGTATATTTTGTTGCCACTTGTTTTCCTAGAATTTGAGTTGGAGTATTCTTTCCGTTTGTGAATTTCTTTAAGTACTTCCTTAATTGATCATTGGACAATTTCAGTTCAGTATTTTACTTAAGTAATTGAGCATTATTTTCCTTTCCTATATCAAGTGCAGATTTAATAGAGTTGGTCAAAGCATGCTCTTTCTTCAAGGTCTTATACTTGTCCTTCAATTCATTACATGTTTCTTCTATCATATTAGAGTATTCAAACAATTCATCTTTAGAAATATTATCATCACTACTTTCATTCCCATAATAATAATCATTCAGCATAGGGGAAACAAGTACCTTAGAAGTATTAGTCATGAAACACATGTTGGCACGATTATTTTCAGAATCAGAAACTTCATTCTCACTTGTGCTGTCTTCTGAAACACTCCAGGTTTCCTTCATGGCTTTCTTATATTTTCTGTCCTTGTAGTCATATTTCTTCTTGAACTTTAACTTCAGGCAGTCTACCTTAATGTTTCCTTTACTTTTTCATTAATAACATACTATCTCATCATCCTTATCATCTTTCTTCCAATCATTCTTCCAATGACCTTTGTTGTCATATTTTCCTTTATAATTTGGTTTTCTAAAAAATTTCTTCTTCCTATAGAACTTCTTGAACCATCTGTCTATCTGAGTCATCTCTTCATCACTATTAGAATCTGAACCTTCACTTGTTGAGATTTCAATAGGTATGTGAACTTTCTCCTTGTCCTTACTCTTTGAGGTAGTATATTTAAATGCTACCGACTTCCTATTTGGTTTATCATCTTCTTCCTTGTTTACTTTCAGCTCTTATTAATACATCATCAAATTACCAATTAATTCTTTAACAGGTATTGAAATTATATCACACGATTCTCTTATTGAAACATATGTGCCTTTCCATCAATCTCGCATATATCGTATTATTCTCATAATCTGCTCCTTTGTAGGAACAACTTTTCCAAATGAGCTCATAGTGTTGAAAATCTCATTGAACCTTAGATACATGTCAGAAATAGGTTCATCAGACATCATTTTAAAATTATCATACTTAATAGTATAGGTGTTTAGTCTCATTTATTAAACATTGGCTGTTCCCTCATGGGAAATAGCCAAAGTGTCCCATATTTCATAAGAAGTTTTGTAAGAATATATTCGATTAAATTCCTCATCACCTAAAGTACAGTACAAAGCATTCATTTTTTTACAGTTATTATTGTATGCAGTCTTAGTAGGTTCATCCCAAGTAGTTCTTTCAGTTTCTAGAATCTTATATTGAGTCTCTATAGAATTCCAGATGTCAAATCCCATACTTTCCAAATGAATTTACATTTTAAGTTTCCATTGGACAAAATTTTTACCATTAAAGAATGGTGGCCTGTTGGTAGCAGCGCGTTCTAGTCTATTATCCATAATCAGATTTTAGCAAATATATTTAAAGAGATAAAATTTAGAACTAACATAAATTTAAGATCATTAAGATACAACTAAAATCACAGTTGAAAAAAAAGTATTTCGATATCCTTTATAAATAACAAACCACCTCTGATACCAAATGTTGGTCGGAGTGGATACTCAAGAGGGGGGTGAATTGAGTTCCAATTACAAATTTTTGTTAAAAATATTTCTATTAAAATCCCCCAATTAAAAACTAAGTTAAAATGTAGTGAATTTGTAAAACTGTAAGGGTTCAATTAGGTTCTCAAAAGATTTATTAGGTCTTAGTTAATTTAATTAGAAGATTAAATTAGCTTTAGAAACTAACCTACAGATTTACAATGGTTACAAACACATTCTAGATTAAATATCAAAGTAACTTTAAAACAATTTTATATTTCATAGTAATTTGCAGCGGAATATTCAATATAGGTTAAAACCAAAATAAGTAAGTACAAAAGTTTTAAAACAAGAGGTTCAGTCTCAAGATGAGACTTAGTACTCTCAAAAAATTTATATAAATTTTGATCCACACCCTGGATCGGGGTAAAAACAGTACAAAGACTATCCAGGTACTAAGACCTCTACCACAGTTCTTCATGGGAACAAGAACTATAGAACATAGGCTATCCAGGTTACACTTGACCTCTACCACTATCCAAAGTGGGATACAAGAGAGTTAAATAAGTTTAGTTTGAGGATTTAGAAATCCTCCAGTTTAGCATAGGAGATAGTGTGTGTATATAATATACAAAGTACGCACACTGCTCAAAATGTGAATGAATGAAACACAATAGAGCTAAACAAATAAAGATGGGTTTATAATGCTCTATGTGTTGTGAGTGAAGCTCTGGACTCCTTGGTTTGAAGCAGTTGAATCTTTGAGTCCTTCTCTGGTTTTTGTCAAGAAAAACAAAGTGTCGTAGTTCTGTTCCTTCACTTATATTATAGGTTTTCATCTTGATTAGGAGAGTATTTTTTGTAGCACTTAAGATTATTCTTTGAACTTCTGTTCTTGATGAGTATGAGAGTTCTTCTAGTTCTCTGTGTGTTCTTCTTTGCATGTACGTGTGTATATTCTCTTCCTTTCTACGTGTGTTCGTGTCTTCTCATATTTTTCTCCAGTAGCTTGATATCCCCTTTTATTCCTTGAGGTCAGACAATGGGAATGATTACCTTTGATAGGTATGAGGTACGGTTCCCTGACATGCCAACAACTATCATTAAATAACATTAATTGCATTAAAATCATCAAATATGACCGTTAGCATTATTATAATAATATTGAAAAATTATAGAGTTTGAGTAACAGTGACTGGTTAACAATCATCTTCCATCAGTAGCTCTCTGTTGGTGGACTTGTATCGGTATCTCTGAGTATCAGTGAGATCTCTAACGGTAGACTTGTAACTGTAACAATTACTCAGTGTAACAGTAGATTTGCGTATCAGTAACACCTTCTATCGGTGGATCTTCTTGTATCGGTAGCTGTCTGTCCATATCAACAGAATTGTATTGGTAGTTGTCTGTATCGGTAGACTTGCATACCAGTATACTTATACATACCTGTAGCTCTGTTCTGTACCAAAGACCAAGTGTCTGTTTGTATGTAACAATAGCTTGTGTATACTAGTGGATTTAACACTTATCTGTTCAATGAAACACATAACACTTATCTGTACTATGAAACACATATGAATATTGAGTTAGAATCATTTTAAAGTACATATAAACATAGATAAACATTGATTAACATATTCTAAAGATCATTTTGATATTCTTATCAACTCAATAGTAGGATGAAAAAGTAATTAATATATGAATGAACATTATTTGGGATTTTCAAAGAATATTAAAACCTAATTGAGATTATCAAAATAGGTGAGGTCA
This sequence comes from Viscum album, assembly GCA_963277665.1. Classification (NCBI taxonomy): domain Eukaryota; kingdom Viridiplantae; phylum Streptophyta; class Magnoliopsida; order Santalales; family Viscaceae; genus Viscum; species Viscum album. The sequence continues at coordinate 996,433,522 of OY728147.1, forward strand.
ATAATTTATATATCATAATATTTAGAATATAAATATGTATAATAGACGTATATATGAAATGGAAAACACCGTTTATAGAGACGGTAGGCCGTACGTACACATAAGCGTTGTTTCCGTTTTCATATCATATTGAACAGAACTAAGTGAATAAGATATAGGTAAGCACACACACACACACACACACACACATATATATATATCTAGTAGCATTATTATTTCATGTATTACATACTTATTAATGATATATATTTTATAATCATTGTTGAATGGTGAATGTGGAAATGAATCCCATCGCGTCGTGGAGACAGTAATCCTTACGTATGCACAAACGACAATATCATTATATTAATAGAGAAATCATATGTAATTGGATGGTATATCATATATACAGAATCATTAACATGTAATATTTATTATTTACATCAGTTATACTAATTATTATACCCATTCAAATAATGAAGTGTTTGAATAACAAACTACACCAAGACGCGGAGACGGTAATCCGTACATACGCACGTATGGTGACTTTGTCATTTATAGGATGGATAGAATAATGAAGATGGTTATAACATTTTTATAATAATATCATAGTATATAGAAGATACTAGATTTAGTATTTTATAAAGGAAACAACAAAGAAAGATGAAGTGGAAGAAGAAAATAACTTGAAAGAGGTGATGAAATATTTACCTTTTCTTCGGGTTCTTCCATTTGATTTGATCAAAAGGGATCCTTAGGTTGGCTTTATGACTAAAGTAATTTCTCTAGGATGAAGTGAGGAAAGTTGGGATGATATTTGGGCAGGTTTTGGCTGAGCTGAAAGTCTTTGGATGTGTGGAATTAAGAGAATGGGCAGTGCCCTTTTATAAGAGAGGTGAGGGTCACTTTAGGAAAAGCTTGAAATATTATTTTATAATAAAATAATTTTCAGTTTCTAATGGCTCCAAAATGAATTATTTAAAGGATAATGTGGGTATGGGTCGAAAAACTCTCAACCAATTGGTTTTAGATAGGGTTAGGTCATAATATTAACCTTATCTTTTAGATTTAACTCTTAGTTAAATAGTTTGACATTTACCATGTCTCTTTGTATTTTTATATTATATGGTTAATAAACTTACTATAAATTTTCAAGAGAACCCCAATAGGTTCATTAATGACATATATAATTTTATTAAGTCCCTTTGTCTGAACATTAGATTTTTATAAAGATTATATCAACCAATAATATAGTATTTGTTTTAAAAACTCAATTATGTCAATTTTGATATTATTTAATAAATTATTTTTGTTAAAGTTCGAACAACTTTATTACTTCAAAATAAATTCATATGTTCAATACTAACATGTCATATTAAACTAGAAAATTATTGGAATTCATAAAAAGTCTCAAATTAAATTTATTTGGATATTTATAATATCAATTATTTTAATATTTCATTATTAAGGTAATTACTGCGTCATCATTGTTTCATAAAAAAATTAAAGTATATATTGTCTAAAAATTATAAATAAAATATAATTATGTAGTAAATCTTTTTATATTTCTAATTAATATTTATAGTCGAATTTATATTATGTATAATGGTATATTAAAAATGTTTTATTTATTACATATTTAATTTAACTCTTTTAATCTTCTTTAAATAAAATAATAATAAATGTCTTAATCTAATCCAAGTGGACCAAATAGGATCATATTTTATTCATGAGGTTGTTTTTTGTCAAATTATACTTATCCAATAGAATTAGGACATGTGTTAGGGTCATTATGATGTCATTTTAACCCTTAATTACCCTAATTACTTTTAACCGTGGTAAATAAAAGTCAAACACTACTGGAAATGGGGCTTTTCCCAACGGTTCTGAACCGTTGGGAAAGGATGCAGAACCGTTGGTATAACATATACCAACGGTTATGAAAACCATGGGGAAGTAAGTCGTTGGGAAAACCTATCCCAACGGTTTACAAAGAATAGTTGGTATATGTTAGTAAAATTAACCTATGCCGACAGTTTGGTTAAACCGCTGGCATAAGTTTTACCAACGGTTTACACCAAACCGTTGGTAAATCTAATGAAAATTCAGTCTTCCCCAACGGTTCTAAACCATTGGGAAAGGTTTTTACCAATGGTTCTCTTTGAAACGTTGGTAAAAAATCCCTAGTGACCTTTCCCAATGGTTTGTAAACCGTTGGGAAAGGGTTATTATAAGCCTATGTCAACGGTTTGAAACCGTTGGCATAGGCTATGTTGTGCAAACTGAACAGCAGCCTACAATTTGCACAGCAGCCTCTAATTTTGTATAGCAGCCTCCATTCCATTCTGCTACCTGCAATAACAAACTAATACATACATATAGAGAACAAATTCATAAACATTTAACATATAATGAATTCTTGAACTATACACATCCAGAATTAAATCAAAATTCATAACGTAATTATAAAAATACATAATTGATTTAGAATTCAATTTAAAATTTAGATGACAATTGTATGTGGAATCCAGAATTCAATTCATAATTAAATACATACATAATTTAATTATCAATTATCAATAAAATACATAAAAAACAGAATAAGTATCAACAGAATACGAATACATTTGTTCGTATTTTTGTATACCAGTTGTTTTTACTAAAAATGAGGTCCATTTTAAACAAAATACATACACTTGGAGTGATACTGGCCACACCGTGGCTCGAATTGAGGTGGGGTTGACTCGTCCACGTTACATATGACCCATGGATCATTTTCTTAAAGTATCAACATATTCTGAAAGCATTTGGTCAGTTTTCTGTATGCCAGTTATTGTTTTCACTTAAAATGTTACTCATTTCAAAAAAAAAATGAGACACTTTGAGTGGTGCTAACCACACCAGGCCTCAGATTGAGGCAGGGTTGACTTGTACACGTCACATATAACCCAAGGATCGTTTTCCTAAACATTCAACGGAATCAGAATGCATTTTGTCGGTTTTCCTTATGTCATTTATTGTCTTTACATAAAATGAATTCTATTTTAAACGAAAGAGAGACAATTTGAGTTGTTATGGCCACACCGTGACTCGGATTGATGCAGGGTTGACTTGTACACATCACAAATGACCCATGGATCATTGTACTAAAGTTTTTACAGAATCTGAATGTGTTTTGGTCGGTTTTCCGTAGGTCACTTTTTGTTTTCACTTAAAATGAATTCCATTTTAAACTAAATAGAGACACTTTGAGTGGTCTCGGCCACACCGTGCCTCGTATTGAGGCGGGTTTTACTAGTGCACATCATATATTACCAACGGATTGTTGTTCTAAATTATCAACACAATCAGAATCTGTTTGGTCAGTTTTCCATATGTACTTAAAATGTTGTCCATTTTAAAAAAAAAGAGAGACACTTAGAGTGATCCCAGCCACACTACGACTTGTATTGAGGTGCGTTTGACTTGTACACGTCACATATGACCGATGGATCATTGTCCAAAAGTTTAAACAGAATCCAAATGTGTTTGGTCAGTTTACCGTATGTCAGTTGTTGTTTTCAATTAAAATGAAATCCATTTTAAACTATAGAGAGACACTTCGAGTGGTGCTAGCCACTCCGCACCTCGGATTGAGGCTGGGTTGACACGTACACATCACATATAACCCATGGATCGTTTTCCTAAAGTTTCAACTGAATCTGAATGCGTTTAGTCAGTTTTCCGTATGTTAGTGGTTGTTTTCATTTAAAATGTTGTCTAATTAAAATAAACCTTAGACACTTTGAGTGGTGCCAGCCACACATGGACTCGGATTGAGGCGGGGTTGACTTGTACACGTCACAAGTGACTCATGGAATGTTTTCTTAAAGTTTCAACAGAATCTGAATGCGTTTGGCCAGTTTTCCGTTTGTCAGTTGTTGTTTTTAATTAAAATGAAGTCCATTTTAAACTATAGAGAGACACTCCGAGTGGTGCCAGCCACTCCATGCCTTAGATTGAGGCTGGGTTGACTCATACACGTCACAAATGACCCAAAGATCATTTTCCTAAATTATGAACACAATCCGAATGCGTTTGGTCGGTTTTTCGTATGTAAGTTGTATTTTTCACTTAAATTGTAATTAATTTCAAACAAATGTGAGACGCTTCGAATGGTGCCGGCCACACCGCACCTCATATTGAGGTGGGGTTGAATCTTACATGTCACAAATGACCCATTGATCATTTTCCTAAAGGTTCAACAGAATCCGAATGTGTTTGGTCGGTTTTCCGTATGTCAGTTGTTGTTTTCACTTAAAATGAAATCCATTTTAAACTAAAGAGAGACACTTTGAGTGGAGCTGGGCACACCGCACCTCGGATTGAGGCTGGGTTGACTCGTGCATGTCATATATTACCCATGGATCATTTTTCTAATGTATCAACACAATCAGAATCCGTTTGGTCAGTTTTCCGTATGTACTTAAAATGTTGTCCATTTTAAACAAAAGAGAGACACTTAGAGTGATCTTGGCCACACTACGACTTGCATTGAGTCATAGTTGACTCATACACGTCACATATGAACCATGGATCATTTTCCTAAATATTCAACAGAATCTGGAATTTAATTCATAATTTGATCGGTTTTTCATATACCATATGTTTTTACTAGAAATGATTTCCATTTTAAACAAAATACATTCACTTGGAGTGATACCGACCACACCATGCCTCAGATTGAGGTGAGGTTAACTCATACACGTCACAAATGACCCATGGATCTTCGTCCTAAAATATCAACATATTCCGAAAGCGTTTGGTCGGTTTTTTGTATGTTAGTTGTTGTTTTCACTTAAATTGAAGTGCTTTTTAAATAAAAGAGAGACACTTTGAGTGGTTCCAGCCCCACCGCACCTCGGATTGAGGAGGGGTTGAATCGTACATGTCACAAATGACCCATGGATAGTTGTGCTAAAATATCAATACAATCAGAATCCTTTTGGTTGGTTTTCTGTATGTACTTAAAATGTTGTCCATTTTAAACATAAGAGAGACACTTTGGGTGGTCTCGACCACACTGCGACTTGGATTGAGGCACGATTGACTTTTATACGTAACATATGACCCATGGATCGTTGTCATAAAATTTCAATAGATTCATAATGCGTTTGGTTGGTTTTTTGTATGCCAGTTGTTCTTTTCACTTATAATCCTATCCATTTTAAACAAAAGAGACACAGTTAGAGTGGTACCGGCCACACCGCATCTCAGATATAGACGGGGTTGACTCTTACACGTCTCAAATAACCCATGGATCATTTTCCTAAAGTATCGACACAATCCAAATGCGTTTGGTCAATTTTTCGTATGCTAGTTGATGTTTTCACTTAAAATGATGTCCTTTTGAAACAAAAGACAGACACTTTGAGTGGTGTCGGCCACACCGCGTCTCAGATTGAGGCGAGGTTGATTCGTACACGTCACATATGACCCATGGATAATTGTGCTATAGTATCAACCCAATCAGAATCTGTTTGATCAGTTTTCCATATGTACTTAAAATGTTGTCCATTTTAAACAAAAGAGAGACACTTAGAGTGATCCTGGCCACACCACAACTCAGATTGAGCCCAAGTTGACTCTTACATGTCACATATGACCCATGAATCGTTTTGATAAATTATCAACAGATTCTAAATGTGTTTGGTCGGTTTTTTGTATGCCAGTTGTTCTTTTAACTTATAATCCTGTCCATTTTAAACAAAAGAGACACAATTAGAGTGGTACCGTCCACACCGCGTCTCGGATTTAGACGTGGTTGACTCGTACATGTCTCAAATGACCCATGGATCATTGTAATAAAGTATCAACACAATCCGAATGCATTTGGTCGGTTTTCCGTATGCCAGTTAATGTTTTCACTTAAAATGATGTCCTTTTGAAACAAAAGACAGAAACATTGAGTGGTGTCGGCCACACCACATCTCATATTGAGGCGGGGTTGATTTTTACACGTCACATATGACCCATGTATTGTTGTGCTAAATTATCAACACAATCAGAATCCGTTTGGTCAGTTTTCCGTATGTACTTAAAATGTTGTCCAGTTTAAACAAAAGAGAGGCACTTAGAGTGATCCCGGCCACACTGTGCCTTGGATTGAGGCAGGGTTGACTTTTACTCATCACATATGAACCATGGATCATTCTCCTAAATCATCCACATATATCGAAAGTGTTTGTTCAGTTTTTCGTATGTCAGTTGTTGTTTTCACTTAAAATGATGTCCATTTTAAACAAAAGAGAGACACTATGATTGGTGTCGGACATACCATGCCTCGGATTGAGGCGGGGTTGACTCGTACAAGTCACATATGACCCATGTATTGTTGTGCTAAAGTATCGACACAATCATAATCCGTTTGGTCGGTTTTTCATATGCTAGTTGTTGTTTTCACTTAAAATGAAGTCCATTCTAAATAAAAGAGAGACACTTTGAGTGGTGTCGGACACACCTCACCTTAGATTGAGGCGCGATTGACTTGTACACGTCACATATGACCCATGGATTGTTCTCCTAAAGTTTCAACAGAAACTGAATGTGTTTGGTCGGTTTTTCGTATGTACTGAAAATGTTGTCCATTTTAAACGAAAGAGAGACACTTCGAGTGATCCCAGCCACACCGTGACTCGGATTGAGCCCGAGTTAGCTCATACACATCACATATGACCCATGGATCGTTGTGATAAATTATTAACAAAATACGAATGTGTTTGGTCAGTTTTCCGTATGCCAGTTGTTCTTTTCACTTATAATAATGTCCATTTTAAACAAAACCTATGAGTATTCCAAATTATCGTACCTACATAAGTGATCAACACATAATACATTGTTCCCTCTCCTACTATAGAGTCAACTAGAGTCTTCCACGTCCATAATCTACTGGAATATTTCTTCACTTCAAGAGGATCTACATCCAAAAAGATATTTATCCTTACAGATGATAGCCTTTATCCACAAGCCTACATGACCAGGTTTTCTAATTTATAAATCATAAAGGTCTTAAATAATCAAATGTAGCAGGTATTTTAGCCATGAAATTTTTTGATATCATGATTGATCTAATTCTCTCAATATTTGAATAGTCTAGCATATATGTTGCTTCCTCTTCAAAGGATCATGTCATCAAACTCTTTCTTTATTTTATATGAAGATGCATCGAGATTAACAAAATCCTATTACTTAATGGATTCTATATTTTTTTAAAAAAATTTGAAATATTCTTCATCATTTTCATGCACACATTTATCCATAAGAAAAAATATTGTTCATATGATGTATCATTTATTCCATGATTTAAATTTGTTATAAATAACAAATTTATTTTTATTAATTAAATATGAATACCTTTGGTGTTGGATATTATATTTAGTTATTTTAAATATGAATACCCACAAGGTGTTGGGTATTATATTTCCTCATATTAAATTCCCGATTATTCTTTTGGGATTCTAAATCATCATATAGATCATTTGGAATACTCATAGGTTTTGGGTTATCTTTTATTAAAGGTTGCATGTATACATCAATATCAATGCCAGGATTATAAGGACCAGATATGAGTATACTCATGAAAGTGAAAGGTTTTTTCATACACAACCATGGGGGAAGATTATAAATGTGTATAAAAACTGGCCATGTGTTGTGCGAAGTAAGCATCTGCCCAAACGGATTAAAACCATCGCATGAAATACCCAACCTCACATTATGCACGTCAGCTGAAAAATCAGGATGTCGAGTATCAAATCTTTGCCCTGAAAATCCATCTACAGGATGAACCAACTCATCATTAGTCTTCTTTCTCTCATTATCATTCCATCTCATTTTTATTGATATTTCATCAGAAATAAAAAGATTCTAGAGTCTGGGGATCAATGGAAAGTGCCACATTACTTTCTGTGGAACACGGGATAGTGTTCCATTAGATTTTGACTTCCAGCGGTATGTGCCACATTTTATACAATCATTTCATTCAGCGGTTTCCTCCCAGAATAAACTGCAATCTTTCATGAAAGCATGAATTTTGTTTCTTGAAAATCCAAGTTCCTCAACTAACTTACATGCCATATAGTGGTTTGAAAGAATATCTACATCATCTGTAAGTAAATCCTTCAAGATGGTAAGAATGTAATCGATTTCTGTATTAGAAATTGAATACATAGTTTTCCCATGAAACAATCGGATTAAAAATTCCAGCTTTTTCATTTTATCGCATTGTCGATATACTGGAGTCGTGGCAGCATCATTCAATTTTTTCACCCTATAAATATCATAATTTTTACTAGAAGCATCGACTGTCCTCATATCAAAGTCATCTTGAGTCAAAATCCATTCTTTTTCATGATGACGAATAAACAAAAACCGATCATCTAAAAAATTCTCCATTCCAGTCCTTTCATTTCGATAATCACCAATTTGAGATTTCATTTTATCCCCATTATGATACCACACAAAGTAGTTTTCTTGAAAACCATTTTTGGTTATGTGGTAGCTGACTTATTCATGGCTCATCCAAGGTCTACCAACACAATTGGAACATGGATAGTGTATGCGACCACTGTCTGAAGCATTGTGAAATGAAAAGTCTATAAAGCTCTCCAAATTGTTTTGAAAATCGCTTGAGATCCGATCAGTTTCATACATCCAACTTCTGTCCATTCTATAAAAAGAATTTATATAAGTCATTTGGTCATAAACAATTCAATAGGACTGAACTTTAATAGAAAATACATTTAAGTAAACAATAAAGGAAGAAGTTTCTAGTCGATGTAGTCAACTATTAAAATAATTTAAAGAACAAGTACTCATAAATTAAATTAACATCTATTTATATTCGTTTTCATTAGTTCTATAAGAGGCACATGCCTCATGTCCCATCATGTGTTATAGGCATCCCAAATCATTCACTCATGTTCAATAACTCATTATTGGCACCTCTATGGCCATACCTTTTATTACCCAATTACTTCCCCAAGTCAAGCGCACCCCATGGGTGAATAAATTTTAGGCTTATACACTAATAGGTTGTTCATGGCTTGTAAAAAGATTTAATTTCATTAAGTATAGACAAAAACATTTATTTTTAAATTTGAAATTAATAATAAAGTATGTCAATGATAACAACATTACTGAATTAAACTTGGGACTTATCTAACATTTTTATGGATGTCTACACATGCTATCATGGGTTGTGAAAAGCACCCTACCCTCATAAAAGTGAGTATTGGCCAAGAAGGACACATAATATACAACGTACAATGAGAAACATATTTAATTGAACCTAAAGTTATATCAGTATAGTCATCTTGGGGGAAATGGAATATATGATCCTGGTTAACTGATGAATCCAAAAGCTCGTATTGAATATGTCGGACACTATCTAAGGTAAGAAATAATGTGAGGATGGGTTTACATCATTCAATTTCTTACATGCTAGTGATAATGAAGGCTTAAATTAATGACTTGAGTTCACTGATACCATATCAACCGTTATACACACCATGTGAACCCTTATACACACCATATGAACCCTTATACCATATAGTCATTATTACAACCATTAATAACAACTTATAAAATAACATCACTTGTTAAAGATAATCAAATTGAACATAAATCAATAATAATATTTGATATATCAAGTAAAATGAAGTCATACTATCTTACATCCTAAATGACCACCCACAACCATGATTACTGACCACAAAGCTCCCCTTTCGGCCAAATCAAAAGTGAAAAAAAAACACATAGTTGTAGAAAACACTATAATTTGTGTGAAGAATAATAATCTCATGATCCTCATGATATTTGAACCACGCAGTCAGTATTTTAGAGATGAACTTGTATCCATGAAACCATATGAGAAACACGATTCAATACATGCATTTTTCTGATTTTCCCAAGCATTTTGAGGAACCCCAAATCAGTGAAAATGGTCACTGTGTTTTAAAAAGGTGATTGAATAACACATGTATGATGTCTAAGGCAGAATAATTAATGGTTATATTAGAAAAACTAATATTCACTAATATTGTGAATTTGACATTCTGTGAATTAGTTTCATGAAGAAGGAATAATTACTAATTAGGGACCACATACTATTTTGAAAAGTTCAAGAAGATACTCTATATGTTCTATTATGCAAAGGATAAGTGAACAGTGTGTCATTATATATATATATATATATATATATATTTTATAGAAACATGATACATACTTGTTATGTAATACACATAGTGTAAAAAAATTAAGATGAACAAGATCTTCATGTTTGACATGATCTTAATGAAAGGAGTGATTTTCATGAAATAATATCAATAAATATTACAAAAAATTTCTTATGAGTTCATATACATGAAGATGTAATATTTGAAGCATTGAGATTAAAAAAAACTATGAATCTTTAAAATTTGAACACAATAAAGAGACACCATTCCCTTATAAATGTAAACTTGTAATGAAAACATTAATTGGACATACACCAATGTAGAGATTTGAGTATACAATTCGTGGAGTAGTGAATCATAAAATTTTACAAAAACCCTAAAAATTGGGAATAACGAAATCCTTGAGAATAGAAGGATATGCTTGATAAGAGGTGGAACTATATCATTGATAAAATATGGAAGGAGTCTAACCTGGCAGCAGCTGATTCGATGGAAGAGGTGGGGCTTCTCAAGTGATTCTACGAAGGAATCGCTTCTGGAGAGTAGTGGAATGGTTCTGGAATCGTGGGGAGGTGGCTGCCTGATTTTGGAGAATTTAGGGCATATTTTTCCCAACGATTTTTAAAAACCGTTGGGAAAACTCAATCTTTCCCAACGGTTTCATTAAACCGTTGAGAAAGCTCATTTTTCCCCATCTTTCCAAACGGTTTTATAAAACTGTTGGGAAAAGTGATTTTTAACCCTCTTTACCAACGGTTTATGTAAACCGTTGGTAAAGATAACCTATACCAATGGTTCAAAGAACCGTTGGTATACAAGTGTTGGGAAAATGCTGGTTTCCAGTAGTGAAAAGTTACTATTCACCAAAAATTATTTTCATCTTATTGAACCACATTTTACTTACTGATATTAACCGTGTCTCTGATATTTTTGAAATTCAACTCACAGAAGTAGTAAAATTAATTTTTATACAAATATGCAAATGCTCTTAGAAGGTGGGTAAAAAACGGTAAAATGTTCGATATATATATATATAATTATTATAAAATAACTCCAATGAATTATGTTGAACATATATAGGTATTATGTATCTATTTAGACCTAAATTAAAATAAAATAAAATAACTAATTATTTAAATAAAAATTCGGTTTTATATAATAACGTAGTGTTTTTCACTATTTATAAAAAATTGAAAGTTTTCAGAAAAATTCAAAAAATGTACCCTAAGATAATTTTGATATTATGAATTTAGAAATGAATTCTATTTTACCAAATTCAAAACATAGAAGTTGAATTTATTAATTTAAAATTAATTCCTATAGTCAAAACCAAAAAGTGGGTTTTTAATAAGTAAAAACTATCAAAAGATTGACTTGTGTTTATGTCAAATTTAAATGTGAAATTACTTATAATGACCTACATTGTATTAAATTATAAAATTATAATCTAATTATACTTCCAAACCATTGAAATTAATAATTTATCAATATAAATTATTTCAATTAAAAAAAGTTGTTTTCAATTAAAACATAGTATTCTTTTCACTATTCATCGAAATATGAAAGTTATCATAAAATTACCAAAAATTTTTCTAAACTAAATTTTATGTCCCAATTATAAACAAAAATTTAATTTAATTTAATTTAATATATAAAAGTGTAAAATTTTGGTTTTAAAAAGGGTTCTCCATTAAAAGGCGGTAAAATTGCATTTTTTGAAAAATAATTCTTTTATCTGAAAAAATGAATTTGTTCTTATATTATGTATAATAAAAACCTAATATGAATGTTTAAATTATATAGAGTATATATGATTAAAAATTCAGTTAATACTATTCATAACCACTTTTTGAACGGTTAGTGTTGTTAGTTGTGGTGTGCTCAAACTTAGTGTTGCGTGTAACACAAGCTATTTAATTAGTTTTAATGAGATAATGTACTATTAAATCTTGGGGTATTACAAGAAGGATATATTTAGCTTCTAAAATAGATAAAAAAATACAATATTAAAAAACAAAGAAAAAACACCATACCATTTTTTGGATCAATTTATAAAAATAAATGATACTAATTCATTTTCTTTGGGATGATCCATGAACTCCATTTGAAAAGACAACTCTTGGAAAAAATGATCACTTCCAAATGATTCTGTTGTTGTTCATCAAATTCAGTCTTCCATGGATACCCTCATGTAAATATGGTCATGATGATAAACCTACGGGTTATACATTATAGGGATTATATATATGAGATTAGGCCACGAAAAAAATTACTTTTGTTGTTTACAGCCACAACTAATCATAAATGAACCACCTTAGGTATTCAATTATTATACCACACTCATGTTAAAATCCATATTCCTCATTCAATGGCGGTCTCTTTCTTCTCATCTGAGACACCATTCCAGATGTATTCCATAAATTCGGTAAAAAATATCATGTGCGATATAATGTATTAAATTTTTTCAATGTATTCGTATTCATAATACAAGGTCCCAGAAATCTCACACTAACTCAGCATAAGGATCTAAAAATATTCCCCAAAATAATCTAAATAATTATAATTAAAAAAGAAAGGAACTACTATATCATATAAGATATTGTTCAATAGATAAATAAAAAATTATTTTAAGGTCTATTTGATAAATATAATCATAAATAATTGGGTCATGGGTGAAAATTGTTCGAATCATTTACTAATTTAGGTTTTTATTTTATTTATGAATTAAAATTGATTTAATTTTAGTTGTTGATTTTATATCATGAAAATAGTGATTTTGAGATTTATTGTAACTAATCACTTATTGAGTCATTTATGTGAATACATGTTTCTCATTCCAAATAGGATTTCATTCATAATTATTCCCATTCAATCTCACAATTTTTTTAATGATTTATAAGTCATGTTAGCATACTTGAAAAATTATTTAAACTCATCAAAAACATTAAATATCAAAATAATATTTAGTATAATAGACATAATTTACTTGTATTTATTACATTTATCCATGATATCCCTATATAAATTATATACATAATCTATATCATCGATGAAATGAATTAACTTTCTAGGAAGTGTCACAATATAAGAACACTATTTTTTCATATAGTAATATTTACAAATTTCAGAATATTCAATGGTTTAAGTGTGTGTAGAGGTTTTATATTGTAGAATAATATTTTTTATATTGAGGATAACTTTTGAGGTGCATTCATGAGATATTTGGGATAATTTTTTACAATCTAGTGTTCACAACCTCTTGAAATGAAAAAAGGATTCTGTCTTGGGAGGTTGAAAAACAACTTCTTTTCTAAACTTTTAATATTTTCAGAAATATGAAAATTTGTATTGTGAGTAGATCATATATGGGATGGGTGAGGATTGTGATATTTTCTCAAAGTAAATGTTTCATAAAAATGGGGTTTTTATTTTTTTTCTCTAAATTTTTTTTATCCTTGTTTATAATCAGTCAGATGTTGGGTGACTATATTTTTTGATTTTGTTTATATGGAGTTGTCTAATTGTTATTAGGAAATATACTATATTGGTAAACCTCTATTTTAGGTAGAATTTATCACATCTATCCTACAAAATGAAGATTCATTAGAACTTATTTTTGATACCATCATGATTAATTATGGCATTTATATTTTTTGCAGTGGATATTTGAGATGATTAGAGAGATTATAGTTATGAAAATATACTTGAGGTTTGATAATGACTCTAGAAAAATTATACTTTAAATGATAAGATAATAATTTAAAGTGAGTTAGGTTTTTAACATAATCTTAGTTAATGAGAGGTTTACTGGAGTGAGTGCGAAATAAGTTATTTCTTGGAATAATATTTGATTAGAAGTATGAATTTTTACTTTATAATTAAATAGGTTGTGTGCTTTTAGGATTCACAGTACTGACCTCTTATTTATGAGTATGACGATTTTAATATTATTTTTTACTATAGTGTGAACCACTGTGAATTATATGTTAAGGGTTATTGAGGATAGGAAAAGATTAATGTATGGTGTAATTTGATGTGTCTATTTTTCATGAGTATTTTAGAATCTATTTAAATTTTTTGACCAATACATGTGTGAAAGATTATTTAATGAATTTTTATGTCTCTAAAGAGTTAAGTAAGATTACACCATAAACTATGCTTTATATCAGAGTCCTTTGACGATGGATGAGTAGAAAATAAACTATGGGGAAACCATGGTAGTACATTATTGAAATATATTTTCATTGAATGTTTTTTTATAGTTGATGAATACTTCAAAAATAATAACAATAAATGATTTAGAATATTTCAAGAGTTTGGAAAAAATGATGGGAATATTTTCTATCCAACCTAAGAACTATATAGATATTCCAATCTCTATAGTGATGAATCCAATATCAATATTAGAGAATGGGTCAAGAGGTAATGAGGATGACCAGAAAAATTTGATGCTATCTTGAAAATGCATGCATTCAGGATTGGGGTTGAATTGTCAAGAGGGTAAAATGTGGTGGTTGGAACCCTGCCCTATATGCATGGGGCTGTTTTTAAGGGATTTTTCAATAGACTTGTGGAGTGGATATAGTAATATATGAGAACCAATTAGATATATGGATTTATGTGGAACAATGATATGTAATGTTGCACCACACAGATACACACATTGAATTAGAATATCATATTTATGAATTTTTTACAAAATTTGGACTTGACAATGCACTCTACTATAGCTGACTGACTACATCAAGGATAGTTGAAATTTTTAAGATAGAAATTGCCACACAAATGAGTGACCCACCATAGACACTCTATTATAATGTGATCTACTCTAAGGAGGATTATTGTATAGAGAGAATATGGATGAAATCTACAGATAATGATATTTTGATCTTTAAGGGATTGAAATTTTAAAAATGATATATACATTTTATAACAAATCCCATGGTGTTTCATCATAGTACATGGTTGAATCCCATAATAATTTTGAATTTTAATTACACTACACTGGAATTTTATAGGATGGAACGTAAGGTCCACTTTCCTACTTAATGAATAATATGGAATATTTGATGTAAGATCTATACTTTGTAGGACACACCGAGAGTAGAGGATGACCAGAAATGAAGGAAACTAATGACGAGATTTATTGAGGTTATTTGAACACTATATTTGATAAACTTAAAAAGGTGTCTTATACATGTACTCTCTAATATAGTTCTAAAAACCCAATCATTTGACTTTATATTTGATAAAAATAGACGTTTCCTAAGAAATATAAAAAATTATATTAAATAATATCAATAGTTTAAACATTCAATATCACAAATATCCATGAAATCCCATGATAATAGGGTTTAGTATATTTTGAGGAAAAGCTACATAAGAAGACTATTTGAAAGTATTTGAGAACATATGTCCACAATTTAACTAATATTTTCCTCTTTTATTACTTATCATAATTATTACTCATTAGAATAACCATGTGAATGGAAAAATAAGAAAGGGTAAATATCAAAGGTATATTAAGTAAAAAAACCATAAACATATCCTCATGCATAAGATATTTTGTATTTGAGAAAACATGAGTAGAAGAGAAACATCCTATTAAATAGAACATATAAAAAATGATATTTTTTTATAAATCAATTGAGAAAAAATGTAATATCAACTAAAAAAACATGTTCCATGGAATAATATTGTGAGATTATAAAAATTAACCATTGATTACAATAATAATTTAATGAAATAAAAATACAGTATAAACATAGGAATACAAAATCGTAATACTCTAAAAAAAATTATGAAAAATCATATCCATGCTCAATATTTTGAAAAATGAAAAAATTGAAAATTTCCATGAACAATCATGTGAATACAGATATATGTGATCATTCCTTGTACCATCATGTAAAAAATTCAATATTTTACCATATATATAAAACATCACTTGAAAAAATCTATATTTTATCACGTACAAACATAATGTTGTGAAAAAAGGATTATACAATATTGTCCACAATAATCCTTAATAAAAAATCATAATGTGATAATGTCCATGTACATATATTGGAACATGGAATAATGTGATCATTTCTTAACACTACCTTTGGAATGAATAATAATGTGGTCATAACCAAAAAAAATATTTTTAACATCGATGAAGGTGATATTTTATTCATACAGCATTTGAAAACTTCATTACATGATCAATTCCACACACAACCTTGTGTAAAACCCATAAAATGGTCATTTCCATACACAAAATTGTGAAAAAATCACAATTCTATCATTTCATCACGTTGTGGGAAAATCAAAACATGATCATGTCCTTATACTACATTTATACCTAAAGACATATAAAAACATAACAAATTAATCATGAGACTCCATAAAAGATGTATCCGACTATTTTTAATCTCCTTAAAAATTGTATTGAAATCTCATTAAATTCATAAATTGGACATAAATTATCATATTAATAATATTTCACAATCACAACTCTAATAATTAAAGATTCAATAGAAAAACACAATCTGAATTCACTATTTAAGAAGCTAAGAACCTTATACTTTTTGATCTTGAAAAAAAAACACCAAATCATAAGGGTCTTGGTCTTCCATTTGAAAAAACATTTTAATTGAAATGCATCCAATTATAAATATGATTCTTCCAAAATAATCCACATTATATAGAAAGTGGTTTAATGTTTCCAAAAATTACAAGATTCATTAGCATAGTGAATTCATGAATTGTGTTATGAAAACATTAATATTTAACTAAATTATCCTCCATGAACAATATAATATTATTGAATTGAGAATATTAAATATTGAAAATAAATTAGTTATGAAAAAGTTCATTATGTCCCTAAGCATGTTTATATTGAAGATCCACTACTACTACATTAAACAAGTTTCATAACTAAGAAGAACAATAGATTCTAGTACCAAGTCAGAACGTGAGAGCTAGGGTTTCCACATCAATCATTAAGATTTAAATGAGATCAAATAAATCATTTTAAAAGGAAAATTTTATGTAATATTTGATTATGAGGTGATCAGGGTCCTTCTAATGCTAATTACTAAGGGAACACATAAAATAGATGAAAAAAATAAAAAAATAGAAAATTTTTATTCATAATTTTTTCATGTGAATGAAACCATATTAGAGTTAGGAACAAAAAACTGATCTAAGGCTTGGGAACAAATTTGATCTAGGAATAATAATGGTATAAATTAATATAAATTAATAAGTAATACAATAGACTATTACAGATTTAGGTCCTAGAAGATTCCTAGGTAAGGTTATCCTATTGAGGAGAAAAAGAGTAGTTGTGGATAATAATCCTCATTTAATTGAACATTCCAGGTGAGGAATTGTGGAGTATTTATTTTTGGATACCGGAAGATCTCAATGAGAGTGTATCACCCTGAGGTTTTTTATATTAAATGATTCTAAATAGTGTACATAACACATAATAATGAGTTTAAACAAACCATGAAATAATATTTTTTAAAAAAATATAATCATTATAATCTCACTGTTAAATAAGAATTTATGAATGGTATTAGCTAAATTATGATATATATATAATGAATACTAAATATATGTATCTATATATTATTAGTACATAATTAATAATTTTTAGTAAAGTTATTTTATTCATCAAAAATGTGTTTTTATCAAAAATAAAATTTTCTACTTTTTATGAGAAAAAATTATATTTAGTTTAAAGAAAATATAAAAAATTATTTTTATAAAATTTAAATAGTTTTATAAATAATAATTTCCTAAATAACATGGGGTTAAAATGTAGTATTTTTGGTAAACTATTGAATTTTTATTAAATAGTGAAAATACTGATTTTTGTAAAACATTGATATCCTTTCAATAAATTATGTAAATTAAACATCCCATAATAAATATAATGTTATTTCATAAAAAATATTATATTTTTACTTATATTAAATAAGATTAATTAAATTGGATCAAAATTTCTTGTATATTTTTTATAAGTTTACTTTTGGGTTTAAAACTGTGTTTTCCTAAAATCTATTCTAAAGTGCATATTGTTCCTCAATTTAAATTAATTTAAAAAAACTATTAGAGAATGATTTAAAAGAAAATTAAAGAAAATATATCAAAAACATATTAATTAAAGTTCATAAAATGATTATTACTAGTCATTGTACTATTATAAAACCATCTTATGCTTGAAAAATACACTTCTTGAAAAAACGTTTTTCATTGCATCTATATGTTTATGTTTAAATAATATTATATAAATTATATGAATTGAATATGAATAAATGGATTCCTTGTATGAAATTAGAATAAATTATATTATATAATATGTTTAACTTAATTTTTGGTGATAATTAATACTGAAAATTGTAAAAGTATTTTACAGCGCTTCGGGTAAAAATTGAATTACTGGGGGTTAAACATAAAAAATAAGGGTGAAAATTACCTATATACAAGTCTAAAATATTTTATATTGATAAATTAATACCTTATATTGTATAAAACTCTATAATTTTCCATTTTTTAAACTTTTTTATGTCAAAAACATGGGTATCATTTTTTAATTTCAGAAATAAAATTATGCTGCTCACCTCACTAATAAAGAAAACCACTCTCTTCTTCTCTTATCCACATAATTTTTTTATAGAAGAGTACCTATCCAAATAACTTCCTTAATTCCATCCCCATAAATTAGATCCCATATATTAATCATAAACCTATCCTATAAATTATTTCAGTGCTATGGTATGGGGATTGTCCGAATAAGAGGAATCGTGTTTAACTGAAAATTTTATTTATTTATTATTCCATATCCTTCAATAATTATTCAATTATATAGATATGATAATAAATTATTTTATTTACTAATGTTTTTTCCAATAACACTTCAGAGTATTTCTATGAATATTTCAAAATGCAGGTGCCGAGTCAATGCTAGATTCCAGGGCTCGGGGTGCCTCGACGTGGTGATATTAAAAATATTAAATATATCTTATCAATAAAACTATGTTTCATTGTAAACACGGTTTAAATATAGATATGATTCTCAGACCAGAATTATGAGGCCACAGTTTAGTTCATAACATAGTGTTTACCCTAGGCGTGACTTAAACATTTTCATTGTCAGGTGCCGTGTCGGGGGTGCCTATTAGAGGGGAGTTAAATGGTGGGTTATTTATTTAATAAAAATTAAACCAATAACCCATCAACCCATTCTATATACATGAAATGGGATAGGTTAAACCCTCCACCCTTTGGTGTGATTGAAAAAACTAGTCAAAATAAAGGGGAAGAAGCACCGCTGATCTTCGATCCTAATAGTGATCACTCCCATATCTTGGTGTTGTGGCTTTAGAGTGTGGATCTGCACCTGAATCGTCAGTGTTTCACTAAGAGGTAGGAATATTTGAGTTTAAATTCACAATCCCATTTACACTCATTTTAATGGGGTTTTAGGTCCTTTTTTACTACTAGGAATCCAATAGGGGTTGATCTATAAGTTTTTGGGAAAACCCATGGTGATTTGGGTAGCTCACATGGAATTACCATTTAGAATTCATGATCACATAGCAAGTAGTTCATTTTAACATTCCATGTATTCTTCCCACTCGAGGAAGATGGATTTTCTTGACTACAGGTCATGTAACATGGTTATATTCCATGTAGTGAGCCTAGGTCATGTGGCCAAGGGATAGGGTTAGGGAAGTCGTGTCAGGAGACATGGTCATGTGAAAGTACATGACCTGAGTACACGTGAAAGGGGTTTTGAACATAAGTATGAAAAAGAGGCATGAATAAGTGGATTTGAATTCTAGATACACCATGTTCCATGTTTATATTACAAGAGTGGAGACACAACTAACCAAACCATCTAGAGGAAGACATGGATGGGAGCCTGGGTGACACGAGAAATACAATGTACACCATGTACAGAATGTGTAAGCTCATATGACCTACCAAGACATGAAACATAAGAAACAAATAGGTGTTCAAGTTGGGATACACACAATGTATTCTCGATTACATGACTTGTAAATTTTATTGGAGACTTTAGAAAATCATATATCTTTCTTCAGGCATAGATTCAGGCATGTGAGTAGCCTATCATGAGCAGTTTTTTCCTAAACCTCGATGGGGGCCATGTTATGGAAATTAGAGATACAATGTCATGTGATGTTGTGGGTGACTTTGGTTTTGAGATTTTTTGACCACCATCTATTGAGTGAGTTTTTTATTCTATCCCAATGTGGGTATAGTGTGTCATTACATCCTCAATACATGATGTTGATCCCCTCGATTGGATGATATTGGATAGAGTTGTATAATCCCTCGAGGGAGGATGGGTTAAGATCCTCTATCTTATCATTTTATCTAGATCAATTTTTTTAGAATCTTCTTGACTAAAAATACATGGGTGGTGATCCATTTTCTATCAATATAACCATGTAGGGTTTTGGGATCATCGATTATAAGATCCACTATATATAGGGCAGTATCAGTAGGATTTGTGGAATCATCGGGTATACACTCCCCTACTCATTAGCTGATTTAGGTAGGGAACGTGGCTTCATTTATTAATGACCCCCTACAACGTATGTAATACTAGGTGGGGTTTTTAGAATCGTTGTCACCAACATGTCATGACCCGACCCTACCGGTCTCGAGCCGCGACTACCCCAAGCTGGCCTCCATAGGCCAGGGGATGGAGACAAGCACCGAAGGCGTAATAATCTCAGGGAGGCCTTTGCCTAAGTACCTGTACACACACACACAAATCCCAATCAATGTAGAAGTGCAGAGTAAAAAGGAAACCAAAGTACGAACTACAATATCCCAACCAAAAAGCATGCATCGACCTCTAAAAACGGAACAAGTAAAGTGCTGAAAAGTGGACTGACAAGTAAACTGAACAGTAAAGGGAAAACCTTGCGCCCAACCAAAAATGTTCCACAACCCGGAAATAGGTAAACGAACGTAAATAGCTGGAGAGTCTCACACCTAAAAGTCCTACTAAGACCACTAAACACAGCCCGAGCTCTTGAGTCCTCTACGATCCTCCGTAGTCTCGATCGACCTGCCTGTCATCTACAAGGGCACACCAAGTGTGGGAAAAGCCCAAGTAGGGGTGAGTATAAAAATACTCAGTAGGATTCCCCAAAAGCTCGAGGGAGCAACAAAAGAGGTTCTAAAAAGTTGAGTAGTAGACAGAAAAAAGAATAGTGTAAGAGTACAATAGAGAGAGTGCAGCTCAACACAATAAAAGAAAGGAAGTAGACTCGTCCCAACCAAAGGGGATAAACACAGAAAGCACGTGGAATACCCCGCGCATCTTCCCCCTTCCTAGAAGGAGAGTAACTGAACCTAAGGAGTGGGAACAAAATTAGGGTGTATATATATATGCTCAACAAGAAACCTGAACGAGTGTGTAAGGGGATATCAATCTCCAAGCTCAGCCTAGGAAAAGTATCCAACATTTATAAGGATATCCATCACTGATGCCAAAAATTCCCCCACACCAAAGCTGTCTCATTGCTGAACTGTACAACCAAGGGTCCTACTCCAGTAATCACGGAGAAAAGTCACTGACTAGCCTCATAGGAAGAGCTGAGCCTGAAAGAAGTCTTTGGGTAACCCACTGCCCAACCCAGCTGGAGGGTAAACCCTAAGAGGTATTCGGGTGACCCACTACCGAACCTAGCTAGAGGGTAAACCCTAAGAGGTCGTCGGGTAACCCACTGCCCAGCCCCGTTGGAGGGTAAACCCTAAGGTGAACGGGTAACCCACTACCCAACCCTGCTGGTGGGTAAACCCTAAGGTCAACGGGTAACCCACTACTCAGCCCCGTTGAATGGTAAACCCTAATACACTGGTGGGTAACCCACTGCCCAGCCCCACTGGAGGGTAAACCCAGAAATGGTCTAATAACTTCGCATTGCCCGTGCCATCACTAGGTTTCACTAACATCGCTAAATTGTGTTGGTTCGGAGTGCATCAAAGGAAACTCTGACCAATTCCCTTTCATGTTTCCACATTTAATGAGATCTCTAAAGAGGCTCTGCATGCCCAAACAGATTACACCGTTCCATTCCTCGTGAAAAAACACGCGAGATAGACTATTTACTTTCTTGAAACGGACCCCCAATGAAAAAGTTATTCAACACCGCATTTCCCATACGAAGACTCATGGGGAACACACCTCAGTACTGAAAAATGTCGGGTGATCTGTTCCATCATGATTCTCTCGGAAAAACATGCCAAAACGACTATTCATTCACCCCGAACGAACGTCGGATGAAAAAGTCACAGTACACCGCACACAGCTTAAAAGATGGCCCATGGGGCCAACACCTAAACTCCGGATTCAATGCCTGAAACCACCTTGGACAACTTCTTCATGACTATAGGCTCACAATTCTCCTGACGTCACCTAAGACGGACTCTGTATGTGCTCGCGCCATCCGAAACATGAATCCCAATGAGGAGCTAAGTAATGCTTAATGAGCGTGTCGCGCCACCGATCTCCCATATCGGGAATTAAAAATCCCCAAGACCATCTCCAAACCATCGTATCAATCCGAGGATCGCGTGGCTGCAGACATCACACAAATCCGAAACTCGGTTAGCAATTTAGGGGTGTTTTAGCGCCAATGGACAGAGACGGGGTGGGCCAGACCAGTTCGGCCGGTCCACCCCCTTTAGACCGGCGGTCCGCGGCTCGGCCGCCTGGACTGCCCAGTCCACCGCGGCCCGCGGTTCCCACGTGTGACATGTGGCTTTAACCAAACCAGAACGAGCCGGTCTAGCTTTTCCCTCATGAGACCCGCGTTTCGCGAGTGTCGGTTGCTCCTGGGGTCGCAATGACCTCGGTCTCCCATGGCACGCCGACCGGCATAGCCGGCCGACCCGCGCGCCCGCACCGACCGCCTCCGCCTGGGGATCCTGCAGCACCGCCTCCTGGGGAGCCCGCCGCACCAATGCCTGAGGATCCCGCCGTGCCGCTGCCTGGGGAGCCTGCCGCGCCGCCGCCGTCGCCTACTGGACCAACCTGGAACCGCCAGAAAATAAGAAGTTTGGCCAGAAAACTTCCCGGGGCTACCCCGGACGTCCCGAGACTCGGATTTGAGATCCGAAAAGATATTTCGAAAGCTTGGATCGAACCCTATGCCCATATGGACTCCTCTAAAAAAACAAATATTATTTATATTTTATAATTTGAATTTAACGATGTTGCGGGATTTTTTTTAAAAAAAAGAAAACACATGACCCTACCTCGCAGGGCATAGCTTGTCGCTTCACAAACGATCTGCCGGATCTACAACTGCCTTGGAGAAATGTGGTGAGAAGCTTGAAGATAGTGGATTCCTTTTTTGGGAGAGATTCTTCTAGGGAGAAGGTAAGGGGGAAGAAGGAGGGTTGATGTGCTTAAGTAGGAAAAAAATTAATTACAAATTAATAAATTTTTAAACACCCACCAGTAGACCCGTACACGAACTCTCAGCGGGGTCAGGGTTAAGCCACCCCTAGGGTAAAATACATGTTCTGAGTACAACGGTGGTCTCAGAATTTTAATCTGAGCCTCCGTTCAGAGGTTATAAAGTACACGCCCGAGGCCACTAAATTACGAAAACACCCCTGGTGGCGTTTTCCACAGCAGGGCTGCGCCCGCGAAAGTTACACCCCTTCTAGGGTAAACGACACGTTCCGGACTCAATGGTGACCTTTTTTTCCCATAAAAGCAACCTTTTAGGAGTTATTCTGTTTATTTGGAGTTTCTAGTGTGAATTCACTTAAAATTTAATTTCGGCCACACCGGGGCTCGAAATCACACGCCATCTGAATGCCCTACTCTGGAATAACTTCCAAAAAATTTCAAAGTCTTACAGGCTCAAAACCTGGGTTCTTACATCATTACCTCATTCATGTTTTTCATCCCCAAAAAACAAAATTACATAAAAAACTCATGATACTATGGCCTCATTTGGCTCTTCTGTTCCCAGGTGCTCTCATGAACCCTCCTGTGCTACCACAAAACTTGAACTAAAGGAATGGTCCATCCTCGCATATTCCACTCCTCCCAGTCCTCAATTGCCACCGGGTGCTCTGCAAAGGTGGCTCCATCCTCAATGTCTAGCTCTCCCCAGTCGATGACATGCATGGGGTCATGCACACATTTCCTCAGCTACGACACATAGAAGACGTTGTGTATCCTCTCTAGTTGTGGGGGTAGAGCAAGATAGTAGGCAACCTCACCAACCCTGCACACGATCTCAAAGGGCCCAATGAACCTTAGGGATAGCTTACCTCCTCGGTCGAACCTCCATGTTCCATGCCATGGGGAGACTCTCAAAAAGACATGGTCCCACTGCTCAAACTTCAAAGGCCTGCGATGACGGTCTACGTAGGACTTCTATCTGCTCTGATCAATCCTCATCTGCTCACGAATGACCATCACTTTCTCCGTGGTCACCCGCACCAACTATGGCACCATGAGGGAGGTCTCCCCAACCTCTGTCCAGCACAATGATGACATGCAGGGTCTCCCGTAGTGGGCCTCAAAAGGTGACATGCTGATAGTAGATTGGTAACTGTTGTTATACATGAACTCCACCAAGGGAATGTGATCCTCACATATTAGGCCAAATTCTAACACACACACCCTGAGCATATCCTCCAACACCTGGATAGTGCGCTCGGTCTGCCCGTCCGTCTGGGGGTGAAAAGTTGTACTCATCCACAGCTGAGTCCCGAATGCATCCTGCAGGCCTCGCCACAATCGTGATGTAAACCACGTGCCATGGTCGGAGACGATCGTCGAGGGTACTCCATGAAGGCGGACGATCTCCCGAATGTAAAACTACCCTAGAATCTCCATAGAACTATGCTCCCTGATGGAAAGGAAGTGTGCTAACTTTGTGAGTCGGTCCACTATCACCCACATGGACTCATGACCATTTGCTATGCACATAAGCCCTGTGATGAAGTCCGTAGATATGCCATCCCACTTCCACTCTGGGATATCAATGGGCTGTAACAACCCTGATGGAACCTGATGCTCTGCCTTCAACTGCTAACAGGTAAGACACCGAGAAACGAACTCAGCTACGTTCTGCTTCATGCCAGACCACCAAAACTTCCACTGAAGGTCTCTATACATCTTCCCCACACTGGGATGTACAACCAAGGGAGAAGTGTGGAATTCCTGCATCACCTCTTCCCACATTTCCAATGGTACTACAACTCGCCCCTAGAACATGATCTCGTGATTAACTCCTTCAGAATACCCATCGTGTGCATCGGCTGTGGATATATGATCACGCAGTACCTCACAGTCGGCATCCCCCGGCTACGACTCTCTCACACGCTCAAGGAGCGAAGGAGTCAACACCATCGACTATAGAAAATTCATACCCTCTTGCTCTGCCAAGGTCAGTTGTAGGGAAGCCAACTTCTCTAAAGCTTCCCGCACAAGACAAGCCTGGGACATCCTGTTAAGGGCATCTGCTACTAAGTTTCCCTTCCCTAGAGTGTAGACTATCTCGTAATCATAGTCCTGCAGAAACTACAGTCAGCGCCTCTACCTCAGATTCAGATACCTCTAAGTGAAGATGTACTTGAGGATTTGGTGGTCTGAGTGGACCACAAAACGCTCACCCAGAATGTAGTGTCTCCATAACCTCAAGGAAAAGACCAGCACTGCCAGCTCCAAATAGTGAGTCACATAATTCTGCTCATGGGGCCTCAACTGCCTCGACCCATACACAATCACTGCCCACTGCTGCATCAGCATGCACCCGAGACTATATCTTGAAGTGTTGTAGTATACCAAGAACTCAACGCCCTCCTCTGGCAGCCTCAACACTAGAGCACTAGTCAGCCTAGGCCTGAACTCCTCAAAGGCCTTCTGTCACTGATCAATCCAGGTGAAAGGTCGTCCCTTCTTCATCAATGCGGTCAAAGGGGCATCAATCCTGGAGAAATCTTCGACGAACCTCCTGTAGTACCCTGCAAAACCAAGAAAGATCCACACCTCTGACACATTTTTGGGTGTCTCTCAAGAAAGCACTGCCTCTATCTTTGTGGGATATACGGCTAAACCCTGTTACGAAATGACATGCCCCAGAAAGTGACCCTCATGAATCCAGAACTCACACTTCGAGAGCTTCCAATACAGCTAGTGCTCCCAGAGTAAATCTCGGACCATTCTCAAATGCACCGCGTGCTCCTCCTCCATCGTATAGTAGATGAGTATATCGTCAATAAAGACAACCACAAACCGGTCCAAGTACTGTTGGAAGATTTGGTTCATCAAAGGCATGAAAACGGAGGGAGAATTTTTCACATAAAATGGCATTATTAGAAACTCGTAATGCCCATAATGACAATGGAAAGCCAACTTAGGGATGTCAGCCTCATGAACCCACAACTGGTGGTAACAGGATCGAATATCAATCTTGGAGAACCACTTCGCACCTCTCAACTGGTCTAAGAGGTCATCAATCCTCGGCATAGGGTACTTGTTCTTTATCGAGGCCTGATTCAGGCGATGATAATTCACAAAAGTTGTAGGCTCCCATCTTCCTTATTCACAAACAAAATCGGAGCTGCCTAAGGGGATAGAATGGGCCTGATGAATCCCTTCTCACGAAGGTATTCAAACTGAATTCGTAGCTCCCGAAGCTCTATGGGTGCCATCCGATAAGCTTCACACGATATCGAGGCAGTCCTCAGCTGCATGTCAATGCAGAACTCCATCTCTCGCCTCGGAGGTAGTCCCAGGACATCCTCGGGAAAGACATCCATGTGGTCCTCTACAACGGTAGGGATCCAAGTGCCTGTAGCGTCTGATTCTCCGAGAGCCATGATTTCTAGTTAGTGAGAAAATGGTCGTGGTCTTCTGCTCAGAGTACCCGTCTTCTCTTCCACGAGGTCTTGTTCACCAAGGATGGTGAACCTCGTCCCATCAGAATGCGCACATCTGACTCGTCTACAATGACAGTCGATCTGGGCGTGAACTATAGAAAGCCATTCCATGTCCAGGATGACGTCGTAAAGTTCCATCGTGATGACCAGTAGGTCCCACATGAAACTCTATCCTCTGAATGACAGCTTTCACTGTATGCAAACAAAAGTCACGAACGAGGCACTCCCTGTAAAAACATCGAGGCTAAGCGCGGGTGCCAACGCCTCTAATGGGTGATCCAACTCCCGTACCAAAAGCAGTGAAATAAAACAGTGACTAGCGCCTGTGTCTACTATTACTGAAGCAAGAGTAGAGTAAAAAAAGTGTACCTCAGACCATCTCATGTGATGTGGGGTCACAAACACCCATAGCCTGAAGCTGCCTGCAGCCCCTACCGCCAGCTCCCTGAGCCTAGAGTGGGCTCCCCGGTGGGAGCGGTGGAAGGACCTTGAAACGCCATCCCCCACCTCCAGCCCCTGCCGCTCTGCCTGCACTACCTCCCTAAGGACCACCCTGTTTTCGACTGGGAGATCCCTAGTCATGGCGCTGCCTCTGTCGCTACGGTGCGCCCACTGCCTTCCACGACTGCTCGGTACGCCTGGTCATGAAGTCTCGTGATAGGTGAACCCGTCCATCACAAGCATAGAACCGGCTCTCTCTTGACTGACCCGATGCTCTACGGTGCCACTGCGGTGTATGACCCTACCCCTTAGTATGCTCACTAAAGGGTCTCCTCGACTGAGGTTCTGCTCTCTGCCGCCTGCCAACTACTGAAGACTCTGCTCTGAAGAGGCCACTACTAGGACCCTCCAGTTGGCATCCCTCATCCAAGAAGCTCTCTGTCACGAGAAACCACTCTAGAACCCCTCCATAAGTAGGGATGCACAGGGGAACTATGCTTTCACAGATATCCTTGATAAGACCATGCTCGAACTTCCGCGCTTGGAAGTAACTATCGCAGATCATATCCTGCGAGTAGTGTGTCAGATCGGTAAATCGAGCCGAGTACTACGCCATGGTCATCCCCCCTGCTTCAGCTCCAGAAGCTCTTGAATCTGAACAGAGTTTAAAAAAGAGGGGGATTACTCCTCCTGAAAGAGCTACTGGAGGCTATCCTACGTGAGAGACGACTCGTCGTGGGTCTGCGTAACCAACCCCCACCAACGTCCGGCCGTCCCGAGGAAACAGCTAGCATTTAGGGCTACCATATGTTATGCTGGTGTCTGTACCAAACAGAAACATTGGTCCACGTACTCTAGCCAGTCTTCCACTGCCTGGGGATCCGGGTCCTTGTAGAACTTCTGCGGCCACTGACGCTAGAAGTCTCGGAGCGCACTCAGCCAGCGGTCAACCTCAACCTATGCTGTTGGTACTAACTGCCACTCTCCAGATGGAGGGGATACCTCTGAACCACTAGGTGGAAGGGGATCACATGAGGGTCCCTAAATTGACTCCTCATCGCTCGCCAGGTTATCTTCACGAACTGAAGAGGGTAACCTGGCTGGCTATTGTCGTGGGGGCATCTTGAAAATTATGAAGGATTACCGCGATCAGATGAGCACATATATATATATATAATAGTAATCACAACTGGGAGTTGAATCAAAAAGGCCAGTCAAAGACTCAATCCTATCGGATGCATGTTCCAAATTTCCTGCAACAAGTGTCTCAGTGTTCCGAGTCGACAAGCGAGTTATCATGATCCTGGTGAATGGATACGTCGGCCGCCCATACCATCACTGGACTCCCTGGCTAGAGAGCTGCTCTCAAGAAACGTTGACACTATTTCCCTAAATCCCAACCAATTCCTTTTTAGGAATGTCCAAACTACTCCCTAAGGGACAAACCACCTTTGTTGCCACTTTTTCACGACCTGAACCTACAGGTCTCAAGCCACGACTACCCCAAGCCCGCCTCCATAGGCCAGGGGATAACGACAAGTGCCGAAGGTGTAACAATCTCAGGAAGGCTGAAACACACGTTCTATTGTCACCTATCAACTAGTCAAGGTTCTGGTGCTCTGCTAATGTGTATAGTAGCACTCGGGTCGAATCCTTGGTGATGATACTTTGTAATAGTCATTTGTTTTTAGTTAATTTTATTCTGATTGGGGGGTTTGTTTGCAAAGCTTATGAAATAATTTATGGATGGTGTTTGATTTAACAAATTGATAAAGATTGGGGCGAGTTCATCATTAGGTATTTATTCTTGTGATATCCTTGATATTTTCTTTATATTTCATTAAATTAATACCCATGTCACAAGATGACGTTGATTAGAATTCCTAAGTGTTAAGGCTTTAATCCAACCCTTAACATAACTTAAGGTTCTAATATCAATCAGAGATTATTGATGGTGGTGTATTTATGGTTCCAATAATCCATGGAAACCACATGTTAAACAAAAAAAGTCATTAATCCATGACATGTTAAGTCCAACATACACAATGTCAATTCAAAGAATATTCATCGAGAAAAAGCTCTCAATCACTTAACATACCTAAATTATAACTCACCCCAATGAGAGATTTACTCATCCATTTGGGTGTTTAATAATCTGGTTATAATGATTATGATTATAATTTAAGAAGAGAAGAAAAAGAAAGGGATAAGAAAATAGTGGTGCATCGAACACACACACATGAACAATGATGATAATTTAAAAAAATGGACTTTTGATTGAATGAGGAAGCAAAATAAGGGAAGGGGATTCAACTGTAATTTAAACTATTATAAGAACATTAATATTAATCTACAGAAGGTGGATGAGAATAAGAGAAATTGAAGAATAAACTTGCATTAAAACAGAATTACAAAACACAAACTTACAAGATTATAAACAAAGAACAACACAAAAGTGAAAGGAAACAAAGGGAGGAGGAAGGGTATCTCAAGTGAAAACATGAGTATGGAAGGTCCTCCCAAGCCTTTTTAAAGTATTTGGTCATGAAAATATGTGCTCCTCTATTCTGAAATGGCAACCCCTTGCATGGAGAGGATGGGGATGTATTTATAGCCCAAGGAAGTGGACTGTTTTCATTCCCAGTCTGTCCCTCCAATTGCATTGCCAGGTTGGCTATTCAGACAGCCTAATCTGGAGGTATCTCATTCTTCCAAGTTTTATATAATAATGTTGGATGACCTATCTCAAAATTTGGAGTCATTTGGACCTATGTATCCAAAGTTATGGCCGGTTGATTGAATAATTTTAATCTGTCCATTTCAATCCAATATTTTTGAAGTCTAAAATGTGAAAGGGTTTTTGAGTAGGGATATTCCTTCAAATACAAATGATTTTTTTCAACAAAGTCGGCCGACTATATCTCCTCTTTCACACTGCAAAATATCAGATCGATTTGATGATTACATCATGAGATATGTCATGAATAGTGTCCAGATTTTAATTCTCGGGCAGAATGGTGGGCTTGATTTTAAAGATTAATTTTGACCCCTTTTTCTTAGAGTTGGGCCCTGAAATTTTTATCCATGATTATTTTGGATAATAAAGAACACATGGAGGAGTTTAAAAAAATTTGGTTTTTGGGAGTGAGACCAGTAACTCAATCATCATGGCTGGTCCAGTTTCTTCACAAATTATTTAAGTCATCTTGTGTGGTCTATATGAGCCTTCAAATGAAAGAATTGGCTCATGATTCCTTCTAATGATATGTGAGAAATTTAATAAGGAATCCTAAAAAACAATAACCACACAATTTGAATCTGTATAGTGAGAGTTATAAATAAAATAGTAAACTGACTCAATTGGACTACTTCTAAAAATGCTCAAAACTTATACTTAGTTTTAAAACATTATTATTTCACACAAATTATGCACATTTAATATAAAATAAGTAAAGGGAGTATATAATAAGTCATAAAAATATTAATAACATCAACTCCCCCACACTTAGTTTTTTTCATGTCCTAATGTGCAACAAATATAAAAACATGACAAAATCATTTTCACTCACCAACAAATATTAAAATTTTGTTTTCTTCAATCAGGGGAGGTTTAGACTATTTCACTCATACATTTAGAATTCCACCAGAAGTTGTTATAGAAACAAATTTCCAAAACTATTTCATTTTTTAATTCTCAAATTTAGAAATGGAAAACGTGGACACTCAAAACTCACACCTCTCAAGATGATAAAATTCATTTGTGGAGGTTCACTCATTCACCAACCAAAAGTGAAAATATTAGAGTTTGAAAGAGCTCTTAGCTTCCAATACCTATCCAAAGTGCACTAGAATCAAGAGGTCTTTTTAAGGGATTTTTTTGTGGCTATGGGACGGTAGAAATATAATGTCCAAGAGAGATAAGAAGAGGGGTAAAACACCAACATAGAAAAATCAATGAACGTTTTTTTGAAATAAAACATGGAAGGAAATGAAAACACATATTTTACAAGGGAATGATTATGTTAAGAAAGACACAATAGAGGAAAATAATTTGAAGGGGATGAGAAGATGAAATATTTACAAACCACAAAACTTCTCTCAATGATATAAGAATATAATGAAAGTGTTATTTTTTATCTTTTTTTTCTTTTTTTGAATGTTGAACATGGAAAGGATCTCACACTCATATCCCAACCCATGATTGATCTCCTCATGACAATAATTTTAATAGTTATAACAAGATCAAAGGTTGAGGAAGAGTGATTTTTGACCTACCCAAGAAACAACCCAATTTTTTTTTTGTTATTTGTTTTGAACACTTGTCAATAAAATTTACAAAATTAAATAAATGAAAGTACATTAAATTCCCCAAAACACACTAAATTAAAACCTCTCCCCCACACTGAAAATGGATGCTTGCCCTCAAGCAGATAATAACATGGTGAAATCAACAAAGGGTAACTATAATGAAATCCACCCCCCACACTTAAATTTCAAAAAGTTATGCAATGAAAATCCATGTTGATATTGGGTATGAAAAGGTATTGGGATTGTAATGTGGCTATTAAGGAAAATGTTTTCATAGGCTCAAAGGGGATTTCAAAAGGAGGATTAATGTAAGGGAAATGGGAGGCTATTTGGTTATTGTGATTCTCATGTGGTTCAAAAATGACTCTATCATATTAATGCACACTAAGGTAGGAAATTCAGATAGAAGGTCCACAAACTCAAGACTCAAAAATGGGGGTGAAAACACACATTTTTAAAAGATGGCCATAGGTGTCCTTGGCATGAAAGCAAATGTTGTTCCTCGTAGTTTTGGAAAAGCATTTTCCAAATGAAAAATTGAGCATTCAAAATTTTTTAATTTTGACACAAAATTATTTATCCAAAGTCACGATGAGAATACAAATTTTTTGAGATTAAAACATGTCTGTTAACTCCCCAAAAAGGTTGGATAAAATTTCAAAATTGAAGGTGAGTAAGTATGACTCTTGGTTTTTTTACATTCTTATTTATTTTTTTAGTTTTTTTAGTGTTCTTTAAAATAAACACCCACACAAAAGAGAAAGAGAAAAATAAAGGGTTTGATGAAGAAAGTGGTAAAAAAATGAAATATAGAGGAAGAAGAAGAAAGAGTGAGAGAGAGGAAGAGATAGAGAGAGTTAAAGAGGTGCCCCCTCTTTTGGATTTGGCGGGTCACCATCTCCATCTAGTGGTGGGTCGACTATAGAAGTTGGGGATCCCGTGGAAGTCGAGGTGGTTCCAGGATTGTGCATCCTCTAATGGTTATTATTTAACCGATGTTCGTGATTTATGAATGTCCTTTTGGAAGAGGGGTCTTGGACTTGCACTGCACCAAATGGGTAAACATTAGTAATAATAAAAGGACCTTCCCAATGAGAATTAAGCTTACCTGGGTGAAGAAGAAATCGAGAATTAAAGATCATTACCTTATCACCTTCATGGAATAACATTCTCACGATGTGTTTATCATGGAGTGCCTTATCCTTTTCTTTGTACAGATTGGAATTCTCATAGGATTCAAGTTGAAGATCCTCCAGTTCAGCCAATTACTACAATCTTTCTTCACCAGATTTTTCACAATCAAAATTACATGTTTTTACATCCCAAAAAGACTTATGTTGGATTTAAACTAGAAAATTACATGCTTTACCAAAAACTATCCTAAAAGGAGACATCCCAATGGGTGTTTTATAGGAAGTTCGATAAGCCCAAAGTGTTTCACCAAGTCTTTCAGTCCAGTCTTTTCTGGTGGGTTTTACAATTCTCTCAATAACTCTTTTCACTTATCTATTAGAAAGTTCATCCATTCCATTTGTTTGGGGGTGATATGCAGTTGAAGTTTTATGTAAAACCTCATTATTTTTCAAAAGATATTCCATGGTTTTATTACAAAAATGGGTTCCTAATTCACTGATCAAGGCACGTGGTGTGCCAAATCGGTGGAAGATGTGTGTCTTTAAGAACTCACCAACAGTATGTGAATCGTCCTTTCTAGTGGGTTTGGCCTCAACCCACCTAGAAACATAATAAACTACAAGAAGGATGTATGTGAATCTATTGGAAGGGGGAAATGGTCCCATGAAATTGATACCCCAAACATCGAAGATCTCATAGAAAATTAAAGGCTTTAGGGGCATTTCATTTCTCTCGGAAATTGTGCCAAACTTTTGGCAAGTGAGACATGATTGACAGAACTCATGTGAGTCCTTGAAGAGTGAAGGCCAGAAGAATCCAGAGTCTAGGACCTTTCGGGAGGTCCTTTAAGGTCCAAAGTGGCCACCTCCAGGCACTGAGTGGCAGAATTATAATATGGAAGAATGTTCATTTTGATCGACACATCTCCTTATTACCATGTTAGCCCCATTTTTACAAAGTTTATTTTCATCCCAAAAATAGTATTTTGAATCACTTTTCAACTTCATTTTTTTCTCTTTTGAAAAACATTCAAGAAAAACCACTGAAACCAAGTAATTTACAATTGGGGCATACCATAGTTACTTTTGAGTGAGATATGAAAGGTGCTCAGTGGGGAATTCAGGACCATTGATTTCAGAATGAGAAGAATTATAAATTCAACTCAAGTGATCAGCCATATGATTTTCTTTTCCTGGTCTATCTTTTTTTTCAAGGTCAAACTCTTAGAGCATTAGGATCCATCTTATTAGCCACGGTTTAGAATCACTTTTATTGAGTAAGAACTTTATAGAAAAATGGTCTGTGAAGATTATGATTTTGGAACCTAAGAGATATGGCAGGAATTTATCTTAGGCAAAAACAACTGCTAAAAGTTCTTTTTCAGTGACAGTGTAGTGAGATTGTGTTTCATCCAATGTTTTTGAGGCATAATAAATTACATGAGGAATATTTTCTCTTCTTTGACCAAGAACAACCCCAACAGCTCTATCAGAAGCATCACACATCAACTCAAAGGTTAAGGACCAATCTGGGGGTTGGATTGTTGTGGCAGATGTAAGAGCAGTTTTGAGTTCAAAAAAGGATCTCTTGCAAACCTCATCGAAATGGAAAGGGACATCATTTTGGAGCAACCGAGTGAGTGGGAGAGAAATTTTACTGAAGTTATAGATGAATCTCTGATAGAAACCAGCATGAACGAGAAATGAATGGATGTATCGAACAGATTTGGGTTGAGGAAGTGATTGGATCACTACAATTTTAGTAGGATCGACTTCAATACCATCTTTTGAAACTATATTCCCTAGAACAATCCCATTTGTAACCATGAAGTGAAATTTTTCAAAATTTAACACAAGGTTACACTTGTCACACTTTTGGAGGACTAGAGAGAGTGAATTCAAACAAGATTCAAATGACTTACCATAAATGGTGAAGTCATCCATGAAGACTTCCATGCAGTGTTCAATGAATTCGAAAAAGATACTCATCATACACCTATGTAATGTTGTAGGAGCATTGAAAAGTCCAAAAAGCATTCTTCTATATGAATATGTTCCAAAGGGGCATGTGAATGTAGTCTTTTCTTGGTCCTGAGGTGCGATTGGTATTTGGAATTAGCCAGTGTATCCATCAAGAAAGCAATAGTGTGACACTCTGGCTAATCGTTCTAGCATTTGATCAATGAATGGAAGAGGGTAGTGATCTTTTCTTGTTTCAACATTCAATTTCTTATAGTCGATGTACACACGCCATTTGTTTTTCACTCAAGTTGTGACTACCTCTCCACGTTCATTTGTGACAACAGTTATCCCACCCTTCTTAGGTACAACTTGAATTGGACTAACCCATTCACTATCAGAAATTGGGTAGATAATACCAGCTTGAAGAAACATGGTGATCTCTTCCCTAACTACCTCAAGGATGAGTGAATTGAGTCTTCTTTGTGGCTATCTAATTGTTTTGGATGATTCCTCAAGATGTATGTGATTCATGCAAAGGGAATGGTTGATTCCTGATATGTCATCTAGGGTCCACCCTAAGGCCTTTTTGTTTTCCTCTAACACATGAACAAGTTTGGACTCCTCGGTTTCGGTAAGTGAAGCAGAGATAATGACATGATATGAGTGATCATAGAAAAGGAATGCATATTTCAGGTGTTTAAGAAGAGGTTTTAGATCAGTCTCATCTTTCAATTTTGGGTTAAAAAACTCAGGAATGGAATAAGGGACTTCATTTGATTCAGATTAATTTTCCTAAATATTGTCCAAGGTGGCGCAATAGATATCAGAGTTTATGTGGGATTCAAGAGAGTTTTTAAGATCCTCTAGATTGATAGAGTCTATTAATGAAAAGTCCACATCAACTTCACCATTTATGACTTTGATAATCATGGTACAGATTTCACAAGATCCTTTGTCATTATAAAATGAAGAACATGGTGGATTGGGGTTTGATTGACTCTAAGAAGTGTCCTTAGAAGGATCGATCAAGAATGAAGAGTGATCCTCAGATGGGTATCGCATGGCTTGGAAAATGTTGAACTTGACCAGTTGGTCACCGAATTCCATGGATAAGATGCCTGAATGGAAATCAATCTTAATTATCACAGTCATGAGGAATGGTCTCCCTAGAATTAGGGGAGACCGAGAAGATTTCGTCTCACCTTCCATGTCAAGAACATAGAAATCAGCAGGGAAAATAAGATCATTGACTCGGACAAGGACATCCTTAATTATTCCTTCAGGACTGGTTGTGCTTCAATTGTCTAATTGAATGACAACACCCTTTGGATGAAAGGGACCTAGACCAAGGTTGGAGAAGATGGATTTGGGCATGACATTAACTGAGGCTCCTAGGTCTATGAGTGCATCATCAAAGTTGGAACTTCCAATTTGGCATGGGGCCGTAAAGGTGCCTGGATATTTTCACTTTATGGGAACAGACTGCTGGGTGGAAACATTTTCGAAGGTCCTTAGTTTCCTCTTGTGGGTACACAACTCCTTGAGAAACTTGTCATACTCAGGAATTTGTTTTATGGCATCTAAGAGGGTAATGTTGACTTCAACGCGTCTAAACATGTCGAGTATTTCAGGATCGGGTTCAAAGGACTTATTTGGCTTAGAAACGGCTTGAGGAAAAGGAATTGGGTTCCTATGTGGATTAGAAGGAGGTGAGGGAATGGTTTCAGGTTCCTTTTTAAGTTTCTTTTTCTTTTCATTTTCTAGGTCAACATTTAAAGGAGGGTTAGAGGACTTATCTTGAGGTATAGAAATTTTCATTCCCGATCTAAGTGAAATTTCACATACATTACCCTTGGGGTTGGGTAATGGTTGAGCTGGAAGTTGGGAAGAATTAGATGCTTGATTCTGACTAAGGTGGGATTCCATTTGACCAATTTGGGATTCAATGTTCTTGAGGCTAGAACCGGTGAAAGAGGCAAGATCTTCCACTGCACATTCCCATGGTTGCTTAGAATAAGAGGCTTGTCCCAAATTTGGATTACCTTGATTTTGGTTATTGGGAAAGTGATTGTAATGGTTTTTGAATTGGGAAGGCTCACTAGGGTAATGGAATCCAGGAGGAGGATTGTTCCTTTGAGGTTGAGGAAGAAAAAGATAAAGTTGTTGGAAGTTACCAACACCTTGACCATATTGGAATTGGTTTGGGTTTTGAGGAGGGAATTGAGGAGGATGAGATATGGGATTACCATACCTATGGCCTTGGTTATAGGAAGAAGGGAAGGGCTCAGAGTGAGGTTGGTTGAAGTTTCTAACAAACTAACCTGATAGTTAAGGATTGGTGTTCCGCTGAGCATATACTGCATTGAGCTCTATTGGTCCAGATGAATCGGATTTATCCTCTTGATGTTGTGGACATGTGTCAGTTGGATGAGATGAAGAGTTTTAGATTCCACAGTTCTTGATAGGTCCATGAAACATTGATTGTTGATAAGACGATGTTGGGGATTTGGTAGCCACAGCTAGTTGTCGCACAAGACCTGTAAGTTCACTCATCCACTGGGTCATCTTGTTCGGCTCAATTGATTGATTATCTTGGGATTTTTTGACTTTATCATGTGCTCGAGTATGGAATTGTTGTGTGTTTGTAGCCATGTTACTTGTGAGATCTCTTGCAGCTGTAGGAGTTTTATCAACAAGAGTACCGCCACTTGAGACATCAATGAGAGTTCTCTCCATAGCCAATAACCCCTCATAGAGGTATTGGATCAAGAGTTGATCAGGGATTTGGTGGTGTGGGCAGGTTGCAAAAAGATTTTTGAAACTCTCCCAGTATTGATGGAGTGATTCACTTGGGAACTGACAGATACCACTTATTTCCTTTCAGATAGAAGCAGTACGAGAAACATGAAATAATTTTTCTATGAAAAGTCGCTTCATGTCATTCTTTAATTATTTAATTATCTCTTATGTTCCTCCTAATATGGCAAAGTGTTCGCTCAATTTTAGGTTCAAAAAAATCTGAGGGATTTTTTGGAAGGCTATGGGGCATTCAAAGAGATTTTGGAAGAAAAATGAAGATGGGTTTTTCTTTGTAATTTTTTTCATTTTTTTTCATTTTTGTTTTTTTTGGGTTTTTTACAATAAATAGAAACTAATGACTACTTAAAGAACCTTCCCCGGCAACGATGCCATTTGAAATTCGTGGCCGATTGTCGCTTATTGACCAGTCAAGGTTCCGGTGCTCTGCTAATGTGTATAGAAGAACTCGGGTCGAATCCTCGACGATGATACTTTGTAATAGTCGTTTGTTTTTAGTTAATTGTATTCTGATTGAGGGGTTTGTTTGCAGAGATTATGAAATAATTTATGGATTATTTTTTATTTAACAAATTGATAAATATTGGGGTAATTTCATCATTAGGTAGTTAAGCTTGTGATATCTTTGAGCTTTTCTTTATATTGCATTAAATTAACACCCATGTCACAAGATGACGTTGATTAGAATTCCTAAGTGTTAAGGCTTTAATCCAAGCCTTAAATTAACTTAAGGTTCTAATATCAATTAGAGATTATTTATTGTGGTGTATTTATGGTTCCAATAATCCATGGAAACCACATGTTAAACAAATCAAATCATTAATCCATGACATGTTAAGTCCAACATACACAATGTTAATTCAAAGAATATTCATCGAGCAAAAGATCTCAATCACTTAACATACCTAAATTATAACTCACCCCAATGAGAGATTTACTCAGCCATTTGGGTGTTTAATAATCTGGTTATAATTATTATGATTATAATTTAAGAATAGAATAAAAAGAAAGGGATAATAAAAGAGTGGTGCGTCGAACATACACACACGAACAATGATGATAATTAAAAAAACAGACTTTCGATTGAATGAGGAAGCAAAAGAAGTGAAGGGGATTCAACTTTATTTAAACTATTTTAAGAACATTAATATTAATCTACAGAATTTGGATGAGAATAAGAGAAATTGAAGAATAAACTTTCATTAAAACAGAATTACAAAACACAAACTTACAAGATTATAAACAAAGAACAACACAAAAGTGAAAGGAAACAAAGAGAGGAGTAAGGGTATCTCAAGTGAAAAATTGAGTATGGAAGGTCCTAATAAGACTTTGGAAAGGCTTTTTTCATGCCAATATGTTCTCCTATCTTCTGAAATTCCAACCCCTTTCATAGAGATGAGGGGGATGTATTTATAGCCCAAAGAAGTGGACTGTTTTCATTCCCAATCTCTCCCTCCACTTTCATCGCCATATTGGCTATATAGACAGCCAAATATCGAGGTATCTCCTTATTCCAAGTTTTATATAATAACATTTTCCGAACTCTCTAAAAATTTGGAGTCATTTGGACCTATGGAGACAAAGTTATGGCCGGTTGATTAAAGAATTTTAATCTGTCCATTTCAATCCAATATTTTTTAAGTCAAAAATGTGAAAGGGTTTTTGAATAGGAATATGACTTCAAAGACGAATTATTTCTTCAAAAAAGTCTTCCTAATATATCTCCTCTTTCATACTGAAAAATCTCAGGTCGATTTAATTATTACATCATGAGATATGTCATGAATAGTGTCTGGATTTTAATTCTTGTCCAGAATGGTGGGCTAGATTTTAAAGCTTCATTTGGGACCCTTTTTCTTAAAGTTGGGCCCTGAAATTTTTATCCATTATTATTTTGGATAATAAAGAAAACATGGTGGAGTTTCAGAAAATATGGGATTCGGGAGTGAGACCAAAAACTCAATCATCATGAATGGTCCAGTTTTTTCACAAATTCTTTGGGTCATTTTGTGTGGTCCATATGAGCCTTCAAATGGACGAATTAGCCCATGATTCCTTTTAATTATATGTGATAAATTGAATAAGGAATGCTAAAAAACAACAACCACAAAATTTTAATCAGTAGGGTGATATTTAGAAATAAAATAATAAACTGGCTCAATTGGACTACATCTAAAAATGCTCAAAACTTATACTTAGTATTAAAACATTAATATTTCACACAAATTATGCACATTTCATATAAAATCAGTAAAGGAAGTATATAATAAGTCATGAAAATATTAATAAATTCATAGGCCTTTGCCTATGTACCTATACACACACACACACATCCCACTCAATGCAGAAGTGCAGAGTAAAAAGGAAACAAAAGTACTCACTACAATATCCCAACCAAAAAACATGCATCGACCTTTAAAAACAGAACAAGTAAAGTGATTAAAAGTGGACTGACAAGTAAACTGAAAAGTAAAGGGAAAATAAATGGCCAACCAGAAAGGTGCCACAACCCGATAACAGGAAAACAAAAGTAAACAACTGGAGAGTCTCACACCTGAAAGTCCTACTACGACCATTGAACGCAGCCAAAGCTCCTGTGTCCTCTACGCTCCTCCGTAGTCTCGATCGACCTGTCCATAATCTGAAAGGGAACACCAAGTGCAGGCAAAGCACAAGTAGGAGAGAGTATAAAAATACTTAGTAGGATTCCCCAAAATCTCGAGGGAGAAAAAAAGGAAGTTCTAAAACGGTGAGTAGTAGACAGAAAAAAGAATAGTGTAAGAGTACAATTGAGAGAGTGCATCTCAACCCAACAAAATAAATGAAGTAGACTCGTCCCAACCAAGAGGGGATAAACACAGAAAGTACGTGGCAAACCCCACGTGTCTTCTCCCCTCCAAGAAGGAGAGTAACTGAACCCAAGGAGTGGGAAAAAAAGTAGAGTGAATATATATATGCTCAACAAGAAACCCGAACGAGAGTGTAAGGGGATCTATATCTTCAAGATCAGCCCGGAAAAAGTCGTCAATAGTTCTTAGGATATCCATCACTGATGCCCAAAAGTCTCGCATGCCAAATATGTATCATCGGTGAACCATACAACCAAGGGTCCCGCTTCGGTAATCATGGAGAAAAGTCACCAACTGACCTAATAGAAAGGGCTGAGTTGAAAGAAGTCTTCGAGTAACCCAATGCCCAGCCCACCTAGAGGGTAAACCCTAAGAGGTCATCAGGTGACCCACTGCCTAGCCCAGTTGGAGGTTAAACCCTAAGAGGTCGTCGGTTAACCCACTACCTAGCCCCGCTAGAGGGTAAACCCTAAGGTTAATGGGTAACCCACTGCCCAACCCTGCTGGAGGGTAAACCCTAAGGTCAATGGGTAACCCAATACCTAGCCCCGTTGAAGGATAAACCCTAATATGCCAGTGGGTAATCCACTTCCCATCCCCACTAGAGGGTAAACCCGGAACTGGTCCGATAACTCCGCATTGCCCGTTCCATCACATGGTTTCATTAACATCGCTACCGTGTGTTGCTTCGGAGTGCATCAAAGGAACCTCCAACCAATGTCCTTTCATGTTTCCCCATTTAATGATATCTTGAAAGAGTCTTTGCATGCCCAAAAATATTACACCGTTGCAATCCTCACGGAAAAACATGTGAGATATACTATTTACTCGCTTGAAACGGACCCCCGACGAAAAAGTTATTCAACACCACCTTTCCCATGTAGAGACTCATGGTGCCCACACCTTGGTCTCGAAAAAGGTCGGGCGAACTGCACCATCGTGATGCTCTCAGAAAAAGATGCCAAAAGGACTATTCATTCGCCCCGAACGGACGTCGGATGAAAATGTCGCAGTACGCTGCACACAGCTTAAAAGATGGCCCATGGGGCCATGCCTCAACTCCGGATTCAATGCCTGAAACCACCCTGGACTACTTCTACATGACTCCAAGGTCACAACACTATCGACAGTGCCTAAAACAAACTCCAGATGTGCTCGCACAATCTGAAACAAGAATCCTGGCGAGGCGCTAAGTAACGCTTAACGAGCGTGTCGTGCCACTGAGCTCCCGTCTCGGGAATTAAAAATCCCCGAGACCATCTCAAAACCTCCGCCTCGATCCGAGTATCACATTTCTGTAGACAGAACGCGAATCCGACACTTGGTTAGCAATTTAGGGGCGTTTTAGCGCCAACGGACGGAGACGGGGTGGGCCAGACTGGTTCGGCTGTTCCACCCCCTTTAGACCGGCGGTCTGCGGCTCGCCCCCCCGGATTGCCCGGTCCACCGCAGCCCGCAGTTCCCCACGCGGGCCGTATGGCTTTACCCGGACTGGTACGAGCTGGTCCAGCTTTTCCTCCATGAGACCCGTGTTTCGCGGGTCTCGGTTGCTCTCGGGGTCGTGATGACCCCAGTCTCCCACGACAAGCCGACCGACAGAGCCGGCCGACCCGCGTGCCCGCACCGACCACCGCCGCCTGGGGAGCCCGCCGCGCCGCCATATGGGGAGCCCATCGCGCT
Source organism: Viscum album (assembly GCA_963277665.1). Classification (NCBI taxonomy): domain Eukaryota; kingdom Viridiplantae; phylum Streptophyta; class Magnoliopsida; order Santalales; family Viscaceae; genus Viscum; species Viscum album. The sequence continues at coordinate 996,475,849 of OY728147.1, forward strand.
GCCACCTAGGGAGCCCGCCGCGCCGCCGCCTAGGGATCCCCCCACGCCGCCGCATGGGGAGTCCGCCGCGCCGCCGCCGTCACCTACCAGACCGCCCTGGAACCACAGGAAAACAAGAAGTTTGGCCAGAAAACTTCCCAGGGCTACCCCGGATGCCCCGGGACTTGGATTTGCGATCCGAAAAGAGCGTTGCAAAGTTCGTATTGAACCCTACGCACCTATGGATTTAGATAGACAAATAAACGGAAATTATATGCTATAATGTGAGTTCGAAGAAGTTTTGGAATTTAAAAAAAAGAAAATGAACGACCCTACCTCGTAGGGCATAGCCTGTCGCTTCACAAACGATTCACCGGAGACGCAACCGCCTTAGTGAGATGGGGTGAGGAGCTTGAAGATGGTGGATTTCTTTATTGGGATAGATTCCTCCATGGAGAAGGTAAGGGGGAAGAAGGAGGGGGTAGATGTGCTTAAGTATGAAAAAAATTAATTAAAAATTAATTAATTTTTAAACAACCACCAGTAGGCCCGTACCTGAACTCTCAGCGGGGTCGGGGTTAAGCCACCCCTTGGGTAAAATCCATGTTTTGAGCGCAACAGAGGTCTCTTAATTTTAATCCGGGCCTCCATTCAGAAGTTATAAAGTTCACGTCTAAGGTCACTAAATTACGAAAACGCCCCTGGTGGCATTTTCCACAAAAGGGTCGCGCCCATGAATTCTACACCCCTCCTAGGGTAAACGGCATGCTCCGGACTCAACGGTTACCTTGGTTATCCCATCCAAGCAACTGTTTAGGTGTTATTATATTTATTTGGTGTGTCTAGTGTGAACACACTTAATATTTAATTCCGGCCACACCGGGGCTCGAAATCACACGCCGTTTGAATGCCCTACTCTAGAATAACATCAAGAAAATTTCAAAGTCTTACAGGCTCAAAACCCCATGTTCTTAAAAACACTACACAAAAGGTGTTCCTGTTACAGAGCGATATGATCTATTTGTAGTTATATTGGTGTTTTGGTTTCCTCTCATGGCTCTGGGTGTGATCCCTTTTCAAATAGATCTCTTATTTTTTCGTATTTGGTTTTTGGTGTCCCCAATTTATCCTTGGAGTTATCCCATATCTAAGAATATGTGGTCATTAGTATTTCAGATTGGGTTCATAGTGTTCCATAGTGGTTAAGGAAGTTATCCCCTTTTTGTGTGATGAGACATTTCATTATTCCAAAAGTGTTATAGGATACCCCCTTAATTTATTTGTGAGATCACCTATCTTAGTATCAATATGAACTAGGGTATTGTGTGAATTTCATCTTGGAATGTCCTGAAGAGTGTTTTCACTGGTATGTATTCCAGTTGATATGGTGTGGATGTCCCATCTTTATAGGGATACCTAATATAGGTTTATCTCTTAGATGTTCCATTTAAGATTCAATAGTTACCCTCAATAGATCTTATCTCATGGAAGACTGCCATCTAGGATGGAAGGTGTTGTGGAGTGAGATCTCCTGGACCAGTTTTACCTTTGACCATTAAGTAGAATCAAATAGCTAACAATTAGGTCATGAAATCATGGGAATGGAGTCATATATAAGTATATCAGGGAGATTGTTGTTTTCATTGTAGTGTTTTCACATTCCTTGGTTAAAATCCCATGGGGGCCAAGATGAAAGTCTTGTAAAGCTAAGGATGGGTTCGAAAGGGAGTGTCTCTCTCGTTTGGGATCCCTCTAGCTAGATCGAGTAGACTGTTGCCTTTCGATTTATCCATTATATATTGGTTATTTTGGAACCTACTGAGTATTTTTATACTCACCCCTCCATAGGAGTATCCTACACATTTTGTGTCTTGTGTAGATGAAAGGCCTTTTGATAAAGACGCAGGTGGACCTGGAGTAGGAAGAGTTTACTGGGCTAGACAGATAGAGGTGTTTACTGGATTATGGATGAGGATATTTTCGATAATTTCATTTGACCATGATCCCATATTTATTATAAGGCTGAACATGATTATATTTATTAGTGGTATTTTATTTTTCCCTTTTTCTTCTTATATTGTACTGTGTTTTCTAGATAGATGTATGCAAGCATTTTTTCAAATTAAATCATCTCTATACAATTTCATGGAGATTTTTGTCGGTACATGCATATAGGTACCATAGGATATGACCTCCCATTTGTGTGATATTACAACATGGAATCATACCCCATCACATGACCTATTGGAGGTGGATGCTGTGTAGTCATGGACCATGCTCCATTGGTTATATATTTGAGAGCGGGGTATTTGAAGAGGTCCATACTTTGGACTGGTGTCTGTGAGCTTGATTTGTGTTGCATAACGAATATGTTGATGTTTTTTGATTTTTGATTATAGAATAAGGAATCCTTTGTTGATATAGCAGCCAACATATCTAGCCTCCATGATTTTGATAACCAACTTGTCTACTTGGTATCATATGGAATTGGTTGCATTGAAATGTTGGTACATGCATCATATTGGACTGCATTGTGGGATTTATTCCCTTCTTGAGTCATCTCACAAAATATACTCATTGATCATGGTGAATCTTGATTATATTTAAGAATTCTAGTGCAATGATTTCTTTAAAGGGTTCCATAGTAGGATTTTCAAGATGATATTCCCAGAGAAGGGTAATGTTTTTAAGGAAGTGACTCTGGGTGGTATGCTAGTTGAGCGACCTCAAGTTGAGTTGCAGTTTGTGTTGGCAGTTCAAGGTGAATATTTTCAATGGATGAGTGCACTACCCATGTTTCATAGGTAGAGACCCATTTGGAATCAGTTTAATCTAGACCCCTAGGAAACTAATGTCTAGGCTGACGTAGTCCCACAAATTGTTTTCCTTATAAGGACACCTCTTAATGTTGGAAAAAATCCCTCAAGGTAACATTGCAACATTTTTGGGTTGATTGTGTTTGTTGACAAAGCGGGTTTCCATGGTAAATTGTCAAGATCCAGAGATGTTGTTGAAAATCCATGTTGACAAAGAACCATGACAAAGGAATGGATGATCTGGAGGTGGTACAAATGAACAGATACAAGGTGGCTCCGTTTTCCAGTGTTTTCCATATTTTTGGGGTCCAAAATTTGGAATTTGGTGAGGATCGTGAAATATGTATTTCCTTGAAGATCTCATCAAAATAAGGCAAAGGCACGAGTTTCGCAAAGATAGGCTTCATGTATTGGATTTCGCAAAGACTAAAAGAATATTTATAGTGATAGTTCGTGATTATGACGAGCTTCGAAAATGGCAGAGTCGAAGAGAATTGTGGAGGCAAAGGGCATTGTGAGTGGAGCATCGCAGCTAAGGCGTAAAGGAATTGACGGGATGCTCTGTGATTTTGAAGAGCTCCACGATCGAAAAATTTCCATGGTGCTTCGTGATATTGAGAGAATTCGGGTAGAATTCTCGGAGCTTCGTGATTAGTGATGAAGTGGTATTGACTTCACGCAAAAGGTTCAAGGGTCGGTGGAATTTCCTATAAATAGGGCTCGACCCCTTCATGAGGAGAAGAGAGTTTTTGAAGAAAATTATTTTCTCTCAGCTTGTGAAGGTGCTTCGTGAAGGCAGTGTGCTTTGTGAAAGAAGTGCTTTGCGGCGGCTAATCTGGCTCAGCGAAAGTGGTGAGCTCTACGTTGGCTTAGTGAGCTTCGTGAGAGAATTTTCTCTGCGATGGCTTGAGCTTTGTGTGAGTGCTTCGCGAGAGTGCTTCATGAGAGTGCTTTGAGAAAAGATAGGAGCTTCGCATAGGCTTGTTTGAGCTTCGTGAAATTGGGAACCTCACGAAGTAGGGTGCTTTTCGAAGGTGTTACCCAACTGAGTTGCCCAATGTTCAAGGGCGAAGGGGTATTCATCAGTGGATGAACTTTGGACTTAAATAGAAAATATACATACAGTGGAGGATACATTCATTAGTGGTAATGAAGAGACAAATAGGTCTATAAACTCTGAGTGGATCACTTCCAAGTGCAGTGAGAAAAGTAAGAGGAAGAAGGTTATTCTGTCTACCAGCAGTGAGCCAGAGAGAGATAAATAGGAAGTGACCCTTGAGAAGTAGTGAGCTAACCCTAAACATTGTAAAGGCAGTGATCCTAGTCATAGAAGTGATCTAGGACAAAAATTATTGGCAATGATCTTTAGTGGATTTGGTACATCGTCACATCACTGTTGTATGCTCCTTGGACGTAGCCCAGTGAGGGTGAACCAAGTAAAAATCTCTGTGTTTGTCAGGTTGCTTCCCTGCATTGCATCTAAAGCATAACCATCAGGTAAAGATAAAAAGTAGTGATCATCATAAACACATAAGAGCAAGCAAAGTGACCCCTATAATATAGAATTCAAGATCCAGTGGGGCATGAAGAATATTAATAATAGAATATCCATACCCTGATTCACCCCCTCTCAGGGTATCTAGGCCCCTTTTTGGCCATAAAAATTGGTATTAGAGGGATATGTTGCTTTTATCAGATTTGTCTTCTCCGATTTGGTGAAGTCGATTTGTGTGGTTAAATCAGTCTGCTCTTATCTTAGTGTTCCATGGCAAATGGAAAAATCATCAATGAAGAATCAAACGTTAGGTGATATCCCTCAGTGTGGAAGTGTTTATGGAAAAATTGTGATTCAACTAAAATAATCAAATAGATTACTAAAGGAAGGCTTGGATGAATCTAATAGGGAAAATATTGATTCACTCAATCATGATGTAGGAATGAGTGAAGTACATGAACTTCAAATTGATACTGAAACAACTGATGATGAATAAGATTCTAGAAGGAGGCCACCAGTAGATGTGGTCAACATGGAAAAGAAATTGGATCGAAAATTGGATGAAGAAGTTAAATCTAAAGATATACAAATCAAAGTATTGTAAATTGAGGTCAACAAGCTAGGAGGATTAAATCAAAGGATTATTGATGTGGATACTGCCCTAAGGGATAAGAATGAATCTCATGGTGAAGAAATAAAAAAATGGATAGAATGAATGGAAAAAAAGGCTAATGATTATGAAGAGAATCAAAATTCAAAGGAAGTTCAGAATCTGAAATCCAGAAATGGTGATCTAGATACATAGTTGTTTGAAAATGTTCAGAAGAATCAAAGGCTACAATAAAGAAATGTATCTATCTCTAAATCTGTTTTTCGGGTAAAATTGAAAGTAAAGGAGCAATGTGACATGGTAGAAAAGATCACATGAGAACTGGAAGATGAGATGAGTTGTGGAATGAATCTCACAAGAGAACTCAATTCCCAACTTGAATAAAGGGATATGAAGATTCAAAAGTTGGAAGAAGAGCTAGAATCAGTGAAGAAGGAAGTGGAGAAATCCAATGCTAGATAAAAGACTGAATGAAGGATGCCTTTCACTTACTATTTTATTATCCTTCGGAAGGTGATGATGAAATGAAAAGAAAATTTTCTATTTCTGAAAAGAGGCCAGAACAAATTTTCTCAGCTCAAAGACCATAGAGTTTGAGAAAAATTGCTATTGGATTTAATGAATTCCCTCCTGTGAATGACAGAATGAGATCTATGAATAGTTCTATAAGTGGAGAAAATCCTATAGGTTCTTAAGACATACCTAAGAGGATAGTTACAAGAATTAGTGACGACATGTGCAATTTCTGCGGGATTCATGGCCACACATCAAGCTTCTGTTCAGAGGCCCAAGAATACATTTCAGGTTGTGAAAATAGATACTTTTCTAAATCTGAAAATACAAATAAGTGGTATGAGAAATTAGAAAGAAGAGTCTCTCAAGGGAAAGCATTTATTAGATGCTATTACTATGGAAGAATGGGACACACCATGTGTATGTGTCAGGAAGATCAGGAGCTCAATGTCAGAGGAAGAACTCAAACTGCATCAACGTATCGATAGAGAAATGATGAAATTAGGTATGAATTTGATGGAAAATGTTTTATATGTTCTTATTTTGGGAATTTGGCAAGACATTACAATAAAAATAACGTAGGAAAAGAAAAGGAACTCGAGAGGAGATTCATGACTCTAGTGGTGTATAATGTGAAATCATACACTAAAAAATGTAGTGGTAAATTGAAAAATAAGTTTACTACCTCAGGAGAATCATAAGAGGATAAACAAAAGGTGTATCAATCACCTTCTCTATCACACTCACAACAACCCTCATGAATATAATGTGAACAATCCTGGAAGATTAAGGGATGATCAACACCAGTTGTGAGTAAGAAGAATGTGAAGTCAGTGGAAGACTCAACCCCAATAAGAAAAGGAGGAGTGACTTGAAAAGTTGATAAAAGAAATATGAATAAAAAATGTCCTAGAAAATTCACATGTCATGCCACATACTGAGAAGTGAAGGAAATAGAAATAACATTCCAATGGAGGAAGAAGCAAGAGAGGATGACTAGTGCAAATTTTCTTTCTTAGAGAAGGAATAAAGGAAAATCAAATTTTGGTGGAACCTCAAAGAAGGAAATGTGTACTAGTGGGTTTAAACCCCAAATGTTGAGAAAGGATAGGCCTGTAAAATCTAAAAATCAGAGAAAGAATCAGCATGTGGGTAATGAATGATTATTCATATGGACAGAGTAGTTGAAGTAGGCTAGTCAGCTAGAAGAAGTAAGGAAGGAGTGTGATGCTCTGCAAGAAAGAATCAATGGGTTGACCCATCAGGATCAACCACAATCCTCACCTTGAGGATTCTAGAAACATGCCCCTCTCCCTATGTACATAAATTTTGTTAACTAATGATTCATGTGTTTCAGTATTTCTAGGTAGATACAATCAAAGGGGATGTGGCATCTAAAGATGAAAAGGGACGAGCTGATATACTTTTGAGTTTCGATTGACTCAAATCAGGTACCAAAGTTGAAGAATAAAGGGAGAAACAAAGCACAATAGAAGGTGATTGTGTTATTAACTTTATCTCTTATTTCCTACACCGAGTTCCACCTCAGTAGGCTTAGAGATTTTGTTGATGGCTCAATTCCAAGTTCCAAATGAGAATAACTAATGCGGTAGGATAAGATTGTTTATGGGTATAAATAGTGGGCCTAACCATAGGAAGTGTTGCATAACATAGGGGGAGAATTCAATATCATAATCAGATGCAAGCTCCATCAAATAAATAATTGGATGACCCATCTCAAGTTTTGTCTATCGAGAGATGAAAAATTGTAGGAGAAGCAGAAACATTTATGTATTTCATAATCATCTATTTTGTTCTAAACTTATGGTATCAACTGACTATTTTTAGGATACCAAGAAGCTGTGAGAGAATATCAACAATGTTTCAACAATAATTTCATAAAAGTAGTTGAAATTAATGATTCCACTGAATAGTGAAACAGTGAGCAATTTCCCAATGAAATTGATGAGGAGGAAAGCAACACAGGGGGAGCAGAAGTGGTTGATATTGATTGAGAAAATAATGAGATATGGGAGAGTTTTTTGAGGCCAGCTGTTAAGAATGTCATCGGGACTAAATGGTTCTATCACAATAATATGAATGTAGTTGTCGTAGTGATTCAGAACAAAGAACAACTAGTATGCAAAGGATACTCCCAGATAGAAGGAATTTATGTCGATGAGACATTTGAACCGGTTGCAAGACTAGAGATAATCAGATTATTCCTAGCCATTGAAGTGCAAGAGATGTCAAAGTCTTCCAAATGGATGTCAAATCTGCATTTTTGAATGTGGTTCTGGAGGAAGAAGTGTATATCGAGCAGCCAGATGGTTTTCTCATTCATGAGGATGAGAACAAGGTTTATCGGCTGAAGAAGGTGTTATATGGGCTGAAACAAGCATCGAGAGCATGGTACTCAATGCTTGATCAATATTTGAAGAAGAATGGATTCCAGCGTGGTGGAGTTGATTAAAATCTCTATTTCAACAACAACTATAATCAAAGGATGATGGGGCTGGTTTATGTCGATGACATAATATTTGGCGAGTGACCCAAGGAAGGAATGACACATTCATTTCTCAATCCAAATATGCCAAGGAGGTTCTGAGAATATTTTGGAATGGATAAATACAAGGAGATGAAGGATTCGGCTGTAACCTAGATGAAATTATCGAAAGATGATAATCGCAAGGCGGTTAATATCACAGAATATAGGAAAATCATAGGAAGTTTATTGTACTTGATTGTGAAAAGGCCTGACATTGTATTCGCCTCAGGCCAAGCAATGAGATATCAGTGTAATCCCAAGTAAATTCACATTCTTGTAGTGAAAATAATACTTTGGTATATCAAGGGAACAATGGATTTTGGATTGATATATAGTGACAAATATCAGTCAGAATTACTAGGATATAATGATGTAGATTGGTCTAGTTCAACGGATGATAAGAAATCAACTTTGGGAGGTGATTTATATCTTGGTGTTTTGTGTATTTCTTGGATTAGAAATAAGAAAGATTGCATTTCATTGAGCACCGCAGAAGCTGTGTATATTGCGGCCACTCAAGCATGCACACAATTATTGTGGATGAAGCAGTAGCTTGATGATATGGGCATTGAAGTGAAGTCTCTGATTGGAATCCAGTGTGATAACTCAAGTGCTATAAATCTCAGCAAAAATCCCATCCACCACTCAAGGAAAAATCACATTGAGATAAAATACCATTTTATCAAGGAGAAGGTTGAGCAGGGAATTTTGAAGTTGGAGTATGTTCCTACAGAACTTCAGGTTGCAGACATTATGTCAAAGGCCTTACCCATGGAATCTTTTGAAAGGCATCGACTGGCTATGGGAGTTCAGCCGACTCCCCACAATTGAAAAAGTATGGTTGTGAAAACCCCCCTCTCTTTGAGGTATTGCGTGTATTTCTCTAATGTGATAATATTTTTTCTTTCCAACATTACAGACCACAATGGGGTGACATTTGAGTTCATTGAAAAAGGGGGAGAAATAGTCACCCTTCAAGGAGGAGAAACTGTGGTTAAAGTAGGGAGAAAATGTCTTAGTAAAAGACATGGGGAGAAGCTGACAGGTGGAGCAGTGAGATAGAGGAAGAGCAGTGAGATATGGGGAGCGTTTTAAATTTGACAATGGTAGAAGTGATCGATAAAAGATTAGATATCAAGATAGCTAAGGATTGTGATAAAAGTAGAAGAGTGATGTTGGAATGGTGTGAGAAGGGTTCCAGCGATCAACAATTGGTATCTGTTTGGAAATTGGTATCATTTTGGTGTGAACGGTCAGTGTCTTAAATGAAGTGATTAATTAATGATCTTTTCATTTACTCTTGTTTCTCACAATGAGAATTGATCATGTGGGCTTAGAGTATGTGGTGAGTGACTCTTTGGTCGCTATCAGAATCACAAGAGGCGAAGGATTGGAGATGATGGAAGGAGACTCAATGAGGTATCAAAGTGCAGAAAATCATTCTGAGAAGAGTAGTCAACAAACCAAAAGGTGGAGATTGTTGCGAAAAAATCCCTCAAAGTAACATTGCATCATTTTTTGGATGATTGTGTTTGTTGATAAAGCAGGTTTCCATGCTGAAATTTCAAGTTCCAGAGATGTTGTTGACGATCTATGTTGAAAAAGAACCATGACAATGGAATGGATGGTCTGGAGGAGTTACAAAAGAAAATAAACAAGGTGGTGTCGTTTTCTAGTATTTACAAATTTTTTGGGGTCTAAAATTTGGTGTTTGGTGAGCATCGCGAAATATGTATTTCCTTGAAGATCTCATCAAAATAAGGAAATTGCATGAGTTTCACGAAGATAGGCTTTATGGATTGGATTTCGTGAATACCAAAAGAATGTTGATGGTGATGGTTCACGATTACGACGAGTTTCACGAACAGAAGAGCCGAAGAGAATTGAGGCGGCAAAGGGAATTGCGAGTGGAGCTTTGCATCTAAGGCGTGAAGGAATTGACAAGATGCTTCGCGATTATGATGAGCTCCATGATTGGAAAATTACCATGGTGCTTTGCGATATTGAGGGAATTCCGGAAGAATTTTTGGAGCTTCACGATTCGTGATAACGTGGAGTTGACTTCGCACAGAAGGTTCGAGGGTCAGTGAAATTGCCTATAAATAGGTCTCGACCCCCTCAAGAGGAGAAGAGAGTTTTCGAAGAAAATTATTTTCTCTCGGCTCGCGAAGGTGGTTCATGAAGGCAGTGCACTTCGCAAAAGAAGATCTTCACGGCGACTAATCGAGCTCCGCAAAAGTTGCAAGATCTGCATTGGCTCAGTGAGCTTTGCAAGGGAAGTCACTCTGCGAAGACTTGAGCTTCGCGAGAGTGCTTCATGAGAGTGCTTTGGGAGAGTGCTTTGCGAAAAGGCAGAAGATTCATGAAGGCATGTTTGAGCTTCGTGAAATTGGGAGCCTCGCGAAGTAGGGTGATTTGGGAAGGTGTTTCCCAAGTGAGTTGCCCGGTGTTCAGGGGCAAAGGGGTATTCATCAGTGGATGAACTTTTGAATTCAATAGAGCATCTACATATAGTGAAGGATGCATTCATTAGTGGTAATGAGGAGACCTACAAGTCTATAAATTGTGAGTGGATCCCTTCCAAGTGTAGTGACCAAATGAAGAGGAAGAAGGTTATTTTGTCTATCGGCAGTGAGCCAGAGAGAGAGAAATATGAAGTGACGCTTGGGAAGCAGTGACCTAACCCTAAACATTGTAAAGGAAGTGAGCCTGGGAATAGATGTGATCTATCCCAAACATTATTGGTAGTGAGATTTAGTGGATTTGGTATAGAGGTACATTGATTTTGTATGTTCCTTGGTCGTAGCCTAGTGAGGGTGAACCAAGTTAAAATCTATGTGTCTTCCTGGTTGCTTCCCTGCATTGAATATAAAGCATAACCATCAAATAAAGATAAAAAGAAGTGATAATAATAAACAAATAAGATCAATAAAAGTGAACCCTATAATATAGAGGTCAAGATCCAGTGGGGCAGGAAGAATTTTAATAATAGAATATCCATACCCTGATTCACCAACCCTCTCAGGGTATCTAGGCCCCTTTTTGGTCCTAACAATTGGTATTAGAGGGATAGGTTTCTTTTATCAGATTTGTCTACTCCGAATTGGTGAAGTCAATTTGTGTGGTTAAATCAGTCTTCTCTTATCTCAGTGTGCCATGGAAAAGGCAAAATCCTCAATAAAGAATCATAAGTTAGGTGTTATCCCTTAGTGTGAAAGTGTTTATGGAAAAGGTGTGATTCAAATAAAAGAATCAAATAGGTTACTAAAGGAATGCTTGGATAAATCTGATAGGGAAAAGATTTATTCGCTCAATCATGATGTAGGAATGCGTGAAGCACTTGAACTTCAAAGTGATACCGAAACAACTGATGATGAAGAAGTTTCCAGAAGGATTCCACCAGTAGATGTGGTCAAGATGACAAAGAAATTGGATCAGAAATTGGATGAAGAAGTTAAATCTAAAGAAATCCAGATCCAATATTGGAAATAGTGGTCAACAAGCTAAGAGGCTTAAATCAAAGTATTATTGATGTGGCTACTTCCCTAAGGGAGAAGAATGATTCTCAAGGTGAAGAAATACAAAAAATGGCTAGAATGAAAGGAAAACAAAAGGATGATGATTAGGAAGAGAATAAAAATTCAGAGGAATTCCAGAATCTGAAAGCCAAAAATGATGATCCATCTACACAGCTGTCTGAAAATGTTCATAAGAATCAAAGGCTACAACAAGAGAATGTATCTATCTCTGAATCTGTTTCTCAGGTAAAATTGAAAGTAAAGGAGAAATGTGACATGTTAGAAAATATCACATGAGAACTGGAAGATGAGATGAGTTATGAAATGAATCTCATAAGAGAACTCAATTCCCAATATGAATCAAGGGATATGAAGATTCAAAAGATGGAAGAAGAGCTAGAATCAGTGAAGAAAGAAGTAGAGAAATCCAATTCTAGAGGAAAGGCTAAAATGAAAAATTCCTTACACTTACTATTTTATTATCCTTCGGCAGGTGATGATGAAATGAAAAGAAAATTTTCTATTTCTGAAAAGAGGCAAGAACAAATTTTATCAGCTCAAAGACCATACAGTTTGAGAAAAACTGGTATTGGATTTGATTAATTTCCTCCTGTGCATGATATAAAGAGAGCCATGAATAGTTCTATAAGTGGAGAAAATCCTATAGGTGAAAAAGAAAAACCTAAGAGGACAGTTACAAGAAGTAGTGATGACATGTTCTATTTCTGCAAGATTCATGGCCACACATCAAGATTCTGTTCAAAGGGCCAGAAATACATTTCAGGCTATGAAAATAAATAATTTTCTAAATATGAGAATACAAAGAAGTGTTATGAGAAATTAGAAAGAAGAGTCTCTCAAAGGAAAGAATTTATTAGATGCTATTACTGTGGAAGAATGGGGCACACCATGAGTATGTGTCAGGAAGCTTAGGAGCTCAATGTCAGAGGAAGAACTCAAACTGTATCAACATCTCGATAGAGAAATGATATAATGAGGTATGAATTTGATGTAAAATGTTTTATATGTTCTTATTATGGGAATTTGGAAAGACATTATAGCAAGAAGAATGCAGGAAAAGAAAAGGAACTCAAGAAGAGATTCATGTCTCTAGTTGTGTATAATGAGAAATCGTACACTGGAAGACGTAGTGGTAAATTGAAAAATAAGTTTACTATGTCAGGAGAATCACAAGGAGATAGAAAAAAGTTGTATAAATCACCTTCTATGTCACAATCACAATATCCCTCAGGAAGAGAATGTGAACAATCCTAGAAGATTAAGGGATGATCAACACCAGTTGTGAGTAGGAAGAATGTGAAGTTAGTGGAAGACTCAAACTCAATAAGAAAAGGTGGAGTGACTTAAAAAAGTTGATAAAAGAAATATGAATAATGAATGTCCTGGAAAATTCACATGTCATGCCACATACCGAGAAGTGAAGGCAATAGAAAGAGAATTCTAATGGAGGAAGAACCAAGAGCGGATGACTAGTGGAAATTTTCCTGCTCAGAGAAGGAACAAAAGAAAATGGAATTTTGGTGGAACCTCAAAGAAGGAAATGTGTACTAGTGGGTTTAAACCCCAAATGTTGAGAAAGGCTAGGACTGCAAAATCTACATATTAGAGAAAGACTCAGCATGTGGGTAATGAATTCTTAGTCATATGGCCAGAGCAGTTGAAGTAGGATAGGCAGCTAGAAGAATCAAGGAAGGAGTGTGATGCTCTGCAAGAAAGAATCAACGGGTTGACCCATCAGGATCAACCACAATCCTCACCTTGAGGATTCTAGAAACATGCCCCTCTCCCTATGTACATAAATTTTGTTAACTAATGATTCATGTGTTTATGTTTTTCTAGGGAGATACGATCCAAGGAGATGTGGAATCTAAAGATGCAAAGGGATGAGCTGATATGCTTTAGAGTTTCGATTGACTCAAATCAGGTACCAAAGTTGAAGAACAAAGTGAGAAACAAAGCACAACATAAAGTTATTATGTTATTAACTTTATCTCTTGTTTCCTACATGGAGTACCACCTCAGTAGGCTTAGATATTTTTTTGATGGATTAATGCCAAGTGCTAGATGAGAATAACTAATGCAGTAGGAGAAGATTGTTCATGGGTATAAACAGTGGGCCTAACCACAAGAAGTGTTTCATAACATAGGGGGATAATTCAATATCATAATCAGATGGAAGATACATCAATGAAAGGAATGGATGACCCATCTCAGGTTTTGTCTATTGAGAGATGACATATTGCGGGAGAAGCAGCAACATTCATGTATTTCATAATCATCTATTTTTTTCTAACCTTATTGTATCCGCTGACTATTTTCAGGATACCAAGAAGCTGCGAGAGAATATCAACAATGTTTAAACAAGAATTTCAGAAAACTTGTTGAAATAAATGATTCCACTAAATAATGAAACAATGAGAAATTTCCTGATGGAATTGATGAGGAGGAAAGCAACATAGCGGGAGCAGAAGTGGTTGATATAGATTCAGAAAATAATCAGACATGGGAGATGTTTTTGAGGCCAACTGATAAGAATTTCATCGGGACAAAATGGGTCTATCACAACAAGATGAATGAAGATGTCATAGTTATTTAGAACAAAGCACGACTATTATGCAAAGGATACTCCCAGATAGAGGGAATTGATGTCGATGAGACATTTGAACCGGTTGCAAGACTAGAGAAAATCAGATTATTCCTAGCCATTGAAGTGCAATGGTGTTCAAAGTCTTCCAGATGGATGTCAAATTTTCATTTTTGAATGTGGTTCTGGAGGAAGAAGTGTATATTGAGAATCCAGATGGTTTTATAATTTATGAGGATGAGAACAAGTTTTTTCAACTGAAGAAGGCGTTATATGGGTTGAAACAACCACCAAGATCATGGTACTCAAGGCTTGATCAATATTTGAAGAAGCTTGGATTCTAGTGTGGTGGAGTTGATTACAATATCTATTTCAACAACAACAGTAATCAAAGGATGATGGTGATGGTTTATGTCAATGACATAATATTTTGTGAGTGAAACAAGGAAATAATGACACATTCATTTCTCAATCCAAATATTCCAAGGAGGTTCTGAGAATATTTTGTAATGGAAAATTACAAGGAGATAAAGACTCCGGTTGCAACCCAGATGAAATTATAGAAATATGATAATGGAAAGGCTGTTAATATCACAGAATACAAGCAAATCATAGGAAGTTTACTGTACCTGACTTTGAAAAGGCCTGACATTGTATTCACCACATGCCAAGCAACGAGATATCAGTGTAACCCCAAGTAAATTCACATGCTTGCAGTGAAAAGAATACTTTGGTATATCAAGCGAACAATGGATTTAGGCTTGATATATAGTGACAAATATCAGTCCGAAATACTAGGATATACTGATGCAGATTGGTCCGGTTCAGCAGATGACAAGAAATCAACATCGGGAGGTGCTTTAAATCTTGGTGGTTTGTGTATTTCTTGGATTATCAATAAGCAAGATTTCATTTCATTGAGCACCACAGAAGCTTAGTATATTCTGTCCAATCAATCATGCACACAATTATTGTGGATGAAGCAACATCTTGATGATATGGGCGTTGAAGTGAAGTCTCCGATTGGAATCTAGTGTGACAACTCAAGTGCTATAAATCTCAGAAAAAATATCACCCACCACTCAAGGACAAATAACATTGAGATAAAATATCATTTTATCATGGAGAAGGTTGAGAAGGGAATTGTGATGTTGGAGTATGTTCCTACAGAACTCCAGGTTGCAGAAATTCTGACAAAGGACTTACATAAGGAAGCTTTTGAAAGGCATTGACTAGCTTTGGGAGTTCAGCCGACCCCCCACAATTGAAAAAATATGGTTGTGGAAACCCCCATTTCCCCGAGGTATTGGGTGTATTTCTCTAATGTGATAATCTGTGTTCTTTCCAATGTTGTAGACCGCAATGGGGTGACCTTTGGGTTTTTTGACAAAGGAGAATAAATAGTGACTCCTCAAGGGGGAGAAACTGTGGTTAAAGCAGGGAGAAAATGTCTTAGTAAAAAGACATGGGGAGAAGCTGACAGGTAGAGCAACGAGATATGGGGAGAGCAATGAGATATGGGGAGCATTTTAAATTTGACGATGCTAGAGGTGATCGATCAAAGATTTGATATGATGATAGCTACGGATTATGATTAAAGAAGAAGAGTGATGTTACAATGGTGTGGGAAGGGTTCCAGCGATCAACAATTGGTAACAGTTTGGAAATTGGTATCAGTTTGGTGTGAATGGCCAGTGTCTGAAATGAAGTGATTCATTGATGATATTTTAATTTACTCTTGTTTTTTACAATGAGAATTTCTCATATTGGCTTAGAGTATGTGGTGAGTGACTCTTTGGTCGCTATCAGAATCGTAAGAGGTGAAGGATGTGAGATGATGGAAGGATACTCAGTGAGGTATCAAAGTCCAGAAAATAATTCTGAGAAGAGTAGTCAACAAACCCAAAGGGGGAGATTGTTGGGCAAAAATTTCACAAGGTAACATTGCAGCATTTTTGGGTTGATTGTGTTTATTGACAAATCAGGTTTTCATGGTGAATTTTCATGTTATAGAGATGTTATTGAAAATCCATGTTGACAAAGAACCATGACAAAGGAATGGATGATCTGGAGGTGGTATAAAAGAACAAATACAAGGAGGCGGCGTTTTCCAGTGTTTGCCAATTTTTTGGGGTAAAAAATTTGGCATTTGGTGAGCATCACAAAATATGGATTTTCTTGAAGATCTCATCAGAATAAGGCAAAGTCATGTGTTTCACGAATATAGGCTTCATGGATTGGATTTCACGAAGACTAAAATAATATTGACGGTGATGGTTTGCGATTACGATGAGCTTCGCGAAGGGAAGAGTCGAAGAGCATTGCAAAGACGAAGGGAATTTTGAGTGGATATTCGTGGCTAAGGCACGAAGTAATTGACGGGATGCTCCATGATTACGATGAGCTCTATGATCAGAAAATTTCCATGCTGCTTCGCGATATTGAGAGAATTCCGGCATAATTTTCAGAGCTTTGAGATTCGTGATGACGTGGCCTTGACTTCGCGCGGAAGGTTCGAGGGTCTGTGTAATTGCCTATAAATAGGCCTCGACACCCTCGAGAGGAGAAGAGAGTTTTTGAAGAAAAATATTTTCTCTCAGCTCGTGAAGGTGGTTCGCGAAGGCAGTGTGCTTTGCCAAAGGAGAGCTTCAAGGAGGCTAATCTAGCTTCACAAAAGTTGCAAGCTCCGTGTTGGCTCAGTGAGCTTCGCGAGGGAATTCTCTCTGTGAAAACATGAGCATTGTAGAGACCCGAATCTTGACGTACATCGACATTTCATTACATTTGCGGAATACTTAGTACATAACAAAAACACACACACAAGTATCGTAATAGTTTAGTGTCTTTGGAAACTCGGAACGTAATCTTCTAATCGTGGTGAAAGATCTTCAATATATCCCATAAAGATCGCCCTTTTTTTACCTAAAACCTTTCTTTATATCCTGGGGAAAAGAAAACATAAAAGGGTGAGCTCAAATTCTCAGTAAGGGTATAAAAAAATAAAAAATCAATCACATCATATTCATAAGAACATAACTTTTGGAAATCTTAACCTGCAAAAGAGAGCATAATTTCATAACATGGGATAAATCATAGTAGTGAAATGAAATCCCAATAATCATAACTTAAAACATGAAACTTTGTGGCATACACACATAATCATAGAGAATCATTTCTTGTTAGTCAAGACTTATTCCCAAGACTATCTTAGTGGACAAAGTCCCTTTCTGAATCGAGTAACCCTCGTTTCAGTCCTGTTTCACTGAACCGGTATAACCTACCATTTCAGCCATTTCTATCTCATGAGATATAAAATCATTACCCAATGCATTGGAGGGAGATATAGGTCCCACCCATCTCATAATGATACCATTCTTATGTGTGCCACAAAATCTTAAAACATACATCATTGCATAACCCATGTAATAAAAATGGGAATCTTAAACATCGTGACATCATAAAACATTTCATATACGATAAAGGAATTCATAAAAATAATTACATCACAACATAATCAAATCAATGTAATAATAGGGATAAAAACAGAACCCTTTATTATCTTAGATGGAAAATAATTTTGATAAAACAATTGAACTTCATTCTTGAGGAAAATATCCTTTTTACTTCAAAAACACTTTTCCTTTCTTAACATGTCATACAATTTTAAACTAAAAGAAGTTGATTAAAAATAACCTTGAAAACTTTTAAAGGAATCTTCTTGTAAATAATTTTCTAAAAATCCATTCATGCCGTATAAGTTAAAAAAAACATTCTTCTTACTTTTGCCGGAAAAGTCAAAAAGTACCTCGTACGAAAAACGACAAAAGATTCCTTTCATACATATTACTAAAAACTCACCGAAGGGTAAAAATGGATTTAAACAATTGTAGGTGGATGGAAATAATATTACATATTGATGAAACATGGATGTGGATGATAAAATACACCCCAGTAAATACTTACGAATAAACAATCTCGGATAAAAATGAGATTGTGATATTTCCCTTACCTTAGGTCCGACTTGCTTTGTAAGTGTCCGAACCTCCTGTATAATGATTTAAATAATGTTATTGACTTATTCCAGAATCATATTCATTGTTATTATATCATATATGGTCCACTTATGACTTTATATTACCCGTTCTTTTGTAAATTCATGTTAAAGAAGCGTTTTGGGTAAAATCGTTTCATTTATCGTAGGTGTTTTTAACTTGTAATTATTAATATGATTACTTGGATCATGATTAATTATATCCAGAATGTAAAACATGATTTATATATCATATATATTCAGAATATATATATATATATATATATATATATATATATATATCGATAAATGGAATGAAATACACCGTTCATGGAGACGGTAGTCCGTACGTACGCATGAACGCTGTTTTCGTTTCCTTATTGAAGTGATTGGAATTAAGTAGATTACATACATATAAATTTACATATATTCAATATCATTATTATGTCATATATTTCATTAGTGCTTATTATATATACTTTATAATCATTCATGAATGGTTAATCATTGAGAATGAATCTCATCGCGTCGTGGAGACGGTAGTCCGTACGTACGCACGGGCGATGATATCATTCCCATGGTCATGGAATTGTGTCGAAGTGTATGTAGACTATTTCAGTATAAATATCAATTTATAATAATCATATATAGTTACTCATTACAACATTATACCCATCCTATTATGGTGGTGGTGGAAAATAGATTACACCACGACGTGGAGACGGTATTCCGTACGTACGCACGCGCGGTGATTTCATTTTTCTGTAGGATGGATAGAAGGTGAATTAGGGTTGTTTCATATTTATAATAACATATCAGTATGTAAGTAATACTTATGTTATTACTTTGTCATGAAACAACTAAATAATAAGTTGAAGAAGAAAGAAATTGAAAAGATCGGTAATGGATATTACCTCTTTTTGACGCGCCTTTTCTTAGCCTCCACTTAAAGAACTAAGGATGGTCTTTGAAGAAGACCAGGACCTCTATGATGATACTAGGGAAGTGGAGAAAGGATTTTGGAAGGGGTTGGCCGAGCTTGAGTGCTCAAATTGGTGTGAGGAGGAGGGGAAGGAGGTTCCCTTTTATAAGGGAGGAGAGGGGCACCTTAGGAATATCTCAAAATATTATTTTATATTAAAGTCAAAATCGGTTTATAATGGTTCCAAAGGGTCTTATTTCGAAGCTAAAGTGGGGATGGGTATAAATCCTATCAACAAATAGGATTTAGACAAGTTTAGGTTATTATTTTAACCTTATCAATTAGATTTAACTATAAGTTAAATAATTTAACTTTTACCGTGTCTTTTTGCTTTCTTACACTATATGGTTAATAAAATTACTATAACATGCCAAAAGAACCCCAAATTGTTTATTATTAATATATATATCCTTATCTAAGTCATTTGGCCGAACCTTAGATTTTTAGGAATAAAATAACAATTAATAATATAATATTTTATTTAACAACTATTTTGTGTCAATTTTGACACTATTTGATATATGATTTTTGTGAAAGCCATAACAGAATTATATGTTAGAACCAAGTTGATTAAATCAACAATAATATATCATATTAACCTAGAAAATTATTGGAATTCATAAAAAGTCTTAAATTACATTTATTTTGGTATTTATAATATCAATTATGTCAATATTTCATTAATAAGATAATTACTGCATCATCTTTGTGTCATATATAAATTAAATTATTTGATGTCTAAAAATTACAAATAAAATAACATTATGTAGGAAATCGTTTTATCTTTCTAATGAATATTTACAATAGAATTTATCTTATGTACAACCATATATTAAAAATGTTTTAGTAAATATACTTTGATTTTAACTCTTTTAACTCTTCTTTGAATTAAATAATAATAAATGTCCTAATCTAATCCAAGTGGGCCTAAATGATAATATTTTACACTTAATGTTGTTTTTGGTCGATATACACTTGTCCAATAGAATTAGGGCATGTGTTAGGGTAATATTAATATCATTGGTAAATAAAAGTAAAAAGTTACTATTCACCAAAAATTATTTTCATCTCATTGAACCACATTTTACTTACTGACATCAACCGTGTCTCTCGGATTTTTGAAATATCATTCACAGAAGCGGTAAAATTATGTTTTATGAAAAATTCAGTTTTTTAACTACCACTTAGTAGTTTCACTATTCATAAAAAATTGATGTTTTTCAGAACAATGCCAAAATTTCATCCAAAGCTATATTTCATATTCCGAATTCAAAAATGAAGTCTATTTTACCATATTCATAACATAGAAGTTGCATTAATTAATTTTATAATTAAATCCCGCTGTTAAAACAAATAGCGTGTTTTTAAGAAACAATATCTATCAAAAGATTGACACTTGATTATGTCTGGTTTAAATGTGAAATTACATTCAATGACCAACATTGTATTAAATTGTAAAAATATATTCTAAATATACTTTAAAACCACTCAAATTAATAATTTATCACTATTAATTATTTCGATTAAAAAAGTTGTTTTTAATTATAATTTAGTAATTTTCACTATTCATCAGAATATGAAAGTTATCCGAAACATACCAAAATTTCACCTTAGGCTAAATTTGATACTCCGAATCCAAAAATGAAGTCCATTTTGAGAGCTAAAATTTCTAAAATTTAAAAAGTGGTTATTACTATTCAAAATGGCTAGTTTTAATAATATTTTAATAGCATATCGTTGTTTCGTGAAACTGAGTATTGCGTACTACACACGCTATCGAGGAAGGTTGCGATTGCGTGTAATGCAAGGCAAGTCAAAGATGCGTGTTGTGCAAGCTCCTTTTGGTGTAGCATACAACACAAGACATTAATAAAATTAAAAAGAATATTTTTCATAAAATCTCGGGCTGTTACATTCTACCCCCCTTAAAATGAATTTCGCCCTCGAAATTCATCGGGGTTATAAATGGTTTACTATTCGAAAGTTTATTTAATAGAAACCCACATCGTAAAAAGGAATATCAAAACCAATCTTTAAAAACAAAAGTATGAAATGTAACGGTTACCCAAATAAACTAATCACTGGGTTTCCACATAGGTGAAAATATGGATATGGAAGAGAAATCTAACCATCATGTTCTGACGGAGAGTGGTAGAGAACATGGCTATGGAAAAGCCAGTAATCACAAAGCCATAAATTTGTGATGATCTAAGGTACCATCTGATTCATCAGATATAAGATCACTAGGACAACATTTTTGGTTTTCAAGATCGTTTCCCTAAAGTTAAAGAATTTGAATTAGAATAAATACTTACTTTATGTTGGTACAACCTCACTGTTGTTCGTGCCTTTAACAATTTCCACTTCATCTCTTAAATAAATGAAGTTGAATTTGTTATTCGTGAAGTGTTAGCAGATCATGTGATAGAATGACGGGTCATTCCATCTGTCTCAAAAGGTTAGCAAAATTTATATACATAAGTCGATCTATAGTGAGATTAATCATATATGGTTCCTAAAATGGACTTATACTTTATATATCATACTGCTTAATATAATAAAACTAGTTTCTACTAAATAGGGACTTCCTGTAGGCCAGTGGCAGGCGATAAAGGCCAGTCACACTTCAGTTGTGGGTTCGATTCCCACAGCCTTGTCTGACGCGATGGGCTGTCGCCCGTTCTGCAGGTTATCCTTTTTCTAAAACTATATTATTATAACATCCCATCAATAATATCGAAAAAAACTTCTATCATTAAACAATACTAACTTATGTCCAACATAATCCATTCCAATCTTTAGGCTTATCCACAATACTGCAGTCTATTCTCATAACATAGTGAAAACGATTACCAGAGATTTAATACTATCGTTGATCCCCATATATCATAAGATATGTTTTGTTGGTCACATTCCAAACATTCAAAGGCCTTAATCATGTATTCTCTTGAATACCCATCAAACCTTAGTGTAAACATGAATGCAGTTAAAATTTAACACTTTCCACATACCAAAATCCTCAGAATTCTATATACTCAAACCATGATATCACTTAGTCCTTATATCAATCATGAGCTCATGAATACTGTCAAATGTTTAATTTTCTCATTTTCCCTTCATTATGCGCATATCATTCTTTTTCCAAAAATATCTCAATCACTTTCCATGGTTACTGGTACCATAAAATTATTGAAAACCACAATAGACCAATACATAAATATTCTAATACTTTATGATACAACATTATTTTGGAATCCCATTACATACACACTTAATTATTCCACCACATCGTTATCATATTCAACATCGCCAATAGTGATCGCATGTGACTTCCCTTTGTCCTTTGCCTTAAGTGGTTGCTCATGTTGATCATCACTAACCCTTGGATTAGGGCATTTATTGGCATAATGTCCCATTTCCTTGCACTTGAAGCATTGAAGTGTTGGTGGTGCGTTCTCTGCAGTGTTTGCTTTATTCACATCATTAGAAACCCTTTTTCCATTACTTTGACATTCAGCTGCTCGATGAACTTCTTTTCCACACTTAAAACATTTTCTAGTCCCTTTAAGACAATCTCCACCATGATTCTTTCCACACATTGTGCATAAGGAAACATTCATCTTCTTTTCACCATTATTCTGAGATTTCTCCTTGAACTCCATCTTTCGTTTCTTGTCAAAACCATGAGATTGATATGTAACACCAAATTCCATTTCTACCTTGATAGCACAACGCACAATTTCTTCATAGCTATTGAAGTCTCTTATAGCTAATGCCCTTCGAAGACTTGGTTTTAAGCCACTGAAAAATCGATCAACTTTAATTTCAGGTTGGATGATAATACCAGAAGCGTACCTTGCAAGTCTTGTAAAATTTGCTTCATAGGTACCAACAGATTCATCATCCCTTTGCTTTAGTTCAAGAAACTCTTTCTCCATCTTTGTTCGAATGATACGAGGGAAGTACTTAATGAAAAACAAGTTCTTGAACTCGTCCCATTCCATGGACTCAATTTCATCTCTTGGCCTCGTATTCTTGATAAGATTCCACCATTGATCAGCTTCACCTTCCAAACGATATACTGCAAAGATGACTTTATCATGCTCAGAACATTGAAGAACTGAAAATATCTTTTCAGTGGTACTGATCCATTGTTCAGCAACAAGTGGATCAGAAGACCCACTAAAAGAAGGTGGACGTTGCCTCATGAAGGACTCAAAAGAATATTGTTCTCTTCTCTGCTCATTTGGAAGTCCAGAATGATTCATAGCTTGTGTAAGTATAGCAATAAGATTTTGCACTCCATCTCCCATAACATTTGTTTGTTCAGGAGGACGATCATTGAATTGTCCATTGCATTGATCAACACGGTTCCTTCGGGTTCCAGCCATCGTCTAAAACCCAAAAAGAATAGTGTGAGAGGAAAAAATCATGACTGGGAAAACAACATAATAAAGGGGGAGTACCCTCAATATCTTACATCTTAGGTTTAATTTTATGATCGTTAGCATAATTCTACTACTATAACCTATACGTATACTTAACCTTAGGGACATCCCTAGACATACCTTAGAAATATCTCTAGGGATCTCACTAAAGTTCTCGCATCCTAGTTTCAAAAGGTTGACTAAACCTTTCCTCTGATACCAACTGTAGAGACCTAAAGCTTGACGTACATGGACATTTCATTACATTTGAGAAATACTTAGTACATAAAAAAAACACACACACAAGGATCGTAATAGTTTAGTGTCTTTGGAAACTCGGAACGTAATCTTCTAATCGTGGTGAAGGATCTTCAATATCTCCCATAAAGATCTCCCCTTTTTTTACCTAAAACCTTTCTTTATATCCTGGGGAAAAGAAAACATAAAAGGGTGAGCTCAAATGCTCAGTAAGGGTATAAAAAAATAAAAAAATCAATCACATCATATTCATAAGAACATAACTTTTGGAAATCTTAACCTGCAAAAGAGAGCATAATTTCATAACATGGGATAAATCATAGTAGTGAAATGAAATCCCAATAATCATAACTTAAAACATGAAATTTTGTGGCATACACACATAATCATAGAGATTCATTTCTTGTTAGTCAAGACTTATTTCCAAGACTATCTTAGTGGACAAAGTCCCTTTCTGAATCGAGTAACCCTCGTTTCAGTCCTGTTTCACTGAACCGGTATAACCTACCATTTCAGCCATTTCTATCTCATGAGATATAAAATCATTACCCAATGCATTGGAGGGAGATATAGGTCCCACCCATCTCATAATGATACCATTCTTATGTGTGCCACAAAATCTTAAAACATACATTATTGCATAACCCATGTAATAAAAATGGGAATCTTAAACATCGTGACATCATAAAACAATTCATATACGATAAAGGAATTAATAAAAATAATTACATCACAACATAATCAAATCAATTTAATAATAGGGATAAAAACAGAACCCTTTATTATCTTAGATGGAAAATAATTTTGATAAAACAATTGAACTTCATTCTTGAGGAAAATATCCTTTTTACTTCAAAAACACTTTTCCTTTCTTAACATGTCATACAATTTTAAACTAAAATAAGTTGATTAAAAATAACCTTTAAAACTTATAAAGGAAGCTTCTTGTAAAAAATGGTCTAAAAATCCATTCATGCCGTATAAGTTAAAAAAAACATTCTTCGTACTTTTGCCAGAAAAGTCAAAAAGTACCTCGTACGAAAAATGACAAAAGATTCCTTTCATACATATTACTAAAAACTCACCGAAGGGTAAAAATGGATTTAAACAATTGTAGGTGGATGGAAATAATATTACATATTTATGAAACATGGATGTGGATGATAAAATACACCCCAGTAAATACTTACGAATAAACAATCTCGGATAAAAATGAGATTGTGATATTTCCCTTACCTTAGGTCCGACTTGCTTTGTAAGTGTCCGAACCTCCTGTATAATGATTTAAATCATGTTATTGACTTATTACAGAATCATATTCATTGTTATTATATCATATATGGTCCACTTATGACTTTATATTACCCGTTCTTTTGTAAAGTCATGTTAAAGAAGCGTTTTGGGTAAAATCGTTTCATTTATCGTAGGTGTTTTTAACTTGTAATTATTAATATGATTACTTGGATCATGATTACTTATATCCAAGAATGTAAAACATGATTTATATATCATATATATTCAGAATATATATATATATATATATATATATATATCGATAAATGGAATGAAATACACCGTTCATGGAGACGGTAGTCCGTACGTACGCATGAACGCTGTTTTCGTTTCCTTATTGAAGTGAATGGAATTAAGTAGATTACATACATATAAATTTACATAAATTCAGTATCATTATTATGTCATATATTTCATTAGTGCTTATTATATATACTTTATAATCATTCATGAATGGTTAATCATTGAGAATGAATCTCATCGCATCGTGGAGACGGTAGTCCCTACGTACGCACGAGCGATGATATCGTTCCCATGGTCGTGGAATTGTGTTGAAGTGTATGTAGACTATTTCAGTATCAATATCACTTTATAATAATCATATATAGTTACTCATTACAACATTATACCCATCCTATTAAGGTGGTGGTGGAAAATAGATTACACCACAGCGTGGAGACGGTATTCCGTACGTACGCACGCGCGGTGATTTCATTTTTCCGTAGGATGGATAGAAGGTGAATTAGGGTTGTTTCATATTTATAATAACATATCAGTATGTAAGTAATACTGATGTTATTACTTTGTCATGAAACAACTAAAGAAGAAGTTGAAGAAGAAAGAAATTGAAAAGATCGGTAATGGATATTACCTCTTTTTGACGCGCCTTTTCTTAGCCTCCACTTAAAGAACTAAGGATGGTCTTTGAAGAAGACCAGGACCTCTATGATGATACTAGGGAAGTGGATAAATGATTTTGGCAGGGGTTGGCTGAGCTTGAGTGCTCAAATTGGTGTGAGGAGGAGGGGGAGGAGGTGCCCTTTTATAAGGGAGGAGAGGGGCACCTTAGGAATATCTCAAAATATTATTTTATATTAAAGTCAAAATCGGTTTATAATGGTTCCAAAGGGTCTTATTTAGAAGCTAAAGTGGGTATGGGTCTAAATCCTATCAACCAATAGGATTTAGACAAGTTTAGGTTATTATTTTAACCTTATCAATTAGATTTAACTTTAAGTTAAATAATTTAACTTTTACCGTGTCTTTTTGTTTTCTTACACTATATGGTTAATAAACTTACTATAACATGCCAAACGAACCCCAAATTGTTTATTATTAATATATATATCCTTATCTAAGTCATTTGGCCGAACCTTATATTTTTAAGAATAAAATAACAATTAATAATATAATATTTGATTTAAAAACTATTTTGTGTCAATTTTGACACTATTTGATATATGATTTTTGTGAAAGCCATAACAGAATTATATGTTAGAACCAAGTTTATTAAATCAACAATAATATATCATATTAATATAGAAAATTAGTGGAATTCATAAAAAGTCTTAAATTACATTTATTTTGGTATTTATAATATCAATTATGTCAATATTTCATTAATAAGATAATTACTGCATCATCTTTGTGTCATATATAAATTAAATTATTTGATGTCTAAAAATTAAAAATAAAATACCATTATAAAGGAAATCTTTTTAGATTTCTAATTAATATTTACAATCGAATTTATCTTATGTACAACCATATATTAAAAATGTTTTAGTAAATATACTTTGATTTTAACTCTTTTAACTCTTCTTTGAATTAAATAATAATAAATGTCCTAATCTAATCCAAGTGGGCCTAAATGATAATATTTTACACTTAATGTTGTTTTTGGTCGAGATACACTTGTCCAATAGAATTAGGACATGTTTTAGGGTAATATTAATATCATTCTTACCCTTAATTACCCTATTTACTTTTAACCATGGTAAATAAAAGTAAAAAGTTACTATTCACCAAAAATTATTTTCATCTCATTGAACCACATTTTACTTACTGACATCAACCGTGTCTCTCGGATTTTTGAAATATCATTCACAGAAGCGGTAAAATTATGTTTTATGAAAAATTCAGTTTTTTAACTACCACTTAGTAGTTTCACTATTCATCAAAAATTGATGTTTTTTAGAACAATGCCAAAATTTCATCCTAAGCTTTATTTCATATTCCGAATTCAAAAATGAAGTCTATTTTACCATATTCATAACATAGAAGTTGCATTAATTAATTTTATAATTAAATCTCGCTGTTAAAACAAATAGCGTGTTTTTAAGAAACAATATCTATCAAAAGATTGACACTTGATTATGTCTGGTTTAAATGTGAAATTATATTCAATGACCAACATTGTATTAAATTGTAAAAATATATTCTAAATATACTTTAAAACCACTCAAATTAATAATTTATCACTATTAATTATTTCGATTAAAAAAGTTGTTTTTAATTATAATTTAGTAATTTTCCCTATTCATCAGAATATGAAAGTTATCCGAAAAGTACCAAAATTTCACCTTAGGCTAAATTCGATACTCCGAATCCAAAAATGAAGTCCATTTTGAGAGCTAAAATTTCTAAAATTTAAAAAGTGGTTATTACTATTCATAACGGCTAGTTTTAATAATATTTTAATAGCATATCGTTGTTTTGTGAAACTGAGTATGGCATACTACACACGCTATCGAGGAAGGTTGCGATTGCGTGTAATGCAAGGAAAGTCAAAGATGCGTGTTGTGCAAGCTCCTTTTGGTGTAGCGTACAACACAAGACATTAATAAAATTAAAAAGAATATTTTTCATAAAATCTCGGGCTGTTACAAGAATCATGAGAGTGCTTCTCGTGAGTTATTCACGAGAGTGTTTTGATAAAAGGCAGGAGCTTCGCAAAGGCATGTTCGAGCTTCACGAAATTGGGAGCCTCGTGAAGTAGGGTGCTTTTCGAAGGTGTCTCCCAAGTGAGTTGCCCGGTGTTTAGGGGAAAAGGGGTATTCATCAGTGGATGAACTTTTGACAACAATAGAGCATCTAAATACATTAGAGGATGCATTCATTAGTGGTAATGAAGAGACCTATAGGTCTATAAACTGTGAGTGGATCCCTTCTAAGTGCAGTAAGCAACGGAAGAGGAAGAAGGTTATTTTGTCTACCGCCAGTGAGCCGGAGAGAGAGAAATATGGAGTGACCCTTGCGAAGTAGTGACCTAACCCTAAACATTGTAAAGGCAGTGAGCCTAGGAATAGATGTGATCTAGCCCAAACATTATTGGCAGTGAGATTTAGTGGATTTGGTACAGCGGCACATCACTGTTGTATGCTCCTTGGACGTAGCCTAGTGAGGGTGAAACACGTTAAAATCTCTGTGTCTGCCTGGTTTTTTCCTTGAACTGCATCTAAAGCATAACCATCAGATAATGATAAAAAGAAGATATCATAGTAAACACATAAGAGCTAGCAAAGTGACCCCTATAATATAGAGGTCCTGATCCAGTGGGGTAAGAATAATTTTAAGAATAGAATTTCCATACCCGGATTCACCACCCCTCTCAGGGTATCTAGGCCCCTTTTTGGTCCTAACACTTAACTATATGGTGGTCCTTGACGAAATCCTCTAATAGGGTTTAGCCGGTTGATGGTGGATTCTGGTGACACACACCCATGATGGGAAAATAATCACATTGGTAGAGTTTGAGAAGTTATTCATAGAGGTTCTTATGCAGCCACGTTGAGATTACTGCGTATCCAAAAGCTTCTATTACTTTGAAAGGATATAATTTCCTAGGAAGTGTATTCATATAGGTTCATATAACTATACCAGTACTCCTTGGACATGTTTAGAAATAAGATTTATTGATCACATATCTTTGAGCATGAATTACACCATAATATTAGTGTTTTAGTGGTATTGATGTCCACTCCCACCTAAGATGGAGTGATTGAGTGGGCCTTGGCAGTAGAGAGCCTTTCTCCTTGAGTAGACTCCAACTATTACTTCAATGTACATAAAAGATGATTCCTAACTCGCTGGTATCTGACAGTGATATTAGGGATACGAGAAAACTAGATGATTCACAAGGCTATCACAGTATTGTGGTTATGAGGCTCAAAGATTGTAGGTGGGATCAGGTCAGCCTCTGGAGAGTTAGTGTTACACTCTCAACAGCTCAAGAAACCTTGAAAGATATTGTTTGACCTTCCATACTGCTAAATGTTAGTTGTTATATGGAAATCCCTAGTAGAGAAACCATCTAGATCATGGAGTCTTTCATGATGGTAGACGTGGTGGAGGATCATGGAGGGGAATATTTAGTGGAAGTGATTACAAGCTATTTCCCCCACCAACCCAGGTGGTCGACACATACCTTAGGGAGATAGAGGATGGGGGATAGGATAGAAGCTAGCTATAGAGGCCTATGAATCAGAGTTTTTGAGGGTGGTTAGAGGTATGTTTTGTATTATTTATATTGTTTATAGTTGTATTATTATATATATTTTGATTTACTCTATTTATTCCACTTAATACACTATGATCATACTAGGTGATGCGAGGCATCGGTAGAACCATGTGTTGGGGTTTCATGATGTCTTTTTGTATGCATGAGGGGGAGGAAATCATCCACCACTGAGACACATTTTTTGGATGCAATTAAAAGTGTGGGTTTGATTCGATGCCACCAAAAGTGAATATTTTTTTTGTGTGGAGGGTGAGTCCCTTAAACTTGTGTGTTAGGGGTAGGGTTTCATGTTAAATGTTTTCACGTATGGCCTGGTAAGAACAAGTTTGTGAACTGAGGAACCTATGTATTGTCTGTTGGTACCCTCTTGTGCTTGGTGTCAGTAATTTATGCAATAATCTTGAGTTTTTATTGGTTAAATTCATCCATTTGTGGATGATTACTTCTTGGTTTTGTCAGTATCAACATCAATATAGTGATATGGTTTACCATTAGACCCTATAACTACCGAAGGACTGTTTTCTCATTGTTTTCAACCTATTTCAGTTGAGAAGACATGTGCCTTCATGTTTGAAAGTTTCTACCTTGTTTGTGATGGATGTTGTGTGTGGTTTTTCCTTATGGTTCCCCTAAGTGTGTACTTGGACGCAGCACATGAACCCTTGATGAGATCTCTAGCATGGGAGTCCAAGGGGAGAGATCATTTTTTCTTTTTATCCATAGGAATTTTATTTTTAAGGATTAAAATCTTTATGGTCATGAGGATATAGTGACTTAGGTTTTCCCAATAATACATTTTCATATTTCTCAGAATATTTTCGAAGACATCTGCTGAATCTTCACTTGATTCCAAGACCCAGAGATCATTGGTGTAGTGATGTAAAAAATAAAAAATATATTTTATCATCCTGAGTAGTTTTATTTTATACGTGGTTTAAATTACAATCAATGTCTCATATCATAATTCTATGTCTGCATATGACATTAGATCATGGTATTAACCCTATGTTTGTAATAATATTTGTTAGTGTCAGTTCAGGGGTGCATGTTAGTAGGGTGTTAAATAGAGGGTTATTGATTTCATTAAAAATTTAACAAATACCCCCTCACCCCATTGTGTGTTCCCAATAGAGGAGAGGAAAAACTATCCCCATCTCACCCCAAATTTGGAGAAATATATGAATTGAGTCGAATATAAGGATATAAGGCATCAAATATCTTAGATATTTACGGTGATCTCCCTTGAATCATGCTACAATGGATTTGTGGAATGTATGTACTACAAAAGCTTTAGGGATTCTACACCAGGAAAAAATATTTGATAATTATGTCTAGATTATATTTATATGTATTTTTGGAGGGTTATTTAGTCCTTTTTCGAGTTCTAGAGATCCCATGGGGGTCAATCTATAGGTTTTAGGAAAATCATTATGATTTGGTCTGTTCGTAAAAATTCACATTCAGAATTCATGATAAAATGTTGTTTAGTTCAATGGAAAGTCCATGTGTTCCTCATATATAGGGATGATGAATTTAATGGAATACATACTAGGTAATGGGGTTATTTTGTGTGGTGAGAGATGGTCGTGTGGATATGGGACATGTCCAGTGAATCCGTGTCGAGAGACATGGTCATGTGAAAGTACATAGCTAGAGTACATTGGCATAGTGTTCCATACATGAGAAAAGGAAAGAGGGATACAAATTTTTCTGGGTATTCAATACATACCCTGTACTTGGTGTACACTCCTTGCGTGGATACATGGATAGACAATCCATGTGGTGGAAGAAAGATTGGAGGAATGAGTGAGGCATGAAATTCCATGTACACCATGTATATGCCATTTAATCTCACATGGACATCCAACTAATGACTCATAGTAAAAAATATGGGTTTTCATATATATCTAAATTCCATGAAGAACCTAGTACAGACTTCATATGTTTCATTGAGAAATTCTTATAGAAAAGACCCTCATTCATGTATTGGATTCAAACTTATGATTAACCTATCTTAATCATTTTTCTATACAGAACATGATGGAGTCCACGATTTGGACTATTTAAATATGATGTTAGATGATTTTGTGGGTTGCTTTGGGTAGCGATGATTATACCAAAAGTGGTTGAGTGAGTCCCTTAGTCTATCACAATGAGGGTATAGTGTGGTATTACATCCTTAGTACTTGATTGTGATACCCTTTATTAGATGATCTTGGATAGATTTTTAGCATACGTATGAGGAGGATGGGGTTGGATCCACTATCATATCATATTCTCTAGACCAGTTCTTTGGAATTATGATGACCAAAAACAGACAAGAGGAAATCCCCTATCAAAAAGGTCGTCCTAGTACATTTTTTAATCCTCAATTATATGATCTTGTACATAGAAGGTAGTATATATAGGGATTTTGGTATTGTTCGGTTTTCAATCCCCTACTGAATAGATGGTTTAATTAGAGGTTTTGGAATTATTAGTTATATGATCCCCTATATTACAAGACTTACTAGGTGGGTTTTTTGAAATTTTTGTGACCAACAATACATGGGTGGAAATCTCTAATCTAAGAGATATAAGCTTTGGGATGTCAGAATTGTTTTGTGGTTCCCCCAATGGTACTGGATGTGAAACCATTTATGATATATCTTTCAATGTTCTGGACTGGGTTGTGGTGTACCCCAGTAGTCCTAGGTTTGATCACATGTCCTGTAAGACATTCTCTTCAATTTTATTAATTGGGTTCATAATATCTTCTAGAGGATCTGAAAGTGATCCCATATCTAAGTAATGATACCATTTGTGGTTTCAGTTGGGTTAGAGGAATCAGACATCATAGATGGGTTATATCCCCAATCTGAGTATCAAGATCCTCTAGGTTACAATATTACTTTCTTCATGGAGATATATGAAGAGTGTGTTCTATAAGATGTATTACACCTATGGTAGAGTGGTTGTGACATCAGCATATAGATAACTGATGGTGAGTTATTTATTAGATGTTTCATCAGTGATGAAAGAGTTTTTCCTGATGGAGTGTGTCTCTCAGATGAGTTCTATCTCGAATGGAGGAGCTCATGTAGTGAGTTCTACTAGAAAAATGTTACCTTTGAGCGTCGATTAGAATCACATAGCTGGATATGATGTTAGGACAATATGATACATGGAGTCTGATATGAGTATATCTGTGAGATTTTGGGAGTCATTAATGTGTCTTCTCATGTATGGGCTGCCACCCCATGAGGACTAAAGTGACTAGTCATGTATAGCTAATGATGTTTTCTGGATGACGTTTATAATTCATTTGCGATCCCTTTATTTGGGTGCAATGGATTCATTCCTTTCAGTTTATCCCTATTATTTTATGTTTTGGGATCCTATTGATTATTGTTATACTCTCCCCCACATGGTCATTTTCCCCACATGTTGTGTCATGTGCAGAAGAACGACCTTTCAACGGAGTCCCTAGTGGACCAAAAAAATATGATGCTTAGTGATATAGACCAACTAAGGTGTTTACTGGTGCTTGGATGAGGATATTTCTAGTTTTTTTTATTTGATAGGGATCCCCTCCTTCTGAGTTGGTTGGACACATTCACTATTTTCAATGGGATTTTAATTTTCCCTTTTATACTTATTCTATACTCTATTGTGGGATAGATGTATACAAATTTGTTTGTTTCAATGTAAAATATATGTTAACTATTTCAATGTGATGTTTGTGGGTACATTCATATAGTTACTATAGGATAAGGCCTCCCATTTATGTGACATGTCTATTTGGTGCTAAATTCTATCCCATGGACCATTAGAGGTGGGCTTGGGGTAGTCATGGAACATGTCCCATTGGTTCGGGTCTTGAATGTATCTCTAGTATAAAGATACTAAGTCGTATTAATAGAATAATATAAATCCATATAATCTTCCATAAAATGGGAAATGAAAAAATTATTCATATGTACGGTGGACTACGGCCTCCCAAATAGATGTAATTCATTTTCCATCATCACCAATAATGGCTGGATATAATGATGAATTTAACATAATTATATAATATTTTTTGTATAATTAGACTTTTTCAATCATTATATCACACAAACATTCTTACTTTCTATTCCATAGAGGATATGGTAATACTGATCGCATGTATAGTGGAAAACTATATCATGAAGATATGTGATTCATGTTTCACTAACACTTTACATTAAAGGTAATAACTATAATGTTAATGAATATATGTGATAAAAATAAAATAATTTATAGAATCCCGCTAAATGGAAGCCAAAAACATCAATAGGGGTGGGATTATCACCCACACCAAGCCCCCCCACTACCATGCTACACAACTTATTAAAGGGCAGTATAAGCCCCCTTGATTTGTATATATGATAGAAGGGAGATAAAAAATCTATAAATAAAATTATCATTATTATTTTATAATCAAATTTCACTAATATTCTACTTTCATTCCATTTGGTTTTTATTTTCAAAACACATTACCAGCATGAACGCTCAAAAATGGAGAAAGGTATGTTCTTATTTTTATTATCACCATCGGGTTGGACTGTTCTAATTATTTATTCTTTTAATCATGAAATTTATTTTTTACCACCTGGTTAGATGGTTCTATTTATTTAGATATTATTATTTATTTTCCAAAATGTTGGATGGTTTGTGTGGATAATTAAATTTCTATCATAATGGTCGGGTTGTTGAAAATTCCTACTATCTTAATTTATTTATTTTCAATACTTGATTGGATGGTATAATTAATAAATCAGTAAATGAAAGAAATTTTTAAATGATTAATGAGATATATTGATATATCTATTTCAACCACCATGTGAATGATTTATATACTAATTAAAATGATATATATTTATATATAATTAAATAATAATATAAACATAATTTAATGTTTCCGATACTATTTTATTATCTCTATACCAAATTTAAAATATTTTTGTATTCTTATTTTGAATTAGAATAATTTTTTTTCTATTTTCATTCTCAATAATTTTCATCATCATGTTAAATATCATGAATCTAAAATTTACCACTCCTGATACTACTATATGTAATTACATACCAACGATAATACATGTTGAAATTCATCTCGAATCAATAGATACCAAGGAAATAATTAATGAAAAATAATTTATAAACCCTCCAAAATAAATAAAAGGTGATTCTATTCCATAGAATACATATCAATGAGGGAGGGAATACCTCCCAAAAATAGATCTGAGTGAGATATCAAAGAGATTAAAAGAGACATATAATCATCAAAAGAAGGTTTTTCATCATACAAATCATGATGAATGGAATGGATTACACATCCAAGACTATAAAAGGGTATGTGATTATAATTACACCATGTATAGAATTGTTCCATATTTAAAGTTCTGTGGTATTGGTATTAGGACGTTGATTTCATGAAAAGATATATATGATATTTCATGCATCTGAAATCAAGATACAATAACAATATCTCCTGAGAGCGTATATAATTTTTTCTGATCTTAGATCATTATTAATTTTAGCAGAGAAGAATAGTGAGATTTTGATTAATAATCATCGGTCTCATTCTATTAGTTCAACAATTTAATTTCATAAAAAAATACAATATTTCATGAATAAAAATTGTGGAAGAGGTTAGTGATGTGATTCTTAGTATGGAAGTGTTTTTTGGGTAGACTCTATTGAGGTCAAGGTCATAACCAAGTACACGCTCGAAATGAATATAAGAATAAAAAAAAATAATGGATCAAGAATTCAATGGAATCTTGAATAATCCTTCTATAGGTGTGGTTATAAGGGGAATTAAGCTCACATTTATATAACAATAGAGAATATTTATAAGATATATAAAGTGTATCTTGAATAAATGAATAATGAATCACACATGCTTAATAAATAATATAATGTGAAATAAAAGGAGGTGAATTTTACTAAGAGTCACAATCCATCAAATGATTATTTCACTTACCTTGATGTGTGTTATTTTACTTGTGAATTTTTATGATATGATAATAATAAATAATTCATAAAACATAAAAAAATTATCCTATGTGATAATAATTTTTGTTTTTATGGTTTATATTCAATTTGTTGTATTATTTGAATTTCAAAAAGGAGACTCTTATAATTTTTTTGTCTTTACTTTGAATCATTGAAATAGATTTCATAAACAGAGTAGATATTTTCATAGAATATAGCATAAAATGAAAAAAATTAAGAATAAAAAATATTTCTCTAATTTTAAGCAAAAAAGTGAAATTGTGAATATTATGTCAGGTTCTTCGAATATTATATAATGGGATAGTAAAGTGATTTTTTTATTTACCTAATAAGAAAAAATATTTTATATGAGATGTTTTGTTCTCCCAAAATACTATTTGAAACATGTTAAGATTAAATGAGTTATAGTAGCATGGTTATGATACTCAAAAAATAATTGAGATAAATGAAATGTTCATGGGAATTACCATTAATAAATTCAATAAGTTTCATGTACAACAAAAATTGAAAAAATTACCATCTAGATTGCATTAAACATATATAAATGAAATCAAAACACTTATGGAAGTAATAAATGGACCAAAAATCATTAATTTATGTAATTACCAATTAGTTCATCCTGGATAAACAATGATGTGAATAATATTTTAATGTTCGTATGTTCTTTAAATAATGGTCTAGAAGATCTATCTACTCACAACAATTACATGTTATTCTTGCTCACTTGGAAATCTAATTTTGAGACAATATATAGATAAAAGTAATTATGAATCAGTATCCTTTCTTAATATAATTCAATGGGATATATGTATACTAATTCATCCATTATGTGGTCTACTTAAATCCTTATTGGTATTAATTTACGTATCTACGATATGGTCACATGTTTGTTTTCTCTCTACACATATTGTTGAATTTTCATGATTTATTATTCAAACAATTAAATTGAGTGAACAATTACCTTATTATGTCATCATTAATGGACGTATTCATAATGATATAGAATTTACCTCTCAATATATAATGATTATTGTATATAAATAGGGATTATTATGGAGAGTCTAATCTCCCAGGTGTGTACAAAAAATGGTCTTGATAAATAACAAATAAAACAAATCCAAAATTTTCTAGACCACTATTAATGAGAATGATGGTATCAAGATGCATATGGGGTGATTCAATATTCGATTCCACATCATTAATTTTAACCAGAAAAGGGTATATCATAAACACTATCCACTCCAATATAAATTTTTCTAAGAGCGTGACATATCCCACTTCATAATCCTTTGTTGTGTAGTATATAAACAAATTTCTCTCCCACAAGATACAAATATGGGACATAAAAGAAGGTTAGGAATATATGTAGGTTATGAACTTACATCCATCCTCAAATATCTTGAAGCAGAAACTAATGATTCATTTATATCATGTTTTTATGATTGTCACATTAATTAATAAGTATTTCCAATAGTAGTGGGAGAATATAAAAAAGTGAGGAAATTTCATGGAATTTTCAAACATTACCTTTTCTCAATCATCCCACTCAAAATTGGGAGTTAGAAGTGAAAATGATTATACATTTTCAAGATCTATAAAATCAACTTCCTGATGCATTTATTGATTCAAATGGAAATAACTAAATAACATATACCAGCTATAAATGCGTAAGCTACAAATTATGTCCTGAATACATAATTACATAAATTTATTATAGAAATATCAAAATAACATTTTAATTGTTGATGAAAAATTGGATATAAGGAAATAAATCATTAAAAAAAGTAATGAGTATCACTGAACACCCCATTATGGAGGTGGGTATTCTTGAAGAAACACATAATTTAAATCTTATTAAAGAAACACATGATGAGAATCATTAAGAAAAATTAAAATATATAGAAATCCCTAAAGAATTTTAAAATAATTAAATATGACTTAATTATAAAATTACAGGTGATATGTAGAATCAAATTAATATGGAATCTATTGTTGTATTTTTTTCATTTTATATGTCACATGATATTTAAAGTGAATACCCTAAACCAAGGTCTGTTATGGAATGTCAAAAAATGACCCAATTGGAATAAATGGAAAGTTGAAATGAAATTTGAAAAAATTTAATTCATAATTTAATGGTTTTTGGACATATCATGACCATAATATAATATTTGAATCTTGTTGGATATAAATGTGTTTGTTTTTATAAGTGTAATGGTAGAAGGAGATGGTATGATACAAAACTATTCTTGTCGCACTAGGTTTTTCTTAAGGCCTAAAAGTTGACTATAGAGATACATATTCTCCAATTATAGATGCTATTACTTTTTGATATCGAATCATTCTTGAAGTATCTTGGAAGGCTAATACCAATATTATTGATATTGTTATGGCTAATTTATATGGGGAATTTGATAATAGAAAATATTTTATAAACCCAGAAGGATTTAAAATAACCCAATTATTGATATCAAAAACCAAAGACCTGTTTTTAATTAAATATTAGGAATATATGTATGGATTAAAACAATCTTGGAAAATGTGGTATAATATTTTGAGTATTTATTTGTTAAATAAAGGGTTTGTAAACATACCCATTTTCCAATGTGTTTTTATTACTCAAACAGCATTTGGATATGCAATCATTATTTTTTTGTTGATAATTTAAATATCATAATAATTAAAAAATAGATCCCTGATGTGGTGAGAATAAAAAAGGTTGAATTTTAAATGAAAGTCATGAAAAAATGTATTTTGTTAGATTATAAATTGAGATTATGACCAGTGGTATATTTTTACATTAGTAAAATTACACTATTTTTTTTGTAAAATTATTTAATTGGAATAAAGTAAATTCTTAAAATACTCAAATGGTTTTTCAGACATTAAATACCAAAAATGTCTAATTTCAACCTTGTGAAGAAAATGGGTAGTTGGTTGGACAAGAAGTACCATAAGTCAGTGTTGTTAGAGCACTAATGTTCCTGTCTAATTGTATATATCTCAATATATCATTTTATACTAATTTTTTACCATGATTTAGTTCAGTACCTATATGAAGACATTCTATTGTAATTAAACATGTTTTTAGTTATCTTTGCAGAATTATTGATTTGATTTTTTTCTATACCAAAAAATTAGAAAATAAATTCATTAGTTTTTAATATGTATGTTACTTATATGATCCATTCAATGATAAATCAAAAAATGGATTTTTTTCTCAACTTTGGAGTCACTTCCATATCTTAAAGATCATATAATCATAGAGCAACTGGAAGATCTTTAATTCAAGCATAAGTAATAGCGGTACATGAAGCATGTTGGGAATGTTTTTGGTTGTAGTTTTTGGATAAACAC
Source organism: Viscum album (assembly GCA_963277665.1). Classification (NCBI taxonomy): domain Eukaryota; kingdom Viridiplantae; phylum Streptophyta; class Magnoliopsida; order Santalales; family Viscaceae; genus Viscum; species Viscum album. The sequence goes on from OY728147.1 coordinate 996,514,820, forward strand.
ATATGAGGGGAAATTAGATCTCTACAGATTGTTGAATAAAAATATTATTTGAATATAATAATATGTTCATCTCATAATTAAAGGAATTATTTGTGGAGAATAATTGAAAAAATACATACCACTAATTTTTTTATCCTCGATAAAAGATTTAATGATGAATGGACATATAAACCTGTGAGATGTATGATCCATCGACAACATTAAAAATTTATGTACAATGGTACTAACAACCATTATATTTATAAATATTATATATAATATAGGGATTCATATATTTCAAACTATTTAATGTAATTTTATATTCAGTGGGAGTATACATGAGTGTACTATTTTCTTTATTACGGTTTTCATTACATTGATTTTGTTCAAAAATGATTTTTAATGAGGAAGTATCAAAACATGTATGAAATTTGTAGGAAATTCATCACAAGGGGGAGTGTTATGATACTGCTAAAAGGAAACTACAAATATCAACATGGATGGGATACCCAATCCCATTAAGTCTCTTACATACAAAGATAGTTTTCCTATAAATGGAAAGTGCGGCCTTATGGATTTATATTGCCCATATAAGGAAGATTCCATAAGTATAAATAAAATTATTGTTCATACTTTCCGATAATCATCACAAATTATGATACATTTAATCCTTTAATTTTTTAAATATTAATTTTGATATTAATGAAATATTTATCATTTTGATGAAATAATATATCATTTTTTTATTGTAATGAAAAAAGATAACGTCGTTCACCAGTATAGTGGACTTCCACCTCCATGAAGTGATGAGATTGTTTTTATTCATCAAAAAGTATCATGGATGATATATATTATATATATAAGGAGATATTATAGAAGTTGGTTTGATGATAATTCTATAATGATAAATATTACTTACCAATTTTCTATAATGATCATTGAAAATAGGAATGTTACTCATGCATTCAACTATCCTACCATCTTTATAATGGTAAAATAATTATTTTTTATAAATATAATTCATTTATAATTTTAAAAATATAATTTATTTTTAAAAATTATTTGCGTTTAGGGATTATTATTCATTATATAATGAATTAATGACCCCTTTGAACTTGGTCAACACATTGAATCTGTTTTGAACTAATGTACAAAACATCCTAAAATATCACAATGTGGACTTAACAAACTATTTATTTGAATGTGTCTCTAAAATAAATATCTTCATTATGTGATATTAAAATTTTAATTGGTTCTTAATAAAAATAATAATTGATATATTGTTATTATATATGAGTTAAAGGACATACATTGAATGTTATGAAATTTTGTAAGGTACTTTGTCTCAGTTTTCATTCATTCATTCATATTTTTATTTTATACATTTAATTTATTTATATGGTGCATATTTTTAATATTCTACATGTATTATCAAAAATCCATAAACATTTTTTGTCTTATCGTTCAATTAAAATTATTTCACCCTTGGGGATATGACTTTAGTGTTACCAAGTGGTATAGAATATCACAACTCAATATCTATTTTTTTGTTATATTATATCATCATTGATTTTGATATTCTAAGATTATGTGCGTAATGTATTTTCATTATAATGTTATTTATTTACAATTTTTTATGTTTATTTACATTTTATTCAAAGAATAAATCCATTGATTGATTCTAACATAATTGTTATGATCATTGTATGGGTTTCTCATCTCACATTTATTTCATTGAGGCATATTTTATATTCACCACTTATCTTTATTTTTGATTCCATATAATTCTACTTAATTTATTATATGATTAATTTCATTAAAATTATTTTGGGATATAGTTCCATATGTGGTTCTCTCTTTCATGCGTTTCTAATTCAGAAATTACCAAAGTAGTAAGGGACTTTGCCTCAGTTTTCCTTTATTGAGGCATATTTTATTATTATGGACATAATTTATTTTATTTGTTTTATATAATGTCCAATTTAAATTTAATATCATGAATCATTAATTGATCATGGTATTTTATGATTCAGTTTTTATTAATTCATCTCTGGGTATGTGACTTGAATGTTACCAAGTGGTAAAGAATTTCCAAACTGAATTTCTTTTCATTGTGTTATATTAATTCTTAATTTTTTTTGATATTATAAGATTACAAATGTAATTAATTTTAATTATCTTATGTCATATTTTTACTTTCACTATATGGATTTACATTTGATACAAAAAATTGATTTATTGAATAATTATAACTTCAATATTATGATAATTTTAACGGTTTCTCATCTCAATGTTATTCCTATGAGCCATATTTCATATTAAAAATTATTTTTATTATGTTGAATATATAAATAACATTAATTTATTAAATTATTTTTTTATGAAAACAATTTATATTTAATAATCCAGACGAGGTTCTATCTATCATGACATTTTGAACCAGAAATTACCAAAGCAGTACAAAACATTGTCCCACTTTTCCTTTATAGAGGAATATTTTAATGTTATACAACTAATTTAATTTATATTGTCTATATAATAACCATATTACATGTAATATCATGAAAAATTAATAAATAATGGTATTTTAACATTAAAATTTTATTATTTCATCCAAGGTTATTTGATTTTAATTTTACCAAGAGGTAAATTATTTCATAACCCAATTTATTTCCATTGGGTTATATTAAAAATTTATTTTGTTTGATATTGTAAGACTATATTTGATGTTTATTATTATATTATGCTGTATAAAATCGATTCTTATGTGTATATACAATTGATATGAATAATCAATTTATTTGTTAATTATAAATTCAACGCGATGATCATTGTGAGGATTTCCCATCTCAAATTGTCTTCTTTGGGAAAAATGTTATTGTGTGTACCTATCTACGTTTATGAGGTATTTATACTATTCATTTGATATGGAATACACTAAATATAATTATATTTAATTTATATAAGGTATTGTTTGAATTTATTATTTCATGGGGCCTATGATTAAATAGTACCTATGTGGAACATGATTTATGTAAAAATCATATTTATATCTAGATTTTTAGGTTTAGGGTTCCCTTAGAGGAAATAATATTATTTTATCTTAATGAAACACTTCCATTTATTATAAATTTGTTATGAATGTGGTAAAACATTTTTATTTCCATTCCCACCATTATTTATCATAGAGACGACTATAATTTTTTTTAATTGATAATGATCTCGTATTATATTTTAAATCCTATATATTTCTCATCCATATCCTTGTTTTCTAAAATGTTTTTTAAAAAAGATTTTATAAAAATAAATTATTCCTTAAATCCATTTTACATGATATTTTACATTAATATAAATTTTTTAGATGGATTTTTTTATATTTTCAAAATGGGTTGATTTTGACTCTCTTTACAAAAATGTTTTAAAAGGATGTTTATTTTTAATATTTACATCATGAAAGAATAATACTTTTTTCATGAAAATTATTATCTTTCAAACATAATTTTTAATATTAAAATCTTATTTTTAATGAAATTTATTTTCTCAATATTTTCTAATATTTTTGTTTTTATTGGTGACTTTCAATGTGAAAATTTTATTTTCCACAATTATTATTTTGTTGACAATTTGATGGTATTTCTATTCAACAATGACAACACCCCTTGATGTTAAAAACACTATATTAGGGATATGTGGTATTGATACCATTTTTATTCATTTTCTAAAAAAATTATGAGAATGATAAGTATCTCTTCTACTTTCCATTAGGTAATCAAGAAATATATGTCTGATGATTTTTTTTATATTCAAAAGTGAAAGATTACAAATTATTTATTCACGAAAAATATGAATAAATCATTGATGATCATGATTATGCCCAATTCAGCATATAAATTTGGTTCAAACAGAGATCCATGGGTGATCCTAATATTTCTTATATATCAAGTTCCCCTAGATAGTGTTCGGTGAGCACAATATAGCCTATATGTTAGGTGCACCATGATAGTGTCGGGTGATCCCAATACATCTTATTTTATGGGTGCACCACGATAGAACTCCAATGAATTGGGTAATGTTCCCTATATTTATAGAAAATAATCAGTGAATTAATAGAGGGTTTCTCTTATGTATTTAATTAGGATCATGTTATCTCAGACGGAAGATTATCATGGGTTAGGAAGACTATGTTCTAAATATACCAACCTATTTTATTTATGAATTTTATTATTTCTTTATGATTTCGTTGTTCAATATTGACATCACATGGATCATGATTATTGATTTTTATGAATCATGGAGTTGATAATGATTCATTACATGATTCTTAAATGGTGATCTCTATATTTATGTTTATAAATATTCTTATGTTATGATCATCCTCATTGATTATGTAATCATACCCCTATGTACTAATTATCCACATAGATAAAATTAAATTTCTAATTCTTATGTTTTAGCTTTATAAAAATTTGATCTCAACATTTGTATGACTTTTCTTCTTTAGGTTATCATGAATTATAATAAATCAATAGAGTATGGATGGTTTTTATATGGATAATGATGATAACCTAATGTGAAATAATAAAACCTAAGTTTATTATGAGGAAGACACAATTGAAGACGTGTTGATTGTTTATGTAATAGTTTTTCCTAATTCTATAGATATATAAAACTAAACTATTTAATGGGTTTTATGTGATCCAATATTTAATTTTAATATTGTTTTTTTTTGGATTAAAAATATTTGGAAATATTCATCAGTATCAAATATTGAAATGTAATGTTTATAATTTTAGTACTGGATCTGGGTGAGTGGGTTTGGTGATTTGAAATATGGTAGTAGAGTAAGGTTTATATAATATTAGAGATTATGATTTATTAATGTTATTTTATATTAGTAGTTATGTATATCGTAATGGGTTTATAAGTTTGAGTTTGATCATAGGTTGAATTTTTTTATCCTCCCATTGAGGGTTTTTGTGATTTAATTTTAAGCTGATTAATGAAATTTTTATAAAAGTTTTGTTAGGTCGAAGTATATGTGATGCTTTGGTTTAATGTAAAGTATGACTTTAACTTTTGTGGACATATATTTATAAGTATTTATAAACATTATGTATTTTAAGATCTTATATATTGTGGTAAATATGGGGACACATGTTTTATCATATAGATGGATATGGGATTAAAAAGATATATAGTGACTAAGTGAGTATAATTTCCTCAGGATAAGAGAACTATATATTTGGTCTTTTAAGATGATTTTTATGATATAATCTTTAAAGTTAATATAGTATTAAATTTTTTGGTAATTAACGATATTTTGTATATATGTTCATTTATGTATGTAATAATTTAGTTTGAACATTGGGTATTGCTGTTGAATTTTTGAGATTAAAGTATTATTTCATCATATAAGGGTTTTTTCATTATGGGAATTACCATTCAATGTTATAACAATTTTTGTTTTGGTTAATGTATAAGGAAATTTTGAATAGCTTTATTAACCCATTTATGGTTATTTGGTCCCTTATAAGTTGATTATAGTTCATTAAGAATGAAAAATTCATGTTTAATACTCCTATTATAGAGAAAATTATGATATTTTGGTGAAGATTGAGTAAAAGGATGATATAAAATATATAAATTAGGTAAATTCATTTATATTTTTGGTTTTGATGGTAATTAATTTTGAAAATATATGAAAAGGATCTTGAAAATGAAAATATTTTCCTATTATGTTCCATTATAATGAAATGAATTTCTATTTCACACCTCTTTGGTTTATGGTTTTTCAATTGTTGACTTTCTCATGGTCATTCACATTATTGTGATCAATGATCTCTATCCATTGACATCATTATTTTAGAACTTCATTTTTCATCAATGTACATATATTCACCTTCCAATAATTTATTCCTACATAGAAACCATGTTATGTGTTGTTCCAAATAACCTTCGTATTTCCTTTTATCTCTTATGAAAGGTATGTTTTATTAAAACTTTTTTACGACGTGGGGCTTCAAGAATTGTATGTTGACATTCATGAATTTATTAATGTGATAAAGATAAAATTTTGAGGATGAGATTTATTAGAGGGAGAGATAATGAGACACCCATATATTCTTTTTAAAAATTAATCTGTCCTCAAAAGGGTAAATGAAACACATCATAGAGCTTAAACAAACCCCACAATACTATTATTTTAAATATAGAATATATAACATAACAATTAAATTGGTGGGTATGAATAGTATAAACTAATTTATGATATATAAATATGTATATATATTTTCTACTCACAATAAATAGTTTTATAAATTCATAGTAAATAGTCAATCCATTTTTAATAAAGTAAGTTTATTCATCAAAAACAAGTTTTCTTCAAAAAAACATTTTTATTACATTTATGAGAAAATATTAAAAAAATTTTATAATTTTTTTGAAAATTTATTTTAGAAAATTAACACCATTTTTTAATTTATCATATTAAAAATAAATTTGGATAAAAATTTGATATTTTTCATAAAATATTGATTTTTTCATTGATTAGTGAAAAAACTATTTTTGTAAAACTATTATTTCCTTTCAATAAATTATGTAATATAAAAGTCCCATAATGATTTTAATTTTATATCAAGTAACATATGTATTATTTATTTATATTAAATCAAATTTATTACATTTTACTAAAATTTATATTAGATTATAATATAAGTTAATTTTTGGGTTTTAGAATGGGGTTTTCTAAAAACTATTCTGAGGTGCATAACGCTTCTCAATTTTATTTAATTAAAAACCACTAATTAAGAATTATATAAAATAAAATATATAAATATTACTTCAATAAAAACAAATTATTTATCATATAATGGGGATTTATAGTTAGACAGTGAAAATAAAATCATATTGGGCAAGAAAAATACACTTCTTGAAAACCCTATATTCATCAAACTTGTAGGGTTATGATTAAATTAAATTCCAAAACTTATGTGAATTGAATTGGGTTAAATGAATTTAATATGTTGAATAAAAATAATTTATATTATTTAATAATGTAAAATTTATTTTTATTCAAAAATAATAGTGATAACAGTAAATTATTTTACCATACTTATATAATAAATAAAGTTATTGGGGGATAAACTAAAAAAGATAACAATTATAATTACCTTAAAACTTGTATAAAATATATTATCTGGCCATTTTTTGACCCTGTAATATCCGTATATTTATTATTGATAATTTTGGATCCTTTTAATTTAAAAATAAGGGTATCACTTTTTCTTTTAAAAAATTATAATTGTGAGACTCACTTCAATTGTAAAATGTAACCCCTATTTCCTATATTCTTCAAGACTTCACACCATTTTGGATCATCAATTAACTACCAAAATAACTTACTAAAATCAATCCCAATGAACTATATCGCCTAGTTTGATCCTAAATACACCATATAAAGGATTTTGGTTCTAGCCTAAAGTGGTTTTCTGAAGAGGTGGTTTCATGCTTAACATATATTTTTTATTTTATTTCTTCTCGCACCTCATTTAACCCTTAATAAATAATTAATATTTAATAAAAAATCAATCTAAGATATAATGATATTTTATTATTTTAATGTATTAACAAAAATCCACATCCACTCCAATCTAATGGGAAACAAAACCACCATTCGTGTGTATGGAAGAATACCACTTCGCAAACCCATGTAATTAATTTGACATCACCACTGATAACATATTGATATAATGTTTAATTTAAAATATTTATACTATTTTAAGGAAATAATTATACTTTTATAATCATGAATTAACATATACCTAATTAATTTCCATTCTATGGGGGATACAATTTCATCACATCTATGTACATCGAACTACCACCTCGTGAAGCGAAGTGATTTGTTTTTTCACTAAATATTTACATTGATTGTTATCAGAATAAAGGTAATCAATATATGTAATACAAATGAAAATATTTTGATATTAATGACATATTTATAATTGCTAAAATAGTAAATATCATTTTATTTCTTACCTGTAAAAATGATAACATCATTCAAGTGTGTGGTGGATTGTCGTCTCCACAATGTAATGTGATTATTTTTTTAGTCACCATATAATATGGATGACATATATATAAATATATATAAAAATAATATTTAATTTTTGATATTAGGATTATTTTTTAATGATAAATTATTATATTCCTCATTTTGAAAATGATCATTGAAAAATGAAAATGTTACACATTATTTGCAATGTCTTATAACCTTCATAATGGTAACACAGTTCATATATCACAACAATTATTATTGGTTTATTTTAAATGTGAAATTGATATATAAAATTTAAAATTATATCATTATTAATTCTCTTGAGATGATATAATAATGAACCCATTGACTTCAATCAAAACATCTAAACTATTTTGAAACAATGAACAGAACGTGCTCAAAACAAATGAAGTAGACTTACCTGATGAAGTATTTAAAATTTTAATCATGATAAATAATGTAAATGATTAAATAATAAATTAATCTTTTTAAATTGTAATATGATATAAAAAAAATTATATAAGATTATTATAACAGACTAAAATGGACATATATGGAATGTCTGGACTTGAGGTAAGGGACTCCATCTCAATTTTCCTTCATATGGGAATATTTTAATGTTATGAATCATGTTTTTTTTCACCTGGTGTATATATTATTCTTTTTTCAGGTAATATTTTTCATAATTAATAAATTATTGTATTTTATGTTTCAATTTTTATTATTTTTCCCAAGGGAACATGGCTAGAATGTTACAAAGTGGTAAAATATTTCATAGATAAATTTATTTTCATTAGGATATATTACCTTTTAATTATTTTTGAAATTATAATATTATTCCTATAATGAAATTTTAATTTCTTATATACTATTTAAAAATGTTTTATGTGGATTTATATTTGATACACATTATGTATTGGTTTTTTATTTATCACTTCATCATTATGAACCTCGTAGGGGTTTCCCATCTAAGTTTTATTTTTTCTGATACATATTCCATTTTCATCACTTATTTTTTTGGTGGGGAATATAATGAAGATGATTATCATCTATTATTCATTTCATGAAAATTAATTTTATCTAGAAATCTATATGATGTTCTCTCTTTCATTATGTTTTGATCCAAAATTCACCAAAGTAGTAAGGGCCTTCACCTTTATTTTATTTTCATTGAGGCATAAATTTTTATACACCTAATTTATATTATGTCATGTACATACAAAAACTTTTAAATTTAATATAATTATTACATAATAAAACAATATATTTTATGTTTCATTTTTATTATTTCATCTAAGGGAATTTGACATGAAAGTTACCTAGTTCCAATGAATTTCAAAAATCACATTCATTTTATTAGGTTATATTTCATCATAATTGTTTTTGGTATTATAAGATTATAATTTTAATTATATTTCATTATAGTATGATTTATTTTAATTTTTTATTTTTATTTACATTTGATACATAAAATTGATTGATTTATTAATTCTCACGTTAACGTTATGGTCGTTAGAAGGGTTTCTTGAATAACTATAATTTCTATGAGATATATTCCAAATTCACTAGATATTTTTTTTGGGGTGTATATACTTCCCATGAATGTATTATATGATTATTTTCATGAAAATAATTGGGATTTAAAAATAAATATGTGTTTCTCTCCATCATGGGGTTTTGATACAGAAGTTACAAAAACAATATGAGACTTCGACTAAATTTTCCTTCATCGAGGCATATTTTAATGTTATTCATAGAATTTAATTTATATTGTGTAAATAATTACCCTTATACATGAAAAATCATGAATAATTAATTCATCATGGTAATTTAAATTTCAATTTGATTTTTTTCATCTAAGGGGATTTGACTTGAATGTTACCAAGTTGTAAAAACTTTCATAACTCAATTTTTTCATGGGTTATTTTAAATATTTATTATATTTGATATTATAATATTATTTATATTATGAAATTTTATTATATTATTTTTTACTTCAACTTGTTTTAGTTTTATTTAAATTTGATACACATAATCGATTAATTTACTAATTATAACATCAAAATTATGATCAGTGTAATTGTTTATCGTCTCAAATTGTCTTTTTTTGGGAAAAAAGTTATACTATACACATATTATATATTCATAGGTGTATATATTACCAAATTTATATTTCATACATTGAATCCAAATATATTATTTTTTTCTAATTAATAATTTTAATTTATTCTTTCATGGGGCCTACTATTAAAGAGTATGAATGTGGAAATGGATTTATGTTACAGTTTTATTTCGTTTGAGATTGTTTATGATCAAAGATCCATTGGATAAAACCATATGATATAAATTTATTTAAGAAAATATCATTAATATTACTAGGTTATGAATTTGTTTAACATGAATTATTTCACTTTCCTCTGATATTGGTTAAAAAAACATAAATAATTTTTTCTGTAAGTAAAACTGATTTTGTATTTTTTTGTAGATCATTTATCTATCGATTACAAAACCATTTTTTTAAAATGATGTATAAAATATTATAATCTAAATATAAATTATTTCAAAACCCTATTTTACATGATCATTGACTTTATTTTTAATGGGTTTATAAAGAAATTTCATAATTTTTTCTAATGGGGTAATGTTTACTCACTATACAAAATGTTTAAAATGATTGTATATTTTTAAAATTTACACCATGAATGAATTTTATGACCATATAGACCATTATTTTAACTAAATTTTACATTATATGATTTAATTAATATTTTAATTCATTTTTTTTCCAAAATTTGTAGGGAATTTTTTTGTATTTTAAAATGATTTTAAAAGTGTGGTTGTTGTTTTCCTCATGAAAGTTTTTAATGACCTTTTATTTTTATTTTTATTTATCAATGACAAAAACCATTGATGTTACATGAACTTAAATATGGAATGTCAGATTGAAACCATCCATATTATTTCTCTAGAATCATTATGTAATTTAAATTGGTCACATTTAATTTTGATAAGAGATTCAAATAATGAAAGTTTAATGATTATTTTTATATAAAAAACGAATTATTCAAAATGTTTTGTTCATGAATGATACTTAAAAATTATTAATGATAAATGGTGTTCAGATAAAACTTCTATAATTGGTTGAACCAAATATCTGTGGCTGAAAACTATATATATTCTTGTTTAGGTGCACCAAGACAATATCTGGCGAGCTCGATAGATCATAGATGTTGAGTGTCCCTAAATAGTTCTAGTTGAGCCTGATACACCATATATGATGGGTGTTCCAAGATAGCACTCTAATTCATTATGTAATGTTACTTTTCATTAGTATCAATAAGGATAGTGTTGCTATATGGTTCATCTTGTGGATTTAATTGGGGTCTAGCTATTTTCTATATGAGTTTCAAATGGGATACAAAGATAATTATCTAAGGACACCAACATATTTTCTTTATTATTTCTTTGGGATTTTAAATTATTCCGTTGATCAATGTTGACATCACATGGCTCATGGTTATTGATATTTTTGAATCATTCATTTGATAAATCTTTATTCCATTTTTAATTATTGATGATTCATGTATTTATGGGTATGATAATTCTTATGCTATGTTCATGTACTTAAATTATGTAATCATACACCTATTCTCTCATTATACTCACTAATGACATTCAGTTTTTAATTAACATGTTTACCCTTAATAAGAATTTGAATTCACTCTTCTTATGATTTATTTTATCAAGGTTATCAATAATTATATTAAATGAATTATTTCTAGAAGGTCACCATATGGATGATTATGATTACTAAATATGAAATAAGTAAATCTATTTTTAGTGGGAGGAACACTCAAATAATGACATTGGTGTTCTTTATGTATGAGATTTTTAAAATTATAAAAAAAAATTAAACCAAAATATTTATTAGGTAGGTATTTTATCAACTATTTTGTTTTGATTGTTTAATTTCTGGAGGGACAAAATTATTTCATGTTCATCTATGTCAAAGTAAGATATGTAATTTTTATCATTTTTTTAGTAGATATGGGAGTGTAGGTTTTTGTCAGTTTCAAAGATTCCTGAGGACATGATGAAGCAATAAGAAGGGATCTATTCTAAGAATCAAGTTATAATTTATGTTCTGTTTCTTTGCATGAAATCAATATTTACTAGGACGTGATGTTTTAGGAGTACAAAATGGATATCTAGGTAGATGATCTCATATAAAGAATTATCCCTAGTTTCATCGTTCTCAATAATTTTTTATTAGAAAATTGAGAACCATTGAATTTAAATTGAAGATATGCTAATATAACTGTCCATTGTGTTATTAATTGAGTGTTATGATGTTCTTGATGCTTGTAACTCAATTGGGGATAAGATTATTGTAGGGTTTCAATGGTATAATGACCATTTTGAATTTAGTAAATGTAGGACTGTATATAAAATTATAAAATTTTATTATTAATCATATCACTTGGACATTTATATATCTTTAGAAGACCAATTTAGATTCATTTTTTGAGTTGATAAGGAAAATATTGTTTGATATTGAGAGAGCCTTCATATTCTAAAAAGAATGTAAATTTATAAACTAATTAGTAATTCCCAAAATTTATCCTACCAGTCCACTCCACCAAATAAAAGGAACACCAAGTTATTTGAATGAAATATCCCTATCAGTTCTTCCCATATCTCTCATAATATATCTTTTCTAGAAAGAAATATCATATTTCCAATTTATAAAAATGTTTAATCCCAACATATTATTTCCCTTGAGTTTATCTAACTATAGTAATTAGATTATTTTAGTTTAATAATTTTACTCTTAATTATAAATATAACAGGATGATATAATTATCATAGTGAAAATTATTGATGAAATAATAGATCTGGATGCCAGTATGGGTTTATGTTTTCTATTGTCTATGGTGTGAGTGAGAAAACTCCTAGAAAAGTTCTTAAAAAAGTAATATAAAATAGATGATAAAGGTTTACCTTTTCTTTACCCATGAAGAATGTAAAGTATCCCACCTAATATTCATTGATGAGAAGTGAAATTTTATCTAATCCAATGACATATCTCACCAAATCAATGAAGGTTCCATTATAAAACTATGAAAAAACCCTGTAAATAATGATCAAATCTATTTTTTTTGGGGACATATTCTTTTCATTCTTAAAAGAAATGATACAACCTCTGTTTAACTTTATAATATGTTTAACACATTTTGATGCTATTATAATTCATTATTAAATATTATTTACCTTTTAAAATAAAAATTTGTTCTAGAATATAATTTTATTTTATAGTGGAATATATAATGATAACGATCATACTTGAAATTTTTTACATCATATTTATTAGGTAAACGTCCATGAATAGATAAATTTGATAATAATTGTAAATCATAGTGATCAAGGTGATAAATTGGTCATTCAAGATATGTGGAAGGATTTTATTAGTGAAAAATAATGTGACCAATACATAAACATAAATTTTCATCACAACCTATGATTTATGAAAGAAAATTTTGATGAATCTATAAGGGCTTGGAGAATTGGTTGGTTTAATGATAAATAAATCATCATTAATTTAATATTCTATAGGAATATTGGTAAATAAGGATTTATTATCAAGGATGAAACTATAGGGAATTATTTCATCGTTTATGTCATGATTTAGGATAGGACCATTAAAGAGGTTGAAATAATATGAGACAATATGGACTATGAGACTCTCATTATTATCAATGATACCAACACCACTTTTTAGGAATGATATATGACTATAAGGATTTTGGTCTCTTTTGGGGAAATTTATGAATTTAGAGTTTTATCTCCTTCCATCAGCCATTTATATCTAATATTTTCATTTAGAACCTATTATTTGAAGGATGGAATATAATTTATATTTGAGTTAATAAAATCCTCTTGAGGACATTCGGAGGTGAAATCATTATTTGTGGATTCATCTTGAACACTTCTGAATAATAATAAAGAGACGAAATGTCTCTATCAATCATACTAATAGAATCCCAACACTAGAACTTTAGTTTATTATTGATATTTTTTAGCTTCATGAAACTTGATAAAAACATAATTTCAACTATACACAGAGGTCGAGAAATAACAGGTCAACCTATCACAATAAAAATTGGAATATTGTTCATTATTTAATCTAATGGGGATGGAGTCCTTGTGTCCCTGGTCGTAATGCTAAAATTAATTGGTTGGTTGTTATAATTGACTATTATAAAGGTGATTCTATAAAAAATTCATGGGAGATTAAATTTTCAAAGTATCTATGATTTTTTCTATAAATACTTCATCTAAGGTATCTCAGGTACCACATGTTTTTGGAACCAAATAAGTTGATCTCCACATAATTATATGCTATAATAAAATCTATATACTCTATTATGAAGATATTATAGTTGAAAAAATGTATTCTTTTCACAGGAGTGAAAGATGGTGTTGAAGTCCCCAATAAAAATATAGGGGGTCCCTTATTTTGTTTCTAATATTGTTAATATTTGGTAAAATTCCACTTCTATAAAGATAATTATTCATTAAATACAAATTAACATAACTTATTCATATGAAGGTACCCATAGTCACAAGTGATCATAGGGAGCTCAATTTTTTAGTTTAATTCATTTATAAGGGAGTAATGAACATGGACCTAGAAAGTTTTTTGGGGAGTTTATTTGTTATTGATTCTGACTAGGTGATTTCCTATTTTACTAAATCTAGTAATACCATGACTGAATGGTATTATTAGAATATAAATACCTATAATATTGGGTGTGTAATTTTGAATATACATATGAATAGACTTCAATGTTTCGGGATTATCCACCTTTTGGAAACACAAAAGTAATACACACAATTAGAAATTTAATTTTATATTTATTTTCATTTCATTTACTTCCCACTTATTACAAATTTATTGTGGGTTTATTAGTGTCATCATCCATCCTAGTTGAGATTATAGTATTCATTTCCCTAATCTATTCAATTACAATGATATCTAGAGTAACATTTTGTGTTACCACTCAAGTGTTAGTAACATTCACTATTGGATCTATAGAATTTAAACAAGCTACTATGGTGCTCTACATGATAAAAGGTGAAATAAGGAGTCTATCTCATTCCACTTCTACAACATTATACAATAGATATTCCATCGCACGGAAAAAATATATAGATTTTATTTCTATATTACAGAGCCACCAAAATACCTTAGGTGTAATTAGAACCATTATGGGAACCAATTTCCTTAATTTTAGAAGGTTTAACACATACCTATCCTTAATTGGATGTTTTTAGACTCATAAGATATGTTTTTCAATAATTTATAATCTCTCTAGAGATATTTTAGGGTAAATTTGAGGAAATATATTGACCCAATATCCTAATTTCTAAATTTAACATTTTAGTTACGTTGTCTATAATTTTCAAAACCAAATTCAGATACATGAGGTATGGGTAGGGAAACTATACTCCCTTCACAACCCTTTCATATAGGGTTCCCCCACTCAATATTGTTCACTAAAATGATATCCCCACATGGTAGTTCAACTGAGGTTGGGTTGTAGGTGTATGTGGTTTGAGGTTCCATCCCATATTCAAAATGATCTTTTCTATAATTATCAACATTTTAAATGTTGTATACATTATATATTTAATCCATCCCAATATTATTCTAGGTCTTGGGTTTTTTCAAGTCAGTGTGCATACCATTATTTTGGATGTCTCTAAAATAACCAATAGAGAGGCTATAAATTTTACATAGCTCATATGAGGGAGAAATGTATTCATATACCTCATTTAGTTAATTATTTCAATAGTTAAATGACTTCTTAATCAAATTTGGAAAAATAACACCAATTTTGTATTCAAATAGAATGTGATCATATAATCCCAATTCCCATATAATGTGTAGTGATCCATTTTAATAGGTTCTCTTATACATGAGGCCAAATCACTTTATATTTTTGGATGCCAAAACATCCCATTAAGTCTATGGAGTTTGATCCATATATTATATAAATATTATCTTTGGTAAAATCGGTTGAAGAAGATATCCCATTTCTAGATTATAAACACACTAAGATTAAAAAGAATATTACTATCCATGCAAGAAGTGTAGAGGTTGTGTTAGGACTAAGCTGATAAGGATGATGATCTTATTAAGGTATTGTATTTTTTTGTCAAGGATTTTTAATAATAAAATAAATAATCACACTTTCTATTTTTTGAAAATACGACTCAAAATTTATATGGAATACCATCATATTCAGAATTTTTTTGTTGGAATAGATCCTCAGATTCACCATGGGTTCCACTATGTAAAATATGATCATAATGAGGTTTTAATCATAATTATATTTTTCATGGATCCAATATAAATGTGAATAAGATTATATGATCTTGGATTTCTCACAAATCATATTTATTTTGTAAAACTTGTGATGAAATATTAATATAAGAAAGGGGAGAAAAGGTGTTGGAAATCATTTTTATTCAGATTATAATCATGCAAATCGTATTCATGATGGTAAGGAAAGATAGATGTTTATGAATGATAGGGATGTTAAAATATATTCCTTGGTAATTCATAAGATTCTTAAGTTTATCATCAATGCAATCAAAGTCATGAAGCAATTCCTGATACAAGATGACATTTATGAAAGAAAGAAATGATTGAATTCTAAGTTGTCGACACCGGTCCATCATATTATGTATATAATTGTATTTATAAAAGGAATATTTTTTTTTGGGTCCAATGATAAAGGATGTGGGAATTTTGGACCCAATTAAAAATGAAATGTTAAATACTGGTCAAATACGTAGTCAACCAGTAATCAATATTTTATTGTTTTGATTTTAAATGGGTTAAGAACAATCATATTCAAGTTGACTCTGATTGACAAAATGATGGAAGGACCGATAAACAAAAGTAACCTGACATGGATATATTAATTGAATTCAGGATCATCCTCTTGGAGGAAATATGAAAAGGATGACTATTTTTAAAGGATTTTTGGAAGTGATGGAAATGGGATCAATAAAATTAAAGATTTTGAAGCAGGATATGTTTTTTTTATTTTTTGTAGAGTAATGAAGTGATATATCTTTAGTTATGATTTTTTTGAAAAAGGATCAAGAAAATATAATTTATCAAATGAAAAATTCAAAATAAAGATTAAAGTTGTCCATTTCTTCGTACATTAAATTGGTTCATAGCATCATAATAGAAAAAATTGTATTGGGGAAATCAGATTGAAGAATCGAAATTGGATTGATGTTTATGAAGAAATCCAGAAGTGGGAAGATGTTTTTAGAATATTTGATAAGGATTGTGATGAAACGAGATGTGTTGAGAAGAATTGAAAATGTCATTAAAACACTCCAAATTTAAGGAAATTGTTTTCCTTGAGTAAATTTCGTTGAGAAAGAAAAATTTCAGGAATCCTGCTCAAACCATATTTTGGTTGAGTATAAAAGGGAATGTACCTTATAAATTCTAAAAAATGTATTGGTCACGAAATATAGGGTAGAAGGAGAGTAATGAAGAAAATATAGAGATATGAAGAGGTTTCATGACTGTTTTTCATGAAGATTTCATGATTGATATAAGTTAATGGAGAAGAGAAAATATTGAGATGTATTAAACTAATCCTCATACTTATCTGATTTCTATATTCCACTGATTATTATATCATTCTAGATAATAGAAACAGAGAAAATTTATTTGTTTTTTCATACTGAAGAAGAAAGTGTTTAGAATTGTCTCAACCATATTTTTAAAGAATATTATGTTGATATTAATCAATCAGACATGGAATATTAGACTGAAATATTAGTCTCAGTTTTATAACAAAGTCCATGAAGTTCTCACCAGATTCTGGGTAATAAAGTAAATATTTTTTTAAAGAATAAAATTTTAAAAGTTTATAAAGAAGCATCATAATATATTTTGTTAAAAAACATTTTATTACACCATTTTCACTAGTATAGAAACAAGAACTATTTTTTTTACATTGTGATACAAGAGTTATAGTGAATATGGTAATTGTTTTATTAAATAAAAATGATATATTTCTAGTGGATTGTGTGATATTGGAACATTTATGAACCATAAAATGGACATAACTATTCATTTTTAATTGTGAGCCTTATAAAAACTTGTGTTCCTATGAATGTGTGATTTATTTTTTTCATAATAGAATGTAATCTCTGACATGATTTATAGTTTTTTTTCATAAGAAAGAAAACATAAAATAAAATATATCAATGAATCCCCCCTCCCCCACTCAGTGATATAATTAAATTGACTTAGAAATTACAATTTGGTATTTGAGGGGATGTTTCCCTTCTTTTTTCTTTGCTAGGGTTTGGAAGAGATGTCGATGGAGAATCTGAATTATGTGAATTGTAAAGGTATCCTGGTTTTCGATGGTAATTGATATCATATCTATAAAGATTGATTGTTTCTTTATATTATTCCAATTGGTATGATGTTCTTAAAACCACAATAAATGGATTTATTTCTATTGATGAAAAACTTCCTCTCATATATACTGATAAGAAGAATCATGAGAATGATGAAAGGGCTATGAATACTTTACTATGATCACTTTTTGAATATCAATTCTTAAGAGTGAAGGGTTTTTGAAAAACCAAAGTGATATAGTATAAGTTAAAAATCAAATACCAAGGGAATAGAAATGTGAAGAAGGAGAAATTGTAAATATGGAGGCTGACGTATGATGATTTGACAATGGGTGAGTATGAAACTATTATGGAATTCTTTACCAGGGTAAATGATATTTTCAGCACTCTCATATGTTCTAGTGAAAAGTTAGAGGATTCAACGGTTTTTGATAATATCTTAATAATTCATCCCAACAAGTATGTTGCTAAAGATTCTTTATTGGAAGATAGAGATCATGAAATAATATATCTATTTTATTTACATAGCACTCACATTACTTATGAAATGATAAGTGAGAATGAAATGAAAATCATAATAATATTTTATATAGAAATATCATTCAAGGTTTCCATGAAAGAGAAGTCCATGAAGATTCTTATTGAATAAGTATCTGGTGATTATAAATCTGGGAAAAAGTTATGTAAAAATCGTGATGATATTTTATGATTTTTTTCATGAAATGTGAAAAAGGTTATAGGTAAATATAAAAGGAAACATCCCTTGAAATTATTTTCATGTGGACCTGTTCGGTGCTTTGCAGCTAATTTTCCTCAAAGAAAGAAAGAAGAGGATAATGATGAAAATGATAGAAGTCCAAGAAGATCTTGGATAAAATATAGGGATCAAGACAAATATTTTTCTATATTAAAATATAAAAAGTGTATAGAATCTAAAAGAAGAAGATTCATATCTAAATACGAAGAAGAAGATGATATTGGAGGTGTATCTGAAAAATATGATGATTATGTTGATGAGAATACATTTATTTTAATAATTAATAATGATGAATTTATAAGAAGTAGTTCTCAAGAAGAATTATCATGATTATAATATCATGTGAAATAATAATTGAATGAATGACTTAGAAATATTTGAATGCGAGAGAAAGGAATAAGTAAGTTGAAAAATAAAAATTCCTCAACAATTATTCAATAATTTATTCTTGATCATAAATTAAATATAGTGAAATAAGACTATGATTTAATGAAATGTATTGAGGAAGAAAATAATCATAATTAACATCTTGAAGTAAATATAAAGGAAAAAAGAAGAAGAGTTTGATCATGTTGAACAAAAAAATTCCAAATATGAACAGAGAAATACTAGATTCAAAAACTCTATCTATGAAGTCTATGAATGTTTAGGAAAAAATAAAACTAAGAATGATAAATAAATACCTTCAAAAGTTGAGAATAATGATAAAGATATTTATGAAAATACAATAACCGGTAAAGTTATGTATGTGGCCAAGATTAACAAGGTGGATAATTCATAAGTTTATAAATCACCTAATTATAATTTTTTTTAAAAAAATTAGGAATATAGAAAAATTAATATTAATTATTTTTCAAATAAGGATTAAATAAAAAGGAATATTTCAATTCATAACAAAATGGTTTATGGTAAACAATGTTCAGATAAAAAATACATGAAGGTTACTAAGAAATATGTTCACAACTTTGGCTATCATGGATGTTTGACAAGAAAATAATCATTCTATAGATAATGATGGTATTGTAGTGGATTCATACATATAGAAATATGTGTTGGTTCAACAAAAAAATGATATAACTATTCCACTAATTACAAAATTAAAAGTTTAAGGGGGAGTCAACCACCTCAAAGGAAGAAGTTTGAGAAGGCTATTTGGAAGAAACCTGAGAATGTTGGAGTAAAATATGAAAATATGTTCTAAACATTGGAAACTATTTATAAAAGGTGTGAAAATCCTTGACATAATGAAAATGGTTTTCTTGTTTTGTTACTGACATAACAAAAATTTGTTAATAATTCTCAAAAGTTGTAGATGAATAAAGAAGAGGCTATTTTTATAGAAACCGCTCTAAAAACTACAAAAGGATAACAACCTTGCTTATTGACTATGGGTTTTATTCTCATATTAAAGAATATTTAATGTTTTTCCATAATTTATTATACTTTAAATTTGGAATAGTGACATTTGCTAATGATGAATCCCATAGAATTAAAGGTGTTTGATCAGCTATCATTGGGAAAGAAATGTTGAAATCCTATAAAGATTTGTATCTTGATGGCATGAAATAGAAATTGATAAGTGATTCACTAGGATTTGATGAGGGAAACTAATAAATATTTAGAAAATATATGTTTTTTGTGAAAAGTGTGGAAGAAGGAGAGATAGTTACAAGAGGCCAATGTAAAAATGGAAACTAATTTCAATTTGGATAAATAAAGAACTCTTTTTATTAGAGTATTATAGAAGAGAATCAGTTGTGGAATAAAATTTTGGGACACATGTGTAAAATAAACATGATAATGTTATGAAAGTGACATAGTATCTGAAATATTCTTGATTTTCCAAGAAGAAGATATTGGTGTTCCATAATTTTCTATAAGGGAAAAATTACCAACTTAATGCATAAGAATGTTGAGATTTGTTCAAAACAACACCTTGAACTTATTTATTCTGATATTTGTGTTCCAATGAGAAAACAATTAATAAATAGAGATAAGTACTTAATCAATTTAATTTTTTATATTACTCACATTACTTATGTTATGTATATGAAATAAACGTTAGATGTTCTAAAAATGTTCTAAAGTTTCATGAGGAAATCAGTGGAGGAATCTGAGTATACTGTGAAGAATATGAGAACTGATAATGGTGGTGATTATTAAAATGAATAATTTAAATGTTATATTGATAATCATGGAATATATAATGAGTATAGTCCCATATACACTCCTCAAAAAAAGGGTTGATGAAAATATGAATAGAAGATTAATGGAAAAGGAAAGAACTATGCTACAAGAACATAGTCTTTCTCATTACTATTGGAGGAAACCCATGATTACTTCTATAGATATTCAATATGAAATTTTTTGTTGTAAAATCTTATATATGACTCCATAAAAAAAATTTATATAAAAATCTATTTTTGAAACTCTTAAGAGTTTTAGGGAGTATATTGATTATAAAGAATAAAGGTGGAAAACATAGAAAGTTTGAGAAGAAAGGAGATGATGGATTTTTTATTTACTATGCTTGATAAGGAAGAGAATACACATTTTTAACAAATAAACATGAATAATTTTTTATTCTTCTGATGTGAATGTTATTTAAATTACTATAAAATATAAACACACTCTTGTAGATAAAGACGTTGAGAAGGACAAGGAAACATTTCATAATAGTTCTAATATGGATAAATAAAATTGTAATCCTACTCAATAAGAAGAATATAACTTATCTATTTCTAGTGATGAGGAAGATTCTTTAAAAACACATCCAACATTGAGGAGGAAAGTGGAATCTCAAAACATTAATGGTGACCAACATCAGAATGTTAAAACAAGAAGAACACAAAATACTATTACACATCCTTCTTTGTATTCAATAGTTTAGCTAAATGATCTGAATGGAGATTTTTTGTATCTAGAATGGGTTTAGTCCATGAATGAAGGGCATGATCAGTTAAAAAATAATGATATATGGGAACTCATACCTAAACCAGATAACAAAAATATTAATCACACTGTGGGTTTTCCAAAACAAGATGAATCGATAAAGTGAAGTAATTAGAAAAAAATAAAGATTAGTGTGCAATGGTTTCTCACAAATTGATGGTTTTTATTTTGATGAAACATTTTATTCCATGTATATTTTAGTAAAAAATCATGATATTTATTCTAATTTATGCATAATGAATTTAAAAAATACTTCAAGTAGAAGTAATTTCCACATTTTTAATGGGAATCTTGATGAGTAAGTTTACATCGAACAACCTTGTGGAATTTTTGTTGGGAAAGATGAAATTTGTGTGTGCATATTGAATAAGGAAATGTATGGGATGAAAAAAATCCTTGAGGGCATGTTATTCCAAATTATAAACCTTTTTATGGAAGTTGAGTTTCAAAAAATATAAATTTGTTTAAAATATTTACATAATAGGAGTTCAATATTTTTTTCTCATAATAATTGTTTATGTACATGACATTATAATTTCTAGGAATGGTGAATGATATTGTGAGTGATTTTCTAAAGAAATGAAATAGTTTTTTGAGATGTCCATGTTGGGGGAAATAAAAAAACTGATTGGGTTACAAATTTTATAAAAGAAAGAAAACAATTTTTTTCTCATAAATAGTATGCTAAGGAACATCCTAAAATGTTCATTATGGAAAAGATGAGCTTTTTTTCCACACTGACTTCAAAGCGATCAAAATTGTATAAATATAGAGAATGAAAGGAATTTTACCCGAACGAGTTTGAAAAGATGATTGTATGTTTGTTATATTTTATGGCCTCAAGATCTAAAATTGATTATATTATTACCTTATATGAAATGTTTCGTAGTTCTTCTAAAGAATCACATTTTATTGCTGGAAAATGAATTCTTAGGTATATCAATGGCACACAAAATTTTTAAATCACGTATGATAGCTCAAAAAATATTTATTTGTTTGGGTATTCATATACTGATTGGGAATGAAATTTTTACGATAGAAGATCCACATCATGTGGTGTTTTCTTTTTAGGGGAAAGTTGTTTCAGTTTAAAAAATAAAAATAAATTTAGTAACTCTCAGTATGGATGTAGTTGAGTATGTTACTTTTACTCAATACTCTACCAATTTTTTTTGGATGAAGTCATAGTTAGAATATTTATTTGGTGAAGTGAAGTTACCCTCTATTTTGAATTGTGATAATCAAACTCTTATTGTACTCACATAATATCTGGTATGAAATTCTCATTCAAAACCTATTTATATCAAAAAAAAATTTTCATCAAAGAGAATGTGGAGAAAAATATAATGAAGCTTTAATATGTTCTAACATCAAAAAATTTTGCTTAAATTTTTATAAAACCTTTACTAAATGATCCCTTTTCTAAATTTATGTTGAAAATGGGTCCCCAAACACATTCTCATAAAGTTCTAGATATATGTTTTTTCTCTATAAAATCTTACATTTGGATAGCATTGTCAAGGAGGAAAATTGTTTCATAAATCTATCCTTAATGGATGAATGTTTAATGGGGGAGTTGTGGGTAAGATTTGAATTCATCATTGCAAGTTTGTAAAGTATTATAACTATTTTTTGGAGTGTTTGTCAGTTTTTTTTGTATTATAGGAATGTTGAAAAGATGATGAAGTAATATGAGAATGAAATCTAAGGATATTCTCATAATCACTATTTTTGGAAAACATGGATTTTCTGTTAATAATTCTTATTTCCTACAATGAGTTAGCTTACATAGGATTATAATTGTTGATAAGAAATCTATAGCCTTAGGTTACAAGTATCAGTTATTTATGAACCTCGGTTGAAAACAAAATCCAAAGGATAATATTTTCAGGACCAATATGATAAGGATAATAACTGTATTATGGTATTGTATGTTGTTTTCAAAGAATTTTATGATGAAAAGAAATCACCTCACTTGGTATTTTTTGAAAATAGGACTCTCAAGGGTTATGGAAGTCCATAATATTTGGATTTTTTATGCCGTAAAGGATCATTGGACCCACCTTGTGTTCAATCAATGAAAATATGTCCATAATGAGGTTTTGATCATAATCAGATTCATCATGGGTCCTATGTAAATATCATGATGTTTTGATGAACATGGAGTTCTCCCAAATCATATGTATTCTGTAACAAATTTGATGCAATCTTGATTCATGAAAAAGGGATATAAGTTTTTTGGAATCACAGTTAGTATGATCGTAATCATTCCATTCATATTTAGGATGATAAGGAGAGAAATATTTTGATGAAATATAGGTAACATTCAATAATTTCCATGGTAAGTAAGATGATGTTTAAGTAAACATAAAATAAAATAAATGTGACGAATGAATTCATGATACAAGATGATTTATTTGAAAGAAATATGTCATTGAAGTCGAATTTGTTTACATTGATCCATCACATTTGGTATAACATTGTATCCATCAATGGAATAACTATTTTTGGACTGATGATAATGGAAGAAAGATTGTTGGTCCTAATTTAGAAGGAAATGTTAGAGACAAATAAATAAACGTGTGAATGATAAACAGAAGTAACATGAAACTGATATATTAATAAGACTCAGGACCATAATCTTGGAAGAATTATGAAAAATAAGAGTTTATTTAATGTCTTTTTGAAATTGAAAGCAAAGGTTTGATGAAACGTAATGATTTTAAAGCATAATATGATTGTTCTAAATTGGTGTAGAGTAATGAAATGAGATATATTTTATTCTGATTTTTTTAATATGTTAAAAAAAATTATGTAATCAATAGACCACATTGTAAAAAAGATTATGGTTTTCAATTTCTTCATACATGAAATTTGTATGGAGCATTGTAATGGATAAACTGTATTGTGGAAATTAGAATGATGAATCAGAATTAGATTGATGTGTATGGGGAAATTCAGAAGAAATTTGATGTTTTTAGAATATTTTAGAAGGATCAAGGAGAAATAGTAAGAGTTGACAAGAATTAACAAATTCATAAATCTACATAAAAGTTATGTAAAAATCTCGTTTTTAGTAAATTTTTTAGAGAGGGAAAATTTTCTAGAATCTAGCCCAAACCATCTTTAGGGAAAGTATAAAATGGAAAGTACCTTATACTTTCTGAAAAAATTATTTTTCATGAAATGTATGAGTTAATGATGATAGATAAATAAATTCTAGAGAGAAGAAGTGGTCTTTAGATTATTTTTCTTGAATAATCCATGATAGAAAGAAGTGAATAGAGAAGAGACAATATTACAACATATTCAAAAGGTCATCTTATTCAGTTAATTATCGTATTCAATGGAATATAGTGTTGGGATAGATAATTGTATTGGAGAAATAAAATACAGTTTTCTACACTAGAGAAGGAAGTGTTTAGAATTCTCTCAACCTTATTTTGACAGAGAATTATTTTTTTATATAGAAACTAGACTGGAAGAATCTGACTGATAAATTGGATTGAGTTTTGTAAAAAAGTCTAAGTAGTTATTTTTAGCTTCTGAGTGAGAAAATGAATATTCTTTTTTGAAAGAATACATTTTGGATATTTGAAAAATAATAACCATAATATGTATTATTACCAAACAATATATTATATTATTTGTTCTATAATAAGAACACACACTATTAAATTGTTTACATAGTGCTACACAAGTGAAAGTCCATTCCCTACTGGTTTTATTCCACACAAAATGATTATTTTCTAATGGATTATGTGGTATTGTATTATTTAAAAACTAGACCATGGAAGCATATATTCATGTAGAATAGTTAACCTTGTAAATAATTGTGTTATGTGGATGTGTGTTTGAATTGTTTTTAGTAGGTAAATTAATCTTTCATAGGAGGGGAAGGGTTTTCATAAGCAAGGAAATATAAAAGAAGAGATATAACAAATTCACCCCTCCCCCTCCTAGTGATACAATTATCTTCACTAAGAGTTTATAGGATGCCTATTATATAGAATAATATGTGAATATAACCACTACCCATTGGAATAGGATTCCTATTTTTTAGAAAACAACACTAGATAAACTTGGATGTCAGATTACTATTACCCCATGGTTTATCTTTTCTGAAATGCATGATCCAAGTATGAAGAGAGTGTTTGTAGAGTTTCATTATTTTTTTAATTAAATCTGGAACATATTCAACTGATAAGATAAAAACCATATATTTTTTGATTTTATAAATTCATGTGCGATCATGATTGGTGATTAAGGAGGCCCCTCGGAGGATGTCATTCTAGGGGACCCACATGCTTCCATGGAGTACAATTATCCTTCAGTATGAAGTAAATAGTTGACTTATCTTTTTATACATCCATGGGATACATATGAAGCTCCCATTAAATAATAAAATATGAAATATTATTCGAGAAATATTCACTGAAAATATACAAAAAATAATGAAAATTGTAATCTAAAAACAAGAGCCTTTAAATATACTTTTAAAATAATGAATTCTTGCTTAAATTAAATCTTTTAATTTTAAAAAACATAATAAAAATTCCTTTTCATTTTAAAATAATTAATGATTTAGATGATTTAGAAAATCATTTTAATACCTGGAATTAATTAGTTATAAAACAAAAATATCATAAAATTGAAATTAATCGATAAGTGTTTTTAAATTAATGTTTCTACTATTGGATTAAAATAAAATGAAACTTTTTCCCTAGAAAAATAATTTTTATCAAGGTTAATTTAATTTTTTTGAAGCATTTACACTTAAAATTAATATTAAAAAATAGATCCTTGGAAAGTACATAATGGGTTTTTCAAAATAAATATGGATTGGAGGATATAATATACAATTGGTAAAGGATTTTTTTAATATTTCCTAAAATAAATTCATATAAAACCACATAATAATGTGACTAATAAATAATTTATTTAAAAATAAGTCAACTAAAATTTAATGATCTCTAGAAATAAAATTTATATGAATTTCAATTTCTTAAAGGAGAATATTTTCGAGATGATTGAATACAAATGTACAAGAGAAAGGGATCATTTGGAGAGAACGAGAAATATTATTAACATCATAAAATTTAGTCAATAGATAAATTTGTCATTTAAATTAATTATATAATAATGATAAAATGAATTATAATATCATCATTGAATAGAATAAACCCATCATTTAAAACCATAGTAAAAATATTTAGAAATTATATATAATAAAAATAATTTGAGTCAATATTAAAACCCCTTATGGTTTAAGAAATATTTTCATAAAAACCTATTGAAATACTGATATTTAAATTTATTATAAAATAATATGAATAAATAGAAAATCATGATAATATAAATCCAATTTTATGTAAACTCAACAATTAAATATGATTAGGTTTATAAATAAATATTTTTCAAGGAAATAAAATTGAGACTGACCACCCTAAATTTATATTCCCATTTAGTGAAATATGTTACAATATACTATTTAATATAAATAACATTCATGATCACTTATTTTATATAATAATTAAAATATATTACCCTTTCCATTATTAAATAATAATTATTTATTTCTAATTTAGTAGTTAGTTATAGTTTATTTTCATCATCAAATTCTTGAACATAAAATTTTTCTTTAGAGGAATTGTAATGTAGATATCAAAATTAATTATCTGATACCATGTTAATTAATTCCATGAATATTCATGGTATAGGGATAAATATTTTCTAATTTCTTATAATTTACTAATTTCAACCAATGACATTTTTAATTATGGTTTTTTAAGATGAAATCAGCGGTGTGCATTTTTTAATATATTTTAACTATAAAAACGATGGTATATTAATCATATGTTAAATATAAAATAAACCCTTAATAAAGCTAGAAAACTATTATTTTTCCATTTATCAGTTAGTTTACTAGTATTTATGTTTCCATATACATAAATGATGGAAATATATATAATTTTCCACATTGGTTGTGAAAACAACCCAAATAGAAACAAGTCATAATTAATCAATGTATTCAGTTAACAAAATGATTTCTTTGGAAGAATATAATTATTATAGAGTCACAATGATATTATATAATTATTTTCTATGTGATAAAACAATTTTTTAGGTAGTTGGATATATAAAAATTTATTTATGAAAAATAAATTAAGTTTCTTCATGGAGATGGTAGTCCACATATACACATTTTCATTATTCTCATTTTTATTAAAACAAAAAGAATATGGAAATTGGTATATAATTTTATAATATTTATAATTATTAAAATAAAATAGTTATACATTAAAGAACCCCATTTAATATTTAATATATATTGATTGTGATAAATGGATGGTGACTCATATAGAGGAGTCAGACTGCACATGACACACGAAATGTTTTCATTTTTTGAATGGTTGGGATGTTAGAAGAAACTGTAAATAAAATTAACATAAAAAAGATCATTATACATATGATACCTATGTATTTTTTTAAAAATTGATATATTATATTTCGAGGATGTAAAAAAATAATTGAAAATAAAATAAAAATGAGTAATTGATAATTTTACTTTACTCAATTGAATAATATAATTTTAAACTGGATTAAGCTTTTGAGAGGTAGAATCATGTTAATAGATAATCCACTAAGAAGTTTATAAGAGTTATAGGGAGTTATTGGGATTTATTTTATATGAATTCAACTGGATATAGATTTGAGGATAGGTGGAGAGGTGGTTCCTCTTATTATAAGGGAGAGGGTGGGAATATTATAGTCATAAAAAACCTAACAATAATATTAAAAGGTCAAGTGGATCCAATAATATAGAGTAATAGAGTAGGGTATGGGTAAAGTCGATTAGTCCCCAACCATATAATTTTAAAAAAATTTAATTTTTTTTTGTATTTTAGTATTTATTATTTCATTTTACCATTTTTTAATGTGTTTATAAAATTTGGGCCCATCTATTTTACTTTTAATGAATAAAAATTAAATATCCCATAAGGAATTAATTCAATTTAATGTTAAAAAAACGATATAAATTTTTTAAAATAAAATATCTACAGTTTACAAAGTTTCATATTAATATTGTGGTACACAATGCTTAAAAACCATTTTTATTAAAAGTGTATTTTTGTTATTGAAAATTAAAATTATGATAAAGTTACAAATATTTTTATTTTATATGAAATTAATTAGATTTTTATTTAAAATATTAGTTTTATTTCAATTTAAAATAAATCCACAAGTAAATTTTATTACCATGATACCATGTTACAAAGAATTTACTAAAACTATTTCATATTAGTGTAAAATTTTACTTATTATTCCAAAATGTTAATCATGGGTTTTATAAATTAAAAATATTATTTTTTATCAGTTATTTCACATTATAAATATAAAATTCTATATTATAAAGGATCCATAAATGTACAAATCATTCATGTTTTAATTTTTTTTTAAAAATAGTGTTAATATTTTCAAAATTTTTATGTTCTATTATTCACCCTAAAATACATCTTTTGTTTTGAAAAATAAATTATATTGAAAAATATATTTAAAAACTAAATTTTTATGTGTTTTTAATTTTATTTCATATCAATTTATAATTATATTGGGTTTAATATATTATAAAAAATGTATTATATTTATAAACATTTAGTTGCTTAAAATGAACCATACTAAAATTTTATCTGTATAAAAAAGTTATCACAAAGCGATCTTTTCAGTTATTTAGTTAAAATAATTTAATATTATCAATTGATAGATATTAAAAATGAAATTTATTCTTTCATTTAAATTAAAAATATGAGATTTATAAAATATATATGGTATAAAAATAATTTATATAAATTAAAATTTTCATGTTTATATCATCAGAATTTATAATTACATATCCTTTCATGATCTCCAAATAAAACCATCAAATAAAATATTATATTATAGGAATGATGGGTGGATTTTCCATAAGAACAGATCTTTTAGACATTCCAAAAATCAGGATATTCTCTCACAATTGAGTTTAATCATAAAATAATTATTTGAATTGTGATTGAAGTTATATAGTTAAAACCCTAGTGATGATATTTCCTTTCCATGATGAAAAAAATTATCCCCGTATTGAGACCTTCTCTTACATGCGACCATTTCACCCTTTTTTCTATATAAATTTAGTAATTTTAGTTGCATTTATTTATACAAGTAATTTTAATGGATATATTATAAGATTTAGAGTAAATTAATTTATTTTAAATGTTCATATTTTCTAGTATCATGCTTCATGTGAAACTTGTTTGCAAAAAATTAATATATTATTAAGGAAATTAACAGAAAAATTTCATCGTGTTACATTATACCCCCTGATAAATAAATTTTACCCTCTCAATATTAATTATCACATACTAATGGAAATATCTAGTTTCTTCTATAATATTGACAATAAAATATATATAATTTACAACGAGATATAATTATAACTATCTTTGGTAGGACTAGGGATTTTTTTTCCAAAAATATATATCAATATCTTCTATTGATGTGCCTTCCATATCTTTATGTTTCTAATCCTTATTGCATCTAAATAATAAATACAATGTGGTTATGATACTATATAGTAAAATATTAATAAATGAACATTTTTTATAAAAAATATATCCTAATATTTCCCCTCCAATTAAACCATCATTTTAAACTATGATAATTTTATTTCAACTATGACTTAATTTAGATCAACTTATAACTCATTTATATTGTCCATGGTTTTCTATGGTTATATTCTAATTAAAATATCCAACCCAAATATATTAAAATATATCATAATTGTTCATAAATTGAATTTTTATTAACCTACGCATATCTGTTTGGAGTGTCTAATATGGTATTTAGTCTTAGGAACACTCACCTTGAACTGATTGAAGATCATGATGATACTGAGCCAAAGAGTTTCAAGATGATTACACCTAGGTGTATATTCTCTATATCCACATTCCCTTAAAAATGTGAAAAAGTGGATTTAATTTATTTTAAAACCACTTAATCTATACATATAAAAAATTTTACAATTTTATACTACACATATATATTTACATAGGGGTTCTAATAAAGTTAAATCATTATAATACCTAAAAATAATGAATCAAATCCTAACAATTACTATTATATAATTTGATAACAATTTTAGTTCCCCATAACATCAATCTAGTTTGAAAAAAATTCATTGAATAATATTTTTTTAAAAAAATTATGTCCTCCCAAGAAAAACACACAATTACCTTAAATAATTTTAATAAATTAAACATTAATAGTCATAAATAATCTCACTGCCCCATTAATTAAAGGATTAGGGTCATTAAGTAACAACTACACATGGAACTTATTTTTATATACTCTTGTGATTTTCTCCACAATCTACCCCTCTATACTTTTCATATTTTATACTCATCATCGTAACTCGACGAATGGAATCATAAAAAAATTGGCGAGAATCAATGTATAGAATGAAAAAGACTCATCGAAATTCCCTGAATGGTTAAATAATAAGTATGTGAGAAAAGATAATTTGGGGAGAAATATATTATTAAAATTAATATTGTGTAATTATTATTTTCAATTAGACCTGATAGTAAAACATGTAATCGTAGTTGAGAAAATATTTTCCATGGAATAAGAATGTCAGATAATAAACCTGATCCATGGGGTAATATCATAGTAATATTACATAAAAATACAGAATAAACATGTGTATAAGATATCAAATTATTATGAATAATGTTAAGTGGATTAATATCTATGAAGAATCATTTCAATAAATAAAACCATGATCATGTACTTACAAATTCATGTGAAAAATGTAATATGTGATCACGAACACACTCCATCATGTGAAAAATGTAACATGAGATCATTTTTATGAACGATCATGTGAAAACAATCTATATTAGATCATGTATACACATCCCATTGTGAGAAAATAATAACCAGATTATGTCCACATATAGATTTTTATGTGAATAATAATGATATCAATTCCATGACTATGCTTATGAACAAAGTAATACATGATCCCATTCTTGTACTATCTTTTTAAAAAATCATTACACGATCTTGTCCACAGAAATCCTTTCGAAAAATCATAATGTGATCATGTTAACAAAAAATTTAACACCTTGTGATTTAATGATTTGATTATCTTTAAATATTTTTTATTTCATTGATATATGTCATTAACCAAAACTCAATTTTTAAATAAACCCACTTTGTACTATTAATATTTTATTATTTAGTGGCACAATTATTACCTAGCTGTTAAATTGGAAGTATGGATTGAATTATAAAATTATAGAAAAAATATTATTTATATATATTATTAAATTAATTCATTGGATATCAATTGAATATTAATGAAATTAAAATAATATGAAGATAAATAAATATTTTTTTGGAAAAAAATCATGTATATAATGTGTTTTCATTTAAATAAATTAGATTAATCTCTCTTGATAAATTATTTCAATGAAATTAATATATTATTTATTGATTACCATTTTCTAATATTCATCTAATAGTTTTTATAAAGCATAGAATAATAAATAATATAGTTTTATGCTTATAATGAATTTGACTAAAACTAGATTTCATTATGTTTTTCATGTATATATTAAAATTAATTTTACCATATATATTAATTGAATTTTATAAAAATAGATTTTATATTTTGAATCATAATTAAAAAATTTGGTATTTAGTTTGACTTTATTTTTTTCATAATGAATAGTAACCATGGTAAATATGAGTAACCACAATAATGGTAAATTGAATAATTAAGGTTAAAAATAATTTTATAGGGATTTAAAAAATTAAAATAAACATGGATTATTTCTATTGGATGTTTTTTTGTTCAACCATACCAACAAAATATCTAAATATATGGAAATATTGTTTCAATTTTCTTTTATAAAGAACAAAATTTTATTTTGTGTAATGAATAAATCCAAAAATGTCCTACACATTGATTTAATTTCTATTATATTTTTTGATAGGGACACAAAATATTATTTTCAAGTATAAAGGTGTATTTAAAATATTACCTATTTTATTATCATGGTAATTAATTTTCAATTAATGGTGATGAAATGATTCCCTTAAATTCTTATGCAACACCAACATAGTGGTTGTTTAAAAAAATCAACTAAAAAATTTAAGAAAAAATAAATGTAATACAATTTGGGTGATTTTTTGTATTCAACTATTTTTTAGAAAATTATATCATATTATTTATGTGTAAAATTTTTATATGTGATTTCCATTTCTATTTAATTTTTATTTAATATCAAAATATGGGAATAGAAAGGAAAATGAAATTAATGGTAAGTTATGTAATAGAGTATTTTATTAAATCATTTTAAGTTCTTTATAATCTGATCTTTGGCCAAGTGAATGAGATATGGTCACTAATATCTATAATTTTCCACATAGGTGTCACTTTTAATTTTGTTGTACCATTCATGAAACCTAATGAGTCAAAAGTTTTGATAATGTGTTAGTCATCCCAAGGGTTAACAGGAGATTAAAATGAAATGTTATGGGTTAAAAAATCACCAAAAAGTTTATAAATATGGTCATATAGAAGTATTTAGACTCATACTCATCCTATATTATACATATAATATTTTTTTCAATAATAAATTGTACATTAATTTATATAATGTTCATAAAATTGGTAATTAAAAATATAATCCTCTCACACTTATAAAAGGAAACCTCCTCTTATCTATTTTTTCATAAAGATTGATTTTTCTATATCATCAAATATCTAAAATAATGTCTTCTTATATTCAATACCTTCATCCTATATCCCCTAGATTTTACCTAATACAAATACTTCAAGTCTAAATGTGATAGCCAAAAGACATCTCTCAATGATAAGATAATTATCTTTACTTGCTATTACAAGTTCATTTAGTCTTCTAACTCCTGTAAACATCATTTAATCATCATAAAATAATGAAACTAGTATGATCAATATTCTGATATGTAATTATTATTATGGACCCACTATCTTTCACATCTTTTTACACCCTATATAAAAAAACATCACTCATATGTACATACATCTTACCAGCTCTATATATAGGTGTAATCTTTCCACCACCATTTTATATAGATGGTTATAATGATGTAACTAATGATTATATAATATTTTAATGACATATTTAATAGGAATTAAATTTTAGATATCATTTTTCATCTTAAACTTCCACCTATTAAAAATGATAATGTCGCTCGTGCGTACATTTGGACTACAACCTCCACGAAGTGATTTGATTCATTTTTCATATCTTATGTTTGGATATGATGCTAAATAGGTATATAGTTAATATATATTATATTTATATCATTAATAAAATTTTGGAGATATTATAACCATGAGGAATATAAAATTACTGAAACTCTTAATCAAAATCATACATGAAATGAAATAGTTTACAATTAGAAACAATGATTATAAAAAATAATTACGAATAAAGTGGTGTTGAAATACTATAATGGGATCTCATATGATATTATTATTATTTATATAGTTCTATAATACATTTATAAAAATTTAAATTTATCATATTTGAGGTTAATATCACTTACGAAGAACATCAAAACTGGTGTAAGGGTTTATTTCACAATCTCATCCTTATTGTCATGAACCGTCCCCTAGAGCCTATGTTGCGACTACCCCAAGCCTACCTCCCAAAGGCTAGGGGCTGGTGACTAGCGCCAAAGTCATTAACCTACAAGTGGGAGGCATTTTCCTGAGTACATGTACACACACAGAAACCCAGCCAAGTCCTACACACTGAATATGAAACATGTATCACAAATACAAAGCTCAGTACAAGTAAAACTAATACAAGTGGGCCATAATAAAAACCAAATAGGAGAACAAAATACATAAAAGTAAAAACTGGAACCCGGATGGTCATCCGCAAAAAAACCCCACCAGATCGTGAGAGTAGTGTAGCTACTGGAATCCAAATTAGAACATCCTATCCCTTAATCCTACTGGGCCCTACCTAGTCCTAGGACACCAAGACCACCATGGTAGATTCCATTAGTACATTCTACCTGATCACCTCTGGGTCCTGGTCCACCAAAGTCTCTATCGAATCATTGATCTCCTGCAAGGGACATGACACAAGTGGGCAGATCTCGTGCATGGGTGAGTAACGTGACAATCAGTAGGGACCCTAATACATAATTGAATGACCACACAAAAATCCTCAAATAAAATCACGAAGAACAAGACAAATC
The DNA here is from genome assembly GCA_963277665.1 of Viscum album. Lineage (NCBI taxonomy): Eukaryota > Viridiplantae > Streptophyta > Magnoliopsida > Santalales > Viscaceae > Viscum > Viscum album. Next base: position 996,550,327 of record OY728147.1, read on the forward strand.
ACATAAAAGGAACTTACAACTAACTGTGGACTATTGTGTTACTCATACTTGATGGTTATCATGGTTATTATGGGTCACACTGAGCCACTCCCCACCGTGGGCCTGTCTGGTCACATAGATTTTCTCCCCTCCTTGTCCATTCTGAGATACTCCCCCTATCGAGTATCGTGGGTCTGCTGGGTCACATAGAGCCATTCCCAACTATGGTCCTCCCAAGTCACATAGATCCACTTCCCACTAGGTCATCACCGAGTCACACAGAGTGAATAGTCAAGAGTCTATAGGTCTCAGCCAACCGCAGGGTTCTGTACGTAGTCCTCTTGGGATAACCACTCCTCAAGACATTCATCCCATATAAACTTCCATGAAATCCCCCACAAGGCATTCCAAAATGTATTCCTCTACAATAGGGTACCAATTATGCAAATGGATTGTCAATCAGATGCGGGGTTTGCAGGATACAACCATTTTAGTAAGCAGGGGCAGGTTGCCTCTTGGCTTGGTCCGACCCGGTCGGACCGACCCGACCATCTCGGCATGGGAGTCACACATACCCTTGTTTAATTAGACTGACTTGTCCTAAACCAGTTTGGATCTAGGTAGGTCCGGTATGGCCTAGCCAGTGGGCCAGGCCCAATGGGCCTCACTAGACCTCGCTTGGTTTGGCTGAGTGTCCAGCTTGTCGGGTCGCCCGATGACCTGGTGGAGTCTGGCCCTACCGGAAGGGCACTGGTCTGGCCTACCAGAAGGGGTCTGACTCTCTTTGTGTGGGTCTGGCCTACCAGTGTCGGTTCAGCCCGCAGGGTCATGGGACTGACCCACTGGGTTGTGGGACCGACCCACTTGGTCATGGGTCCGACCCGCTGGCTAGGGGCGCAACCCACTCGCTCGATCCCCAACCAAATGAGTGGCTGGTGGGGCACTATCCAGCTGGGGTGTAGTTGAGTGCCGCGTCTAGACTCAGCTACCCCACCGACGTCTGAGGCCATCCCACTACGTTCTAGGGACCATGCCTCTCCAGCCATCCAGAAGTGGGTTGTCCCTCCATGCAGCACTAGGAAGGCGCCGCGTCTCCCCGCTACCGCTATAGCCTTCCATCCATGACCTTCTACCATTGGGTAACTCTGATGAGTGTGCTTCTTACACATGCACTCTTCAAGGAACATATTTACCACAAAGGTCCTGTAATCATATTTCCACCACTTCAATGGTGCGACAACAAAGATCACACGCAACAAAGTTGCTCAAGTCTTGTTCGTGTCGGACCAAGCCCTTCGAGTTATAGGTTTAAGGAAGGTAAAGGTATGAGGGGGTTTTAGTTCAATCAAGAAATGTGAAGTTTGAATCTCAGATAGAGAAATAAAAAATAATGTTACCCTCCTACTACAACGCATGATTCGTGGATCAATCTGTTCGTGGGTTGATCCGTGTTCATCATTTTTAGAAAAAGAAACATATAAGAACTTTAAAATCAAATAACCCCTATTTATTTGACAATCGATGCCACACCATTTTGTCCTCTAGTTTTCAATACATCGACGTCGTTCATCGCTTCCGGCTCCATTCATCAATGTGCATCGAAGATGTTTGACATTCATTAGCATTTTTCGTTCTTCATTGGAGAGGATGTTCTTCGGAGGTTCATCAAAAAATTATTATAGTTTAATTCCTCGTTTCACCAATGCGTCAACCAAAAATAAAAGTAAAACATGTCTCAACATTTCTATTATGCTACGACATTGCATCATTATGTTGTTTTATTTATGAAACAACATCATTGTTATGCATCAATAAAGAGTTATTACACTACGAGTTAATGATCCATTAATGATCCTCATCAATTCACCTTGTCACTGCATTGAAAAATCAACATTAGATGCTCAATAGACGAGATAAGAAAATAAAATAACTTTTGAATGTTATTTTACTATTTTTGAAAATTTCTGAAAATTAAATTTTCTATTTGGACCTTTTTGGCTGAAGTTATGTCCTTTCTCAGAAAATCCCAACATTTTGAATTCAATAGTTCCGTCAAATGTTTGATCCAAGAACTGGTTAAAAATTTATAAAAACCCGCTCACACGGTTACTTTATCGTACTTACAAAATGTTCAAAATTCCATTCCGGGCTCACTGAGCCTCAAAATCACGTGTTGTCAAAGTGTGCGGTCTCTGATAAATTCCATATATTTTTTTAAAAAAATTACACAGAATTTTTGAGATATTACATTCTCCCCGACTTAGGGATTTATTTTCCTAAAATTTAAAACAAAAAACTACTCAAATAGATGGAGGTATTGGGCATGAATCTGAGCTTCCCGCTCCCATGTGGTCTCCTGCAGATTCCCAGGTTACTACCAAACTCACACCAAAGGAATCGAATGCCCACATAGGAACTTCTCTTATTGATTATCATTCTTCACCTGGAACACCGAAAATGCCACGCCATTGTCAATGTCCAGCTCTCCCCAATCGATGACATGCGATGGATCATGCTCATACCTCCTCAGTTATGACAAATGAAAATCATCAGGCACCTGGTGCACCTGTGGGGGAAGTGCATGGTGGTACACCGCCTCGCAAACTCTTATCAGGATATGAAAAGGTCTAATGAACCTCATATATAGATTTCTGGCCCAAAAAAATCTCCATAATCCTCTTTAGAGTGAGACCCAAAATAATACATGATCACCCTCCTCAAAATCCAAGGGTCTTCGTCTTTTATTGGCATAATAATTTTACCTACTATGTGCAGTACTCATCTACTCCTAGATAATCTTCACCTTCTTGGTGGTATCCTGTACCAACACCGGACCCATGAGTGCCGACTCCCCTGGGTCTGTCCAGCATAGGGGTGATCTACAAGGCTGCCCATAAAAGGCCTCAAATTTTTCCATCAAAATGGTGGACCGATAGCTTTTTTTGTATGAAAACTCCACCTATGGAAAGTTTTCCTCCGAACTAAGACCAAAATATAGGACGCAAGCATGTAGCATGTCCTCCAAGGTTAGTATGGTACGCTCTATCTGATCATCAATCTGGGGATGAAAAGCTATGCTCAAGTATAGATATGTCCTGAATGCCTCTAGTAATCCCCTTCACATTCGTGATATAAAGCAAGTATCATGATCTAAGATGATCTTCAATGGAACCCCGTGAAGTTTCACTATCTCCAGGAAGTAGAGGCGTATCAAGCCCTCTACCAGTCCCTACTCCCAGATGGTTAGGAAGTTATCTAACCTGGTAAGTCATTCAAAAATCACCCAAATAGAGTTGAAACCCCTAGATTTACATGGTAACCCCGTCACAAATTCAATCGAGATACCATCCCATTTCCACTCTAATTCCTCAAGTGGTTGGGCCAAGTCTTCTAGAACCTGATGCTCAACCTTCACTTGCTGAAAAGTGAGGAATCGTGAAACGAACTCGGCCACTGATTTATTCATCCCTGGCCACCAGTACTGATGTAAAAGTTCATGGTACATATTTTACACACCATTATGTACCGCCATAGGGGATTTATGGTACTCCCTCAACACCTCCTCCCACAATGTCAATGGAACTACAGTGTGCCCTCGAAAAAGGATGACGTGCTCCCCACATATCAAAAATCCATGAGGATCCTATCTTGAGGATAACTTTGTAGGTATGGCCTCATAGTCAACATCCACTAGATGTGCCTCCCTGACATGTGGTACGAGTGGGGGAGTAATAGTCATCAAATGATGGTAAGAAGCTCCGCCATCATCGACAAAGGACATCTGCACCGCAGATAACTACTCCATCGCCTCACTCAGCAGTTGCAAACCGCTTCTCCTGCTGAGTGCGTCTACCTCCACATTCCCCTTTCGAGGTGTATAGATTATCTCAAAGTCATAGTCATGGAGGAAATCTATCCATCACCACTATCCCTAGTTCAGATCCTTCAGGAAAAAGATATATCTAATACTTTTTTGGGCAGTGTAAACTATAAACAATTAACCCATCAAGTAGTACCGCCACATCTTAATGAAAAAGATCACTCATTCTATGTCTAGGTCAGGAGTTACATAGTTCTACTCATGCTGGCTCAACTGGTGTGGGCCATAGATGATCACTGCTTGCTCTTACATCAGGACACAACCCAGTCCGGTCCTTGATGCATCGCAGTAAACTACATACCCAACTCCATCCTCTGGTACTCTCAACATGAGGGCACTAGTAAGTCTCTACCTCAACTCCTAGAAACTCTACTGACATTTCTCTATCCACACAATGGGATGTACCTTCCATGTAAAAGACGATAAGGGTGTTGTTACTCTAGAAATGTTAGGAAGAAACTTTCAATAATAACCAGCCAACCCCAGTAAGCTCTTCACCGCAGTCACGCTTCTGGGTGGATCCCAAGAAATCACCAACTCTATCTTCACTAGATCTAATGTAACTCTAGAATTCGAGATGATGTGTCCTAGAAAGTTGACCTCCCATGTACAAAACTGACACTTTGAGATCTTACCATAACGTTGGTGCTCTCTAAGTGTATCCAGGACTATCCACAGGTGTGTAGCGTGCTCCTCCTATGACACTGAGTACACCAAGATGTCATCAATGAAGACCACAATAAACCAGTCGAGGTAAGGCTGGAATATACTATTCATGAGTCCCATGAAAACTACTGGGGCATTGGTCACAGCGAAAGGCATCACCAGGAACTCATAGTGGTCATATCGGCACCTGAAGGCTTTCTTCAGTACATCCTCATCCCTCACCTAATGATTGTGATAGCCCAATCTGTGATCTATCTTCGAGAACCACCTCACTCTCTTCAACTAGTCAAAGAGGTCATCAATCCTTGGAAGTGGATACTTGTTCTTCACGGCCAAATGGTTTAGGTGATGGAAGTCCATGTAGAACCTCAAACTCCCATCTGCATTCTTGGTAAAAAGCACAGGGGATGTCCAGGGTGAATCACTAGGCCTTAAGAACCACTTATTTGATAAGTCATCTAGATATACCCTTTGCTCGAAAAGCACTATGGGATCCATTCAATATGATGGTGTGGATATCGATGCCATCCCAGGGTACATGTCGATCCAATAGTCTACCTCCCCACGAGGAGGTAGTCCTGGAACATCCTCAGGAAAAAATATCATTGTACTCATCCACCTCTATAAGAAATCTTGGACTCCTCCCATCCATTGTACTGAGGGTGAGGTAAGACAACTGGTGAGTGATCAGTTTCACCCTTCTCTGAGAAAGTATGTCATATTCTGTAAGGGTTTCCTTCTCACTGGGGAAGAAAAACCTAGTCCCATATCTGTGGACACACCGCATTGTATGCCTAAAATATTTGATATGAGCATGGACTGTGGATAACCAGTCCATACCCAATATGACATCATAAGGCCTTGATGCCCCTACTAGGAGATCCTAGCCAAATCTCTCACCTCCCAGAATGAGCTCAAACTACCGACACTAGTGTGTAATCATCAAATACCATTTCGTAAGAGTCTATAGATGTAAGGATCGAGCCAATGGCTCCACCAGAATATCCGAGCTCCGAATGAGAGTAATGGAAAGGAAGGATTGAGTAGAACCTATGACTATTATAAATAAAACTATGGTCGAGAAGATACCGATCATACATGGGATCATCTTTGGAGCACCGTGGTCAAAATCCTCCGCTGCATGAAGCTATGCTCACACCTGTTTGCCTCCTCTCTGAGGTCTCGGTGGACCACCTGGGGTGGTGGTGGTAACATCTCAAACCATATTCAACTGAATTATATCTGGCCTTCTCCCTTCCACATTCGCCCCCCTATAAACCTCCTCGCACAAGCCACTGCCTCTTCCTCAAAGACACCTCGACAGTCTACTAGTCATCTATATGGTAGGTCGAGCTGTCACAAGTCTTGTGTCCCTACCTGCCGCACACGAATTTCTGTCTGGATCCCTGCTAACTCCCTCTAAACTGGGAGCCCCTAACTAATAACCATAAGTCCTAGGGTCATCCTATAAAGTACCTGGACCGCATGGACCCTCACGTATACTATCTGCTGGCTGCCGTAGACTCTTCCACCTAGGGTTGCTGGTATCACAAGATGTGGGTGCATGCTCCCCCATGAAGGTATCTACCAGAAGGGATCTCTCCATCACCCCATTCTGAGTAGGGATGCTGAGAGACAACACCAATGCGCTGATCTCCCGCCTGAGTCCCTGATCAAAGGCTTGAGCCCTAAATAAATAGTCTCACACCATATCCGTTGAGTAGTGAGAAATCTCGGTGAACCTCACAGAGTACTCACCCACCATCATACTACCCTACTGTAGGATAATAATCTCTTGAATTCACAAAGAGCGCAAGTTAATGGGAAAAACTCTTCCTGGAAAATCCATTCAAAGTCTGCTCAGGTGAGGGTCACCTCATCGTGTGTCTGGGGGGTCAAGCTCCAACATATCCCTACCAAGACATGTAGATGGCTCGCTGCCAAGATCACCATCTGGTCAGGAGGTTCCCTCACTATGTATAAGACCCGCATCACTGCCTCCATCCAGTCCTCGACGAGTTGAGGATCTTCCTCTCTATTTAACCTAGGATGTCTCTGTCTCTGAAACTTGTGTAGTGCATTGAGTCTATGCACATCCTCTACCGGAATCCCCAGTAGTAGATTCTGGCCATCGGGTGGTGGTAGCACTGGTGTACCACCTGGTGGGGTTAACTCTAGAACTGGTCCCTGAAATGATGCCTCTTAGCTAAGTGAGTTTTCCTCACGACCTCGTATCAGGATCCTGGATGGTCGTCCACATGGAGGCATCCTAAGATAGATCATAATGTACCATGGTAAGAAGGTTATATCTATTGATCTTAATTTTATTCAAAATAACATATGGAGACACTTATGCAACTAGTGTTTTCATGTATATAGCTAAAAAGAAGAATTAAAGATCCTAGTGTTTGGATACGTCGACTACCGCACCAACACTAGACCCCTCAAATCTGGAAGTCCAAATCGAAACACTTAACACTATTTCCCAAAAACAAAACATACACTCCTTGTCTTTATGGTAGGACTTACCAACCTTTGATACCACTTTATCATGACCCGTCCCCCAGGGCCCGTGCTGTGACTACCCCAAGCTCTCCTCTCGAAGGTCAGGGGATGGCAACTAGCGCCGAAGGCATCAACCCGTAAGTGGGTGGCATTTTACTATGTACATGTAGTCTCACACAAACCCAAACAATTACCACACACTAAAAAGGAAAAAAGTATATCAAAAATAAAGTTGAGTACAATAATAATGAATACAAGTGGTCCAGAGTACAAACCAAACAAGAGAACTGAAAATAGAAAAGTACAAAAGGAAACCCTGAGGGCCATCCATGGAAAACCCCACTAGATTATCACAGTAGTGTAGAAACTAGAAGCTGAAGTATAATGTACTGTCCAACCGATCCTACTGGGCCCCTCTTGGTCCAAGGACACCAAGTCCACTATAGTAGCATCCTTCGGTCTCGTCTCCCTGATCACCTTTGGGTCCTAGTCCACCAATGGCTCTGTCGAAATGTTGAACGCCTACATGGGACCCAACATGAGTGGTTGGTGCCCGTTCAGGGGTGAGTAACATTATTATAAGTCCCCAGCCTTAAACATTACATAACATTGAATTAAATGAATAATTCCTATTAAGGATCTTTTCAGGTTTAGAGTTTTAGAGAATTAGATCTTAACTATTACATCTCAAAATATTACAAACTATACACTTCTACTAAGTTTTCTTAAAATAAATACTCTTAAAAAGAAACATGTTTAGTTCTATGTTTTATATAGCATGGATTTCCATTGTTCCCATCCTTGACACTATTCCACTTTAAGTCCTCTGAAAAACATTTCAAAAAAACTTGGGGTGAGCATAAAAAGCACAGTAAGGGAAACACAAAGAATGAAAACTTTTAGTTTTTTCAAAACAACAAGTAAACCATGTATACTTTATCAAGGTAATACTTTTCACCTTTATGAAGTAGTAAAAACTCTTCACTGAATAAAAGATCAATACTTACCCTTTTGTAACCAAAAGATTACCATAAACCCGATACAAAGAACACATAACATATAAAGGTAACTTGGGACATAAACATACTTAAATTGAATAACCATATGGTTGACTTCCACACATATCACTTAATGGAATAGCCATACGGCCGACTTCTATACCAAATGCATTGGAGGTTATAACTTAACCACCCGTCCTGGTATTCATGACACCACCCATCATATGGTTTATCACATAACCACCCTTTAAATGTCCAAGTACCATTATAAAATCATAAGACATAAAAAAAATATAATGGAAAGAAAACATATCCACACTTTGATCACAATATATCACATAAATATATTGATAAAAAAAATCCATTATAAAAACCATTTTCAATACCAAAATACATAATATATTATATGGTATTTATTTCATTTTAAAAACATTATGGCTTGTTGAGGAATCCAAAGACCAAATAATATTCGCGGCACCGGAAAAGGTCATTGTCACCGCGTATGTTAAAAGAAACATTCCTTTTTGTCGTTTAGTAATAAGCTTCATATAAAAAGATTCCTTTTGAATAAAATTAAAAGTCAATGGATTTTATACACCGTATAAAAGAAAGTTGTGTATAAAACAAAATATGCCTCAATGAAAGGAGATTGAGACGAAGTCCCTTACCTCGGGTCCGACTTGACTCGATCATTCTTTAACGTCCTAAATAATAATCTTGAGTTAATTTATACTTGCTTAAGAACCTTTTTCAAGTTTATTATTCCTTTTATATCACTTATTACCATGTTATGAACACTATGTAATTTTTTTAACTTAATAATGGTCGTTTTGTCGATCAATGGTACTTGAGTCAAAAGTAAACTCTTTATAATTACAAGTTGTTCATGGGGTAAAATATCCATTATATCCAGAATTATATTAAATATGTAGATATCATATATGTCATATATATCCAGTATATAGATGAATTTATAATATTACATAACATTTAGAGGTAAGAAATGAAATGCACCGTTCATGGAGACGGTAATCCGTACGTACGCATGAACACTACTTGCATTTCTATTTCATATTTAATGGAATTAAAACATAATGATACATAATAGTATTATAATTACAGTATTTTATCATATATAATATCATTAAATCTATCCTTTATACGTACCACATATGGTATTAACGAATCAAATCACTTTGAGGGGGCGGTAGTCCGCACTTCTTAAAATGAAGATATCCCGTTTACCCATAATAGAAACCATAAAGGTATGACATAAAATAAAAATAAAGAAGTTTAAGGAAAACATAAACATATTATATATCATATATAAATATAGTGACATCTTAATGGCCACCTTTTAAGGTGTTATATGAGTGTTGAACAATCATCGTTTCGTGAGGTAGAAATACGCCATCCACGGAAACAGTATGTTCTTTAACCATAAGATGTAGGTGTGTGTAAGTGTAGCTCGAATAATTATCATAACAAAATCGTAGTATATTTAGGATACTGGTGTTTTTACAAAATAAATTAATAAAAAGAGTTTAGGGGGTTGGAGAAGAAAAATAAAACAAAAGAGCCCAAGTGAGGACGTTACCTTAACATCGGGTTACTCCCTTTGGTTTGAACCAAAAGGGTTTCTTGAAGAGCTTCCTGCCTAAGGTAAGTCTTCTAGGATGAGTATAGGGATTTGGAGAGACAAAATGATTAGAGCTTGGCCGAACCAAAGGCTTGAGAGGTGTGGGTAAGGAGGTAGAGGTGGGAGCCTTTTATAAGAGGAGAGGAGGGGAACTCTTGGAAAGTTAAGAAAAGATACTTTATTATAAAATGAGTTTCGGTTTTTAAAGGTCCCAAAATTATATATTTCTAGGATAAGGTGATAAGGGTTCTAAATCCACCCATCCAATAGGTTTTTGACAAGTGTAGGTCTTAGATTTTACATTATCGTCTAATTTTATTTAAATCGTTAAATAACGAGGTAACCGCTGCATCATCATGGTGTCATAAATAATTTAATTTATTTAATGTAAAAAATTATAAAAAAAATATCATGATGTAGGAAATCTTTTTATATTTCTAATTAATACTTATAGTCAAAATTATGACTTGTATAACCCCATTCAAAAACTGTTTTAGTAAAATAACTCATGTTTGTGTCATTTTTACTTTTACTTTAAATAAAAGGCATTAATGTCATTATCTTACCCAAGTGGATCCATGGGGTCCCAAAAATCGACCCATGGGTTTCCTTGTTCGGCCATGACACATAAAATAAGGGTAGCACATGTGTCAAAGTCATTTCATATTTTTAAAACATTATTTTTACCTTAAATTACATTAATTACCTCTAATTGCGATTAAAAACTTAAAAGTTAATATTCACCAAATAAAATATTTTAATCCCATTGAAACAAATTTTACTTTTTAATGAAAATCATTTATATTGGATTTTTGAAATTCAAATCACAGAAGTGGTAATGTTCCATTTAAACGAAAAATCAGTTTTTGTAACTACCACTTTTTGGTTTCACTATTCATAAAAAATTTAGGTTTTTCAGAAAAATACCAAAACATTACCCTAAGCTATATTTGATATTCCGAATTCAAAAATGATTTCTATTTTACAAAATTCAAAAAAAATAAGTTGCATTAATTAATTTAATAATTAATTCCCGCTTCCAAAACAAATAGCGTGTTTTTATGAAACAATATGTATCAAAAGATTGACACTAGTTTAAGTCCAATTTCAAAGTGAAATCAATTACAATGACCACCATAGGATTAAATGGTAAAAATATATTCTAATTGAACTTTTAAACCAATTAAAAATATAATCTAATCATATAAATAAATTAGATTAAAAAGAGGTTTTGAATTAAAATACAACATTTTTCACTATTCATTAAAAAATGATCTTTATCGGAAAAATACCAAAAATTTACACAAAGTAAATTTTGATGTCCTGATTCCAAAAAAGAGTTTTATTCGGTCCAATAGAATGTATAAGAGTGACCAAAACTACATTTAAAGAGGGTTCGCCATCAAAAGGCGATAGTTTGACCTTTTAGTGAAAATTAGAGTATATATGCCTAAAATTGAATTCTTTTCATACTTTAAGCCTTTACAATTTATTGGATAAATGTAAAAACATTTAACAAAAATATATAATCATATTTTTGTTTTTTCTATTCATTCCTGCCAATACAATGGCTACGTGTTAACTACCATTTAAAATAATATTATTTTAATACTAGTGTGAAACGTAAGATTTCAAAGAATATCTTTGTTGCGTATTGGGTACGCTATTGAACATAGCAACCCCTTTAAAGTAAAATTAATATTTAATTCGCAAATATTAATAAATATGAAAATGTTTTATTCTTTATTTACCTGGGATGTTACATCCTTCCCCCCTTTTGGGAATTGCATCCTCGCAATTTTATTCACTTATCAAAATAAGTGGGGGTATTTATCCCTCATAGCATTTTCAGATTCCCACGTTGCCTCTTCAACCATATGGTTTTTCCACAAAACCTTTACTTGGTGAATTACCTTATTTCGCAACACTTGCTCTCTTCGGTCAAGAATCTGGACTGGTTGTTCTTCATAAGAGAGATTCTCTTCCAACTGAACTACCTCTGGGCTCAAAACATGAGATGGATCTGACATATACTTTCTCAACATCGAAACATGAAAAACATTGTGTACCTAAGATAAACTTGGAGATAAAGCCACTCGATAAGCAACTGATCCAACTTTCTCCAGAATTTCATATGGTCCAATGAACCTTGGACTCAGCTTTCCTTTATTACCAAATCACATCACACTTTTCCATGGTGAAACTTTGAGAAAAACATGATCACCTACCTCAAAAGATATATCCTTCCTCCGGTTATCTACATAACTCTTCTGCCTGCTCTGAGCTGTTCTCATGTGCTTCTGAATCAACTGAACTTTTTCTGCCATCTCATCTACCAATTCTGGTGCCATCAGCTTCCTTTCACCCACTTCATCCCAAAAAGCTGGAGTTTGACACCATTTACCATATAATGCCTCAAACAGATCCATCTGTATACTGTAATGAAAACTGTTATTATATGAAAATTCAACCAAAGAAAGATGTTGGTCCCAACTTCCCTGATAATCCATCGAACAAGCACGTAACATATCCTCCAAATTTTGAATTGTTTGTTCTGACTGCCCATCCGACTGAGGATAAAAAGCTGTACTAAAATTTAATTCAGTACCCAACGACTTCTGAAGGTCTTTCCAAAAGTTATAAGTAAACCTGAGATCACAATCAGATATAATGGATAGGGGAACTCCATGCAACCTGACTATCTCTTTAAGATACAATTGAGAAAGTTGATCTAGAGAGAAAGTATCTCGAATAGGAAGGAAATGAGAAGATTTAGTCAATCGATCAACAATAACCCAGATCGCATTATTACCTCTAGATGTCTTCGGTAAACCCACAACAAAGTCCATGGATATATTTTCCCATTTCCACTCTGGCACTGGTAAAGGTTGAAGCATCCCTTTCAGTAACTACCGCTCTACTTTAACCTGCTGACAAGTCAAACACTTCACAGTAAAATCAGCAATATCTCTTTTCATTCCGTCCCACCAGTAATACTCCCGTAGATCTCTGTACATCTTAGTACTGCCAGGATTAACTGAAAACGAAGAACTATGATCTTCACATAACAACTCTCTCTTCAACTATGAATTACAAGGCACACACAATATTTTCCCAAATCACAAAACACAATCATTATCAATGTTGAATTTAGGCAACTTACCCTTCTGAACCAGCTCTACCTTTTTCTGGAACTCGCTGTCTTTCTTCTGCGCTTGCTTAATTCTGTCTGATAGAGAAGATTTCACTGATACCTAAAACAAAAAAGAAGGACATCCTGCACCAACAACTTCTATGCCAAAGTTCATCAAATAAAAAACCAAAGGATATCGTTCCAAACGTATCATGGTTAATGAAGCATTAATTTTTCGACTCAAAGAATCAGCCACTTTATTTGATTTTCCCAGATGGTAATGAATTGTACAATCATAATCCTTGATTAATTCCAATCATCACCTCTGTCTCATGTTCAATTATTTCTGAGTGAATATATACTTTAAACTTTTTTGATCAGTATATATTTCACACTTTACTTCATACAAATGATGCCTCCAAATTTTTAGAGCAAAAACAACAGCAGCTAATTCCAAGTCATGTGTAGGGTAATTTACCTCATGAGTTTTCAACTGACGTGAAGCATATGCAATTACCTGATCATTCTGCATAAGGAAACAACCAAGTCCCTTCAACAAAGCATCACTGTATATAAAAAACTCACCATTCCTAGAAGGAAGTTCCAAAACTAGAGCATTCACCAATATTCTTTTCAACTCCTGAAAACAATCATCACATTCTTTTGTCCAGAAAAACTTAACACCCTTTCAAGTTAGCTTAGTCATTGGACTAGATAACCATGAAAAATTTTCAACAAAAATTCTGTAGTAACCTGCCAAACCAAGAAAACTACGTATCTCGGTTACATTTGTGGGTCTTAGACATTCTTCAACAACCTTTGTTTTTGCATGATCAACAGTTATCCCATCTTTAGAAACAATATGACCAAGGAAAGAAATTTGTTGCAACCAAAACTCACACTTGATGAATTTCCCATACAGTTTATTTTCTTTTAAGGTTTGCAAAAATAACCCTTAAATGACTTTCATTATCCTCTTTACTTTTAGAAAACACCAAAATATCATCAATGAAAAAAACCACAAAATTATCCAAGAACTCATGGAAAATTCTATTCATAAGTTCCATGAATACAACAGGTGCATTGGTTAACCCAAAAGGCATAACTAAAAATTCATAATGGCCATATCTAGTACAGAACACAGTCTTCAGAACGTCTGCTTCTTTTACTTTCAACTGATGGTACCCTGACCTCATGTCAATCTTCGAAAAATACTGAGATGCTTGGATCTGATCAAACAAATCATCAATATGAGGCAAAGGATACTTGTTCTTAATTGTAATGTTATTCAAGGCTATATAATCAATGAAAAGTCTCATTGAACCATCTTTATTTTTTATAAACAAGACAGAAGCACCCCATGGTGATGTGCTAGGTCGAATGAAACCTTTATCTAATAACTCCTGCAATTGTTTCTTTAAATCTAAAAGTTCAAATTGAGACATTCGATAAGGGGGTTTTGAAATTGGCTTAGAATCAGGATCTAAGTCAATAGTAAATTCAACTTCCCAATCATGAATAATACCAGGAAACTCATCAAGAAAAACATTAAGATACTCATTTACCACTGGCACATCATTAATCTGAACGGTTCCTTTATTTTCAACAACATGTTCAAGGTAACATTCATTTCCATCTTTTACTAGTTTATAAACTTCCTGATATGTTATCAAAATCAAGGGTTCATTATTGTACACAAACTGAAAATATTTCTAAAAAGAAACCATTTTAGCTCTGCAGTCGATCTTAGCTTGATAAACAGAAAGCCAATCCATGCCCAAAATAACATCAAACTCCACTAGAGGCAAAACAATAAGGTTTTCTGGTAGATTCTTTCCGCACACAAGGATAGGAAGGTTATTATAATTTATTTTTGTCTCAAAGTTACCTCCAGGTGTTTTTACCATAAGTTCAGGATTCATATCTTGATATGGAATTCCCAATTTACAAGAAAACTTCTCAGAAATGAATGAATGTGTAGACCCTAAATCAAACAACACATTGGCATAATCTGAACAAACAAACAGTGTACCCGATACTACTTCATTCGATGGCCCAACATCTACTGAAGTATTTGCAAAGGATTTCACCACCCCTTTCTTCTTGTAGTCTGGCTACTTTCCCCTAGTTGAGTTCTTCATTAGACACTCATTTGCATAATGTCTCATTTAATTACACTTAAAACATCTTACCGCTGGCTTTTAATTTCCTGCTTGTTCATCTTCCTTACAGTTACGAGCAATATGACCAGACTTACCACACTGAAAGCACTTTACAGACTTTTATAAACATTCTCCAGGATGCATTTTACCACACTTCTCACAGGATGGATATTTGGTTTTCTTACCTCCTTGTTTCTTTGATGAATTCTTCCCCTTTTCCTGCCAACTGGACCTTGTATTCTGTTATTTTTCAAAGATCACCTGATCATCGGCAAACTCCATTTCCACCTTCTCCACACATCGAAAAAGTTTTTGATAAATTTTGAACTCACGAGAAGATAAAACCCTTCGATACCTTGTCTTTAACCATGAGTAAAAATATTTTATTTTACTATAAAGATCTCGTATGAAGTTTGGAGCATACCTTGCCAGTCGAGTGAACTTTGCTTCATAAGCAGCCACTGAATCATCCTCCTGCCTCAATTCTAGGAATTGTTTTTCTATCCTAAGACGAACCACCTTAGGAAAATATTTCTCAAGAAACATACCTTTGAATTCATCCCAGTGAAGATCATCAATCTCATCACTACCCCTGATATTTTTCATCATCGACCACCACTGATCAGCTTCACCTTCAAAATGGTAAATAGCAAGACTAACCTTTTGATGTTCTGAACACCCCATGACATCAAAAATCTTCTCCAGTGCTTTAATCCACCCTTCAGATAGCACGGGGTCAGATGATCCTCTGAATGATGTGGGATGTTTCCTCATGAAATATTCCACCACTGACATGTTCCTATGCGGTTGATCTGGTTGATCTCATTCATGGATACCACCACCATTTATAGCCCTAGTCAACTGTGCCATCACTGCAAAAAAATGTTCACTTCTGATTCCGACCATCTCAGGTTGCTGATTTGGAAGGTTGTCTTCCTCCTGATGTCGTCTCAATATAGCTTCTTTGTTTCCTCTGCGGAAAACCATTCTGAACAAAGAAATATCTTAGGCGAAGAAACATGGTAATCTTTAAATTCTATATCATTTCAATCATACAATAAATTAATTTATAATTTATCAATTTTCTAACTCCTAAAGTTTTCTAAACCTTCCTTTGATACCAACTATAAGGCCCCAGCCTTAAACATTACTTAACATTGAATTAAATGAATAATTCCCAATGGGGATCTTTTCATGTTTAGAGTTTTAGATAATTAGATATTAACTAGTACATCTCAAAAGATTACAAAGTAGACACATCTACAAAGTTTTTATAAAATAAAAACTCTAAAAAAAAAACATGTCTAGTTACATGTTTTATATAACATGACTTTCCCTTAATCCCATCCTTGACACTATTCCACATTAAGTCCTGTGAAAAACATTTCAAAAAAACTTGGGGTGAGCATAAAAAACATAGTAAGGGAAACACAAAGAATGAAAACTGTTAGTTTTTTCAAAACAATAAGTAAACAATGTATACTTTATCAAGGTAATACTTTTCACCTTTATGAAGTAGTAAAAATTCTTCACTGAATAAAAGATCAATACTTACCCTTTTGTAACCAAAATATTACCATAAAACCCATACAAAGAACACATAACATATATAGGTAACTTGGGACGTAAACATACTTAAATGGAATAACCATACGGTTGAATTCCACACATATCACTTAATGGAATAGCCATACGACCGACTTCCATACCCAATGAATTGGAGGTTATAACGTAACCACCCATCCTGGTATTCACGGCACCACCCGTAATATGGTTTATCACGTAACCACCCATCAAATGTCCAAGTACCAATATAAAATCATAAGACATAAAACAAATATAATGGAAAGAAAACATTTCCACACTTTGATCACAATATATCACATAAATATATTGACATAACAAATCCATAATAAAAACCATTTTTAATACCAAAATACATAATATAGTATATGGTATTTATTTTATTTTAAAAACATTACGGCTTGTTGAGGAAGCCAAAGACCAAATAATACTCGCGGCGGCGGAAAAGGTCGTTGTCACCGCGTACGTTAAAAGAAACATTGCTTTTTGTCGTTTAGTAATACGATTCGTATAAAAAGATTCCTTTTGAATAAAATTAAAAGTCAAAGGGGTTTATATACCATATAAAAGAAATTTGTGTATAAAACAAAATATGCCTCAATGAAAGGAGATTGAGACGAAGTCCCTTACCTCGGGTCCCACTTGACTCGATCATTCTTTAACGTCCTGAATAATAAACTTAAGTTAATTTCTACTTGCTTAAGAACCTTTTTAAAGTTCATTATTCATTTTATATCACTTATTACCATGTTATGAACACTATGTAATTTTTTTAAGTTAATAATGGTCGTTTTGTCGATCAATGGTACTTGAGTCAAAAGTAAACTATTTATAATTACAAGTTGTTCATGGGGTAAAATATCCATTATATCCAGAATTATATTCATAATGTAGATATCATATATTTCATATATATCCAGTATATACATGAATTTATAATATTACATAACATTTATAGGTAAGAAATTAAATGCACCGTTCATGGAGACGGTAAGCCGTACGTACGCATGAACACTACTTCCATTTCTATTTCATATTTAATGGAATTAAAACATAATGATAGATAATAGTATTATAATTTCAGTATTGTATCATATATAATATCATTAAATCTATCCTTTATACATACCACATATGGTATTAACGAATCAAATCACTTTGAGGGGGCGGTAGTCCGCACTTCCTAAAATGAAGATATCATGTTTACCCATAATGGAAACCATAAGGGTATGATGTAAAAGAAAAATACATAAGCTTAAGGAAAACATAAACATATTATATATCATATATAAATATAGTGACATCTTAATGGACACCTTTGAAGGTGTTATATTAGTGTTGAACAATCAACCTTTCGTGAGGCAGAAATTCACCATCCATGGAAACAATATGTTCTTTTACCATTAGATGTAGGTGTGTGTAAGTGTAGCTCTAATACTTATTATAAAAACATCCTAGTATATTGAGGATACTTTTTTTGTTACAAAATAAATGAATAAAAAGAGTTTAGGGGGTTGGAGAAGAAAAATAAAACAAAAGAGCACAAGTGAAGACGTTACCTTAAAATCGGGTAACTCCCTTTGGTTTGAACCAAAAGGGTTTCTTGAAGAGCTTCCTGCCTAAGTTAAGGATTCTAGGATAAGGATAGGTATTTGGAGAGACAAAATGATCAGATATTTTCCGAACCAATGGCTTGAAAGGTGTGGGTAAAGAGGTAGAGGTGGGGGCCTTTTATAAGAGGAGAGGAGGGGCACTCTTGGAAAGTTAAGAAAAGATAATTTATTATAAAATGAGTTTCAGTTTTTAAAGGTCCCACGATTATATATTTCGAGGATACGGTGATAAGGGTTCTAAATCCACCAATCCAATAGGTTTTTGACAAGTTTAGGTCTTAGATTTTACATTATCGTCTCATTTTACTTAAATCGTTAAATAATGAGGTAACCGCTGCATCATCATGGTGTCATAAATAATTTAATTTATTTAATGTCTAAAAATTATTAAAAAATATCATGATGTAGGAAATCTTTTTATATTTTTAATTAATATTTATAGTAAAAATTATGACGTGTATAAGCCCATTTAAAAATTGTTTTAGTAAAACAACTCATGTTTGTGTCATTTTTACTTTTACTTTAAATAAAAGGCATTAATGTCATTATCTTACCCAAGTGGATCCAAGGGGTCCCAAAAATCTACCCATGGGTTTTCATGGTCGGACATGACACATAAAATAAGGGTAGGACATGTGTCAAGGTAATTTCATATTTTTAAAACATTATTTATACCTTAAATTACACTAATTACCTCTAATCGTGATTAAAAACTAAAAAGTTACTATTTACCAAAAAAATATTTTAATCCCATTGAACCAAATTTTACTTCTTAATGAAAATAATTTATATTGTATTTTTGAAATTCAAATCACAGAAGTGGTAAAGTTCCATTTAAACGAAAAATCAGTTTTTGTAACTACCACTTTGTGGTTTCACTATTCATCAAAAATTAAGGTTTTTCAGAAAAATACCAAAGCTTCACCCTAAGATATATTTGATATTCCAAATTCAAAAATGATGTCTATTTTACAAGATTAAAAACATATAAGTTGCATTAATTAATTTAATAATTAATTCCCGCTGCGAAAACAAATAGCGTGTTTTTATGAAACAATATGTATCAAAAGATTGACACTAGTTTAAGTCCAATTTCAAAGTGAAATCAATTAAAATGACCACCATTGGATTAAATGGTAAAAATATATTCTAATTGAACTTTAAAACCAATTCAAAATATAATCTAATCATATAAATAAATTAGATTAAAAAGAGGTTTTGAATTAAAATACAACATTTTTCACTATTCATTAAAAAATGATCTTTATCGGAAAAATACCAAAAATTTACACAAAGTAAATTTTGATATCCCGATTCCAAAGAAGAGTTTTTTCGGTCCAATAAAATTTATAAGAGTGACCAAAACTATATTTAAAGAGGGTTCTCCATCAAAAGCGAATAGTTCAACCTTTTAGTGAAAATTTGAGTATATATGACTAAAATTGAATTCTTTTCGTATTTTAAGCCTTTATCCTTTATTGGATAAATGTAAAAACATTTAAAAAACATATATAATCATATTTTAGTTATTTATATTCATTACCACCAATACAATGACTAAGTGTTAACTACCATTTAAAATAATATTATTTTATTACTAGTGTGCAACGTAAGATTTCAAAGAATCTCTTTGTTGCGTATCGGGTACGCTATTGAACATAGAAACCCCTTTAAAGTAAAATTAATATTTAATTCGAAAATATTAAAAATATGAAAATGTTTTATTCTTTATTTACCTGGGATGTTACAGTTATACTCAGTAGGGACCCAAAAAAGAAAGGAAGGACCAAAAAACAATCCTCAATGCAAAGAACGAAGCACAATACAACTCACACAAGTTATACATTTAGGGTAGTGATAAAAGAATAATCCGTCACATTATAAAATGACTTGGATGTGAGAGAACACCTCCTATATCAAGTATAATGGGACTTCCGGGTCACATAGAAGCTACTTCCCACTAACCTTGGACTGTTGTGGTACTCATCCCAGATGAGTACCATAGGTATGCAGGGTCACACTAAGACGCTCCCCACTGTGGGCGTATTGGGTCACACAGATCTGCTTCCCTCCTAACCATACTGAGATAATCCTCCTATAGAGTATATTAGGTCTATCGGGTTACATAGATCCGCTCCCCACCATGGGTCTTCTAGGTCACATAGAGCCGCTTCCCACTGGGTCGTCATCAAGTCACACAAAGTCGATAGTTAACAGTCTTTTTTTCTTAGCCAACCATAGGGTTATGTACACAGGGCTCTTGGGAGAACCGCTCCTCAATCCATCCATTGCATATGAACATCCATAAGATACTCTTCATGTCATTCCAAAAGATCTATCTCATTGAAAGGGTCCCAACTCCGCAAACTGCTCATCAATCAGATGCGTAGTTTGTAGGAAAGATATGTTTTAGTAAACATGGGCCGGTTGCGTCTGGGCCCAGTACGACCCGGTTGGACCGACCCGACCAACCCAGCTCGAGGATCCCACATACCTCGGTTTAATTTTATTGACTCAACCAGACCTGGTTCGTCTCTTGGTTGGTTCAGTCTAGCCTGGATCGTGGGCTAGTCCCAATAAGCCTCTTTGGACCCGACATAGTTTGGCCGAGGTTCCAGCACACTGGGTCGCCCGACGACCTGGTCTAGTTCGAACTAGCCCAAAGGGTGTAGGTCTGGCCTACCAGTGTGATTATGTCCTTCCATCATGGGTTTGTACCGCCGACGTGTGTCTGGCCCGCTGACAATGGGAACAACCATCCCGCCCGAGGCCCGACCGCATGGGCATCCGGTGGTGCGTCATCCAGCCGGGACACGACCGAGTGCCACGTCTGGCCTCAGCTGCCATGTGGACATGCATGGACCTCCTTCTGTGGTCAAGGGACCAAAACTATCTAGCCACCCCGATGGCCCCGATGTGGGTCTTCCCTCCACATAGCACCAGGAGGGCGCTGCTTCTCCCCGATGCCATCACGGCGCGCCGAAGAGCGCGCCTCCACCTCCGCCTGTGGCTGCCACCGATGCTGGTGCTGCCAGAAAATTGTTTTGTGGACCACCGAACATGTTCTGGTGTCTAGTTCTTCATGCCGCCTACACTTGTGCTCTTCGAGGAACGTACTCTTCACCAAAAAGGTCCCGTAATAATCTTGAAGCCACTTTGAGGGTGCGACCACAAAGAACACACACACATCAGAGGTGCTCGTTCCTTGTTCGTGTCGGACCACACCCTCCACATTAGAGGTTTAAAGTTGGGAAAGGTCTGGGGGGTTTTAGTTCAATCGATACAAGTAATGTTTGAATCCCAAATAGAGAAATCCTAAATAAAGTTACCCTCCCTCTAGAATGCACGATCTATGAATCAAACTGTTCGTGGGTTGATCCGCGTTCATCGTTTTCAAAAAAAGGAATGGGAAATAACGTTAAAATAAAACCCCTGTAATTTTTTTATGTTCGATGCTGCAACATTTATTCCTCAAGTTTTCAAGACATCTATATCATTTTTCGCTTCCGGATCCGTTCTTCGAGGTGCGTCAAAGATGTTTGAAGTTCATCGACGTCTGTCGTTCTTCATCGGAGAAGAAGTTTGTCAGAGGTTCGTCAGATAATCCTTACAGTTTAATTTTTCATTACACCAGTGCATCATAAAAAATAAAAATAAAAAAATGTCACAATATTTCTGTTACGCTGCGATGTCAAGTCGTTGTACTGTTTCATTTATGAAACAACGTCGTTGTTATGCCTAATTAATGCATCATTATGTTGCGAGCTAATGATCCATTAATGAGCATCATCAATTCCCCTCATCACTGCACTTTAGTGTCATCTTTCTCCACTCAATAGATGAAAAAAGAAAATAAAATAACTTTATAAAGTTGTTTTATTAATTTTCAAAAATTATGAAAATTATCTTTCCATTTGGCCATTACCGGCCGAAGCTAAGTCCATTATAGGAGAATCCCATCATTTTGAATTCAACATTTCCCTCTGATTTTTTATCTAAGCACCAGTTCAAAATTTATAAAAACCTACTCACACATTTACTTAATCATACATAAAAAAGTTAAAAATTATGTCTCTGGCTCACTGTGCCTCAGAATCATTTGTCGTCAAAGCCTGTGGTCTCAAAATAATTCCATATAATTTTTAAAAAAATACATGGAATTTCCAAGACATTACAATTATCTTGGACTATTTATGTTTATTTAATTAACTATAGAATACTTTTATATTTCTATGTAAAAGAACATATATGTTCATTATCCTTTACTTATATCGACATATTACATGTGTTCCTTGAGAGTTTCACCCTAAAAGTACTCAGTATTCTGAAAAAAAAAATTTAGTGAAATTAAATTTTGTTTTATATTTTGTTAGGTATATTTTTCTCTTGTAATTATATTACTTATAATGTGTCTATAATATATTCATTATTTTAAAATAATTTTTTATACAATTTTTTGGATTTTTTTGTATATTTTTTTTAAATGAATATTTTTATCATTATCCAAAGGAGGTACATTTTTTCAAATGTGTTAACATAAATGGTCTTTTTACATGCACTGCCTAAATGATTTTTTCCTCCATCATGAATACTGTTTTCTTAGAAGATTCATTTAATGGTTTTAAGGGTTATTTCAAATGGAAATGAATTTCATAATATTTTTGGAAATCATTATCTATTATATAAGTTATTTAAAATTGTAAAAATTTGGTTCCTCATGATGGATCAAGTGTTCCGGTAAAACTATTTTCAACTATGTAAATATCATTTTATGAACTATATAAATTTATGAGTATATACTCTAATGATACCATCTGAAATATTTCCATAGATGGCTTATGATAATTTTGACTAGGGAATGTGATGAAATTTAATATTATAGCTATTCCTTTAAGGAATGTTATTGATGATTTATTACTATTGATTACATTGTGTTGTTTATTTATATAATGAATGTATTGAGATTATTTAGTGAATTGTGTGTCTCATCCATATATAAAACGTAGATTCATCAGTATTTCTGATGATAGGACCCAAGTTGTGTATATGGTATGGGCCTTACCAATTTATATTAGATATCTTAGCATGCTGACTTAGTGGTATATTTATAAATTCAGAAATTATTCATTCCATCATTAAAAAATCACTAATTTTTATAAATGTCAGTATCCTAATAGTTATAACATCTATGGTTAAGTTTCAGGATCATGTGTTTATTTATATGGAATTATTTGAACATAATTTATTCATTCCATATTATTCTTGAATACTTTGATAATTATTTATTCCCCACTTAAGTATAATATATTTATACGGATCATTATTTTCATATCATATGTCATTATGATATCATAAAATATATTATATTGCAAAACATACCTCTTATATATAGAATTCAGGGTATAAAACCCTAAATCCTACACTTATAGTAATTTTTTATCGAATTCATGTCATATGACCTTATATATTACCATACATAATAAATAAAGATACAAAATTAAAACATCCTTTTATATATCCTATTAAAAACATTCAAAAATCTTTTATTATCATCACCATGTGTCACATCATATATAAAATTATATGAATATATATCAAACATATATATTTTATGAACTCTATAAAAAAATTAGAGTAGCTCTATATATTTCATAAAACTCAACCCATATTAATGCGTTAACCCAATATTTATTTAATGATTAAAAATAAATAATATTTCAAATATTAATAAATACTTTAAAAGTGAATACTTTATAATACCATCGGTTCTACTCAAGATATAATGGTATCTGGTGTGATCTCTATCAAACATGTGTATCTTTATTCTTGTTATTATAAACTATATCAAATAAAATCATGAATTATAATATTGTAACTTTGGATGAGATCTCATGTAAACATATATCATAGATTATGTCAATCATATATATCTACCAATGCATTCTTTATTTTTCATGTATTGTCTAGCTATATAGTTTAACATGTAACATTTCATTCACTTAGATGGATAATATGAGAACATAGTGTGAACCATGTCTTTATATTTTTGTTTTTTATTGAATATGATCCAATTATATATCTACCCATACTTTTAATGCAATGAAATTACATCTAAATATATGAATAATAATCATATTTTACTAAACTTTTCTAAAGTACCAGAATGGTTTAGTGTGTTTGGTGACTAGATACACATTATTATTATTTCTTAAAAGCTAATAAAAATCTACCTTAATGATTTTGAATATAGAACTCCTCTATTTAATTCCTTAAAAAACAATTCTTTATAACCGAGTAAAAGGAATCATAATTGTGGTTGAACTCATATTCTCATTAATGGTAGCAAAATGAGATATTAATAGCATCTTAAGAATTACATGAGGATAAGGGTATGAGAAAACGAGAATTAAATTTCCTATCCATACCCTACATACCATAGATAATAATCATGGGTCATGGAATAATTCTTAGAAAGTCAAAATACAATAATCATAATGAAATCAAATTACATGGGGAATGAAACCATATTATAGAGATAGGAATATGTTAAATCATAATATTATTACATTTTGTACAAGCATAAAGATAAATTTTCTAACTTGTTAATATAAGGAAATGTATTTATCCCCTTACATAAGATTATTTATATAAAACCCAAATCCATGATAAATATTATGGAAAAAAATGTAGGTCCATTCATAAACATATGAACATGGAATCTAGGTCTATTCATAATTTTTGGGCATGGAAACCAGTTCCAAACAAAAAAATATGAACATGAAATCAAGTTAATGAGAAAAATGTTTATCCCATGAGTTATCCATATTTACCCAATTTATTGGACAATTTTAGTTGACCTCCCAATCAAAATATCATTATATATCCATGTATACACCACAAGATCATGAAAAAAATCAATATATAAACATGACATATCTTTTATAAAAGGGGATGAATTTCCTAAAAAAAATATCATTGTAATCATAAATCACATAGGTAAATAAAAATGATAGTTTCCATGAATAAAAACCCCATTAAATCATAAATAATATAAAAATTATTTTATCATAAATGAAAAAAATGAAATGATATATTTTAAATTTTGATGAGACAAATATGATTATGATTTTGAATTCACATCTATAATATCAAAAACTATAGAATATATAACGGGAAAAAAAATTCCTGATAATAAAAATGTAACATTTTAATGGAATAGTCAATGCATTCAGTGGTCATAATGGTCAAAAATTCAGATCATTTCGGTTATGATATATCAATAATTCCATTATCAATTACGGTAACAAAAAAACTACCTCATTTTAATGATGAAAAAATATTACATTGTCACATTTTTTTAAAAATTAATACTTGGGTAAAAAGGATTCTAAATATTAATATTAAAATATAATGACATTTTTCAAATCATTTTAGATAATAAAATAACATGGAAGAAAAATTATTTTTGATCAAAGAGATAAATAATGTTATATTTTCTCAAAAACATTATTTTAGTATTTTGAGTTCCAAAAGAGAGAACAATTAATGGAAATTTTTTAATCTAATAAAACAACCAAAGGATAAGAAAATTTTATGTATTTATAAGTTATGAATCATATAATTTTCTCAAAGTAAATTTATGCAAAATTATCCCAATTAAAACAATGATTGAAATATAAACACCAGACCAAATTTCTAACATCAGAATCAAAACATCATGAAAGAGGAAAACATATATAAATATGAATATAAAAATTATATTCAAGATAAGCATCATAAAATTAATTCATAAGAATTTTTTACAACACATAAATTAAAATAGTAGTGAATATGAAATTTGTCTCATAAAAATAAAAATTAGATATAAATATATTTCCACGTTGTTAATCCCCCATTAAAAACATAAATAATGAGAGATAATTATAAGGATGTTTTAATATATATAATTTCTATGAGATTAATGATAAAGAAAATTCATTGGATTCATATACACTAAACTAAATAAAAAAGTGGTGATTATGGAATACATCTCATAGTGATAAATATGAGATAAAAATCTCTTTAACCCAAATTTTATTTTCCTTGAAGGTTTTATAACATACTTAATAATTGGTATAAATATATTATTATTATATAAAATAAAAATTCTTATACTTATAATATCATATATTATCAAATTATAACATTTCAACAACCATTTATTAATAATTCTTGATTAAACATGTCGATTATAAGTGCTAAAAGAATCATTTTACCAAATAATTTCAATTCAGTAGTTGTGGTAAATGTACATTAATAATTTTTCAATCACCAATATAGTTTTAAACATGATTTAAAAATCATATATATTAAATATATATTTATATATTTATTCATAAAAAATGTTAGTCATAGAAAAATATATTAAAATCTTCTTGGAGATGGTATACCATTCATATGCCTGAATGATGTTTTCACCTTTTGATTGATGGATTGAAAGAAAGGTAAATAATAATTAACCTTTATAAAATACATATTATATCATAAATATATTATATTTATATTTATATTCATTAAATCTACTCTTATTACCATCAATGAAATGTATAAATGAAAAACAAGTCACATCAGTTCATAGAAGTTTTAATCCACAAACACACATACGAATGAGGTTATCGTCTTCTAATAGAATATAAGGGTAGAAGGTAGGTATGAAATAATAATTCTATATGAATAATTATATGTAAACAAAACACATATTCATTATTTCTATCTTTATAATCATCCAAGTAAAATGGAGATGAACTACGAATTTCACCGTTGCGTGGAGACGACAAGTTGTACGTAACCATGACCTATGATTTCTCTATTATTAAGATAAAAAATTGATGGAAAATGGTTTTCTAATAATAATAATAATAATAATAACATATATGTATAATTATGATATTGTATTAATTTTTTATGATTCATACTAATCATTTAGTGGAGGAA
The DNA here is from genome assembly GCA_963277665.1 of Viscum album. Lineage (NCBI taxonomy): Eukaryota > Viridiplantae > Streptophyta > Magnoliopsida > Santalales > Viscaceae > Viscum > Viscum album. The sequence goes on from OY728147.1 coordinate 996,577,459, forward strand.
GATGATGAAATAAATTCTAATGTAATCAGTTAAGAGTTATACATCTTCATTGAGAAACCTATTGTGGATTACACCTTATGTATTGAAAGGGTTTAATTTTAGAGAGACTATAAGATCGAGGATATAAATAAGGAACATAGTAAGAAAATATGGTAGGTTTTTCTTAATATGAAAGGAAAAAATATTATGAATAATTAAGGCTAGGTTGTTCTATTTTATAAATGAGTGGAGGGGAACCCATGGAATTACATAAAGAAAAAAATAATAAAAATTAATATTTTAGTTTAGTGGGGATCCAAATTGATATATTTTTAATATTGGATGATTATGACAATAAATATTGTAATAAATTTAATTTTTACCAATTTTTGTTATTTTGTACCCTTATCTTTTAGTTTTAATCCCCATTAACCTGTTGGATAATTATCTCAATATCAAAGTTCTCTAATCATTAAGGGTTAAGAGTTAAATAATAAAAGGAAATGTGAATAAAAAATATACCATTAATTATTTTTCAACCATATCTTGTTCACATAGTATAATATAGGATTTCTATGAATTTAAATAATTTAATATAATATTATTTATTATATAATATCATTAATGTTTTTTTTCAAACTAGAAATTTAATTGGCATTGAAAACAATATGAAATGAAAATAATTATAATATAACTATTCTAAACTACCATAATAAGTTATATTTCTCTATATAATTCTTGGGACAGAATAATAATTACATATTGGACTAATTTTAATATTCATTATATAATTTATATAATTTTGATATTCATTATATAAATTTTATTTTGGTGTTGTGTATGAAATTAAGAAAATTATTAAATTGGTAAAAACTAAAAATATAGTGGAATGTTAAAAAAATAATTAATATTTAAAATAAATATTTAAAACTATTATAATAATATTTCAATATTTATGTAAAAAAATTTATAGACATTAATATTATGAGAGTGTCAATGTGTATTTATTTTTTTAATAATATAAAGGTCATAATCAAATAAAACAAGCACCTAGTTGACATATTTTTAAAAAATAAATGGCAATGGAAGAACACTACTCATACGATAGGGAAAATAAAATTTTTAGAAATAATATAAATACATTTCCCAATGTCTTAACCCTGTTTCACAATTACCATGGTGAAATTTATTAACCAATATTACCATTCATACTGTCCAAATATAAAATGAAAATATTTTCCTAATTGGATCATAAATATTCCTAATATGGAATCTATTTTTCCTAATTCAATTCACAGAAGTGTTTGAAATCAATTATAATATAAATGTGTAAAATGCAGTGGAAAAAAGTGTTTAGAAAAATGTTTTTAAGCAAAAATATAAACATATATAAAAATCATGAACATATTTCCATACATTCGATGTAATAATACTATTATAAATAAAATGAATCCTATGTAACATTAAAAAAATCTATAATATAATGGGGCATTGAAATTAATTTATAAAATGAAAGAGAGTTAAAATTATTTGAAGAATCAATTTTTTAACAATTCACTGAAAAAAAAATTTATTTTAGTAAAATACAAAAAACTAATCCTAATATAATTTTGATAGTACTATTTAAAAAATTATTTAATTTTATAAAAAGAATTACATCTATTAAGAATTAATTATAATATTTTTCATAAAATTTATTAAAAACAAATTTTCAATAAAATAACTTTTTAAACATTAAAGGAATTTACTAAAAACTTAGTCATTTTTTCTTATGATTTAATGTAAAAATTTTATTGACTTTGAACATTATACATATATTTCATAATATAGTTAATCCTATTCATACCCACCAATTCAATGGCTAGGTTATAACTATCACATTTAAATTATAATATTTGTATAGTATATGTCAAGTATCATAATGTGCAGTGTTTCAAGTTAAGAAATCTATTGAGTATATAATTTTTTAAATGTAAATATTTAGGGTGTTACATCTCCCCCAAAATAATTTTCCCTCAAATTTTTTATCTCTGCCATGAAAGGTTCAATATTTAAAAACAACATTATTTGAACCCCACTTCGTACAATGAGATAAAAAAACTTCTAAAAAATTAATTTAAAAAACATAATGGTAGGCGAAAATAAAACATAATCAGGTCACCAGATGTTGAATATCTTTTTGGGATTTTCAAATTTAGACATTTAGGGTAAAATATCATACAATGACTCTTAGAGAGTGATATTGAACATCATTATGAGAAATTTAATGACCAAAAAATAATTAATCTATTTTTGGTGATAACTCCGTTGATTTTTCATTAATGAAAGTAAAAGTATACCATTTTTTTCAAGATCTTTTTCCTAATGTTGAGAGATTATTTTACTCTCAAAATTGATAAAATGTGAAAACTTACATGGTTTCATTCAATTTTATAATCATAATTTCATTCTTTGGCTATAATTTTATTTTTTATTTTTGACATCATACATTTCTCCATTAAATTAATATTAATGTTTAAATTTTTATGTTTTTAGTACTAAAATTATCTTAATATAGATCATAAGTGTAGTGTCCTGTATGTTTTTGATTGGGTCAATGTTTCCAAAATTTTTTATTTATTATATTTGGTGGATGTAAAAACATTATATTTAATATTTGAAACAAAATTCCAAGAGTTTGAATACATAATGTAATTATTTTTAATCATGTTTTAAGGATTGTTGAGTGAATCAAAAGACAAAATATGTTTCATAAGAGTAGGGAACTAATAACTTAGTTTCAGGAAAAGGATGAAAGGGGAGAACAGTTAGAGCATGATCTGTCAAACTGTGCAGCCAAAATACGGGGCCTATTTTAAATGCTCCATGGTTTATTTTCACTTTAAATAATTCAGTATTGCAAGGGTGGTGGTGTTGCAATTTAGAGTCACCCACACTAATGGAGCATGGTTTTTCATAATGTTCCAAAAGACTATACAAGGTGTTTGTCCTCTTGGATAGTGAGCATCACACGATTGGTTCACTGTTTTTGAAACCATGCTATAACCATGAATATTTTTGGATATAGTGGGAAATGACTTATTTACCACTCTTTATTTAAGATTTATTCTCTTATTATGAAGCTCCCCTATCAGTATGGACCTCTCCTACTACATTTTACAAGTCTTTGGAATCCATCCTCCTTGTTAACTATGACATGAGCTTGGTTTTTCTCATTAGAAGCTTAGAGGTAAGGACTTAAATCCCCTTTATTTATTTATTTCTAAATCATTCCATATGTAATTGTAAAACAAATGTGGGGAATTTTTACAGATTTTTAGATTGTTTGTCATAAAATATTTTCCCTCTCATTTTGACTTGAGTTAGAGGTCAATATTTTTTAAGAAAGAGCATACTAGTATAATGTAATTGGATCCCATATTTCACCTTCATATTATTGGTGTTTTAGGCTGTGTGGCTTTATATTTATTTTTGGATGATAGGGAGAGACCCTGAATGAATTAGTCATTCCCTATAAATTGATTCATTGATGTTACGGGATGTTGTTAGTTATTCAATAATCTAAATAAAAAATTCTAAAACAGATAATGGGATTTTGACCATTTGTCTAGGGTAGGCCAGTTATTTATTCAAAATTAATTAAATGTTATAATACTTCATTAGATCCTTGGGATCATTATGGTCAAGGACCATGGAATTTAGGTGATATTGATCACAAATAATGTGGTGACATGGTTTATTTGGTTGGGTTAGGACCAAGATTCATAGACTAATGATGATCGCCATTTTGAGGAGGCATACTCATCAGGATTGAGTTGGTGAGGTCATAAGGAAGAGGGTATTTCTCCCAAGACATGAGATGGTGTTGAAGATCCAGAATAAGACACATAGATGCAAGGGGTACAAGTTTCATATTGTTTGGAATATGAAATTTTTGTGATTTTTATCACGATTTTTGGTGAAACATATTTGAAATCAAGTTAACATATGTAGGACTCATTTGCAGTGGTGTTGAACACTCGTTGTGGGTGGAGGCATCTGTAGATATTGCATCATAGGGGATGTTTTTGACAATTGGTTGTGGAGAAGGTTCTCAACATAGAAAACATGGTTTATGGTGAAAGGCTATTGGGTGAAAGTGTTATGACCATAGGATGGGGGATAAGTATCACGGTTATATTTTAGGATAATGGTCCAGGATTATTGGAGGACATACATTATCATTCCTTGAGTAGTTGCATGGTTAAGATGACAGTGAGTACTTTAATGGAGTTATGAGGCACATGGGATGTTTTGAAAGGAATGAAAATAGGATGCTAGTACTTTCTCAATATGTAATATTGGTGGTATCAGATGAAATGAGGCATCTGGTGGAATATTTATGGGCAGAACATGAAGATTAACTTGGTATGATATTCTTTAGGGGAATCTTTGGAATTATTATTTGGGTCATATACTCTATAAATATATATTTTACTAAATGTTTTTTAGGAAAAATTTATATTTTGGGGTCTCTATTTAGAGATATAGTGGTGCTGATAAAAGAAGGAAAACTTTTCTATGTGGATTATGAGATCAAGGGAAGTAGGTTATGTATTAAACATGTCTGTGTTTTCTTTTTAATTATATTTTTTTTAAAGTGTATAAATATGGTTTTAAGACAGTAACACGTTAGTGGTGGACTACAATGTTCATAATCACACCCATCAAAATCCCCTAGAGACATTTATAGACTTTACAGTATTGGGATTATGTAAGGGTGTCGTCCAGGGAGATGGACCTTAGTAATCCGGGATGTACTAAATTTTCATGGGATCGATTGCACTAGACCCAGTGGTTCTTCTGCATCTAGTAATATATTATTTTAATATTATATATATATATATATATATATATATATTATATGGTCAGCCATGGGAAGAATTACTCATCTATTTTTTATATCTGATTATGAAATTTCTATTTTTTCATAAATTGGAATGATTCCTTTGGGAATCATATTACTAATTATTATTTTTATGTTTCCATTTATTTTATTCAGTTTCTTATGTTATTGTTTTTTCTCTAAGGTGTTATATTTATGGACCAATATTATCATTATTAAAATTGTGTATATTCTCCTCGCTATCACTTAATACGAACCTTACTATATTCCAGATGCCTTTAGATTACTAAGAGGTGAAACTAAGGCACAATGGAACACTATCTTGGAACACTATTTATGTGGCACCCAGGTTAGGGGACTACAAATTTAATCCATGGAGTTTCCCTCATGTATAACCTTTTGGTTGAATTCTACTCATCCACCTTATATTTAAGACTCTATACATGTATTACATATGATGCGTGACTCTATTATGGGTGGGAAGGGGGACATGATGTCAGATGATATGAGATACCTAACTCTAATAAGGGAAGGTAAAGGGACAACCTGCCAAATTTCAAGTGATGTGGGTTCGGTATGGGAGTTTAAGGGTGATGAGATATACTTCATGTTCTATATTACCCTATCTGTGATATATATATATATATATATTCTATTATGGCTGTCCAACCACGGTATATGGTCTTTAGTGTTATTCCAAATAGAGGGTTTCTGGTGGAGAATTAGGAATGAGAAGATGTGGTGCTACTACATCATGAATGGGATGAGGCCCCTTTGATTTGGGAATATGCCCATATGGGGTGGGATGATCATGATTCATAGGTACATGCTCTGGTACATGAAATAAAGCTACAAAATATGGTTGAATTTGGTTTGTGGATAGATGATAATCTTTTGGAAATCTAGGTTTATGTAACATAGGGTATCGATAGGGGATCTTAAGAAGCTGTGATGTACAGGGAATTTTTGAATTACAAGTTTCACGTAAAGACCCAGAAATTTGAAGGATTTTTTTAAAATTTCTTTGGATTTTTATGGGTACGCAGTTGCTGACGACACCTGATTTCGAGGCCCGGTGTGCTCGGAATAATTTTATAAAGTTTAGCTCAGGTATGTTCAGTAAACGAACGAGCGGGTTTTTCTAAATTTTGAACCGGTGCTCGGAATTGAAATTTGAGGGCACTGATAAACTCGCAATTCCGGTAATTGCTTAAGGGGACCTATTCCGTAGTTTCATTTTGATGGAAAAAGAGGTTAAATTTTTGGTTTGTTTTTAAGGAATAAATAAAAATATGTGTTTAATATTTTTATTTGAGGAGGGTAATCTTTATCCTACAAAGTGGGAGGGTTTAGTGAGGAGGGGCCCACATGAGACCCTAACTCCTCACTACCCTCTCAACCCCCTATACCCCCCTTTTAATCACCCCTTTAATTATGTTGTAAACTCTTCTTTAATTAAGAAACATCTCTACCTTCCACTCCTCCATTTAAGTTGCTTACTCATTTAATTAATGAAGAGATGGTTGGAATTATTTAAAATGGGGGAAAGCTTGGGTAATAGGGGTTTGGAAAATAATATTGAGGGGGAAACCTATGGAAGAATAAAAGATTTCATTCCCCTCCGTGAAGAACGATTCTACATCCGTCGGATCTCTAAGAAACGACGCTCGAGCCTGATCGCAGGCCTTTGAGTCAACTTCACCTCTTACCCTGCGACGACGTCAACGAACCGATGCCTGCTCCCTTTCGCGATATCGTCAATGAACTATGAATGACACAAGGTAGGGGTTATTTTTTCATTCAAGTTTTATCGTCGGCTGTCATTGTTAATGATTGGACGAATGTTATTGTTATAACGGGAGGAGATCAGACCGCACAAACACAGCTGATACTCCTCCCCATTTCGTGTTGATCTTCGTTGAAGATTGAGACGAAGGCGGTGCGGTGCCATTGCACCGCATGGGGACGAAGGGGACCATGGACGGAGTGGACCACGGCGGTGGTGGTGGTGTGTGGTTCCGTCGCGCCATGCCGGAAAGGACAAGGAAGGCCGTGGAGTAGAAGTCGGACCGCGGTGGAGGGGCACGGCGCCGTCACGCCGCGCCGGTCTAACAAGAGTCGCGGCCTAAGGCCGTGGCGATCTTCAAAGGGGCGGCCGGCTCAGCCAGCCGCCAGTGCCACCTGGAGGCGGGACCCGAGGGGGTCCCGCATTTACACCAAGGCCGGCCATTACGGCCGACCATTTCAGAAAACCGGGGGGGTGTAACACCCCCCCCGACCAGAATGTAGGGCAGACCCCACAGGGTCTGCCATTTCTGCATAAAGGGGGCGGCACCCCTTGTGTTCCGCTCGGCCAGCGCCGAGCCACAGCCGACTTCCGAGCCGGGCCGCAGGCCGCACGAGCCAGGCCGAGCCAGGATAGACCCGGACCCAGGTCATGTCGACCCGGTTCGGACCGACCCAGGGGGTATTGGGCCGGGTAAGACCGGGCCCAAAACCCATATTTTTTGACCAGGTTCGTTCAAATGCCCATATCTTGGGATAAGGACCTCCGATCGACGCACCGTTAGTTGTGTAGGGATCCTTGGATCGAGAAGGTCATTTCGGTATATTATACTCAAGATTTCAGAAAAGATTGGGTATGACCTGGTTGGTTCGAACACGAAAACTACTAGGTCCTCGGAGCGGAAACATTTATAACTTGAGCTCCAGACGTCTGATTGACGTGTCATCGACTTTATTGGATTCCTCTTGATGAGACGGTTATTTTGGCATACTCCACTTGAGGTTCGCATGTAGTTGGAGTATGGTCGGGTTGGTTTAGCTTATAAATCAATCGGGCCCCTAGAGCGGAAAAGCCAATAACTCTCAGACCGGACGCCTTTTTGACGAACCATCCGCATAGTTGGTAATCTCGTTGAGAAACGCATCCTTTGAGTATACCCATGGGAGTTTGGGAAACAGTTGAGATACGGCTGAGTTGGTTCGTACATGAAACAAACCAGCCCCCCAAGACTAAAAGGCTAATAACTCACAGACCGGGCATCCGATTAACATGACGTCTGTTGCGTTGAGAACCCTATGACGAGGTGGTTATTTGAGATACTTCTTCGTGGGACTTCGTGACACTTGGTGTGTCAACCAGTAGCTCGTGGAGTGGATCCTCCCAGAGACGAGCATACGGAGTATGATGACCTTGTAGCTGGCTGAGACCTAATGACTGCTTGTCTGATTGGATTCAGAATGACTTTTATAGCCTAGTGGGGAGCACTACTTTTTGAGGTGGCAGACCCATAGAGGAGGACCACTACTTTGTGAGGTGGCAGACTCGCAGTACTCGACAGGATTAGTACCTCTGTAGGCTATGAGGGGGAGCACAACTGTGTGAGGTGGCAGACCCATGGAGGGGAGAACTACTTAGTGAGGTGGAAGACCCGCGGTACTCGACAGAGGAGGAGTACCTCAGGAGTCTAATGTTAGTGAGTAGCACCTCGGATTCGCGACAAATCTATTGCTCTCGAAAGAGGAGGAGTTCTCTAGGAGCCGTGTTTTTGTCATTGTGAATGAAAAACCCTTGTTTGAGCTGAGTCAATGACCATTGTGTTTACGTCATAATTGAGATGGGTCACTTGATAACTTAGGTATATGTATGGGCATATGACTAAGTATTGGTTATCCGTTGATTTCATAACCTACGTGTTTCCTGATGATTGAGATGAGTTACTCGATAACTTAGGTATAAGTATGGGCTTATACCTAAGTAAGGTTTATCTGTTGAGATCTTTTTTTGTGGTTATACTTGTTGGATTTAGTGAGACCTTGAGAGTCATGGGGTCCCTACTGAGTATCGTTATACTCACCCCTACACGGGCTATTCCCGCACCTCGTTGTGTTGGATGTAGACGACGGACAACGCTGACAGAGACCGAGTGTACGGGGACTGGACGGTACCCAGAGGTGGACCTCACGATGAGTCGGTACCTGGAGGTGGACTTCACGACGAGATGGTACTCGGAGGAGGATGGTGGGAGAGAGCATTGAGGAGGCTATCTGTACCTACCCTTCAGGTAGGATCCGAGGTGGACGACCCAGGAGTTGCTTCTATCTTCTAGATGTTTCTCTTTTCTATTGTACTTTTGTTGAGTTGTAGCTGTACCTTTCAGTTGGTTTTGTATTCTGGCCCATTTACTTTTCAGCACTATCTTTTGTACTTAGTGTATTACTTCTTCTTGTACTCTAGTTGGATGTGATTATGTTTTATAAAGGCAATTCCTCCCCAGTTATTGGGATTTACGCCTTTGGTGCTAGTCGCCAGCCTCTGGCCTATGGATGGCAAGCTTGGGGTAGTCACGGCATGGTCCCCGAGGACGGGTCGTGAAAAATTGGTATCAGAGAAGTCAGTTCTACCGCAGAACTTAGGACTATGATATTTTCTTTCTGTGAAGAAATAGTGTTAAGGGTACTAAGTGTGTTTTTCAGTTCGAGGAGTCCCGTGTTGGTGCGGGCGACCGACGTATCAGTACACCAGGACCATGACTTCTGATTTCCGACTCAGTGCATGAAAAAACTAATTGCGTGTATGTTTTCAAAAAGTTCCTTCAAGTCAGCTCAAACCAGGTCAGCTCACCAGGTATAGTATTTTGATGGTGTCACATCTGTTCTTTCAGGATGCCTCCCCACGGATGACCAGCTAGAGCCCGAGAGTTGTACGTACTGACAGGCCACCAAGTGATGAGGCCTCAGTACAGGGCTCTCATCCAGTTGAGGAACCAGTGGAGGCACCAGCGGTACTACCACCCGTTGGGCCATCAATTCCACCAACCCCAACAGCAGGCGATGCATGCCACTTGAGCATGCTGCATGATTTCCAGCGCTAGAGGCCACCCAGGTTCCGGGGAGAGATGGACCCACAGGCGGTTGAGGATTGGATAGAGGCTATGGTGAGAATCTTCAGGCTAGAAGGTACACCAGAAGACTTCATGGTGATTCTTGCTACTAGTCTCCTTCAGGTAGAAGCAGGCATATGGTGGAGCCTGATGCTCCAGATGCATGACGAGACGTCACTTCTATGGGCAGACTTCAAGAGCCTGTTGCAGGAAGAGTTTGTACCAGCCAACCTTCAATAGGTGTAGATACAGGAGATACTTCATCTGCAGCAGGGCTGTATGAGTGTAGCTCAGTACTCAGCGAGGTTTACTGACCTCTCACGCTACTCTACAGACTTGGTACGAGACCCATTCTTCAGGGCCTGGACCTTCGAGCAGGGACTGAGGCATGAGATTATATCTTCGACGATCCCTAGCAGCATCCTAACTCAATAAGGGGTGTTCGAGAGAGCCTTCTTAGTGGAGAGTTTCCTTACAGAGTAGAATCCAGCAGCGGGACCCACCACTAGTTGACTTGCAGCAGAGTCTTCTGCAGCTGACAGTAGACAGATGACGTAGAGGCCCAGGAGGGCTAGACCTACAGTTGGTCGACCGCATGACACAAGATTTGTAGTGCGAGGGACCAAGGGTAGAGATAGATCCAGACCTGCCATGCTGTGTTATACATGCGACAGACAGGGACACATGGTTCCTGAATGACCGACCCGCTACTCGGATGATCATCAGATTTAGGAAGGACCTTCCAGACAGAGGCAGAGGTTCGATCGTAACAGACCGCAAGGAGATGGCCCTGCAGATGGAGGTGGCCGACGATTCGAGGTGTTGCCACCACCACCACCTGAAGGACCACCTTGACCACAGGTAATAGTTGTATATGGGAGAGCTCAGCTTCAGGAAGCTGAAGAATATGACTACGAAGCTCCGAAAGCTGGTGGACATGAGCAGGACTAGGCATGGAGGCCCTTGTTCTTGGTGATTTTAGTTTCCATGTTATCGCTGTTGAGTTTGCTTTGTGTCTTTTTACTACAAGATGCAGTAATAAAATACACTTATCTTTGTGACGGTTACTTTCTTATCCACTTTGTATGGTTGATACTAAGAGGTTCCGGTTTAAAACTATTGACTTGTTCCTCACTTTTGAGATACCTACTGGAGGAGACCCAGTGACCACACACTACTGCCGAAAGTGTGACTCTACCCTTGCAGGCGAGAGTAATGGTTGGATATCTTGGTAGTAGCGTTGAGGCCTTACGTCATCATCCATGGCATGAAATAGTACTATTCATGTGAGGATTGAATGTATTAGGAGAAGAACATGGTTCATCCAGGGGATGAGACCAGATTTCTCCTTTCCGCGGAGGACAAATCTCAGTAGCTCTTGAAGAATGTAAACAATGAAGGGTGGAGATGAGTTCATATAATTGGCTAGTCTCACCCATTGTTCGTTGAGTGAGCGGTTTACGGTTCTCTCCATCTCAATAATCTTAGGTTTATCTTCTCTCAGAAGGACATGAACTTGGGACAACGGTGATGGCTTGAATTCCTCCAGGACTATGAATTAGATATATTTTATACTTTTGGAGAGGGGGGGGGGGGGCATTGTAGCAGATGCTCTTAGTAGGAGATCGGGCATTCAACTGTTAGGAGTGGCGATACAGCATCCGAACGCGTTTTAGATATCCTTTGTGGATAGTGATAGAGTCAGATCGTGTAGAACCGAGATGGTTCAGGTTATGAAGAAAAAGGTACATATCATCCAAGAGCAGATGAAGACTACACGGAGCTGACAGAAGTCCTATGCTGATAGGAGACAAGACCACTGGAGTTCGAGGGTGACGACCACGTCTTCTGACGGGTCTCACCTCGACGGGGTATACGGAGATGTGGCCAAGGCGTAAAGTAATCTATGAGGTTCAATGGACCTTCCAGGTCCCCAACAGAGTAGGCAAGGTGGCTTACCGCATAGCCTTTCCACCTCAGATGCACCGGGTGCACGACGTCATCCACGTATCTCAGCTGAGGAGATGTGTGCACGACCTATCCATCACCATCGACCATGGAGAGCTGGACATCGATGATGAGGAGAATTTCACGGGGTTACAATAGAGGTTGAGGATCGACATGAGTGGGTCCTATGGGGATAGTAGATTCTTTTTTAGCACTTTCGTTGGCAGCACGAGAACCTCCAGAAGAGCACATTGGAGTAGGAGGCTCAGATGTATGCTCGGTACCTCCTTTTGTTTCCCTATTTTGTTTTGTAGCTTTATGAGGAAATAAAGACCTGAGGTGGGAGTAATGTAAAGACCCAAAAATTTCAAGGAATTTTTTTTAATTTCTTTGGAATTTTACGGGTACGCAGTTGCTGACGACACCTGATTCCGAGGCTCGGTGTGCCCGAAATAATTTTCTGAAGTTTAGCTCAGGTACGTTCAGTAAAGGAACAAGCAGGTTTTTCTAACTTTTGAACCGGTGCTCGGAATTGAAATCTGAGGGCACCGATAAACTCGCAACGCCGGTAATTGCTTAAGGGGACCTATGCCGTAGTTGCGTTTTGACGGAAGAAGAGGTTAAATTTTTGGTTTGTTTTTAAGGAATAAATAAAAATATATGTTTAATATTTTTATTTGAGAAGGGTAATCTTTATCCTACAAAGTGGGAGGGTTTAGTGAGGAGGGGCCCACATGAGACCCTAACTCCTCACTCCCCTCTCAACTCCCTAAACCCCCCTTTTAATCACCCCTTTAATTATTTTGTAAACTCTTCTTTAATTAAGAAACCTCTCTACCTTCCAATCTTCCATTTATGTTTCTTACTCATTTCATTAATGAAGAGATGGTTGGAATTCTTTAAAATGGGGGAAAGCTTGGGTAATAGGGGTTTGGAAAATAATCTTGAGGGGGAAACCTTTGGAGGAATAAAAGAGCTCTTTCCCTCTGTGAAGAACGGTTCTCCATCTGTCGGATCTCCAATGAATGTCGCTCGAGCTGGATCGAAGGCCTTTGAGTCACCTTCACCTCTTACCTTACAACGATGTCAACGAACCGACGACCGCTCCCTTTCGTGATATAGTCAACAAATGATGAATGAAACAAGGTAGGGGTGATTTCTTCTTTCAAGTTTTATCATCATCTTTCATTGTTAATGATTGGCCAGATGTTATCGTCATAACGGGAGGAGATCAGACTGCACAAACACGGCCGATACTCCTTCCCATTTCTTGTTGATCTTCGTTTAAGATTGAGACGAAGGCGGCGCGGTTCCATTGCACCATGCGAGGATGAAGGTGACCACGGTCGGAGCAGACCGTGGCGGCGGTGGTTGTGTGCAGCGCCGTCGCGCCAATCCCGAAAGGCTGAGGAAGGCCGCAGAGTAGAAGTAGGACCGCGGCAGAGGGGCTCGGCACCGTCGCGCCACGCCAGAGCTTCAAGGGGTCACGGCCGGGGTGGGCCGCGGCAGTGGGGAGCGGCGCCATCATGCCCCACCGGTCGAACAAGAGTCGCAACCTAAGGTCGTGGTGGTCTTCAAAGGGGCAGCCGGCTCTGCCTGCCGCTAGCGCAACTTGGAGGCGGGACCTGAGGGGGTCCCACGTTTACACTAGGGCCGGCCATTACAAATGGCCGTTTCGGAAAACTACGAGGGTGTAACCGCCCCCCCCCCCCCCCCGAAAAGATTTTACGGCGGACTCCACAGGGTCCGCCATTTCCGCATAAAGGGGGTGGCGCCCCTTGTGTTCCGCTCGGCCATCGCTGAGCCACGACCGGCTTCCGAGCCAGGCCGCAGGCCACACGATCCGGGCCAAGCCGCGCCCAGCCGGGCCACGCCAGCCTGGCTGGGCCGCGCCCAATTGGGCTGGACCCGGACTCGGGTTGGGTCGACCTGGTTCGGGCCGACCCAGGGGGTATTGGGCCGGGTTGGATCGGGCCCAGACCCCCTATTTTCAGACCATGTTCATTCAAACACTCATATCTTCAGCTACAGACCTCCGATCGACACAACGTCAGTTGCGTAGGGATCCTTGGATAGAGATGGTCGTTTTGGTATATTACACTCAAGCTTTAGGCAAAGATTTGGTATGGTTGGGTTGGTTCGAACCCGAAACCAACCGGGTCCTCGGAGTGGAAATTCTTATAACTTGAGCTCCGGACGTCCGATTGACGTGTCATCGACTTTATTGGATTCCTCTTGATGAGATGGTTCTTTTGAAATACTCTACTTGAGGTTCGGATGCAGTTGGAGTATGGTCAGGTTGGTTTAGCTTATATACCAACCGGGCCCCTAGAGCGGAAAAGCCAATAACTCTCAGACCAGACGTCTGTTTGATGAACCGTCAACGGCGTTGGTAATCTCGTTGAGAAACAGTTCCTTTGTGTATACCCATGGGAGTTCGAGATACAGTTGAGATATGGCCGGATTGGTTCGTACACGAAACCAACCGGGCCCCCGGGGCTAAAAGACTAATAACTCACAGACCGGGCGTCCGATTGACGCGCCGTCTGTTGTGTTAATACCCCTACGATGAGGCGGTTCTTTGAGATACTTATCCATGGGATTTCGTGACACTTGGTGTGTCAAACAGTAGCTCGTGGAGTGGATCCTCTCGGAGACGATCATATGGAGTACGGTGACCCTGTAGCTGGCTGAGACCTAATGACTGCTTGTCCGATTCGATTCAGAGTGACTTGTATAGCCCAATGGGGAGCACTACTTTGTGAGGTGGCAGACCCATAGCGGAGGAGCACTACTTTGTGAGGTGGAAGACCCATGGTGGGGATCACTACTTTGTGAGGTGGCAGGCCCACGGTACTCGATAGAGGAGGAGTACCTCAGCAGTCTAAGGTTAGTGAGTAGCACCCACTACTGGAAAACTAACCTTTACCAACGGTTTGGAACCGTTGGTATAGGCCTCCAAAACGTTGGTATATCCTATACCAACGGTTTGGAGAACCATAGCCAAGTAAGCCGTTGGGATAGGTCTATACCAACGATTTTCCAAAAACCGTTTGTATAGGTAATATGAAATCTATACCAATGGTAATGGAACCGTTGGTATATAAATTCCAAAAATAAAACATCCGCCGGGATTTGATCCAATGACCCCTCGTTTATCATTGAACGACTCAACCACTAACCTAACATGACTTTTGTGATCATAATTACATAAATATATATATGTATTCTCATAAACATTTTAAATTTTGATTTATATAATGTTCTCGGTACGATGGTCTGATAAAAAATGAAAGTACATATACCAACGGTTGTTAAAACCGGTGGTATAGACCTATACCAACGGTTTTAACAACCGTTGGTATAGGTATTTGGTTGTGATTTTCATTCTGTGGAGGATGTTGAATTTTGTCCCACTTTTCCCAACGGTTTGGCCAAACCGTTGGGAAAGGTGGCATATTTGGGGACCTTTCCCAACGGTTTGGCCAAACCGTTGGGGACCTTTCCCAACGGTTTGGCCAAACCGTTGGGAAAAGTGGCCAATTTGGGGGGCCTTTCCAAACGGTTTGGCCAAACCATTGGTATAGAAGTGTTGGGAAAGATCTAATTTCCAGTAGTGACCTCAGAGTCACACCAGATCTACTGTGCTCGACAGAGGAGGAGTTCTCCGGCAGCCGTGTTTTCGTCATCGTGAATGAAAACCCCTAGTTTTAGCTGAGTCAATGACCATTGTGTTTACCTCATGATTGATATGGGTCACTTGATAACTTAGGTACATGTATGGGAATATACCTAAGTAGTGGTTATTCGTTGATTTCATAACCTTTGTGTTTCCTCATGATTGAGATGGGTTACTTTATAACTTAGGTATAAGTATGGGCTTATACCTAAGTAAGGGTTATCTGTTGAGATCCTTCTTTTTGGTTATCCTTGTTGTATTTAGTGATACCTTGAGGGTCTCGGGGTCCCTACTGAGTATCGTTATACTCACCCCTGCACGGGCTATGCCCGCACCTCATTGTGTTGGATGCAGAAGTTGGACAATGCTGACAGAGACCAAGTGTACAAGGACTGGACGGTACCCGGAGGTGGACCTCATGACGAGTCGGTACCCGGAGGTGGACTTCACGACAAGACGGTACTCAGTGGAGGTTGGCGGGAGAGAGCATTGAGGAGGATATCTGTACCTACCCTTCAGGTAGGATTCAAGGTGGAAAACCCAGGAGCTGCTTCTATCTTCCAACTGTTTGTCTTTTCTGTTGTACTTTCGTTCAGTTTTAGTTGTACCATTCAGTTGGGTTTGTATTCTGGACCATTTACTTTTCATCACTATCTTTTGTACTTAGTGTATTACTTCCACTTGTACTCTGGTTGGATGTGATTATGTTTTATAAAGGAAATTCCTTCCCAGTTATCGGGATTTACGCCTTTGGTGCTAGTCGCCAGCCCCTGGCTTATGGAAGGTGGGCTTGGGGTAGTCACGACACGGGCCCCGAGGACAGGTCGTGACATTTTATCCTCAAAACCCATATTTATTTTAGAGTGAGGGTTGACAATAGGTGGAAGAAAACTGGATCGAGTCTGTCAATACTACATTTTCCCATATTCAGACACCCATAGTTGGAAGGCTAAAGATTAAAACATATATGAACAGGGTAACAGAAATGTATTAATTGTATGTACAGAATTCGATAGGTTGAAATAAGGGATCACCATTAATAGATTTTGAGTCCAATTTATTCAATCACTTCTTCCCAAAAGCTTCAAGGTCATACTGAGACTGTGAGTTCATAAAACTCCCACAAGAAGACACATCCATCATGGATTACAAAGAATGGTTAAGAAAAATATTAAAATTTTCACTTAATATGGTGGGAAATGACATCACCATGATGAGGTGATTTGGGTATGGTTATTAGAATGCCATTAGGGTGATGGAAAATGTCTTTAGGTTTTCCTCATTCTAAGAGGCCATCTACTAGGTGTTTATAATCAATGGAAACATGATATACATGTGTTATTTTATTAAGTTGATGGAATTATATGAGCATATTTATTATTCTTTAGTTAACTATAAGTGAGACCAGAAAAAGTATCAATAGGGAAGTCTTCCAAGAGACTTTGGTAGGCCACTGAGGAGTGGTTCTTAGACATTGTGCTTCTAGCGCGGGTAGTCTTGTCATGTTATGACTAAAGGATAGTGGGTTCTAAAGGAGTTTCAAACATGAGGTTAGATTGGGAATTTGGGGGAGATTTTTCAAGAATCCTTCCTATAAATATATTATTTAGGTTTCAGTTTAGACTCGGTTATATAAGTTAGGATCGCTTACTGTATTAGGAGAATATAGAAATATTCTTCTGCAGACATAAGTCAAGACCAAGGAAGAGAGCTCCAATTATAGGGTTAGTGGTTGGTAGCTAGTACAAATCTTTAGGGAGGTTAGTACTCAGGTAGTCAGGATTCATATAAATATAATATTATTGTCCTAAAAGTATTAGAGTAGGATGGGGGGAGAGAAAACAGTTAGAGATATTTCATGATTTTCAGTATGGGCCTTTTGTTTTGGCATTGAAATTTTTTGTTCAAAAAGAATATATATGTTGTATGTAGACTAACCAAGCACTGGTATGTATTTGGGAATTAGTATAATGTGTGGAGTTATTTAGTTTTTTTAGGAATTAGGTAAATAATTTCATCCACATATATATGTGTGTGTGTGTATGATTTGGGAAACCTTTTGAGCATATGTGAGATGCATGACTTGTGGGAATCTGATGGTATGTTTTATATGATGGGTGTAATTTATAAAACAAGTATGGATTGGGAACCTGATGAGGTGTAGGATTAATGATATTTGGTGGTAATAGGTATATTTCTAGTGGTGGTCAGTGAAACCATTGGAATGATTAATTTATTTGGGTTATGATGTGACCAGGTGGGTAATTCTGAAGGTGTAGAGTAACATAAAGGGAATTGATTATCACTAATTTATATAATATATTGGGAAGAAGGTTATTATATGGGTAAGTTTGGTACCATCTTATCATGATAACTCATAGCTCGAGGAAGTGATATTACAAAGTGGGGAGACTATAACATCTCAGGTTTTTATAGGTTAACAATTCACAACCTTTTACAAATTTTATGGCTGGTGGATAGACCAAATTCAGTTTTCGTTTTTGTAACCTAATTATGTGATTTTAAATAATCCAATGAATTTTTTAAAATTTAGTATAATGGAAGAAATGTTCTTCAATATTTTTACTGGTTTTAGCAAGGGCCAGGCCCCCAAAACCATGTTTCGATAAAAGGCAGGGAAGGTCACACGATTGACACACGATCTTTATAATAATGAGGAATAAATCATGAAGTCTATATTTAGAGGAGAATAGGTTTTTAATAGTTCATACCCTTTTAATAAATCATGTCTAGTGGTAGAGGTGTTCATAGTCACCTGCATAGTTGATGCATGGTTTTTTAAATCGTGCAACCAGACCATGTGAGTAGTTTGTCCTCTTAGATAGTGTGCACCACACTATTGGTGCTTAGTTTTCCATAAAAAATCCATAATCCATGTGAATTTTATTCCCTATTTCTTTCTTTATATTTTAATTTTTTATATACAAAATCCATAATCCATGAGTTATCTTTTTCTGAATTTTCAAGAAATTGTTCTAAAACTCAATTCTATATTGTTTCAGCTCATGTTATAAAGAGATATTAGATGAGAGATCACTTTTGTGTATAAAATAGGTTGTTAATATATTTATCCTTAATATTATAGGTACTTTCAGGTATATGATTTGATATAGATTTTGGGTTGACTAGATGAGACCGTAAATATATTGTATATTCACATTAAATTGAATCTTTGATGTTAAGGGATATCATTGGGAATGTAATAGTCTAATTAAACTATTATAATAATTGTATGGGGATTTTGACCAATTTTTAAAGGTAGTAAAACCATTTATATTGTATTAATTAAATTTTATAGGATTTCATTGGTTCCTTGGGAATGTGTAGGGACTGTCCCATGACATTGATGTTATTTTGATCGCCCGGACCGAGGTGACATGGTTCGTCAGGTTAAGATCATCCTAACATATATGGGGTTATATGAATCATTGGGTTGACATAAAAAAAGGTTATAGATTTTGTGGAAAAGATATCATCAGGATGAGGTGATGGCTCTTAGGATGTGGTATAGTGTTGACCAACAAGATTTAATGACGTGGATGCATGAAGAACAAGGTTCCAATTGGTGCGGATTAGTAACTATTTGAAATTTTCATTAACAATTGTTGTAAAAAGTTCCATTAGAGTCATGCTTGAAGATATATGACTCAATAAATGTGTTTTTAACTACCCGTTATTGGTGGATGCCTCTTTATATATGGAGACATGGGGAATGGTGTTAACTATTAGATTTTGAAGAGGAAATCTTTGGAGAAAGGCACATTTGATGGTGATGAACCATCGAGTGATGGTGTAGAAATAATCGGTTGAGCTATAATGTTCGCCGTTATATTCTAGGTTGATGGGTTATGATTATTAGTGAAAGTACATTTCCATGTATCAGAACGTCAGGTTATCAAAATGACATAGACTATTTGAATGGAGGTTCAAGTAAATAGGGTTATTTTAATGGGAATTACAATAGGATTCCCATACAGTTATGATATTTAATAAAGGTAGTATTAAATGGAATGAGGTGCCTGGGGACATGTTTATGGGTGGATCCTAAGGGTTCACTTATTATGATATTTTTTAGGGGATGCATGGAAATAATTATATATTTTATCACCACTAAAAATATATATTTCTATACTTGTATTATATGAAAAATATATATTTGGGGGCATGTATACATAGGTATTCTGGTGTTGGAATAAACTGGTAAATGATTCCTTGTGGGTGGTGAGAATAAAGAAAGAAGAGTATCTATTAAATAAGAGTCTATTTTTTTAATTATTTTTTTAAAGACTAAATAATTATGGATGTAATATAGAAACACATGAGTGGTTTCCTACTACGGACATACACACACAACTTACACATCCCCCTCGATGCGTTTGTAGAGTTTATGGTTTTCGGACTATTTAGTGGATTATGATCAGGAGAAGGACCTTAGTGACAAGGAATGTAGTTATTTTTCATAGGATAGAAGTAATTGGACATAATGGTTCATCTACATCAAGATAGACCTTTTTTTAGATGATGGAATTTATTTATGAAAAAATATTATTACTATCTACAGAGGGTACAGTATCCATACGATCACCTAAACATGCCCTTATTTCTAGCTGGTAGCCTTTGGACTATGGGCAGTCATACCTAAGTCTGAGTGGTCCACTATCTCAGAGCACCTGTTATATGGATCCAGAGTTAGGATGCTTCAATAAAATACAAAGTAGAATAATATGTCTTTACTTATTTATCTAAATATTTTCCAAATCCAAAATTACCAGCATAGTTCATCAAATATAGATAAATATAATATATTAATCTATAAGATCACAATAATACACCTAAATAAAAACATAATCCTTTCTATAAAAAAGTGACATGAAGAATATTTCAAAATATGTCGGACAAAATCCAAAACCCCAAAATTTATAAATGAGATCACCAAATTTCCGAATTGAATTTAGTAATAATATTATAATGACATAATGAGTACTTTACTGTCACATACAAATTATGTGAATATTTTGATCATATACTATCCTAAAACATGATAATATATTCCCAAAATAATTTGAATCACAATAAATTCCCATTAAAAACATAAATTATTATAGAAATTAACCATATCTACTATATTAAATTATTCAATCATTATAATAAAATCTATTAAAATTTTTCGAAATAAATTTTTCATCAAGTCACTATCTAATGTAAATATAATCAATATTATCCCATTTACATTATCAATGTTAATAATTTATTTATCTTGAAAAATACTAATTATCTGCACATTGGTAACATATTAAGGTTTATATTTCCCTCAATAACATGCTTTCTAAAAAAATATAATTCCCACTAAATCACATTTTTATTTGGTCACTACCAATCAATATATTCTTGAAAAAAAAATAATAGCATAAGAAGAATAATCCATAGAATTTTTAACATTCTTATAAAATTAATACCATTGGTAATAGTACATCTAGAAAATAATTCATGAATTCGAATATATAAAAATATCAATAATTCCAAAAACATATTAAACTATTTACTAGGGATCTTCATCTTATTCTTTAATAACTATTTCCTTTCATATTTCATTTATAGTCTCTTCATTATCAATAAAATACAATTACTAACACTACATTATTGATCCTCTTCTTGATCAATCTTCGTAGGAAACTGACTTTCACCATGACAATGCATTCCATATTTAAAACATTAAACTATTGATAATTCATTGAAGAATCCATTATTCTCATATGTTAAATGAAATGAAAATTTCATTTTTCCATAACAATTACTTTATCTATTACCTTCTATTCCACACCCAAAACATCTTTACATTAAACTAAGATACACCCTTTAGTTTATCTTCGAACACTCCACATATATAAGAATATGAATTGTGTTTCCACTATGGAATTTATAAAACTCCATTATTCCCTTATTAGGTGTAACAATAAATGTATAAATGTTGTGGTGGTTAATCATACAATGGGATAGTTGATGAGGAATAATCACAATGTTTTACATTTATACTAGTGTATCATCTGGTTTCTCATTATTAAAATCATTCCATTATCTATCAAATTTTGTGTTATCATAAATAATCTTGGTTCAATCCATTGCGTAAATCCAAAATCCATAGCGGGAGATTAATTTATTATATTGAGTAATAAATTCATAGGATTTATACATCCTAACACCTAATTTTTATATATGGAACAATATTTTTAATATATATTATCTATAGTAATCATATATTAAAATAATTTTTAATGGTTCAAAAAGAATATGTTATTTTTTCCAAGAATATACTCCAAAAGTGTAAAACTAGGTGCGGGGTAATGGAACACTCAACCCGAACAAGAATAGTAGTCGAGATATACTTGACCAACTATTTTCATGTATATTAACACTAGATGAATATTTGAAAAAACCAAATCTATTAATATTATCCATATTTGGATGTATTACTATCAAAACCAACTAATGTCTTCCTTACCAAAACATTAGGATATTAGACTATACATAGACTTATCCTTAGGGTTTTCAAAAATATTCTCTACTCCTTATATCCAATGATTGAATAAAAATTTACTCTAATTCAATATATATCTACCAAAAATTTTAAAAAATATATATATATATATACACATTAATACATAATAGATAAATATCCAATATATTTTACAAATACATTCTTAGTGACTGTAAAGGTTTTGTGTCTTTGGATTCTCGATATCGAATATTATTATTTCTTGAATGATCCTAAACATATCCTTTAGAGATCTTCCAAAATAGTAATATTGTTATACATTCCCTAATTAAATATACTATACATAACCTGGGGAAAGAAAACATAAGAAAAGGTGATCTCATATAATCAGTTAGGTTAGAAAAGAGGCATATCAATGACATCTTAATCATTATATGAGTATAAGGGTTTGAGAATTTGATAGTAACATTTTAAAACCATAAACTACATACCATTGATAATTTTTATGAGTCGTGAAATTTCATAAGAAATTAACCCAAAATGACTAAATACATTCATGTGAAGTATATAAATATCCTAAAATAAATAAGTGGCGAATATAGAATTTTTCTGACACAAATAAAAATTTAGGAGATAATATATTACTACACTAATATTTTCCAAATCAAACCCCAATGAAATGGATTTTTTAATATCCATAATTTTCATTAGAGTCATAATAATAAAAATTTAATAGAATTATATATATCACAAAAAGTAACCATGTGGTGAATAAGATATATGTCTCAAAGAAATAAAAGTGAGACGATGAATCCTCATACGTTAAGTTCGACTTGAATTGAAGGAACTCTAAGATTTTATATAATATATATAAATTTATCGTATTTATATATCATAATCATTTACATAATTTTCAACTCAAATATGATACACTTATATCATTTCATCACACATTAAGTTATAATTCCTTGATAATATCATTGTTTCTAGGTGTTAACTATTTGTTTCATAAGTTTTTCATTTTAAATTTTTTGGTCCCCATACATTGATCATAGATTCATTTTTCTTATAGTGCTAAAAATGATATTAATATCATATATATTCATTATATATATATATATATT
This sequence comes from Viscum album, assembly GCA_963277665.1. Taxonomy (NCBI): domain Eukaryota; kingdom Viridiplantae; phylum Streptophyta; class Magnoliopsida; order Santalales; family Viscaceae; genus Viscum; species Viscum album. The sequence goes on from OY728147.1 coordinate 996,600,473, forward strand.
CATCTATAAATTTTATTAATAGATATATCAATTATAGAATTACAGGAGATGGTAGACCACACATACACAAGAAAACTGTTTTTACTTTTTGACGGATCGAATAAAGAAACTTAAATAGTAATTCACATATATTGAATAATTATTATATCATAAATACCATATATTTTCTTTTACTGTATATTTATTACTATATATAAAAATTATATGTGAAAATTGTATGGCATCACTTCATGGAGGTGGTATTCCACATGTACACATAACTGATGTTATAATTTTCCAATAGATTTGACAGTAATAAGGTAGATAATATGTAATAATTATAAATAATTACTTTTCAAAAAATATATAAAATATTTTTTATTAATAAAATTACAATAATCCATGTGAAATGGTGATGAAAAATGAATTTCATGGCTATATTGAGATGGTAAGTTGTATGTATGCATGGGAAATGTTTTCTATTATTATAGGATGAACTAATAGATAGTAAATAGTTTCCCAAAAATCATAATAAAATCTATGTATATTTATGAAATTTTAATTCTTATTTTTTTATTAATACTAAATATTTATATGATGAAAAAGATTAAATAATATTGAATTCACTCAATTAAGAGGTATATAGCTTCATTGAAAAGCCTCCATTGTATTTCACTGTAATTATATAGAGGATGGTCATTTAAAGAGAATAAAATCTCAAAAGATGTGTTTAAGGAATACATGAATGTATAATGGTAGTTTTTTGGATGATCTAGAGGCATTACACATTATGAATAAAGAAGGTGATGTTGTGCTATTTTATTAGTGAGGGGAGGGGAACCTTTCAAATTATATAAAGTATTACATTAATATAAATTCATTTTTAAGCTCATTGGGACTAACACTGATATATTTTAAAGATAGTTTGAGAATGAGTCTAAAAAATTAAATTTAAAAAAATATCAATAAATTATAATGTTACACTTATCTCTTGTTCTAAAACCCTATTAACCCTTTCAATAATTACTACAATATCATATCTTTCTAAATTTCCTCAGTTAATAATGTGACCATAAATGGAATAGTGACACAGAAATGGTCCTTGGATGATATGTTAAACCATATCCCATTAAATATGAAAATTATAATATTTTTATGAAGTTTACTTCATTGATTAAAATATTATTTATTAAAGAAGACCACTAAAGTCATTTTTGAACTGTTCGTTTAATTTGACATTGAAATCAAAATAATTTCATAGGAATTATAACATATACCTTAATAAATCCATAGTATGATATATATGTATATATGTGTGTGTTTCTATAGAATTCATGGTCTACAATAATTCATCCAAATTTTATTAGATTTCATATTTTTTAAATAATTTAGTAAATTTTTGGATTAATTGAAAAAATAATGTGTCAGCATTGCATAATCATTAAAGATAATATTTAAATAATTAAAAATTCATAATGAACCAGATTTAAAAAATTGAATCATTTTTCAGAAGAATATTTATAACTGAATTTATCAAATTTTTACCCTAATGTAGGAATTATAGAAATATTAAAGTAATGATACTGACCTTTGGTAATTATTATTTTCCTAAAATAATATAATGGTAATAATAAAAAAATGGCACTATGTGTCCATAATCTTGATACATGGATATTTATAGCCTATATATACTCATAAAATTTAATAATTCCAACAGTTAGAAAATTTTAAATCATTTTCACAAACTTTTAATCTTGTTTTACCCATTTTACACTTACCTTAGTGAAAAATATTTATCAATGTTACTTTTCAAATTGGAATAAAATAAAATTGAAGAATTAAAAAAAAATTCCTACTAATTCAAAATTTACATTAGATTATTCTAGATTCATTTCATTTAATAGTATTAAAATAATTTTAATATAAATTTATAAAATAGAATGAAAAAGAAAATTTTTTAATTTTTTTTAAAATTAACTTAGGTAACAATCATGAATATTTGTGATTTTAATGGAATTAATTAAATTATTCTAAATAATAAATATAAAATTTCAAAAAAAGGTAAAATATAAAATATAATACTACTTTCAATATTCTTGATTTATGGAATGAATTAACATCATTTGAACGATTTTTTTTATTCTCTATTCAATGAAAAAATAATTCTTTTATTAAAAATCTCAAAAAGTCACACTATGATAATTTTTATATAATTATTTATAATATGAAGATAATTTTATAAAAAATATTTCCTACATGTGATAGTTATATATTATAATTTTCCCAAAAAAATGAAATAAAAATAATTATTGAATAATACGCATCTTTGAATCATAAAATGACCTTACTAGAAATTTAGTTCTTATTTAACAAGAGTAAATAAACAAATTTATATTTATTTAGAACATTATAAATATATTTCACATTATGTAAAATCATATTCATACCCTCTAATTCAATGACTATGTTATAATCGTTTCATTTAAATAATATTATTTTCATAACATATCTCAGTTCTCTTAAATATTGGTGCGTATGATAACAAATAAATATAGCCTATAAATATTCTAATATAAATTTATAGGGAGTATCATTATCCCCCCAATATATTTTCCCTCACAATTTTGTCTAGTTCATCAAAATGATCGATATTTGATAATATTTTTTTTTGAAAACACATAATATAGAAGTTGTTAGTAAAAATTATTTTAAATAGGGAAAGTGGGAAATAAGAAGGTTACCCAAAATAGAACATAATCAGCTTCCCATATAAGGATACATTTTTTTTGTAAGTAAATTTTTTTTCCATGGAGGATAAAACTAGCATCCATGGACTTACAATGAGAGATGGGTAACATCATAATGAAAAACGTATCAACTACAAACCATAAATCTTTTATGTGAAAAATACCATATATTAGTTAGAAATTTAGGTAAAAGTATAAATTTTTATTTTAAGATCCCTTTTCCAAATTTTAATAGATTATTTTACTATTAATATAGAGAAAATGTTAAAATCTTCTTACTTTATTTATTTCTTGTTCATAAGAATATTTTCATCCTTTAGTTGTTCTTTAATTATTTTACACTTCATGTCTTCCTGTATAAAACAAATATCCATGTTGAATATTTTTTAATTGGGGTAATAAATTTACATTTTAATGTATCATAAGATGTATAAAAGAATTAAAGTAGATTTCTTTTTTACCAAAATATTTTATGGAACCTAAATATATATCCCATGTCATCCAATGTTGATAAATATACTACATTAATCTCTAAAACCTCAACAGTTGCACCTACAGTTCAACATGAACAATAATATTAATAGATAACATTAATAATATCTGAAACTATTCATGAATAAATTCAGAACAAATTTTTTTTGAAATAATTTCAATGACATTGTATATACAATTTAACATTAATCCCCCAAAATCAAAAAGCATCTCTTAATGTCACCACAAAAAATATACAATTAACTTGTTTATAAATTCTCTAAAAACAAGATAGTCTATTCCCAATATAATTTGGATCAACATAATACCTCAATAAGAATATAAATTCTCTCAAAACGTAAATCTATATAGTATATTCCATAAATCCAAAGAATAAATAGACATTATTAAAGATGACCAAATCACTTTTTTGTCAATTCACTAACCAATTTAATGGTTAATAATATTATCCCATTTGATTTTTTAGTGTTAATGATGTCATTATCTATAAGAAAATTATTTTCTTGGCATTGGTTACTTATTAAGGGATATATTTATCCTAATCACTTGTTTTCGAAAAATACCTCCTTACCAATAAATCAGATTTCTAGGTTATCATTTCCATTTAGAATATTCTCCAAATATTTCCATAAAAACTACCGTATAACACTTTTTATACTATTCATGATTCTTATAACAACAATTCCATTTATAAAAATACTTCTATAATATAATTATGAAATTCCAATACATAAAAAATTCAATCATTCAACTACCTTATAAAACCATTAACTAAGATTTTTTATCTTACTCCATAACAATTTTTTTCCTTTCATATGTCATTTGCATTCACTTCATCATAAAATAAACCATTACTCATACAATATTACAGATTCTACTCCTAATATTTCCCCTGAGGACATTATTTTTTTAAAATTAATTTTACACATTTGGAACATTTATATTTAGATGATGCCTTATATAATCCCTTATTAACATCTATTATATTAACCAGTCATTTATTTTTTCACTTGGGAATTATATTCATTATGTACTTATTTTACAAACCCAAAAAAACTTATTGTTCCATTGAAATATTCCATTGATTTATTCTTATCACGTTCTATACATGTACAAAACCAAATCACCATTCCTCCATTAACATCATGAAAATCCATTTTTTACTTATTTGATTTGTTAAGAATATCAACATTATTGATGATTTTATTCATACATTAGAAATATGATTAGGAATAATCACAAGAATTCATATTCAAAACACCATTTCATTTGGTTTCTCATAAGAACCATCCTTCCATTTTCACTCACATCTTGTTTAAAAAAAATACACCTTGTTATATCCATGTACTAAAATAGAAAAAAATATTGTTTGAAACATTAATTATATGGTAAAGTAATGTAATCATGAAAAAATATTTATATGATTCCGAAATCCTGATACCTTTTCTTTAGTATATTGAATAATGGGTTTAATCATGGTTATCCATGTTCATAAACTATTGAAATACTTCATAGTGATTAAAAAATAAAACATGAGCTAATCCATCCAAATATCCTAGGAGTGTCATAATTGTTTTGCAGTAAGGGGACACTCACCATGCACATGAATAATGGTCAAGATATACAGGACCAACAAATTTTGAGGTTATTACCCTGAGATACAAATTTTACCAAAAAAAACCAATTTTTATATACTAACATGGATGTATTATGTGTAAAAAAACATAATAACTTCCTTAAAGAAATTTATGATATTGTCCTATACATAGACTTATTCATTGTGTTTTCCAAAAAGCTATCTAATGTCAATCTTCAATGATTGACTAGAAATTTCTTTTGATACAATAATATTGACCCCTAGTTTTCATACATAGATATTACATCTTAATAAATTAAAATCCAATGTATTTTATAAATACATATCTAAGGAACATAAATTATTAGTGTCTTAAGACCCTAGATTCATAATATTATTTTTTTTGTGAAATATATTCAACAAGTACAAAAAAGACCATACCAAATATTAATATTAATATAAATACCTTAATTTTATCTTTACTAACATTTTTAACATGTATACATAGAAACAATATCACTCATTATGTTACGAACATGAAAAGTGGCCCTCATATAAACTTATGGATATGAAAACTGGGTGTAACAACCCAAAATTTTATCAACGGATATTCTATTCTTATAATTATTCCATATATTTTAAATCACATAAAATCACATATATAACACAATAAAAAATTCCTTATTAAATAATTAATATAATAATATGTATTTCATGAAGTTATGAAACCTATACCAATGGAATGGAAACTTGACCTTAAGAATAGTAACAAGACCACTAAGAATATTAATATGGGAAATAGAATAATATCCTCACATATATAAGGCTAAATAAAATTTATCCAAATTATAATTGATAATATTATTTATTTATATCATATTATCAGTAAATATATTTTTCAAAATTACTAATAAATTTTTGGTATTTTTATAGAAAATAATTTATATTTAAAATTTTCTAATTAATGTAATGAGTTAAAATAAAATTTAATTTCATAAAATAAATTCATAAATTAATATAATGTTTTCTTAATATTATAATTTAATTTTATTAAACCATAATTAATTTTTCATGTTTTTATAAGATCATTTATAATTTTAAAATTAGAATTTCTCTAAGTAAATAATTATTTTAATGAAAAATTAAATTTCCCACATTTCCAAAATATCATTTATAAAATGGAGTTATTTTTTTTAATTATTAATATTAAAAATACTTAGAATGAATTTTTGGGATTTTTCTAAAATGGACGAATTTTTTGTGAGTACTGAAATACAGTAATTTACAGTACTTAACAAATACATTAATTTTTGACTAATACATGATGTATGGATAATATAAGCCCATATTTTTGAAATATCCATTATTATTTTAATATATATACTGATTAGGTTTAAAATATTCATATTCTTGAGTCATAATAATAAACTTATAAATAAAATAATCAAAAAACCCATCTCCTCCCTCATAAATACCACCCCTCACCACCTCTTCTCCTCATAACTTCAAAGTCGTGAATCTTCTCCAATTACTACCAAATACACTTCTAAATAATTCATCCCATGTCCATGATATTTTGTTCTCAAAAAAATAAATAAACCAATATCCTGAAGGAGGCTCTCAAGGAGAATATTTCATGTGGTAAAATTGTCTTTCTTTTCTTTTATTTTCATTTCAATTTATTTTCTTTTCACCTTATTTCCTCATGTACTAATATCCAAGTATTAGGAAAACTCATGTATCTTATATATAATATTATTTCAATGTGTTAATAGAATAATATATTATCAAACCTCAGCATATCTTCCTTCTGTTCTAAAAGTGGAAACATCGTCTCTGAGGTGTTGTTTTATCGCTTTCAAGGATGATAAGTTTTAATTTTCCATTACCACCTTCAATAATTGTGTAAAAACAATTATAATTGGTAAAAATTATAGTAAATTTTGTTTTATAACCTTTTTTATGTTCATTATATAACTTATATACATAATATTATATTAATAATGATGTGTATATTAACTTATATACATAATATTATATTAATAATGCGTACATACGGCTTACCGTATCCACGTCATGGTGTAATTGTTATTAAATACATTATTATTTGGATAGGTATAATAATGATGTTTAATTCATATAAATAGTAAATATAACATGATAATTATTCTGTATATATGATACACCATCCAATTATATATTATTTTCATATCAAAATAATGATATTGTCGCTCGTGCGTACGTACAGACTACTGTCTCCATGAACGCGATAAGATTCATTCTCTATAATATCCATTCAAGAATAATTTTCATTTGATGATTAAACATAATGTTTAAGGACTTTATATCATTATGGATATAAATAATACACAACCTATGGATAACAAACATGACTTATGTAACAAAACATATAAAAGAAAACGAGTAAGTGAATACCCGAAACGAAGATAATACTAAAATGTTATTAAAAAAGCAATATTAAAGGATCATATATGATATAATATTTATGTATATTATTGTTTTATAATTTAATAACAATTATTTAACTATTATACATAAGGTTAACCTACCCTAGAATAAGGAAAAGTTCAAGGTAAGGGTCTTCTTATCTAACTTTTAATTCCGTGAGATTTCCATTGTTCACCGCTTATTTATTGCATGTGGTGTGTGTAATTCCCATGATTGTATTCATTGTGTAATATAATTTTATTTATGGATATTTAAATCATCATTGTATGATCCTTATTTCATGGGTGTATGTTTCGTAAGTTACTAAATCGATAAGGGAATTTGAAATTTTAATTTCCATTCATTCGACTTTACGCATACTTCATTGATTATTTTACTCCAAGATTATGTGTGGAATCACTATTCATTTGCTTATGTCATAATTTACACTCCCCTTTTTGTGGATATACTTTTGATTCACATAATCAATCCATTGATAATTTCTCAAGTCATCAATATGAACTTGATAAGAGTAATTTTAACTCAATATCCATTTGTTTAGTTAAATATCCAATTAATTGGTGTTGTCTTTACAAGAATATGTGTGAATGTACCATGATTGATTTACACTGAATATTCAATCATATTGAGTATATTTATATTTGTCATACATAATTATGTCATTTATTTATCTTTAACCTAAGGATATGGACTTTATAAGTGATTTTATCCCAATTTACATTCCATTGAGACTTCTTTGTTGTTATACACCAAAACACTTTTATATGGTGTATATAATGTACTTTGACATAGTATATCATACAACCATTTATTCTAATGATATTACAAAGTTTTTATTACCTCAATTATTTGTATTCAAGTGTCTCTCTTTTGGTTAGGAACTATAACTAAAATATCATTTAAATGTTTTAAAGATTTATTCTTCTAAATCATTCTCATTAATGTCCATGTTTTAAAAATGGTTTCAAAGATTTATTTATATGGACATTAATGTTTTAAAATTAAAATTAATTTTCAAAATTTTAATGTGGTATGGGACACTTTGATTCAAAAATCTATTTTAAATGGCTTCTTGATAAATAGTGATACTTTTAAATGCTTTCAAGAAAAAGGGTGACATTTCTCTCAAATAGTTTTGATGATTATTTTCAGTTATGTCAATATCCTTCATTATTATCGATTGAGGTTAATATGTTACAATAAAATATTCCATATTGTATTGAATGAGTTATGTTTGACTAATAATGTGATATTTTTATACCAGTCATGGTTTGTAGATAAAGTATTGACATTTTGTATGCTAGTTTTAATAAGAATGTTTATGTTTTGTTTAAGCCTGTTCATGTGAGGAATGCATTGGACTTAGTAAGTGATGGGTGGAGCCCGCTATAGCTCCTCGATGCATCGGTAGGTCTCATTAAACAAACTAGTGTCTTGGCACAATGCCTTGACAAAATATTATTTGTAGTCTCGGCACGAGGCCTTGACTATGTGGTTATGATAGTCTGGCATTATGCATTCCATCATTATGAAAGTGGTTATTGATATTGCATGTGATTATTCAACTAGTATAATATCCATGTGAATAAGTGAATGTCGTTATTTCATATTATCTTTTCCATATTATGCTTTAAGTTCAAGTTTAAAAGGCTTTTGTTTTAGTTATACATTTCCTTAAGTGTTTATGTTTATTTATGAAAGTTTCCGCTATATTGTTATCCTTACTGAGCATCTGAGCTCACCCCGCTCAATGTTTTATTTTTTCCAGGATGTGAAGAAGTATTTTATAAATGACATACAGGGATAGTATGAGGAGATATGAATACAAGATGTTGTTGTAGTTTTTTTCACTTTATGATGTAATGTAAAACTTATGAATATATATAGTGCTTCCAAGGCTACTAAACTAATCGGTCTTTCGAGAATTGATCTTTTGTGATCATTCAAATATTATGAAATAATGCACCAACTCTAGGTAGCTGGGGTTGAGGCGTTACAATAAAATTAATGTTCACTATATAAAAGGTTATGTAAGGAAAAAGTCAAAATCGGGAATTTCCTTACCTTTACCATTTATAAAACATTGAGATATGAGAAAAACAAAATAATTTCAATTGTAAATATTATTTTATAAATTTAAATGGTTTAATTTTATCATTATAATTTATCATTAATTTTTAGAGAGTATTTAGTTACATAAAATGCTTATGAAAGGACTACACAATGATTATTTAGGTAATAAGTAACTAAAGTAAATGATACAAAAATATTAAAATTGAAGTGAATTGATTGAATTATTGACTTTATTTATTCTTTGAGATGAATATATCTTTTTAAACACTTTTAAAAATAATATATTTTAAATAAAATATAAGATTAAAACTCTAAAATTTATATTAAATAAATAATTTCTAAATTGACATTATTATTATTTTAAAATAAATGAAATTTTATTGAATGATTTAAAATTAATTAAAATTAAATATTCTAACAATTCATATTTATGTTTTAATAAATATTAAATATGTTAAATTAATATAGTAATTAATCTTTTATAAGTAACATATTTACCCATATTGTAAAAACGTTATTCACACGGTCTGGGTATAATTAGTGTTTTAGCATGTGACATGCATTTGTTTTAAAATTTATTTCCAAAACACATGGGAAATTTATTTTAATACATTATATATAATATTAATAATTTAATGGATCTATATTTTCAAATAAATATCACTTTATATTATTCTTAATGGTTAAATTAATTAGATTATAAAACTACATGCTTTAATAAAAACCCAAATGATAAAATTTGGGAATCATAGATGTTAAGGAAAAAAATTATTAAAATGCACATGTTTCAGTGTTTTGGATGTTTTAATAGACCATTATTACCATTTAATACATTATTTTTTCATTTTTAGGAACTTTAGGTAAGGTAGACCACCCATTAATGAATACCTTCTAGTATTTACAATATTTCTACTCCCCCTCCACTGTAAAAAGTCAAGCACTCTACCCCTTCCTCACACCTCTCAAGAAACATTTGATCTTCCAAAATCTTCCCAAATAGTATCCAAAAATACCTCCTGTAAATATTTAATCCTCACATAGGGAATAAATACTTCAAAGGAAGCCTTTTGGTATAAACCAAATGATGTTACCCAATTAAGAGATAATGCCTTCTCTCATGCATTTTAGTTTCATTTTCATTATACACTCCTTATATATTTATTATACTATGAATACATAAAAACACCATTATTATCAATATACTAGGATTTTTTATGACAATGTTTAAACCTAAAGTTATGCACACCTCCATCTAATTGGTAATGAACATATTGTTTCTTTGTATGGTGAACTACTGCCTCACCGAACAATGATTGTTCAATTTTCCCCTACCACCTCTCATAGTGGTCATTATGGAGGAAACTATATTTATATATGATATATATGATATTTTATAATTTCTTTATACTTATTTAATTTTTATTTATAATATACCTTTATGCTTTCTATCTTGTGTAAATATGATAATTTCGTTTGAGGAATTGTGGACTACCGCCCCCTCAATGTGATATGACTCATTCATGACATACGTACAACGTATAATGGATGGTTTTAATTAGAAAATGTAAAATATATAAACATATATGAAAATTGAATTATAACATACATATTTATCATTTATATTCCTTCCTTATAATAAAATAATGAAACGAAAGTAGCGTTCTTGCGTATGTAGGACCTACCGTCTCCAAGAATGGTGCACATGATTTCTAATCTCCAAATATTATGGAATATTCTAAATACATTTGAACAGAATATATAAATTAATTTAGATGTGGTTTAAATTTTATAGATTATTAAATCATGATATAATTAATATGAACAAAAAAATCACAAGTCAAAACATACATGAGAAAACAAGGGAATTAACACTCTAAATAGTAAAAATAATAAAAGAGTATTAACAAAAGGGTAATAATATATTATAAAAAGTTAATATATAGTTTTATAAACATGATTTTAGTTCTTTTACTTATTATTAACATATTTTAAACCACTATAAAAGAGTCTAATGACCATACAAAAAAAACTAAGGATGAGGTAATGGAATTTCATATCAATATACATTAAATTGAGAATTATTTTATTATAAACCAACTCACTTTTATTTGGGGTATATACTTCTTTTTGATATAATATATCCTGAAACAACTAATTATAATTGTATTATAAGATTTATTTAAATCATATATAATTATGATTTAAAATTTTCTTTGTGTTATGGGACACATTGGAATGTTTAAATATTATTTTTCATCATGGATATCTTAATATCAGAAAACCCTTGCAGTTATTTATCCTCCCTTGTGGTATTACTGATATATCCATATTATTTATTAAATATTGATATTTTTTTAGGGAAATTATTTATTTTATATATTATGAATGCTTTAGACATGAAATACATGGGTTGCGTACTATTTTAGGCAAGCTCTATGGGCTGGGGGCGAGTTAATAAAATCCCCTTGATTCACCGATAGTCTTATGATACGAATTAGGTAACCAAGTAGTTTAAATTGTATCTTGATGGTAAAGGTGTCATGTACCTATAAAAACTGATGTCTGATATTTAATCATTTATTTTATCGATAATTTAGTTTTTATTTGTCCATTATATTTTTTGTCAATATATCTATGGATGCATTTAATTTTCAGTTCACTGATTTAATGGAATGTGTTTTCAGTTTCCTACCTTGAAATATTGATATTGCCTTATCTAGTTATTTTAATGGAGCATGTTATCATTTATATACCTTTACATGTTAATTTATTCCAATTTATTAATTATTTATTCTACTTTACTTTCCCATACTGGTTATTTGAGCTCACCCGTATTAGGTTTATTTCCCCATGTTAGGAAGAGTAATCCTTTGAATAAGCTTTCAATGACGTTTTATATTTCATTTTGTTATGTATAATGTTTGTATTTTCTATTTCTCAATGTATTATTGGTATCAGGTATGTAATCTAGATTTCGAGGACTACTAAACTAAATGTTCTTTAGGGATTTGATTCCTTGTATTCATGTCAATGTAATAAGATAATACACCATCTCCAGAATTATGGGGTCAAAGACTTACATTATTCATTATATATGATAGTTTATTATCAATTAAATATTATTATACATCTATTAAAGTATTATTTATGACTTTATTGAAACCTAAAAATTATCATTATTCCCATCGAAAAATTATATTATAACCAAATCACTTTATAATCATCCATTAATATTAGTATGTTCATGATAATATCGGTCTAATTACTTAATGGAACAATAATTTAAAGTAGTATCATGATTTTATAATAAAAATTAATTATTGGTAATATACTAAATAATTAATTAATTAAATATTTTCTTTTCATTCTTGAATGTAACCATTATCAATAAAATCGTTGACCAAAATACGTACATTTGTTCATTAAAAATCACTAAAACATGGTCATTACTGATTTCATATTTAAGGATCATAACTAGAAATAAAATATAATGAAATAATAAATTATAAATCATTATAAATCATTAATTAAGCTATCTCATATTATGTTTTAATGATGAAATTTTTTATAAAAATAAATAATGACACCACTAATATAAAAAATATTTCAAAATGATCAAGATTTATCAACAATGATATTGAAAATAGATAATAATTATATAATAAAAATATATATAATAATTATAATTTATGTTTATAAATGGTTATAAATATGAAAAACATTCTAAAAATTATGATTTAGATTGTTATTTTTGATATATGGAAAATTTAGGTCCTTTAGTTGACGACAAGAATTAAGATAAGGGGTTCTTTATCTCAAATTTAATTATTTGAGAAATATTTCATATTGTGTAAAGCGATATCATTATAATGTATTGAATACTACATAATGATTTATTTTACCACATCCTTTTAATTCATTTGGGTATGATTTCCAAATAATGTTCTATATTTATATGGATTTCAAATTCAATGGATTCCAGGGTGGTACATGTTTTTTTTGAAAGCTCAATTATCATTCACTGAGTTATGATTGTAATTTTTGAACAAATTTATTATATTTTTGAAAAATTATGGTATATTATTTTTATGTAGAGTTTAATTATTTTTTGGGAATAAAATTTTAATCACATAAGTCGAATTCTAAATGTCCCTTGATTCTTTACCTGTGATATCTATAAGGGAAGTGGTTAACTCAAAATTCAATTCATTGAGTTATAATTCTATTCCTCTATGATAATTATTTTAGGTTTTATAAATTCATAAATTTCCTATTTCATAAGATATTTCCTCATTTATAACTATAAATAATTCTCTTCTTTTACCGAATGATTCTTTCGCGATGAATTCTAATATCAAAAAAGTATAATGTTTTTAGGACAACATCTCATCTCATTTACATAACGTTTCTCCTCCATTTATGTGTTCATTATTCCAAAAATAATCTTTTTATATTATTAAATACAAATATTTTTTAATACTAAAACCTCACTATTTTCCATTACTAATTTTCAAAAGAATTTTTAATACATCCTTCTATGATGTAGATTTTTAACAAAGGTATTTCAAAATATTCAAAAGGTCATCCATCCTTTCAAAATGAAATAACTTATCTTTCACTCCAAATTAATTTTACATAACTTATATGTATATTCAAAGATTAATTATTATATATTGTTTTTATATGTAAATGTTTCAAAAAAATCACTTCACCTATTTCAAGAAAACCTTTTCAAGGATCCATTAATAAATATTGTTTTTAAAAGCCTAATTTTTTCAAAACTGTTCTTACTTTATTGTTTTAGAATATTTATTCCATTTTAAGGAAACATGAGTTAATTTTATTTTTAAAATGTAAATATATTCACAATAACATTTAAAAAATTAATTTTCAAAGTGACTATAACATAATATTTTATTCTAAAGACGAAATATTTCTCTAACAACTCATTTAAATTTTTTAATTCTATTTATCTCATTATATCATAACCTTTTGTTTCCATAGAAATTATTTATCATGAATCAAAATCAAAATTTTATTATGAAATTCAAATTTAGGGTAATTTAATTTGGGGTATCAACTTTTTACATTATTCAGGTCAATTTTTGTGAAGCCATCTAGAAATGTTACCAATCCCATTTTTTCATTTGTTTATAATAATGTGAAGATTCTTTTATATTCCCCATATATTTTTGGAAGTATAATAGTTGATATTATAATTTTTTTTCCATATAATTGGTTGTGATTTTATCTCAAATTTGATAATAATGTGTGGACATGATTAGATTGTTCACATTGTAATGCAAGGACATAATTAAATTTCTTCACCACCTAAAGGGTTATAATGATAGGATTATTTTCAGAAAAATAATGTACATAAATACCTAGATTTGATCAAAAAATATTGGGTTCACATTATTTATTTATTTTTTTCAAACATAATGGGTTAAAATATATGGACTTTATCCCAACTCTAAGTGTGAGGATGATTTTGTTTATTAATAATATGTTGTATTCATGTTCTTATGTTATGTTCTTTTCATATAAATTATTTCTCAATAATATTGTACCTTTATCTCATACTCTAATTACATGTAATATTTTTGTTTATTTGAGATTATATTGACTTCTATCATTCCTTATATATAACTATTATTATTACATGCTCATTATAATATGATATTTTTCTAATCCATATGAAAACTATTATCCTAATTTTCTTCCTTGATGATTTTTTATATGTTATTAAACTAAATGAGTGTTTGAGATCACCCCATTAATGTGTTTCAATTCAGTATGTTTCAAAGATTATTATAAATTGTTATTAATCTAGAAGGGAGTCTACTGTGGTACGATTCTATGGAATAGTTCATATGATTTATTAAATATGTTTCCCATTAAATTAGTACTAAAAGACACTAAACCTTCTATTATTGGTATTGTGTTATTATTTGTGATATATAAAATTTATCTTTTGGAAATGTTGTAACATAAAGTTGGGTTAATCTCACTTTGAATAAAACCTTCTGTTTAAATAATATGTTTTTAGTGTTGGATACAATATAATATATCTAGGGTAACAAAATTTATATCAGATAAATGTACTATTTTTTTGTAAAGCCCTGACCCCATTTACCCAGAGTCGGTACATTATTACATAACATTGGCATGGTACAAGGAATAATGTCCAAAATGACCGATCAGTTTAGTAGCCTTGTAAGAACTAGATACATTCATAAGTTTTACATTACATCATGAAAAAAACATCAAAAACATTTTGTCCCCTTTTGAACACACTTATATCCTTAGCCTATCCCTGCAGGTCAACCATAAAATACTTCTTCACATCCTGGGAAAAATAAAACATATAAAGGGGTGAGCTCAGATGCTCAGTAAGGATAACAATATAACAGAAACATTCATAAATAAGAATGACAATTTAAGGAAATGTATTAGACTAAAAAATCCATTTAAACTTAAGCATAAGCATAATATAGTGAAGATAAAATCAAATAATTCCATTTACTTATTTACATGGATATTATACTAGTCAAATAATCACATGCAATATCAATATCCACTTTCATAATGATGGAATTCATAATGCCAGACTTCATAACCACACAGTCTAGGCCTTGTTCCATGACTACAAATAAGATTTTTTCAAGGCCTTGTTCCAAGATACTAGTTTGTCACATGATACCTATTGATGCATCATGGAGCTATAGCGGGCTCCAACTGTCACTTACTAAGTCCAATTCTTTCCTCCTATTAAAATGCTTAAACATAACATAAACATTCATATTAAAAATAACATAAGAAATGTCACTTCATTATCCATAAACCATGAATGATATAAGAATAACACATCCATAGTAAAAAATATCACAAAACCTTCAATACAATATGTAATATTTGTATAATAATAAATCAACTTCAAAAAAGCTTAAAATCTATCAAAGGATGTTGACATAGATGAAATCCAAACTTTTTTAGAGAAATAAATATTTATATTTTGAAATCATTTAAGATTCATATGATTATAAAATAAAAAATATATTTTGAAAATATTCCTATAATCTTGTAAGTGAAGCTTCAACGATGTTACAATGGTAGAAAATAGCCGCAGTCGTCGTATAAGTTAAAAAAAATTCTTACATTAATTTTGTCGAAAGGGTCATAAAGTACTTTGTTTGGAAAATGAAAAAAAGATTACAATCAAAATATATAAGTTCATATAAGGGTATAAATTAATTTAACCCATTTTATAGTAAATAGTAAAAATGCGTTGAAATACAATTTTTTAAGAAATCACAGATGTGGATGAAAAAGAAGTCCTTTTAGATACCTAAGTAAAAACAACCTCAGATAATAAAGAGATTCTGAAATTAACCATTACATTGTACTTTTCCTAGGTCAAGGGTAAATTAACCTCATGTAAAATAGTTAAATAATTTTTATTAAATTATAAAAAAAGAATATACATAAATATGATATCATAATATTGCTTTGTTAATAATATTTTAGTAATATCATCGTTTTAGGTGTTAATTGATCTCGTTTCCTTTATATGTTCGATTATGTAAGCCATGTTTTTTATGGATAGGATGTATTTTATTAATATCCAGAAGTATATTATAATCCTAAACATTATATTTAATCACAAAATAAAAATTATTCTCGAATGATTATGATGGGGAATGAATCTTATCACCTTCGTGGAGACGGTAATCCTTACGTACGCACGAGCGACAATATCATTATATGGATGGTGAAATAGTATGTAATTGGATGGTATATAATATATAAATAATCAATAACAAGTTATATTTATTATTTACATCAGTTATACACATTATTATACCCATCCAAATAATGAAGTGTTTGAATAACAAACTACACCACGACGTAGAGACGGTAAGTCGTATGTACACACGTATGATGACTCTATCATTGATATGATGGATAAAATAATGAATATGGTTGAATTTTTTTTATAATAACATCAAATTATATATATGATTCTTGATTTATTATTTTATAATGGAAAAAACAATGAAAGAGGATGTGGAAGAAGAAATGAACTTGAAAGAGATGATGAAATATTTACCTCTTCTTCAGGTTCTTCCTTTTGATTTGATCAAAAGGGCCCCATAGGATGAATTTATAACCAAAGGAAGGAATCCAAGATGAGGGAAGGAAATATTGTAGGACATTTGGGCAGGGTTTGGCCGAGGAAAATGGCTTTGGAGGTGTGAAATTAAGAGAAGGGGAAGTACCCTTTTATAAGAGAGGCGAGGGTCACTTTTGGAGAAGATTGAAATATTTTTTTATAATAAAATCAATTTCAATTTATAATGGCTAAGAAATGGTTTATTTCTAGGATAAGGTGGTTATGGGTCTAAAACCTCTCAACCAATAGGTTTTAGATAGGTTTAGGTCACTATATTAACCATATCTTTAAGATTTAACTCGTAGTTAAATAGTTTGATTTTTACCATGTCTCTTTGTATTTTTATATTATATGGTTAATAAACTTACTATAAACTTACACGAGAACCCCAAGTGGTTAATTATTAATATATATAACATTATATATGTCTTTTGTCCAAAAATTATATTTTTTGGAATATTATATCAATTAATAATATAGTATTTGTTTTCAAAACTCAATTATGTCAATTTTGACACTATTTACTATTTGGTTTTTGTGAAACTCATAACAGCATGATTACATAAAAAAATTATTTAATCAACCCTAAAATGTAATATTAACCTAGAAAATAATTTTAATTCATCAAAAGTCTCAAATTACATTAATTTTCATATTTATAATATCAATTATTTTAATCTTTCATTAATAAGGTAATTACTGCATCATCATTGTTTCATAAATAAATTAAGTTATTTAATTTATAAAAATTATAAATCAAATAACATTATATAGGAAATATTTTTATATTTATAATGAATATTTATGGTAGAATTTATATTATGTATAACCCTATATTAAAAATATTTTATTTATTAAACATTGAATTTAACTCTTTTAACTCTTATTTAAATAAAATAATAATAAATGTCCTAATCTAATCCAAGTGGGAAAAATAGGATCATATTTAATTCCTAAGGTTTTTTAGGTCTAATTATTCCTATCCAATAGAATTAGAACATGAGTTAGGGTAATTATGATATCATTTTTACCCTTAATTACCCTATTTACTTTTAACCGTGGTAAATAAAAGTCAAAAGATACTATTCACACAACATTATTTTCATCTTATTGAACCACATTTTATGTAATGATATCAACCGTGTGTCTTGTATTTTCTAAATTCAGCTCAAATAAGTGGTGAAATTATGTTCTATGCAAATTTACAAATGCACCTAGAAGGTGAGTAACAGACGGTTAAAAGTTCAATAAATTTTTATATATCTAAACTTATTATAAAATGAATCCAATGAATTACATTGAAATTATATTGGTATTATGTATCTATCTTGACCAAAAATAAATTTAAATAAAATAAATAATTATTTAAATAAAAAGTCGGTTTTAACCAATAACGTTGTGGTTTTCACTATTCATAAAAAATTTAACGTTTTCAGAGAAATGACAAAAAATCACCCTAATCTAATTTCAATATTCCAAATTAAAAAATGATGTCCATTTATAAAAATAAAATTTAAAAAATTTAAAAAAGTGGATATTACTATTCATAACGACTAGTTTGATTGGTCGAGGTGTGTTAGAATCTTGAAGTTGCGTACAATGCAAGTTGTTGCATTATTTAGTGGGAAACGTACCATGGTAGCTTGGGGTGTTACATTCTTCCCTAATTCAAATAATTTTGTCCTCAAAATTTCAATAATTCTTACGCATAAAAAGATTCAGGTGGTTCTTCGTCATAAGTTCCCCTGGTTCGCACATTGCCTCTTCCATCTTATGGTTTCTCCCTATAACTTTAACCAGGTGAGTCATCCGGTTTCTCAGATCTTGTTCTCTCGAATCATGAATTTTGAAAAGCTCTTCACAATAAGATAGATCAGGTTCCATTTCAATTTCCTCATAGGCGAGTACATGTGTTGGTTTAGGCATGTATTTTCTCAACAGTGATATGTGGAACACATCATGAACTTTGGATAGAATTGGAGGCATTTCCAAACGATAAGCTACAACTCCAATTCATTCTAGAATTTGGAAAGTTACGATGTACATGGGACTCAATTTACCCTTCTAACCAAAATGTATAACACCCATCCGTAGAGATAACTTCAAGAAAACATGATCTTGTACCTGAAATTACAAATCCTTCCTTCAGTTATTGGTATATCTATTTTTCCTACTTTGAGCTGCTTTGATGTGGGTTTGAAAAGCCTTCAACTTTTCCACCATTTCCTCAACAAGTTCTGGGCCTACAAGTTTTCTTTCTCCAACTTCATTCCAACATGTTGGTGTGTGAAATCTCTCTCCATATAATGCTTTATATAGTTCCATCTGAATACATGAATGGAAGCTATTGTTATAGAAAAATTCTACCATAGGTAAATATTGATCCCACATACCTTGAATGTCAAGTGAAGAAGATCTCAACATGTATTCTAAGGTTTTAATAGTCCATTATGATTATCAATCGGTTTGAAGGTGGTAGTCAGTGCTTAAACGAAGTACATTATCTAGGGCCTTCTGAAGACTTTTCCCGAATCTTGATGTAAACTGGGGACCACGATCAGAAACAATCAATAGGGGTACACCATGGAGTCTTACAACTCATTAATATATAGTCTTTCTAGATTTTCAAGTGGTAAATATTCTCTTATAGCCAGAAAATGTGCTGACTTGGTAAGATGATCAACAATGACCCATATTGCATTATTACTTCTAAAATTCATTGGTAGCCCCATGACAAATTCCATCATAATATTATCCCATTTCCACTCCAGTATGGGAAGAGGTTTCATGACTTCTCCTGGTTGTTTCCTTCCAGCTTTCAGTTGTTGACAAACCATACATCTTGACACAAAATCATCAATCTCCCTCTTCATGTTTTCCCACAAAAAATGTTCCTTCAAATCTCTATATATCTTGGTTCTCCCAGGGTGTATAGAGAAATTGGAGCTGTGTGCATCATCCAACAATTCCCTTTTTAGATTATGTACATTAGGAACACAAAGTCTCTTCCCAATTTTCAAAATTTTATCTTCATATACGAAGTCACTCTATCTCCCATCATTCATAGATTTAATATTCTTTTGAAACTCCTCCTCATCAGTCTGAGAACTTTTTATCCTTTCAAGTAAGGATGGTTGGTAAACCATTAGAAAAAGCTTTGTTGTTTCTCCTTCCATGGTTATTCCCATATTCATCTTTACTAGATCCATGAAAATAGGATCCTTTTCAACTGTCATCTTTTTCAAAACACTATGATCCTTTCTGCTCAAAGCATCTTTCACCTTATTTTACTTCCCTGTATGGTAGTGTATAGTGCAATCATAATCCTTGAGTTGTTAAATCCACCCCCTTTGCCTCATGTTGAATTCTTTTCGTGAGAAAATATACTTCAAACTCTTGTGATAAGTATAAATCTCACATTTTTACCCTAAAGATAGTGTCTCTATATTTTTCAGAGAAAATATTATAGCAGCTAACTCAAGTTCATGAGTAGGATTGTTTTTCTCATGAATTTTTAGCTGTCGTGATGCATATGCAATAATTCTATCATTCTGCATAAGGACACAACCAAGTCCTTTCTTTTTTAGCATCACTATAAATAAAAAACCCATTGTTCCCTGATGGTTGAGTCAATATAAGATCATTGACTAATCTTCTCTTCAGTTCTTCAAAACATTATTCACACTCTTTTTTCCAAACAAAATTAACCCCTATACGTGTGATCTTGGTTAATGGGTTAGCCAACTGGGAAAAATTCTGGATGAAACGTCGTTAATAACCTGCTAAACCAATAAAACGGTGTACCTCAGTTATACTCGTCGGTGCTGGACATTCTTGGATTGCCTTAGTCTTTGAATGATCAATAGATATTCTATCCTTAGAGAAAATATGTCCAAGAAAAGAAATCTCTTGAAGCCAGAATTCATGCTTTCTAAACTTCCCATATAATTCATTTCTTCTAAGAGTCTTTAGAATACTGCGCAGGTGATTTTCCTAATCTTCGTAGATTTTAGAGTGTACCAAGATATCATCAATAAATACCACAACAAGTCATCATGATATTCTTTGAAACCACTATTCATTAGATCCATGAAGACAGAGGGTTCATTAGTCAATCCAAAAGGTATTATTGTAAACCCGTAATGCCCGTACCTGGTTTGAAATGATATTTTTGGAATATATTCCTTCTTCACACACAACTGATGATATCTAGGTCAAAGGTCAACCATTGAAAAATGTTGAGCTCCATGAAGTTGGTTGAATAAATCATTAATGCGAGGTAAGGGATACTTGTTCTTTATTCTTATAGGATTGATCTCCCTGTAGTCAATGTACAACCTCATAAATCTGTCTTTATTCTTAACAAAAATGACAGGGGCTCCCCAAGGTGAAACACTAGGGAGAATAAATAACTTATTACTCAATTATTCTAGATGTTTATTTAGTTTCACTAATTCCACAGTGGTCATTCTATAAGGGGTCTTCGATATGGGCCTTGAACCAAGAATTAAATCAATGGAAAACTCAATTTCTTATTTTGGTGGATGTCGAGGTAATTCCTATAAAAACACATCAACATATTCTTGAACAATAGGTATGTCTTCTATTTGAACTTTATTTTCCTCACCCATAATTATTTCATTCTCATACTCCCCAATAATTGAATTTTGTAGAGCTACTAGGGGTGGATCTAGATAAGAATCAGACGGTGACGTTTCTGCTCTAAAGATAAGGTACTCTATATCATCATCCAAAATTGTAACCTACTTCTTATTAAAATAAATTTTCACATCATGGCCCGAAATATAATCCATACCAAGGATTATATCAAATTAAATCATGCTTATTATGATGAGATCAGTAGATAAAGAACATTTACATTCCCTAATGGGAACCAATTCAAGAAACATTTTTGCAATGATACTTCCCATAAGAGTTTTGACTGAAAAATCCCTTGTAAAAACAAATTGTTAATATATAATTTTCATAAAAAACTGGGAAGATATGAAACAATGCGATGATCCAGAATCAAATAAGTCATTGGATAAACTTGAGAAACCATTAAATTACCTACCACCACATCTTTTGGAGCTTCATCCTCAGTAGTAGTGATTGCATAAGATTAGCCTTTCTCCCTTGGCCTTTTCTGAGATAAGTTCCCTTGGCACTCAGGACATTCATTTTCATAATGACTCTTTTCTCTACAATTTTAGTGTTCAACATTGACAACCTGTTTCTTTCCCCAAAAATCACGAGCTTGGTGGCCTTTTTCACCACACTTGTAACAGACTCTCATTTCCTTCAGCTAAGTATCGGGGTGTTTCTTCCCACATTTACCATAGGATGGATATTCAACTTTTCCCTTATTCCCCTTATTTTCATTTCCTTAGTGTTAATCAAATCTCTTCTTCTCCAGCTTTTCTTTAAAGTTGCAAGACAGAGACAATTATTCTTCTGTCTTGATAGAACATTAGACAATATCTTCATATGATAAGTAGGATTTTGGGACTAATTATTTCTAGAGAAATGGTTTTAACCCATAAAATAATTGGAAAATCTTACTCCTTGGGTTACGTATATAATCTTCACCATGCCTTACTGACCTCATTAGGATAGCCTCATACTTTATGACATTCCCATCCTCTTTTTTCCTCAGACTCAAAAATTGTCTTTCTATACCAGCTCGATGGTTATGAGGAAAGTATTTTTCTAAGAAAATCTCTTTAAACTCCCTCCATTTCATGTTTGACACCTATTTATATTCCTGTGTGTCTTGAATTAGTGTCCACCATTGATCTTAATCTTCCATGAGGCGATAAACTTCCCTAACAACTTTTTCCCTTTTGCTACTCCCCAAAGCATGAAATGTTTTCTCTAATGAACCTATCCACTGCTCATCTACTAATGGATTGGTACTACCCTTGAATGTTGGTAGTTATTTCCTCATGAAGCATTCTAACATTTATCCTCCGCATTGTGGATCTAGGTGCTCCATATAGGTAAGGTTATTATTTATAACCTGAGTAAGTTGTCCCAGTATGGTGATAAGCTAATCAGCACCAGTTGCATCACCAACTCCACTATAATTATCTTGAGTAGAAGGGAAATCCCTAGATGGATTACGTGAGCTGATACTGTTTTTATTAATTCCACTAGTCTCCATCTCTAAACAATGGCATACAGTAGATTATTTTATGAATTAAAATACATAATTTTGAACTTGTTAAACACATAACATAAATCAAACAGTTTATGGATATAATCCATAATCATAAAAATATTTTCTTTGAGGAGGTATATACGCATAGAACCTTCATAATGGATTGTAATGAAAATGAGAATTATCCTCATCATATCCCCCAGGAGTGTCGTAACCAAGAGTTCAGAAAGGCCCGTTGTCGTGCACCAGTTCCCGTTCGAGTCAAGCTCAAAGCGGTGTTTTTGGGATTTACCCCTAGAGAAATCTCTGCTAGAGCCGCCTCTACCTGCTCGTATCTAGATAAGGATTTATTTATTGGAAAAATTACAAAATCTCTATAGTACCAAAATTCTAGGATGTTATTATATACTAATCTTGAATGTCTATCTTAGGGCAGTGTTCTTTAGTCATAGATTATCTAAATCTAGTTTCCAAGGTTTGTACCAAACATCCTCTGATACCAAATGTAACTCCCTGACCACAGTTACCTAGAGTTGGTGCATTATTACGTAACATTGGCATGATACAAGGAATCATGTCCTGAAAAACCGATCAGTTTAGTAGCCTTGGAAGTACTGTATATATTCATAAGTTATACATTACATCATGAAATAAAAACATCAACAAAATTTTGTCCCCTTTTGAACACACTTATATCATTATCCTATTCCTACAGGTCAACCATAAAATACTTCTTCACATCCAGGGAAAAATAAAACATAGAAAGGGGTGATCTTAGATGCCCAGTAAGGATTACAATATAGATAAAAAATTCATAAATAAGCATAAAAATTTAAGGCAATGTATTAAACTAAAAAAAAATACTTTTAAACATAAACATCAGCATAATATGGAAAAGATAAAATCAAATAATTCCATTTACTTATTCACATTCATATTCTACTAGTCAAATAATCACATGCAATATCAATAGCCGCTTTCATAATGATGGAATGCATAATGCCAGACTTCATAACCACATAGTCAAGGTCTTGTTCCAAGAATACAAATAAGATTTTGTCAAGGATTTGTGCCAAGAAACTAGTTTGTTTGATGAGACCTACCGATGCATCGAGGAGCTATATCAGGCTCCACCAGTCACTTACTATGTCCAATGCATTCCTCATATGAAAAGGTTTAAACATGACATAAACATTCGTATTAAAACTAGTATACAAAATTTCAATACTTTATCAATAAACCATGAATGTTATAAGAATAACACATCCAAAATCAAACATATCACAAAACCTTCAATACAATATGGAAGATTTTTATCATAATAAATCAACTTAAAACAAGCTTAAAATCTATCAAAAGGATGTTGACATAGATGAAATCAGAACTTTTTTAGAGAAATATATCTCTATATTTTTAAAATCATTTAAAAGTCATATAATTATAAAAGAAAAAATTTATTTTCAAAACATTTTTATAAGCTTGTAAAGAAATCCTTGACTATGTTATAATGGTGGAAAATAGTCGCACTCACTATATAAGTTAAAAAAACATTCTTACCTTAATTTTGTCGAAAGGGTCATAAAGTACCTAGTTTGGAAAATGACAGAAATATTATTTTGAAAAAATATATGGTCAAATAAGGGTATAAATAACTTTAACCCATTGTCTAGTAAATTATAAAAATGTTTTGAAATAAATTTTTTAAGAGAACAAAGATGTGGATTATAAATAGTCCCCAGTAGATACTTACATAAAAACAACCTATGATAATAAAGAGATTGTGAAATTAACCCTTAAATTGTAATTTTCCTTGGTTGAGGGTACATTAAACTCAAGTATAATAGTTAAATAATTGTTATTAAATGATAAAAAAACTATATAGATAAATATGATATCATATATGATCCTATAATATTTCTTGGTTAATAATATTTTAGTAATATCATCGTTTCGGGTGTTAAATGATCCGTCTTCCTTTATATGATCGGTTACGTAAGCCATGATTTTTAGGGATATGATGTATTTTATTAATATGTATAATGATATTAAGTTTATAAACAATATTTTTAATCATAAAATTAAAATTATTCTTGAATGATTATGATGGGGAATGAATCTCATCGTGTTCATGGAGACGGTAATCCATACGTACGCACGAGCGACAATATCATTATATTGAAGGTGAAATTGTTTGTAATTGGATTATATATCATATAAAAAGAATCAATAAAATGTTAAATTTATTATTTATATCAGTTATAATCATTATTATACCATCCAAATAATGAAGTGTTTGAATAACAAACTACACCACGACGTGGCGACGGTCAGCAGTACCTACGCAAGTATGGTGACTTTGTCATTCATATGATGGATAGAATAATGAATATGGTTGAACCATTTTTATAATAACATCACAATATATATAAGATACTGGATTTATTATTTTAGTATGGAAACAACAAATAAAGGGGAAGTGGAAGAAGAAAATAACTTAAAAGAGGTGATGAAATATTTACCTCTTCATCGGGTTCTTCATTTTGATTTGATAAAAAAGACTCCTTAGGTTGGATTTCTGATCACAGTAAGGCCTCTAGGATAAATGGAGAAGAGTTGGGAGGATATTTGTGCTGGGGTTGGCTGGGAAAAATGTCTTTGGGGGTGTGAAATTAAGAGAGGGGGAAGTACCCTTATATAAGAGAGGTGAGAGTCACTTTAGGAAAAGCTTGAAATATTATTTTATAATAATATAATTTTCGGTTTATAATGGCTCCAAAATAATTTATTTGAAGGATAAGGTGGGTATGGGTTGAAAACCTCTCAAACAATAGGTTTTATATATCTTTAGGGCACTATATTAACCTTATATTTCAGATTTAACTCTTAGTTAAATAGTTTGACATTTACCAAGTCTATTTGTATTTTTATATTATATGTTTAATAAACTTACTATAAACATAAAAAAGAACCCCTAGTGGTTCATTATTAATATATATACCCTTATATAAATCCTTTTTCCAAAACTTATATTTTTAGGAATATTAAATCAATTAATAATATTGTATTTGTTTTAAGAACTCAATTATGTCAATTTTGACAATATTTAGTATTTGGTTTTTTTAATAATGCATGATCAGTTCGAAAAAAATTGTTAAATCAACAATAAAATGTCATATTAACCTTGAAAACTAGTGGAATTCATCAAAAGTTTCATATTACATTTATTTGGATATTTATAATTTCAATTATTTTATTATTTCATTAATAAGTACATTACTGCATCATCATTGTGTCATAAATAAATGAAATTATATAATTTATAAATATTATAAATAAATTACCCTTATATAGGAAATATTTTTACCTTTATAATGAATATTTATAGTCTAATTTAACTTATTTATAACCCTATATTAAAAATGGTTTAGTTATTAAACGTTGAATTTAACTCTTTTAACTCTTCTTTAAATAAAATAATAATAAATTTACTAATCTAATCCAAGTGGACCAAAAAGGATCATATTTTATTCCTAAGGTTGTTTATGATCGAATTATTTTTATCCAATTGATTTGGGACATGTTTTAGGGTAATTATGATATCATTTTTACCCTTAATTACCTAATTTACATTTAACTGTGGTAAAAAAAGTCAAAAGTTACTATTCACAAAAATTATTTTCATCTCATTTAAACACATTTTACTTATTTATATTAACATTAACTCTTGGATTTTTGATATTCAACTCAAATAAGTGGTAAAATTACATTTTATGCAAATTTGAAAATGCTCCAAGGAGGTGGGTAAAAGACTGTAAAAATTTCAATAAAATTATTATATATCTAAAAATATTATAAAATAACTCCAATGAATTAAATTCAACATATATAGGTATTATATATCTATTTTGATGTAAAATAAATTTCACTAAAATAAATAATTATTTAAATAAAAAATTGGTTTTAACCAACAATGCGGTGTCTTCCACTATACATCAAAAATTGAAAGTTTTCAGAAAAATTCCAAAAATTCACCCTAATCTAATTTCGATATCCCGAATTCAATAATTAAGCCAATTTTGAAAAATAAAATTTAAAAAAATTATAAAAAGTGGGTATTAAAATTCATAACAGATAGTTTGACTGGTCGCGGTGTGTTAGAATCTTGAAGTTGAGTACAATGGAAACTATTGCATTATTCAAAGGGAAACGTATTGTGGAAGCTTGGGGTGTTAAATTTTTGGGGATTATGTTAGTAGTTATGGTATTATTATGAGATAATATTAGTGATTATCCTTGGTATAATTCAAAGGGATAAGTCAAGGTTTTTGATAAAATCAAAAATAAATGTTGATTTTCTGAGTATGTGGTCTTCCCAACAATTATATCCCTCTATGTATACTATGAATTGTATGTGGTTGTGGAATAGATGCACCTAGGGGTAATAACCCTTGAAATGGTTGGTTTATTTTTAAATAAATATTCACTTTATCTATGATGATTGGACCTATTATAGCACACCTATATATAAACTCTTAGGGGATATGCTTTGGTTTTTCGTATTCTATTAAAAACTAGAATAAAATATTTAAATATAAAGGAATTTTATAATGTGTTTGCTTAGAAAACCTAATTTAAGATTTTCCCTAGAAAACCCTGGTTGAATTTTTTGAGTGACAGTTCTATATAATTATATCATAGTTTAACCAAAACTGTCACAGGTTTATAACATGTTTTCATTATAGAAAACATATTTGGATTGAGTATTCATATTCATATCACAATTTAATCTAACTTGATCGGATATTATCCAATCATTTTTTGTTTTAGTAAATGTATGGAATCAATATATTGTAAATTAAGTTATTAAATATATGTCCAAAAGAACTCTTAAATAATAATATTTAGAATAAATGGTTTCCTATTCCTACAATGTATATTGATGAGGATCCATTAGTAGAAGATATATAATAATTTTATTACGGATACTTTTTCTTCAACCATTACTAAATTTTAATCAAAATTTCAATAACTTAATATATATAAGTGGAATTTAATTCCATAAGATTTTTTAATATATTTTTTTCAAACATAATTCTAGGTTTGATACCTATCTCCACATAAAATATAGAGAAAAATGATACATAATATATTAGAAGAATATTTGAAAAGTAATTTCAGGATTATTTATCCGAAAGTAAATAATAATATTCTAATAAACTGGAAATTCTTAAAAAATAGTATTAAAAACAAATAATCATTGAACATTTCATTTTCAATAAAAGTAGTTTTTTTATATATCACATGTTTATATAAAAACTCAATGATCAGATTACATAATTTAAATTATATAAAATGAATTTAACATTTTTATTTTAACAATTACAAATTATTTTAGGGTGAATTTTTGTGGTTTTCCTAGAGTAATTTATTTTTCGGTGAATAGTGAAAATTATAGTTTTGATTAAATTTTTTGAGTTTATGACCATATCAAGAAGAAAAAAATAAAATAAAAACCTGGAAAATATTAATTATCTATAATGTATTGGATTATTTATATAATTCATTTAAAAAACTTATGTTACATTTATAAAACCTACGACTATCATTTTAATTATTTGAGTACTATTTTCTATTAAAAATATTTCTGGTCATTTCACTCAATTAAATATAAATTTATTGAAATTAGTTTTTTCAGATTGAATTGAAAATAATAGAAAAATTTATTTTTTTAATAAAAAGACTCTTCTCCTTAAAAGAATCACATTGGTAATTTAATACAATTTATAAATTTTAATCCTAAAACACAATATTCTAAAAAAAAATTTGAATCCTCTTCATTAATAATAAAATTTTATTTTCCAATGGATTATAGTTTAATTTAATATTATTATTTTTTTATACGTAACTATAATTTTAGAATTAGTTAATATATCCAAGAATTATTATTTTCATTAATATTAATTATTGAGGTTTGAAATTTGTTATCTTTATTAAAGTTAGTTATGCTAAAAGTTAAAAATTTTCATTAGAAAGCCTAAAATATGTCATGATGACCAAAAATGTACTTATGGGAGGTTTTTTATCCTTTAATTATCATAAATTACATTATTTGCTACCTTTTTACACTTTTAACTTGGAATAGTATTTTTCCATTATTTTAATGTAAGGAGTATTTAGAGAAATGTCATTTTTCATCACTTATAAAAGGTGATAACATAAATGAATAAATGATCCACATATCCCATTTAATTTAATTATGAATATCTAAAAGTTTTCTCTAGAGAAATTTCTCTCTCAATCTAAAAAGACACTAGTCTCAATTATATATCATAAGTCCTCTTTTTCCATATGGATTTCCCAAATAAATATCATGTTCTCAACATTAGAAGTAATTGTACCCCAATGATTATTCTTTTATATAATTACTTTTCTAATATATTTTAACCAATATTATATAATTAATTTAATATAAATAGTATTTAAAAAATTATATTATGTAAATTATTATATTTCTACTTTCCCATGATGCCATATAAAAAATGAAGACAACATTTGTGCATACGTGCGGACTACTGCCTCTAAGAAGTTTTATTTTTTTATCTTACAACCTTACATGGAAATTAATAATGGAGAATTTAATGGGTTTATATAATTTTAATGAATTTATTAGTATTTTTTAGGAAAATATTTAAATTCTATTGATAATTTGAGAAATAGAAAATCGACATAAATTCAACCGTATAAACCAAAAATAATGAGAGGAAAAATAATTTATACCTAATGGGTAATATATTGTTGTACAATACCGGTAATCCTAATTCTCATAAATTATAATTTATCACTTTAATAAAATATAAAAAATATCATTCTTCCTCTACAATAATGATATAAATAATAAATTAATAATTTTATTTTTTTATGTCAATATTTGGTTCATTTAATCCACCTACTTGAGAAATGATATAAAATATTATCATTGATTACTATGATAAAATAATTAATAATAATTAATAATATAAATAATTAAATTATTAACTTTTATTTTCCATTTAATGTTAAAATTAACATTAAGATATTAAATTCAGAAATACATTTCTATATGTTTAAAGTCACTAAAAGATGATCTCATTGATTTTATAATTATGGATTATAAGAAAAAATATCATGGAATGAAATTATGAAATTATACATAATTATAATGACTAATTTATAGTTCATTATGATCTTTTCATGATGAAAATTTGGGTAAGAAAGAAAAAAAACATCACTACTATGAAACATGTTCAAAATGATCAAGATTACTCAAACCCGATATTGAAAATAGATAATAAATGACTAATATAAATTTATATAATAATTATAAATGAATTTTTAAAAATGTTATCAATGTGGATAAAGATATAAAATATCCTATTAAAATATAACTATTCTTATATATGAGATTCAATCTCTTTAGTGGATGTTAGGAATTATGGTAATGGGTTATTTACCATAAATTTTATTTCATACGAAATATTTTATATTATGCACCATGATATATTTTATATCATGTGATTACAATTTATAGGATTTATTTTACCTTATTAATTTAATTCATTGATTTTCAAGATCCATAATTTTTTGTTTCTTTTAATGAGATTTTATTCAAAGGATAACAAATCATTTAGTATTTTTTTATTACTAAATTATCATTCATAGAGTTATAAATGTACATCTTGATCTTATTTCATATAAGTTTGAAAAATTAAATTATATTATGCTTTTTCCCTTATTTATGGGATTTAAATTTCTACCATAGACACACCTTCCTAAAAGTCTTTGGAATAAGAAATTATGGTATCTGAAAATAATTTTGTTAAAAAAATTAATTTTATTGTGGTAAAATGTAATTCCATGGGAATCATTCTTCTATGTTTTAAAATTTATAATGATTTTTATTTTTAATATATTTACTATTTTCACTCGAAGTTAAATGATTTGTTACCTCAAATATTATTTCCCTAGGAAGTTCATTCGCATAAAATCTCAATTCTTTAAATGAAAATTTATTTTATAATTTAAATATGGTTTTTCTTATATTTCCATGTTAATTATTTCGAAAAATGTTTTTCCATTAATATTTAGAAAAAATATATTTTTCCACTGATTTGACATCACTATTTTTATTGTATCTTATAAAAGGAAAATTTTACTCCCCCTTTATAAGATGTGAGTTAATAATAATATATTTCAAAATATTTAAATAAAATATCATTTTAAAATCATATGTTTTTAATTCCACTGTAAATTAATTTTTTATAACATTTATTTATTTTCTTATATATATATATATATATATTATTGGATATTCCGTATAAATTAAAACATTTTCATAATGTTTACGTGTCACCTTTTGGAAACTCTAGTGTCATTTTTATGGATCCTTTATTGATGGTTCCTTTTAAAAAAAGTAATAATTTTTAGGATATTTTCCCTTAAAATTTTCTATATTCTAATGTCTATTTCAAGGCTCCAAATTGAAATTTCTATTAAAAAGTAAATGATTTAAAGAAAATTACTTCACCTCTTTGTAAATGAATTTTCAAAGTGACTATAACATCATCTCTTAAACCAATGAAAAATTCTATTTCTAAAAATTCAATTATGATTTAATTTACTTTTTTTATTTATATCTAAAGGATTTCTTTCTATGGATATTTAATTTTTTTGAATCACCCTCTAAGTGGGAGATTCAATTTTTCATTTCCACAATTTACATTCTTGAGGTGAAATTTTATTATTCCATTTATAAATTTTAGGAAATAAATTTATTCCATGTGTTCTTAATGATGTGATAAATGATTATTCCATATGTCACATATATGTATGGATGATTTATGGGTGGGGTCTTATATTTCTATTTACATAATCAGTTAGGTTTTTATTGATTTTGAGATAATTATGTATGAAAATTAATAGATTTATTCATAACATAATGAGTTTACCTGAGTGGAATATTTTTAGAACCTAAAGGGTAGACATTATTATATTTTTTACAAACATAATGAGAGGTCATACTTGGATTTGTTCACAACTTATAGTGTGGATATTCACAGCTTTGTTCACAACCCAATAATTTTAGAGATATATAGATTATTTTGAAACATATATGATGTTAAAGAATGGAACTTTTTCAACCACATAAATAGTGAAGATATATTAAGTTTTTTCAAAACACGATGAGTGGTAATGATAGGGTAACACACAATATGATATTTTCCAATACTTATGATATGTAATCTTGTTATACTTCATGGATCATAATTATTATCTCTTGATTTGTCACTTCAATACCGTGGTATTTGTTTTATCATTTTGAGTTTACATAGTCTTCAACATTTTCCTATTGAAAAATATTATTATTATTATTATAAGTTCTTTTTAATAATATATTTCTCCCATTCTCATGTGTTCTCATATTCTTATAATATAAAACATTATGACATGTTGATCATTTTTCAATTTTCTGAGTAATTGAGTTATTACTTTTCTTATCTTTACATCCTCCATGTTATAATTATGAGTTTAACTTATGATTAGTATATAATAGAGGCTAGTGTGGTTTTATTATAGAGAAATGTTAACAAGTTTTGTACAATAAGATTTCTATATAAATAGAATTAAATGTCATTAAATCTTTAATTCGTGGGATGTTTTGATTCTTTATGAAATAAAATGTTTATTTCATTGAAATTATATAACATAATTTTAGTTTCATGCAAACTGTATCAGAACATTTGTTAAATGAAAAATAAATTAGCACTAGAGTGTGTGTCTGGGGAACCTGAGTCCACAATTACACATATTGTACAAATGTTCAAGAAGCATGGTAGCGAACTAGTAAATAAATTGAGAAACTATCTCCCCAAAAAAATTTATATATTATATTTTAATTCTCACCATTGATAAATTATAATTTATTTTTTTACCTCACAAACACATCCTTACTGAACTAGTTTCCCTATAGCCCAAGGAATCATGTCACAGTGCTCTTATCTCACCCAAATAATTTTTTTCATGTATCTAAGTCCTCATTCATACCTAGGACAGTACCCTGAAGGGTTTAGAATCTTATAATTGAATAAAACCATATATACATGTAATCATGACATCTCTCACCCATAGATCTCATCATCATATCAAACAACTAGGTGGAAAGTCTGCAAGACACCACATGCCACATACCCTGCACTATACTTTGATTTACTAATGGTCATGAACAAGTATGTTTATAATAACCAAATAAATTATAGACATAATAAATTTACATTCCTTGAAATCATAACTTTATATATTTGAATATAAAAGAATAATGTATCTGAGATCCATTACATCCGATATAGTCAAATTCCTTATAACATTAATCCACCAGATCCCATTTTTTTCTACATATATTTTCATCCTCTAATAGAGAGTGTGTGAGGGTAGTAGTTATCCATATTTTTGATTAAAAATGTAAATATATAGGGACACCTAGAACCCATGTCCATTATGGATGTCTTCCTCCCAAAAAAACTCAAGTGGTGGCCCTTAATAAATCAAGAAACATAATTTAATAATACCACACAACATCAATATAAGAAACTACCAACCCTCTAATTGAGATAATACTACTATCCAAAATGACATTCATGCTTCAATATCTATTAAATAACATATAAAGAATTAATAAAAACATCATAAATATTTCTTCAGTTAAATCAAAAAGTGATCTATAAATTACTATTTCCTTTACGGCATATCATTTTTAAGTTTAATTTAATTTATAATTATCCAAATTCAAAGGACACAAATTTTTTATCAGTTTTTTCTATATTTTATAAACATTTACTGGATAATTTATAAATTATAAATCAGTATTATCTAAGCGTGCCATTACATCAATACCCCTTCACATTGTTTCATTCATATTCTCTTTAACATGATATATCATGGGTATTTTAGTACTCATACCAAAAAATTACAATAGAATATATATTATAAGGAAATTAGAAATTTTACTAATAGGAATTTTTATAGTACCTAGTGTCATGGAAAAAATATATATGAAATCCTAACTCTTATCTAGCCCTTTCCATCACACAATCATCCTCGTCAGATTAAGTGTGGTAGGTAACCCCTTCTTTTAAAAAATTCTATCAATCCTGGAATCATCCCAAAAACCTCAATACCATCCATAACCCATAAAATATAGATCATCCCTTACTAAATAAATATACCATAATAGGATCCACATAAAATACTATTAGGTTTATAACAAACATAAATTAGAAGCATGAAAATTGTTTCACTATAATACCTAGGGTTAACTATGTATATTTCATGCATGAAAACACAAATTTCCTAGTAAAAAATATGATAAAAATAACTTCAAATATTTAATTCTTGTTGTAAGAAGCATTTCATATTTAACATATTTTATCATCAATAAATTATTTACATATTTAAATAAAAATAACCAAACTATACTATTAATTAAAGTGGCCAAAACATCAAATAATAATACCCAAAGCTGGAGTTAATATTATTTAATAATCCTGTCGAAGATATAAAAATTATAATCAATAATTAATTCATTAACATCCTTAGTCCACATATAATTTTTTTTATTTTCAATTTAATCATATTGATAAAATTAATTCATTAATTTAACATGCACTTGAAATGATCAAAGAAATTATAGAAAATAAATCATTCAAAAGAAAAAAATCATTTAACTTTTCAATTAGTTATCATTTATTTTCATATAATCTTTAAAATTATTAGAAATTTTATCATTCTAATAAAAATAAAATATTTATAAATTAGATATTGAACAATGTATACACACTACCTAAAATTTCACATGGAAAAATTATAATGTAATAATGCATAATATCATGCATTCCCAGAACCTTTCATTATATAATTTTCTTATTTTATAGTTATTATCTTCATAAAGGACCATTCCAATCATTTACCTACTAAAACAATCATTATTAACTTGTAATTAGAAAATAATAGGATAAGTATTCTCATCCCTCCCCCCATCAATAGAATATTTAACAAAAATTCATAAAAGAGATAATGAATAAGGAGATATTCACAAACTGTGGAACTATTTAAGGGATTAAGACAAAATAAATGTATAAATCACATGAAAAAGGGAAAAACAACTAAATCCACTCTCTCAAAACCTATGGGGAACCTCTAGTCCTATCTATTTGAACTATGTAAATATTATATGGGAGGAGGGAACAAGGCTTAATTAGATTTATAAATAAAGGGGGAGTCTAATAGAAGGTCTTGGAATTGCCCCAATTAATTTCTCAAATTGATGATCAAGACAATCAATAGGATAATTTGTTTCTATAATCACCAAATCACACCCAAACCATGTTTATTGAGGAATAAAATAATAATTACAATAGGTAATATATAAATATATCCTCATATCCCCAGGTTGATGATATCCAATTACATTGTAGCATGCGTGAACCAATTTTTTTGTTACATTCAACCAAGGATAAAATGGGTATCCCATATGGAATGGTGTGAAACCCCTCATCATTTTGGAAGCCACCACAGTCTTTTTTGAGTCCTGAATGTACAATTATTTTCATTTATAGACGTGGATAAAGAGTGTGATCTAACCTCATCCAATAACACTACAACCAATACTATAATATGGGGGTATCCCCTTTTCCCACTGAGAGAACATCCATGAAAAGCAATGATCACTTGGGAATTTCTGCAATGACATGGCACACTAATAATTGAACCATGAACCACACCTTGTGAAACCCATATATCCAAGCTTTTTTCGTCCCAAGAACACCTAGGACCACAATCGAAGGCCTAAATTATCACCCCAAGGTCTATCAGACAAGAAACTCACTATGCACTTAAATAGATAGCCTAACTAGAATTTCTAATGAATATAGTCGATTTCCTCAACTTTTAACTCTAAAAATATCTCTACCATATCTAATAATGTAGTTTAGTGTACCTTAATTTGTACAAATATATGTTATCTTCCTCTATAACTCTTATATTATCTCTCTCAACACCTCTATTTCCTCATAATTCTCAAAGGAATGGTCCAAGTAGATCCGTAAATTATTGATCAAGTGAAAAATCTTCTAGAATTACTATTATATAAGCCAAATTACTTTGGATATTTAATGTAACCCTAAGACAATTATTTCATTTACTTTTCATGGGATGTCCTTTAGCAAAATACATAGTGAATTTATCACATTCATATAAGAATGGGTAATGGTTGTGTAATCCCCATAGAATTATAACATATTTTCTTAACATATTGGAGAACCATGAACCATGATATATAATATTCAATATCGTTATTTATTTTTTCACTCTAAAAGTTTTATCAATGATATTTATACTTATTTATGTGGTCTAGGTGAATATAAATTGATAGGTTATGTGTATCATCAAAAATATCATTTTTTAGTTCTAGCATGAATGGAAAAAATATTCATATTGAAAATATAATAACACATATTTATCAATATAAATCATTAGAATATTTTTCACCTTATTTTATAGCGTCATTTTATTCAAATGCACCACCTTAGTCCTACTTGAGTAGATGGTTCAGTTTTAATTTTGTCATGTCAAGAAATTGTACTTTTAATTATGATCTCCATTTCAATACACTAAAGATCCTTGATGATTTGTTCTCTTTCAATTCTTATCTGGAAAAATATTTTATAATCCATTATACTATTACTAACAGTCATCATGTTTTCAATCCATGGATGTTTATTTATTAAGGAGTCATAAGTATTGATCAATTCAAACCATCAACTTCTACATATATTAATCATAGTATATGAAAAAAAAAATTTGATCATATGATATATATATATATATATATTTCTAATATATAATTCCCTAATATAATTGATGAAAACATTACCATTTTTAACTCTATATCTTGCGTCAGGTACTTTTTCTATTGAATTATTAATTAAGAAAAGCTCTATCATATCACTTTGTCATTTTTATGATAAAATAAACCAATTATTTTTTTAAATAGTAATTTAATATAAAAATAAATAACCATTATACTGTGGTATGTTATTTTTATATTTTTTATACTCCTAGGAAGAGGAATTTGGGGGCTAATGATCTCAGTAGGAGATCTAGTTTGTAGTTTCTGAACGAGGCACTAGAGCAGTTGGATTTGATGTAGTTATCTTTAGAGGATGGAGAGAGAGAAGCTAACCATTATTCAATGGTTGTAACCCCTCCATTATTACAATGATTCTGGGGGGAATAACATGGGGATACTGACTACATGACAATATGTGCTCTGATATCCATAGAGAATGATCCTGAGGGATATTTGAAATACAGGGAGAACATTGTCTTTTTAAGATGACGTATAGTCGTACCGGTGGAATTGCGGGGGAGGGGGGGCTAATGTAACCGGACCTTCATAAAATTGTCTTATTCTTTGATTAACTCAGCTTATATCTCCATCTTTATCAATGGATCACCTGAAGGTTATTTCAAGTGCTCTAGAGTAGTAAGGAAGGGAGACCCTTTGTCTGCAATTATCTTTGCAATTGTAGAAGATTACCTTAGTCGACTGATCACTCACAATGTTGAAAATGGGAATCTGAAAGTTCTTCAAGCTAATTGTGGTATCTCTGCCCCCTCACGTCTCCTTTTTGCAGAGGAAATTATCATTTTTACTCAGGGAGACAAAATAAATATTCGGAATCTCAAATCCATCCAAAATCACTATGATCTTGTCTCTGGATAGGAGGTTAGCTGGAAAAAATCTTTTACTTTCATTGGGAAGAATATTTCAGATTCTAGGAAACATTGTATGCTTCAGAATCTGGGCATTAGAGGGGGTTCCCTTCCCTTCACATATCTTGGAGTTCCAATGTTCTTTGGCAGACCGTGCTCCACCTACTTTTCTGATGTGGTTAGTCAAGTTAAGATAACTCTCTCCAATTGGAATGGAAAAGCTCTATCGATGGCAGGAAGAATTTTCTTAGTCAAACATGTGATCATTTCTAACCTTGTTTACTCTTTCATGGTGTACTCGTGGCCTGCTTCTAAATTCAAGACTCTTAATTCCCTTATGAAGAATTTTGTTTGGAGTGGTAGCATTCTTGAATGGAAAATTATCACTGCCGCATGGACTAAATGTTGTTTACCTCTCTCTGCGGGGGGGGGGGGGGGGACTTGGGATTAAGAATATTGATCTCTTTAATCAATCTATTAAAGCTCAATTTATTTAGAGGCTTATTAATCGAAAATCAAGATCTCTTGATTTTTTTATAGTTAGAATACTTACTAGATTAATTTCTAGAAAGTTATTTTATATGAAATCCTCTGTTTGACCTGGTTTGAAAAAGGTTTTTCAAAAGATCACTAGTCACTCCCATTGGTTGGTGAATGCCTCCTCTAAGATGAATTTCTGGAAGGATAACTGGAAATACTAGAAAACTGGGCTTTGGAGCCTTGTTACATATAGCGGCTGCCACTGGCGGTCGCTATAGGTAACCAATAGCGATCACCACTGGCAGTCGCTAGGTTTTTCCAAAAGGGGGGGGGGGGCTTCGGCCCCCCTGAACCCTCCACCTCCCTCCTCGCCTCGCCACATCACCCCCTCCCCCCCGAACCCTCCTCCTCTCTCCTCGCCTCGCTTCTTCGCCCCCCCCCACCACGAACCCTCCTCCTCCTTCCTTGCCTCGTCGCACGCCCTCCCTCTTTGTCGCGCGCCCTCCCCCATCGTCGCGCGCCCTCCCCTGTCGCGGCACAGCCTCCCTCTCCGCCCTCCCCCATCATCGCACACCCTCTACCCTCCTCCCTCGTCGGCCTCCGCCCTCCACCGTATGCCCTCCGGCCACCCTCCGCCCTGCCCTCCGTCTCCTCTGGCCATCCTCCGCCTTTTCCCTCTGGCTCCAGCCGGCCTCCACGCTGCTCTCCATTCCCTCCGGCCTCCCTCTTCCCTCTGGCCTCCTACCACCCACCTCCGGCCTCCACCCCCTCCGGCCTCCAACCCCTCTGCCCTCCGGCCTCCAACCTCAGCCCTCTACCCCCTCTCCCCCCCCCCCCCCCCGCACCCCAGATGCCCCCCCCCCCCCCGCACCCCAGACACCCCCCCACACCCCGCCAACCCCCATCCCCTCCATCTTCATCCACTCTCTCGCCACACCACCGCCGCTCGTCCCCTCCCTCACTGTCCTCTCCCTTGCCTCACAGCCACCGCCCGATCCCCTCCCTCCCTGCATGACTACTACTCGTCCCCTCGCCGCTGCCGCCCGTCCACTCTGGCTCCCCCTGTCCTCGGTCCCCTCCCTTGTCATCCCACCCTCACTGCACCATCGCCACCTCACCACCTCCTCTCCTCCATCTCCCCGTCGCCGCCTCCACCCGTGCCCTCCCTTGTCTCACCGCCTCCGGCTCCGGCTCCCCTCCGCTGCCTCTCCTCTCCCTCGCAACACCGCCTTCGGCTCCCCTCCCTTCCAGGTTTGTAGCGCAATCAGGTATGACATGGGATTTCACTTACATTATTATTTTATAAATGGTTCACAAATAATTAA
Organism: Viscum album; assembly: GCA_963277665.1. Taxonomy (NCBI): domain Eukaryota; kingdom Viridiplantae; phylum Streptophyta; class Magnoliopsida; order Santalales; family Viscaceae; genus Viscum; species Viscum album. The sequence continues at coordinate 996,640,752 of OY728147.1, forward strand.
TTAGTATTTATTTAAAATATATTTGATATGAAAAATGAAAATGTAATAATTCTTGTGTAAATGTTTGTTATAGATATCTTATTATGGATAAGAGTTGGATTGATCTTCCAAATCGAACATCTAGAGAATATTTCAAAGGAATTATGCATTTTATTGACTTCACTAGAGGATTTGAAAGTGACTATATTAGTTGTCCATGTAGAAAATGTGCTAACAGATATCAATTCACATGAGATACTGTGAGGGATAACCTATTCATTAATGGATTTCTGAAAAATTATAAGATTTGGACTCATCATGGAGAATAATATGTTCGTTGTCAAAATACATATTTAGGTCAGATGGATGTTGATGCAAGGATGAATGATCCAATGCATGAAATTCTTGATGAAATGGTACATGGGTTGGATCTTGAAGGCATTGACATCCAGAATCTTGAGACCGGTGAAATAAATCTTCTCTCCGGTGCAGATCGTGATTCGAGGAGGTTTTATAAAGCACTTGAAGATGAAAAAATAGAATTATATCCTGGATGTACATCTTACAATAAATTGTCATTTATCGTGGAGTTGCTGCATTTTAAGACTTTGAATCATTGGTCAGACACATCATTCGACATGCTGTTGGTGTTATTGAAAAAGGTTCTTCCTGTCGATGCTAAGATTCCCGAGTCGTATTACTATGCTCGTAAGTTGATAGAGAACTTAGGTTTTACATATGAGACCATAGATGCATGTGCAAACAATTGTATGTTGTTTAGAAAGGAAACTGCCCATTTAGATATGTGTACGGTTTGTGGTGCTTCTAGGTGGAAAGAGAATAGGGGAAATCAGACTCATCAAAGTCAGATTGCAATACAAGGGAAACCGATTGTCATAAAGAAAATGTGTTACTTTCCTCTTAAACTGAGGTTGAAAAGATTTTTTATTTCATCTAAAGTTTCTAATTTAATGAGATGGAATACAGAAAGAGTTCATGAAAGTGATATGTTAAACCACCCGACAGACTCTCATGCATGAAAGGATTTTGATAAGATACATCCTGACTTTTATAACGATGTTCGTAATGTCCGATTGGGATTGGCAGCAGATGGTTTCAATCCATTCAAGTCTATGGTTGGTGCAACTCATAGCACATGGCCCGTGGTGTTGGTTCTGTATAATCTTCCTCCATGGATTTGTATGAATAAAAAATTAATATTACTTTTCCCTCTTATTGATGGACCTAAAAGTCCGAGGGATAAGATTGATGTTTACTTTCAGCCATTGATTGATGAGTTGAATGAATTTTGGGGCGATGGTGTGATGACTTATGACTGTGAAACAAATGAAATGTTCAAACTGTAGGCTGCTTTATTGTGGACAATCAATGACATCCCAGCTTATGCTAGTTTATCAGGCTGGAGTACGAAAGGGGAATTTTCTTGCCCTTGTTGCAATAAAAGTAAAAAATTTGTATGGATTAAGCATTCCGAAAAATGGGCATACATGGGTCAAAGACGTTTTCTCCCCCCTCAGCACATGTTCAGAAAGGACAGAGTGGCATTTGATGGTTCTATAGAGTTTTGCCCAACACCAAAGAACATGCTAAGAGTTGAAATGTTATCCCAGATTGAGGAAGAAAACATCCACACGGTATATGAAATTCAGGATTTGGTGGCTCCTCCGGTACATAATATTCGTGCTGCGGGTAGGCAGCGCAGTCACAATTGGAAAAAGAAAATTATTTTTTATAGTCTTCCATATTGGAAAACTACAATGCTGAGGCATAATTTGGATGTCATGCACATTGAAAAAAATGTCTGTGATAACATATTGTGGACCATTTTAGGTGTTAGTGGAAAATCAAAGGACCATGTTAATGTACATCGTGATTTGGAAGAAATGGGTTTAAGGAAACAATTGCATTTACAGTTAGTTGAGGGAAGCAAGGTATATATGGCTTCTTCATAGTATACGATGACTACAAAGGAGAAAGATACATTTCTTTCCATTTTGAAGATGCTCAAGGTGTCTGATGGTTACTCTTCTAATATTTCAAAGTGTGTGAATTTGACGAGAAATACATTGCAAGGGTTGAAAAGTCATGACAATCACATACTACTTCAGCAGTTGATTCCAATCACAATTTGTGATTGTTTATCCCCCAATGTTGTTCAGCCGTTGATTGAGATGAGTAATTTTTTTAGACATCTTTGTTTAAGAAATCAACGAATGAGTGATTTAAAAATTTTACAGGATCGAATTGTACTTACGCTTTGTCACTTTGAGAAACTATTTCCCCCCTCATTTTTCGATGTTATGGTCCACTTGATAGTGCACCTAACTGATGAAGTAATGGCTGCTGGTCCAGTGCAATTCAGGTGTATGTATTCTATTGAGCGTTATTTGAGTACATTGAAACCATTTGTACACAACAGAGCTCTTCCAGAGGCATCAATAGCCAATGGTTATTTGGTGGATGAGTGTACTACTTTTTGTGAAGAATATCTTACTGATGTTGAAACAAAATTAGATAATCCCTCTCGGATTCAGGATGGTCCTGTTTGAGAAGAATCCACATATGATATGGACAACATCGAGTTGATACAAGCGCATTGATATATCTTTTTCAATACTCCATCAGTTGCACCATTAATGCAGTAAGTATCTTATCACTTTTATTGTTTAACTTTTACATGTTTTGTTTCTATAAGTTGATCATTTAAACATCACGTTATCATTTGCAGGAAACACATTAACGAGATAAAAGAAGAGATGTATCATGCGACTGAGTTGCAAATTAAAAAATATCATTATACATCATTTCATGATTGGTTCAAGGATTATGTATGTATAAATTGATTTTCATTATGATTGAAGTTTTATACTAATTTATTTCTACATATATCATTATTGAATTCTATGAATTATGTAGGTTCATAAGCTGAGGGAGTTAAGGGACCCCATGCTAACTAAATAATTTATCCAACATGCTGAGGGTCCATCTATAACGTCTCGTAGTTATAAATATATATATGCTAATGGTTTTTGATTTTTCATTAAAGATGTTGATGAAAAACGAGAAACACAAAAAAGTGGAATTAGTTGTCCATTTTTCGATTCTGGTTATTACTATGGTCAATTGATAGACATCATTGAAGTTGTATACACACAAGGGTTGAAGTACATATGGTTAAAGTGTAATTGGTTTGATCCAGTGTGTGGATGTAAAGTCGATCAATATCTGTTTTCATTGGTGAATTTTAACTATATGTTATATAGAACTGAATGAGTTGATAATGAACCTTTCATTTTGACATCAAAAGCGGAACAAGTATTCTTCGTTACTTTCCCTTCGAATCCAAGTTGGCAAGTTGTGGTCAAAATGTCTCAGCGAGGAGTGTTTGTATTTGAACATGATGAACCCAAGACTATTCCTTTTGTTTCCCAACAAAATGATCAACCTACTGTAGTTCAACATGAAGAAGATATTTATTGGGTCAGATCAGCTGTTGAAGGAGAAACAATCGATTTTCATGCTTAATGAAAGGTATAATTGTTTTCCCACTAGTCATCCTAGGATATCATAAATTATCTAACCATTTTATAAAGCCTTGTAAGTTTTAATCCTCACTTTTGGAAGTTTATTTAGTTATAAATATTTAGGGTGATTTAACTCATATTATATTGATGTTATTTTCGGTGTATCTTCCCATTGAGGTATTCTTCATTTGGTTCATGTGCTTCTTGAATTTTTATTAATTCAATTTGAAATTTGGCTATGCATTGATTGGTTTTTTACATAATTTTTATATCTGTTTTGTTAACTTTCTGATTTTTTAAAATTCATTCACAACTAATTATTCAATACCTTTTTTTATTAACAACAGTACAAGTTTGATTTTTTTTTAAAACAATCCAATTTATCATTTGGACACTTTGGATAGTCCCCTTACTAATGTTTTCTATGACTACAGGCATGTCAGGGGAAGAGGCAGCAGATCCACATCATCCATCTGAGGAATCTACGTCTCAGGGTTGAGGTATGTTTGAATGTCATTGTCTCTATTTTTTATGTAATTGATAAACATATATATATATATATATATATATATTTATAACATCTGTCAAATTATATATAAAATTGTTTTCAACAGGATCAGACTCGACTGATTCTTCCTCTCGCAAGAGAGGCCCTGATCGTGGCATATTATCATGGAATTCCAACACGATGTTTGATGTTTCCTTTGATGAGGTATTTCATCATGTGGGACAAAATTCCCCTACATTTATTCATCAGCTGGGTCATATCATACGTGACCCACATCGATTTCCATTGACCACGCGTGACTGGGCTTCTATCCCTCAGGACACATTAGATCGTCTTTAGAGGGAGGTTCAGGTAAGAAGACCATTTTACTTTATTCCCTATGTATAAACAATAATAACATATGTGATTTTTTTCTTTAATAGAAAAATTTGAAAGTATGTCCTGATGAGTTTCGCCCATTGTGTATGAGAAAATTTTGTAAGATGTGGAAAGACTATAAAGGCAAAGTCAAGAGGGACCACTGGGTAACAAATGTGGGTGCCCCAGACATTCTGGAAAAAGTCCCGAGAGGTGTCCTCCCGGCTCAGTGGTGTGATTTAGTTTCATATTGGTATACTGAGTGTGTTGCGGTTTGTATATTTATTTTGGTATATATATTTTCAAGAATGTGTGATTTGTTTGAAATTTGAATGAATTGAATGTAGGAGGTGTCAACATGCCATTCAGAGAATTGAGCATTGTAGGGACCACCTCACAGGCTTGGGACTCGTCACGTGTCTCAGATCTGACATGAGGTATTTATTATTCATTTTTTAATTTATTAATTATTATGTTTTTGTGTTTATATTCTATTCATATACAGTTGCGGGAGCAAGGTGCACCGACTGATAAAATGTCAGTGTGGATGAGGACTCGTGATCGTAATGATCCAGAGGCTGCAACATTCATACTAAGTGCTTGTACTCATTACCAATACTTACATAAAATATTTATATTAATATATGTATATATATTTAAATATTTCACAGGCTCAATTTGAAGTTGAGTTAGAACATTTGCCAGAGGACCAGCGACAACTTCCCATGCGAAGGGATGAGATCATTCATCACATTATTGGTCGAGATGGGCATGGATATAGTTTGACAAATAGAACATGGATTCCTCGTTCTGTAGTGTCACGCGCTGCAGTTTTCGGTCCTGCTGTTGCTCAGATGACACAATAGTTTTCAGATTTCGAGGCACGGTTGCGCGCTTCCGATGAGGTAAATGCACAATTGATCGGTGAGGTTAGAGCATTGCGGAAATATGTGCATCCAGGTGATTATGCAGGGGATCAAACGACGCAGGTTTATACTGTATTTATTTATTTAATTTATATTATTTTATTATGAAAATATTCATAATGTTTATTTGATGTAGGCCCCTGACCCACATGATGGAGGTAGTAGTCATGACCACGCATGACACATCATATTCATGAGGTGTGTTTCTATTTTTAATGGTGGGGTTGTTATTGATATTTAGGTTGGGTTTCAAGTGAGATTTTTTGTGATTTGGGGGTATCATGTGTGTTTTGACCTGATGCAATGTTTATGTGCATGAATTGAGAAGCAACCATGAAACTCATTAATGATTTGGATATTTTTTGTTCATTTAATTCTTAAATGTTTTCAATTTCATGATCTGTAATAGTTTTGAAAAAACAATGTGATTCCTAATATAAACCATGAAACTTGTTTTTGATGACTGAGCTCATGTTCACTATTTGTAGTCCCCGGTCCACCCCGGACAACCCTCCCCGCAACCCGGACAGCCCTCCCCGCACCCCGGACAGCCCCCCCCCCCCACCCCGTATAGCCCCCCCCCCCCACACCACATAGCCCCCCCTGCACACTGGAAGGCCCCCCGCACCACGAACATCCCCTCCCCACACTCAGGGCAGCCCCCCCACACCCCGGACATCCCCCCCGCACCCCGGACAGGCTCCCTCCTCCCCCCCCGCACCCCGAACAACCCTCCCCGCACCCCGGACAGCCCCCCCCCCCCCCCCCCCGCACCCCGGACAACCCTCCCCGCACCCCGGACAACCCCACTCCGCACCCCGGACAGCCCCCAGCACCTCAAACAGCCCCCCCCCCCCCCCCCCCCCCCGCACCCCGGACATCCCCCCCGCACCCCAAACATCCCCTCCCCGCTCTCCAGACAGCCCCCCCCCCCCCGCACCCCGAACACCCCCCCTGCACCCCGGACAGCCCTCCCCGCACCCCGGATAGCCCCTCCCCGCACCCCAGACTGCCTTCCCCGTACCCCGGATAGCCCCCCCCCCCCCCCCACACTCCGGACATCCCCCTCGCACCCCAGACAGCCCCCCCCCCCCCCCGCACCCGGACAGCCCCTCGGACAGCCCTCCCCACACCCCGGACAACCCCCCAGCACCCCGGACAGACCCTCCGCACCCCGGACAGCCCCCCCGCACCCCGGAAACGCGTTTCCAGAGTCATAAAACACCAAAATGGCATGGGAAGGTCGAATTTAGAGCAAACATTCTCCGAATAACCTGAAACCACACGAAAACAATAGAAATATTATTCTTGACGTGTAGGAGGAGACGACACACCCATCAGATGTGAAGTGCGCGTGGTACGACCGATTGTGTCGTTTTCAGCAGTTCAGTGCGCGCTAAAACGGCATGTTGGGGGGTCAAAACCACCCAAATGACCTCAGAATTCCATAAAATCATACGACAACAGCCGTTTGTGAATTTTAAAATTTTTGGGTAGACGACACGTCAATCGGAGGTGTCATTTGACCGCGGTGACTGGAAACGCGTTTCTGGAGTCCTAAAACACCAAAACGGTGTGAGACGGTAAAATTCAGAGAAAACATGCTCCAAATGACTTTAAACCACAAGAAAACAATAGGAATATTATTCTTGACGTGTAGGAGGAGACGACACACCCATCAGACATGCAGTTCGTGCGATACGACTGATTGTGTCGTTTTCAGCAGTTCGACGCGTGCTAAAAGGGCGCATTGGGGGGTCAAAACCACCCGAACGACCTCATAATGCTATGAAATCATACTCCAATAGCCGTGGTGTTAATTTTGAAATGTTCAGGCAGACGTCACAACAATCAGAGGTGTCGTTTGACCGTGGTGACCAGAAATGCGTTTCCAGAGTCATAAAATAGAAAAACGGCGTGAGACGGTCGAATTTAGAGAAAACGTGCTCCGAATGACCTGAAACCACACTAAAACAATATGAATATTATCTGTGACATGTAAGAGGAGACTACATTCCCATCGGACGTGCGGTGCGCACGGTACGACCGATTGTGTCGTTTTCAGCAGTTCAGCACCCTAAAAGGGCGCTTTGGGGGGTCAAAAGCAACCGAACGACCTCGGAATGCAATGAAATTATACGAAAACAGTCGTGGTGTGAATATTGAAATGGTCGGGTAGACATCATGTCAATCGGAGGTGTCATTTGACCCCGGTGACCAGAAATACATTTCTGGAGTCATAAAACACCAAAACGGCGTGAGACGGTCGAATTCGGAGCAAACGTGCTCCGAATGACCTGAAACCACACAGAAACAATAGGAATATAATTCATGGCATGTAGGAGGAGACGAAACGACCATCGGATGTGCGGTGCACGCAGTACAACCGATTGTGTCATTTTTAGCATTTCAGCGCGCGCTAAAAGTGCGCGTTGGGGGGTCAAAACCACCTGAATGACCTCAGAATGCCATGAAATCATACGACAATAGCCGTGGTGTGAATTGATGTCATATTTTAATATCGGGTTTTTCCAACTTTCTGATTTTTTAAAATTCATTCACAACTAATTATTCAATCCCTTTTTGTTTGATTAACAACTGTACAAGTTTTATTTCATTTTAAAACAATCCAATTTATCATTTGGACACTTTGTATAGTCCCCTTACTAATGTTCTATGACTATAGGCATGTCAGGGGAAGAGGCAACAGATCCACATCATCCATCTGAGACATCTATGTCTTAGGGTCGAGGTATGTTTGAGTGTCACTGTCTCTATTTTTATGTAGTTGATAAACAAATATATATATATATATATATTTATAACATCTGTCAATTTATATATAAAATTGTTTTCAACAGGATCAGACTCGACTGCTTCTTCCTCTCGCAAGAGAGGCCCTGGTCGTGTAATATTATCATGGAATTCCAACATGACGTTTGATGTTTCCTTTGATGAGGAATTTCATCCTATGGGATGGAATGCCCCTGCATTTATTCGTCAACTGGTTCATATCATACATGACCCACATCGATTTCCATTGACCACGCGTGACTGGGCTTCTATCCCTTAGGACACATTAGATCGTCTTTGGAGGGAGGTTCAGGTAATAATACCATTTTACTTTATTCCCTATGTATAAACAACAATAACATATGCAATTTTTTTCTTTAATTGCAAAATTTGAAAGTATGTCCCGATGAGTTTCGGACAGTGTGTATGAGAAAATTTCATAAGATGTGGAAAGACTATATAGGCAAAGTCAAGAGGGACCACTGGGTACCAAATGTGGGGCCCCCAGACATTTTGGAAAAGTCCTGAGAGGTGTCCTCCCGGCTCAGTGGTGTGATTTAGTTTCATATTGGTCTACTTAGGGTGTTGCGGTTTGTATATTTATTTTGGTATATATGTTTTCAAGAATGTCTGGTTTGTTTAAAATTTGAATGAATTGAATGTAGGAGGTGTCAACACACCATTCTGAGAATCGAGCATTGCAGGGACCACCTCACAGGCTCGGGACTCATCACATGTCTCAGAACTGACATGAGGTATTTATTATTCATTTTTTAATTTTTTAATTAATATGGTTTTGTGTTTATATTCTATTCATATATAGTTGCAGGAGCAAGGTGCACCGACTGATAAAATGTCGGTGTGGATGAGGACTCGTGACCGCAATGATCTAGAGGCTGCAGCATTGATAGTATGTTCTTGTACTCATTACCAATAATTACATAATATATATATTAATATATGTATATATATTTTAATATTTCACAGGCTCAATTTGAAGCTGAGTTAGAAGATCTTCTAGAGGACCAGTGAAAGCTTCCCATGCGAAGGGATGAGATCTTTCATCGTATTATTGTTCGGGATGGGAATGGATATAGTTTGACCTATGGAACGGGGATTCCTCATTCTGTAGTGTCACACGCTATGGTTTTTGTTCCTGGTGTTGCTCAGATGACACATCAGTTGTCAGATTTCGAGGCACGGCTGCGCGCTTCCGATGAGAAAAATGCGCAATTGATCGCTGAGGATAGAGCACTGTGGCAATCTGTGCCTCCAGGTGATGGTGTAGGGGATCAGACAATTTAGGTTTATACTGTATTTATTTATTTGATTTATATTATTTTGTTATGAAAATATTCATAATGTTTATTTGTTGTATGCCCCTGACCCACCTGATAGAGGTATAAGTCCTGACCACGTATGACGCATCATATTCACAAGGTGTGTTTCTGTTTTTAATGGTTGGGTTGTTATTGATATTTAGGTTGGGTTTCTAGTGAAATTTTTTGTGATTTGGGGGTATCATGTGTGTTTTGGACTGATACAATGTTTGTGTGCACGAATTGAGAAGTAACCATGAAACTGATTAATGATTTGGATATTTTTTGTTCATTTAATTCTTCAATGTTTTCAATTGCATGATCTGTAATAGTTTTAAAAAAACTATGTGATTCCTAATATAAACCATGAAACTTGTTTTTGATGAATCATCTCAGGCTCACTATTTTTAGTCCCCGACCCACCCCGGACAGCCCCCCCCCCCCCCCCCCCGCACGCCGGACATCACCCCCTCGCACCCCGGGCAGGCCCCCGTCCCCCGGACACCCCCTTTCCGCACTCCGGATAGCCCCCACACCCCGGACAGCCCCCCCCCCCCCCGCAACCCGGAAAACCCTCCCCGCACCCCGGACAGCCCCCCCGCACCCCGTACATCCCTCCTCGCACCCTGAACAGCCCCTCCCCGCACCCCGGACAGCCCTCCCCGCACCCCGGACAACCCCCCCGCACTCCGGAAATCCCCCCACACCCCGGATAGGCCCCCCGCACCCCAAACATCCCCACCCCACACTCCGTACATCCCCCCACACCCCAGACACCACCCCCACCCCCACCCCCACCCCCACCCCTCACCCTGCTCATCCCCCCCGCACCCTGGACAGCCCGCCCCACACCCTGGACCCCCCCCCCCCCCGCACCCCGGACAACCCTCCCCGCACCCCAGACAGCCCCTCCCCTTACCCCGGATAACCCCGCACTCCGAACAACCCCCCCACCCTTTACATCCCCCAGACATCCCCCCCGCACAATGGACATCCACCCCCCTCGCACCCCGGACAGCCCACCCAGCACCTCGGACAGCCCCCCCCCCCCCCCCGCACCCCGGAAACGCGTTTCCGGAGTCATAAAACACCAAAACGGCATGAGATGGTTGAATTCGGAGAAAACATGCTACGAATTTCCTAAAACCAGAAGAAAAAAATAGTAATCTTATTCATGATATGTAGGAGGACAAGACATGCCCATCGGATTTGCGGTGCGCGCGGTACGACCGATTTTGTCGTTTTCAGCAGTTCGGCGCGCGCTAAAACGACGCGTTGGGGGGTCAAAACCGCCCGAATGACCTCGGAATTCTATAAATCATACGACAATAGACTTTGTGTGAATTTTGAAATGGTCGGGCATATGGCACGTCAATCGGAGGTGTCGTTTGACCGTCGTGACCAGAAACGCGTTTCCCGAGTCAAAAAACACCAAAACGGCGTGAGACGGTCGAATTCAAATCAAATGTATTCTGAATGACCTGAAACCACACAAAAACAATATGAATATTATCCATGACATGTAGGAGGAGACGACATGCCCATCAGACGTGTGGTGCGTGTGGTACGTCCGATTGTGTCGTTTTCAGCAGTTCGGCGCGCGCTAAAAGGGCGCGTTGGGGGGTCAAAACCACCAAAAAGACCTCAGAATTCCATGAAATCATATGAAAACAACCGTGGTGTAAATTTTGAAATCGTCGGTCAAACAACAAGTCAATCGGTGGTGTCGTTTGACCGTTGTGACCGGAAACGCGTTTCCGGAGTCATAAAACACCAAAACGGCGTGAGACGGTCGAATTCAGAGAAAAACATGCTCTGAATGACCTAAAACCAAATAAAAACAATAGGAATATAATTATTGACGTGTATAAGGAGGCGTCACACCCAACAGATGAGCGGTGTGTGCGGTACGACCGATTGTGTCATTTTTAGCAGTTTGGTGCGTGCTAAAAGGGCACATTGGGGGGGGGGGGGGTCAAAACCACCTGAACGTCCTCAAAATTCCATGAAATCATACTAAAACAGCCTTTGTGTGAATTGTGAAATGGTTGGGCAGACAAAAATTCAATCGGAGGTGTCGTTTGACCGCGGTGACCGGAAACACGTTTCTGGAGTCATAAAACACAAAAACGGCGTGAGACGGTCGAATTCGGAACAAACGTGCTCCAAATGACCCGAAACCATTCTAAAACAATAGAAATATTATTCTTGACGTCTAAAAGGAGACGACACACCCATCAGACGTGCAGTACGCGCGGTACGACCGATTATGTCGTTTTCAGCAGTTCAGCGCGCGCTAAGAGGGTGCGTTGGGGGGTCAAAACCAACCGAACAACCTCAGAATTCCATGAAATCATACAACAATATCTGTGGTGTAAATTTTAAAATGGTCAGGTAGACATCATGTCAATCAGAGGTGTCGTTTGACCACGGTGACTGGAAACGCGTTTCTGGAGTTAAAAAACACCAAAACGACGTGAGACGTTCGAATTTGGATAAAACGTGCTCCGAATGACTTGAAACCACACAAAAAAAATAGGAATATTATTTGTGACGTGTAGGAGGAGATGAAACGCCCATCAGACGTGCGGTGCGCGTGGTACGACCGATTGTGTCGTTTTCAGCAGTTCGATGCGTGCAAAAAGGACTCGTTGGGGGGTCAAAACCAACCGAACGACCTCGTAATGCCATGAAATCATACGACAACAGCCGTGGTGTGAATTGTGAAATGGTCGGGTAGACAACTTTTCAATCGGAGGTTTTGTTTGACCGCGGTGACCGGAAATGCGTTTCTGGAGTCATAAAACACCAAAACGGCGGGAGACAGTCTAATTCGGAGAAAACGTGCTCCGAATGACCTGAAACCACACAAAAAGAATAGAAATATAATTCTTGATCTGTAGGAGGAGACAGAACGCCCATTGGATGTGCGGTGCGCACTGTACGACCGATTGTGTCGTTTTCAGCAGTTCAGTGAGCGCAAAAAGGGCGTGTTGGCGGGTGAAAACCACCTGAACGACTTCAGAATGCCATGAAATCATACGACAACAGCCGTGGTGTAAATTGTGAAATGGTCGGCAGACGACATGTCAATCAGAGATGTATTTTGACCGTGATGACCGAAAACGTGTTTCCGGAGACACAAAACACCAAAACGGCATGAGACGGTCGAATTCAGAGAAAACATGCTCCGAATGACAAGAAATCACACTAAAACAATAGTAATATTATTTGTGACATGTAAAAGGAGACTGCACGCCCATCGGACGTGCGGTGCACGTTGTATGACCGATTGTGTCATTTTCAGCAGTTCGGCGGGCGCTAAAAGTGCACGTTAGGGGGTCAAAACCACACGAACGACCTCAGAATGCCATGAAATCATACGAAAACAGCCGTTGTGTAAATTGTGAAATGGTAGGGCAGACAGAATGTCAATCAGAGGTGTTATTTGACCGCGGTGACCGGAAAAGCATTTCCGGAGTCATAAAACACCAAAACGGCGTGAGACAGTCGAATTCAGAGAAAACGTGTTCAGAATGACCAGAAACCAGATGAAAACATTTAAATATTATTTGTGATGTGTAGGAGGAGACCAAACACCCATCGGACGTGCGGTGCGCACAGTACGACCGATTGTTTCGTTTTCAGCAGTTCGGTGCGCTCTAAAAGGGCACGTTGGGGGGTAAAAACCACCAGAACGACCTTGGAATGCCATGAAATCATATGAAAACATCCGTGGTGTTAATTGTGAAATGGTCGGGAAGATGGAACATCAATAAGTGGTGTCATTTGACCGCGGTGACCCGAAATACGTTTCCGGAGTCATAAAACACCAAAACGGCATGAGACGGTCGAATTCGGAGCAAACGTGCTCCGAATGACCTGAAACCACATGAAAACAATATAAATATTATTTGTGATGTGTAGGAGGATATGGCATGCCCATCGGACGTACGGTGCGCGTGGTACGACCGATTGTGTCGTTTTCAGCAGTTCAGCGCACTAAAAGGGCGCGTTGGGGGGGTCAAAACCTCCCAAAAGACCTCGGAATACCATGAAATCATACGAAAACATCCGTGGTGTAAATTATGAAATGTTCGAGCAGACGGAACGTCAATAAGAGGTGGCGTTTGACCGTGGTGACCAGAAATGTGTTTCGGGAGTCATAAAACACCAAAACGGCGTGATACGGTCGAATTCAGAGCAAACGTGCTCCGAATGACCTGAAATCACACGAAAACAATAGGGATCTTATTCGTGACATGTAAGAGGAGAAGACATGCCCATCGGATGTGCGGTGCATGCAGTATGACAGATTGTGTCGTTTTTAGCAGTTTAGCGCGCGCTAAAAGGGCGCTTTGGGGGGTCAAAACCACCCGAACGACGTCAGCATGACATGAAATCATACGAGAACAGTCGTTGTCTGAATTGTGAAATGGTAGGGTAGATGGCACGTCAAAAGGAGGTTTCGTTTCACCGCGGTGACCGGAAACGCCTTTCCGGAGTCGTAAAACACCAAAATGGCGTGAGGCAGTCGAATTCAGAGCAAACGTGCTTCAAATAACCTGAACCCACAGGAAAAAAATAGGAATATTATCCGTGACGTGTAGGAGGAGAAAAAACACCCATCAGACGTGCGGTGCGTGCGGTACGACCGATTGTGTCGTTTTCAGCAGTTCGGCGCGCGCTAAAAGGGCGTGTTTGGTGGTTAAAACCACCTGAATGACCTCGAAATTCCATTAAATCATACGACAACAGTAATTATGTGAATTTTAAAATGGTCGGGTGGAAGGTACATCAATCAGAGGTGTCGTTTGACCGCAGTGACTGGAAACGCGTTTCCGGAGTCATAAAACACCAAAACGGCGTGAGATGGTCGAATTCGGAGAAAACGTGCTTTGAATGACTTGAAACCACACGAAAACAATAGCTATATTATTCGTGACATGTAAGAGGAGACGGCATGCCCATCGGACGTGCGGTGCGCATGGTACGACCGATTGTGTCGTTTTTAGCTGTTCGGTGCGCGCTAAAAAGGCACGTTGGGGGGTCCAAACCACCCAAATGACATTGAGATACCATTAAATCATACGACAACAGCCGTGGTGTGAATTGTAAAATGTTAAGGAAGACGACACGTCAATTGGAGGTGTCGTTTGACCGCGGTGACCAGAAACGCGTTTCTGGATTCATAAAACACCAAAACGGCGTGAGACGGTCAAATTTGGAGAAAATGTGCTCCGACTGACATGAAACCACAATAAAACAATAGCAATATTATTCATGATGTGTAGGAGGAGACGACACGCCCATCAGACGTGTGGTGCGTGCGGTACGACCGATTGTGTCGTTTTTAGCAGTTGACGCGCGCTAAAAGGGCGCATTGAGGGGTCAAAACCACCCGAATGACCTCAGAATGCCATGAAATCATACGACAACATCCGCTGTGTGAATTTTGAAATGGCCAGGCAGACGGAATGTCAATCAGAGGTGTCTTTTGACCGCGGTGACCGGAAACACGTTTCTAGAGTAAAAAAACACCAAAACAGCGTGAGACGGTCGAATTCAGAGAAAACGTGCTCTGAATGACTTGAAACCACACGAAAACAATTGGAATATTATTCTTGACGTGTAGGAGGAGACGACACATCTATTAGACGTGCGGTGCACGCGGTAAGACTGATTGTGTCATTTTCAGCAGTTCGGTGTGCGCTAAAAGGGCACGTTGGGGGGTCAAAACCACACGAACGACCTCAGAATACCATGAAATCATATGAAAACTACCGTGGTGTTAATTGTGAAATCTTTGGCCAGACGACATGTCAATTGGAGGTGTTGTTTGACTGCAGTGACCGGAAACGCGTTTCCGGAGTCATAAAAAACCAAAACGGTGTGAGACGGTCGAATTCGAAGCAAACATGCTCCAAATGACCTGAAACCACACGAAAACAATAGGAATATTATTCGTGACGTGTAGGAGGAGATGAAACTCCAATCGGACGTGCAGTGTGTGCGGTACAACTGATTGTGAAATTTTCAGCAGTTTGACACCCGCTAAAAGGACGCGTTGGGGGGTTAAAACTACCAGAACGACCTCAGAATACCATGAAATAATACAACAACAACCATTGTGTGAATTGTGAAATGGTCAGTCAGACAGCATGTCAATCAGAGGTGTGGTTTGACTGCGGTGACCGGAAACGCGTTTCTAGAGTCAAAAAAAACCAAAACAGCGTGGGACGGTTTAATTCGGAGCAAACTTGCTCCAAATGACCTGAAACCCCACGAAAACAATAGGAATATTATTCGTGATGTGTAGGAGGGGACGATATGCCCATCAGACAAGCGGTGTGCGCGGTACGACCGATTGTGTCGTTTTCAGCAGTTCGGCGCGTGCTAAAAAGGCAGTTGGGGGGTCAAAACCACTCGAAAGACCTCAGAATTCCATGAAATCATACGACAAAAACCGTGGTGTGAATTGTAAAATGGTTGGGTAGACGACACGTCAATCGGAGGTGTAGTTTGAATGCGGTGACCGGAAACACATTTCTGGAGTCATAAAATACCAAAACAGCATGAGACGGTCGAATTCAGAGAAAATGTGCTCCTAATGAAATTAAACCACATGCAAACAATAGGAATATTATTCATGACGTGTAGGAGGAGACAACACACCCATCGGACCTACGGTGCGTGCGGTACGACCGATTGTGTCATTTTCAGCAGTTCGTGCGCACACTAAAAGGGCACGTTGGGGGGTCAAAACCACCCGAACAATCTCGGAATGCCATAAAATCATACAACAAAAGCCATTGTGTGAATAGTGAAATGGTCGGGCAGACGAGACATCAATCAGAGGTTTCGTTTGACTGCGGTGACCGAAAACGCATTTCTGGAGTCATAAAACACCAAAACGGCGTGAGACGGTTGAATTTGGAGAAAAAAATGCTCTGAATGACCTGAAACCATACGAAAACAATAGGAATATTATTCTTGAAGTGTAGGAAGAGACATCATGCCCATCAGACGTGTGGTGCATATGGTACGACCAATTGTGTCGTTTTCAGTAGTTCGACATGCGCTCAAAGGGCGCGTTGGGGGGTCAAAACCACCCGAATGACCTTAGAATGCCATGAAATCATACAACAACAGCCATTGTTTGAATTGAGAAATGTTCGGGCAGACGGCACATCAATCGGAGTTGTCGTTTGACCGTGGTGACAGGAAACACATTTCTGGAGTCCCAAAACACTAAAACGGTGTGAGACGGTCGAATTTGGATCAAACGTGCTCCAAATGACCTGAAACCACACGAAAATAATATAAATATTATTCTTGACATGTAGGAGGAGACGACACACCCATCAGACGTGCGGTGCGCACGGTACGACCTACTGTGTCCTTTTCAGCTGTTTGGCGCACGCTAAAATGGCGCGTTGGGGGGTCAAAACCACCCGAACGACCTCGGAATGCAATAAAATAATACAAAAACATCCGTGGTATAAATTGTGAAATGTTCGGGCAGACGGAACGTCAATTGGAGGTGTTGTTTGACCGCGATGATTAGAAATGCGTTTCCAGAATCATAAAACACCAAAACGGCATGACACAGTCGAATTCGGAGCAAACGTGCTCCGAATGATCTGAAACCACACAAAAACAATAGAAATATTATTCGTGACATGTAGGAGGAAACAACACGCCCATCAGACGTACGGTGCGCGCGGTACAACCGATTGTGTCATTTTCACCAGTTTGGCGCGCGCTAAAAGGGAACGTTGGGGGGTCAAAACCACCCGAACGACCTCGGAATGCCATGAAATCATAAGACAACATCTGTGGTGTGAATTGTGAAATTTTCTGGCATACATCATGTCAATCAGAGGTGTCGTTTGACAGCGGTGACTGGAAATGCATATCCAGAGTCATATAACACCAAAATTGTGTGAGACAGTCGAATTCGGAGAAAACGTGCTCCGAATGACCTGAAACCACACAAAAACAATATTAATATTATTAGTGACGTGAAGAAGGAGATGTCACACCCATTAGACATTCGGTGCGCGCGGTACGATCGATTGTGTCGTTTTTTGCAGTTCGGCACGCGCTAAAAGGGCACGTTGGGGGGTCAAAACCACCCGAATGACCTCAGAATGCCATGAAATCATACGACAATAGCCGTTGTGTGAATTGTAAAATGGTAGGGTAGACGGAAGGTCAATCGGAGGTGTCGCTTGACCGTGGTGACCAGAAACGCGTTTTTGGAGTCATAAAACACCAAAACGGTGTGATATGGTTCAATTCGGAGCAAACGTGCTCCAAATTACTTGAAACCATACGAAAACTATAGGAATATTATTCGTGATGTGTAGAAGGAGAAGGAACACCCATCGGACGTGCGGTGCGTGCGGTACGACCGATTATGTCGTTTTCAACTATTCGACGCGCGCTAAAAGGGCGCGTTGGGGGGTCAAAACCACCCGAACGACCTCAGAATTCCATGAAATCATACGACAATAGTCGTGGTGTGAATTGTGAAATGGTCAGGTAGACGTCACGTCAATCGGAGGTGTCGTTTGACCACGGTGACCAGAAACTCATTTCCGGAGTCATAAAACACCAAAACGGCGTGAGACAGTCGAATTTTGAGCAAACGTGCTCCAAATGACTGAAAACCACACGAAAACAATAGGAATATTATTTGTGACATGAAGGAGGAGACGGAACGCCCATCGGACATGCGGTTCATGTGGTACGATCGATTGTGTCGTTTTCAGCAGTTCGACGCGTGAAAAAAGGGTGCGTTGGGGGGTCAAAACCACCCGAACAACCTCAGAATGTCATGAAATCATACGAAAACAAACATGGTGTGAATTGTGAATTGGTTTGGCAGACAACACATCAATCGAAGGTGTCGTTTGACCATGGTCACCGAAAACGCGTTTCCAGAGTCATAAAACACCAAAACGGCGTGAGAGGGTCGAATTCGGAGCAAACGTGCTCTGAATGACCTGAAACCACACGAAAAAAATAGGAATATTATTCTTGATGTTTAGGAGGAGACAGAACTCCCATCAGACATGCGGTGCGCGCGGTACGACCGATTGTGTCGTTTTCAGCAGTTCGACGCGTGCAAAAAGGGCGCGTTGGGGGGTCAAAACAACCCAAATGACCTTAGAATGCCATGAAATCATACAAAAATAGCCGTTGTGTTAATTTTGAAATGTTTGGGTAGACGACATGTCAATCGGAGGTGTCTTTTGACCACGGTGATCGAAAAGGCATTTCCGGAGTCATAAAACACCAAAATGGCGTGAGACGGTCGAATTCAAAGAAAACATGCTCCTAATGACCAAAAATCACACTAAAAAAATAGGAATATTATTCTTGACGTGTAGGAAGAGGAGACATGCCCATCAGACATGTGGTGCACGCGGTACGACCGATTGCGTTGTTTTCAGCAGTTCGACACACGCTAAATGGGCGCGTTGTGGGGTCAAAACCACCCAAACGACCTCAGAATTCCATGAAATCGTACAAAAACAGCCGTGGTGTGAATTTTAAAATTTTCAGGTAGACATCATGTCAATCGGATGTGTCGTTTGACGGCGGTGACCAGGAACGCGTTTTCGGAGTCATAAAACACCAAAACGGCGTGAGATGATCGAATTCGGAGGAAACGTTCTTCGAATGACCTGAAACTGCACGAAAACAATAGGAATATTATTCGTGATGTGTAGGAGGAGACGACATGCCGATCAGACGTGCGGTGCACGTGGTATGACCAATTTTGTCGTTTTCAACAGTTCGACGCGTGCTAAAAGGGCGAATTGGGGGGTCAAAACCACCCGAACGACCTCAGAATTCCATAAAATCATACGAAAATAGACTTTCTGTGAATTATGAAATGTTCAGGAAGACGACACATCAATTGGTGGTGTCGTTTGACCGCGGGGACCAGAAACGCGTTTCCGGAGTCATAAAAGACCAAAACGGCGTGAGAGGGTCGAATTTGGAGCAAACGTACTCCGAATAACCTGAAGCCACACGAAAACAATAGGAATATTATTTGTGATGTGTAGGAGGAGACGACACACCTATCGGACATGCGGTGCGCATAGTACGACTGATTGTGTCGTTTTCAGCAGTTCGATGCGCGCTAAAAGGGCGCATTGGGGGGGTCAAAACCACCCGAACGACCTCAGAATGCCATTAAATCATACAACAATAGCTATGGTCTGAATTGTGAAATGGTTGGGCATATGGATTGTCAATTAGAGGTAAAGTTTGACCACAGTGACTGGAAATGTGTTTCTAGATTCATAAAACACCAAAACGGCGTGAGACGGTTGAATTCGGAGAAAACGTGCTCCGAATGACATGAAACCACACGAAAACAATAGAAATATTATTCATGACGTGTAGATGGAGACAACACACCCATCAGACATGCGGTTCATGCAGTACGACCGATTGTGTCATTTTCAGTAGTTCAGCGCGTGCTAAAAGGGCGCGTTGGGAGGTCAAAACACCCGAATGACCTCGGAATGCCATGAAATCATATAAAAATAGCCGTTGTGTGAATTGTGAAATGTTTGGGCAGACGACACGTCAATCAGAGGTTTCGTTTGACCACGGTGACCGGAAAAGTGTTTCCGGAGTCATAAAACACCAAAACGGCGTGAGACGGTTGAATTCAGAGAAAACGTGCTCCGAATGACCTGAAACATCACGAAAAAATAAGAATATTATTCGTGATGTGTAGGAGGAGACTTCATTCCCATCGGACATGCGGTGCGCGCGGTACGACCGATTGTGTCGTTTTCAGCAGTTCGACGCACGCTACAAGGGCACATTAAGGGGTCAAAACCACCCGAACGATCTCATAATTCCATGAAATCTTATGACAATAGCCGTTGTGTGAATTTTGAAATGTTCAGGCAGAAGAAACGTCAATCGGAGGTGTTGTTTGACCACGGTGACCGGAAACACGTTTTCGGAGTCATAAAACACCAAAACGGTGTGAGACGGTCGAATTCGGAGCAAACGTGCTCCGAGTGACCTAAAACCACATGAAATCAATAGGAATATTAATCATGATGTGTAGGAGGAGACGACATGCCCAATTAGACGTGCGGTGCGCGCGGTACGTCTGATTGTGTCGTTTTTAACAGTTCGGCACACGCTAAAAGGGTGCGTCGGGGGGTCAAAACCACCCGAACGACCTCAAAATTCCATGAAATCATACAACAACAGCCGTTTTGTGAATTATGAAATGGTTGAGCAGACAGAACATCAATCGGAGGTGTCTTTTGACCACGGTGATTGGAAACGCGTTTCCGGAGTCATAAAACACGAAAACGGCGTGAGATGGTCGAATTTGGAGCAAATGTGCTCCGAATGACCTGAAACCACACAAAAGCAATATGAATATTATTTGTGACGTGTAGGAGGAGACGAAACGCCCATCAGACATGTGGTGCATGCGGTACGACCGATTGTGTCATTTTCAGCGGTTCAGCGTGCGCTAAAAGGGCATGTTGGGGGGTCAAAACTACCCGAACGACCTTATAATTTCATTAAATCATACGAAAATAGCCGTTGTGTAAATTTTGAAATGGTCGGGCAGACGACACATCAATCGGAGTTGTCGTTTTACTGCGGTGACCAGAAACGTGTTTCTGGAGTCATAAAACACCAAAACGGCGTGAGACGATCGAATTCGGAGAAAACGTGCTCCGAATGACCTGAAACCACACGAAAATAATAGAAATATTATCCGTGATGTGTAAAAGGAGACGTAACGCCCATCAGACATGCGGTGCGCGCGGTACGACTGATTGTGTCGTTTTCAGCAGTTCGGCGCGCGCTAAAGGGGTGCGTTGAGGGGGTCAAAACCACCCGAACGACCTCGGAATGTCATGAAATCATATGACAACATCCATTGTGTCAATTGTAAAATGTTCGGGTAGACGGAACGTCAATCGGAGGTGTCGTTTGACTGCGGTGACCAGAAACGTGTTTCCAAAGTCAAAAAACACCAAAACGGCGTGAGACAGACAAATTCGAAGAAAACCTACTCCGAATGACCTGAAACCACAAAAAAACAATAAGAATATTATTAATGACGTGTAGGAGGAGACAGAACACCCATCGGACTTGCGGTGCGCGCGGTACGACCGATTGTGTCATTTTTAGCAGTTCGTTGCGCGCTAAAAGGGCGCGTTGAGGGGTCAAAACCACCCGAACGACCTCGGAATGCCATGAAATCATTCAAAAACAGCCGTTGTGTGAATTTTAAAAATGGTCGGGCAGGCGGTACGTCAATCGGAGGTGTTGATTGACCGTGGCGTCTAGAAACACATTTCTAGAGTCATAAAACACCAAAACGGTGTGAGACAGTCGAATTCAGAGAAAACGTGCTCCGAATGACCTGAAACCACACGAAAACAATAGGAATATTATTCGTGACATGTAGGAGGAGACGAAACACCCATTAGAAGTGTGGTTCGCATGGTACGACCGATTGTGTCATTTTCAGCAGTTCGGCTCGCGCTAAAAGGGTGTGTTGGGGGGTCAAAACCACCCAAACGACCTCAGAATGCCATGAAATCATACGAAAACAGCCGTTGTGTGAATTGTGAAATGGTTGGGTAGACGACATGTCAATCGGAGGTGTCGTTTGACCGTGGTGATTAGAAATGTGTTTTTGGAGTCATAAAACACCAAAACGGTGTGAGATGATCGAATCTGGGGAAAACGTGCTCCGAATGACCTGAAACCACATGAAAACAATAGGAATATTATTCGTGATGTGTAAAAGGAGACATCACACCCATCAGACGTGCAGTATGAACGATTGTGTCAGTTTCAGCAGTTCTGTGCACGCTAAAAGGGCGTGTTGGGGGTCAAAACCACACGAATGACCTCATAATTCCATGAAATCATAATAAAAAAGCCGTTTTGTGAATTGTGAAATGGTCAGTCAGATGGAACATCAATCAGAGGTGTTGTTTGATCGTGGTGACCAGAAACGCGTTTCCGGAGTCATAAAACACCAAAACGGCATGAGACGGTCGAATTCGGAGAAAACATGCTTCGAATGACCTAAAACCACTTGTAAACAATAGGAATATTATTCGTGATTTGTAGGAGGAGACAACATGCCCATCGGACATGCGGTGCACGCAGGACGACCGATTGTGTTGTTTTTAGCAGTTTGGTGTGCGCTAAAAGGGCGCGTTGGGGGATGAAAACCACCCGAACAACCTCAGAATGCCATGAAATTATACGACAACAGCCGCTGTGTGAATTTTGAAATGGTAGGCTAGAAGGAACATCAATCGTAGGTGTTGTTTGACCGCGGTGACCAGAAACATGTTTCTAAAGTCATAAAACACCAAAACGGCGTGAGACGGTCGAATTCGGAGAAAATGTGCTCCGAATGACCTGAAACCACACGAAAAAAATATGAATATTATTTGTGATGTGTTGGAGGAGGTGGAACACCCATCAGACGTGCAGTGCGCGTGGAGAACATTCCTTTTTAGACAACAAATCAATTTCACAAACTAAACCAAATAAGAAAAAAAATTCTGAAATGATAGCATTTCTTAAATTGGGGGTTTTAAATTATTATCTCACCATGATTTGATGTCAGATTTAATTTTTGTTATATGTGTATAATAACTGAATAAATATGTCTAATTTACGTTTATTTTGTTTCGTTGTTTTTTTTTCTTATTGTAGGTTTATTGAAGTAGAAGATTGAAATGGATGGACCTGTTCGGATCGTTTAAGCACGTTTATCATTTATTGATTATGACGATCTTGATGTTTATTCTGTTTGAAATTGATTTCCATTTTTTATGATTTTTACCTTGTTTTATCTCTGATTTTGTACTGAAATTTTTTTTTAAAAAAAATTTCCCCAGCCTAGCGGCTGCCATAGGCAGTTGTTATAGGCTGCCTGGTACACACATTAACGACCACCAATGGAGCTCACTAATGTTGACCCAGCAATAGCACATTGACCGCCAGGAAGTCACTTTAGGCCGTAATTTCAGCCACCTAGAGCGACCGCCATTGGCGGTCCCTATAGGCTGCCTGGTACAAACATTAGAGACCACCAATGGCGGTCGCTGGGCAGTCTCTAGAGGCCTATAGCAATCTCCATTGGCGGTCTCTATAGACCAAATTTTTAGTAGTGTGGACAGGAAATCCATTAATTGATAGTATAAATGCTGAAACTATGGATTTTGATTCATATGCCTCTATTTGTGATCATCTCGAGTATACCAGCAATCTGCTTACCCACATGGTTCAAATTATCAATTCTTATAACTTCCTTATTTCAAAGGATATCATGGTTTGGGAACCAAGTGAAAATGGGTTGCTAGATTCTAAATTCTTTTACAATCATTTAATAAAGGGAAATTCTTTTAATTCTGTCCAGCAATTCAAGAAAATGGATCCAGCCTTCTCGATTCACCCTTCTCTGGAGAATTAACTTGCAAAAGATGCCAGTGGACAGAAATCTCCAAAAAGTTGGTATCACTCTATGCTCAATATGTAATTTGTTCCACTAACATATGGATAACCTGGATCATTTATTCCTTTCCTGTAAAACCCCTGCTTCACTCTGGATCATTATATTTTATCTCTTTGGAATCTCGATACCTCATGCCGACAACATTGTAGATTTTATACACTTAATTACAGCATAATTTTTTTCCAAGCAGATTCATACTCTATTCCTTGTTGCTTGTGCTGAAACCTTTCACACTCTTTGGAGAGGAAGAAATAAAAGCAGGTATGAAAATTCCACATTAAATCTTATGGTTTCTATTCAACATATTCTTGCAACAACTCGATGTGTAAATCAGTTCCACACTGGACAATGACATAACTCTATCAAAGACTTTGCAATCTTGAGAAGTCTCCATCTGTCAGGTAACTTTACCAAACCTATGGGCACTATGGAAATTTTATGGACTCCCCCTTTTGCAAGTTGGATAAAATTCAACCTTGATGGAACCTCAAAGGGAAACCCTGTACCAGCTGAATATGGTTTTGCTTTCCGTGACCACAATAGAAACTTGCTTGATGGATTTTATGGATCTTGTGGTCATGCCACTACCCTTGAAGCTGAGATGATGGAACTTATTAAAGCAGTGGAGATTGTTCATCAAAGAAATTGGAGTAATATCTAGTTTGAAAGTGATTCCTCTACTATTGTACATGTTGTTAGAAGGAATCAGATCCATCTTGCCTGGAAGCTTCCTCTAAAATGGATCAAATGTCTTGATACTCTTTCCTCAAAGAACATCATCATTACACATGTTTACCATGAAGCCAACTCTCTTGCTGATAGAATTGCAAATCAAGTTATTCTTGAAGCCTTTGGTGTGCATGTGACCACAATTGCTGATGATTTTCTCAGTATTCTCAATAGAGATAAATGTAAAATTCCCTCCTTTAGACTCTTGTAACTTATTTTGTTTAATTAAGGATTTAATGCTTGCTTTTTAAAAAAAAACTTGGTTCAAGAAAGTTTATCTCAACCCCTTGTGGTTCTAGAATGGAAGTGGGATGGGATAGCAATGGTCTTTATGATGTTCTTACCACGTACATAAAGGGGACATGATTCTATATGGATGATCATTTACTGACTCACCATGTCATCCCAATTCAAATCTATCAGAGAGAAGTGTTTAGTAGAGAGCAGAAGACACCTCTACATTCATGAGATACTTTTACTCCATAGAGTTACATCAATGATTGTTTCAGATTTTTATTCTTGTTTTACATCCCAGTTGTGGAAGGTATTATAGGAGGAATTTGGGACCTATTTATTCTTGATCATAGTGTTTCACCAATAGACAAAAGACCATGTAGTGTGGACCATTCAGGTCCTAGAGGGCATGCTGTGAGCTTTCATGTTTGACTTTGGTTGTAGTTGTGAGGATCACCTACCACTGGTGGAATTTGAATACAATAGCATTTACCATTCCACCATTGGAATTGAACCATTTGAGGACTTTTACGGGTGATGATTCCAGTCTCCACTTTACTAGAATGACTAAGGAGATTCAACACTCATGTGCCCAACATTTTTACGAGATACTACAAAGAATTTTCATATCATCTAGGAGGGGTTTAAGGCTACCCAAAGCCATCAAAAGACATATGATGATAGATTTTGGAGGCCTATGGAGTTCAAGTAAGGAGTCCACATGTTCTTTTGGGTTTCACCTTGACATGGATTGTAGAGATTTGGAAAGGGAATACAGATATCTTCGAAGTTCGTCAGCCCTTTTCATATAATTCAAAAGTTGGAAAGGAGGTTTACCACTTATCCTTACCCCCACAGTTAGATTTGGTACATTGCATCTCCCACATTTCACATTTTAGGTGGTTTATTCATGACTCATCACACGTCATCGACTGCGGTGAGATGCACATCGATGATGAAGAGATTTGATGAGTATCTAGTAGAGTTTTAGGATTTGAATGAGAGGATCCTTTGTGGGCGAGTGATTACTTTAGTGCGCATCCAATGGAAGAACGAGAATATCCTAGAAACAGTTTGGAGTGAGAGGCCCAGATTCTGGCTCAGTACGCACATCTTTTTGAGTAGCCTTTGTTTTGGTTTTTCAGGTATGTAAAGCCAAATACGGGGATAATTTAGTGACCTAGATATTTATTTGTATTATTTTTAAATATTACATGTATTTATTATAATACCATGAACTAAGAGGGTGTGTTATTCCAAGGTCAAGTGTTCTTAGAATAAATAACTAAATAATATTAAAATATAAAATAGTACCTATACATAGTTTTCCTGAAAAAGTTGTATAACATCTAAATAGGTTCCTGGATCAAAAATGTATATTTATTATTTCAATCAAATCATTGGATTTACCCTAGGTGAGGACTAACATCGACCAATGCAGGCTGACTATGAAATGTATTTTTTAGAAATTTAATGAATAAAATAAATTAAGTATATATTTTATTTTAACATTACATTAATGCAGTGAAACAACGGTGGTTTATTTTAAATGAACATTGAGACATGGATCCACGATCAATATCATAACACTATAATTCCATAGAGGCTCTAGATAGAATCCCTATAGAATTATATTAGTATAGAATGGAAATAGAACCTTGGATCGAAGATTGATAGATGTCATTCAAGAAAAATCTCACCAACGACAATGACTTGACAACTAATATTCTTCAGTAATCAATACAAATGAAATGTAGGATGTGTTATTTGGATTTTCTTTCCCCTTTCTTAGATTCAGTGATGAAAGCATACCAACCAATGAATAGGTTGGTATGTAGATCAATCATTCCTATGGGATGTGATTTAATTGTGGGGGTTTATTAGGGTTTTTTGATTGAGAATTTATTTTTTTTCTCTTGATTGTTCTTACAAGAATAGATCGAGGCCGAAATGAACAAGGGATGAGGTTTGTTCCATGGGTTATTCATTGTGTTCATTCTCCCTCAATATTTTCCATAGCATTCTTCATTCTTCATAGGTTATGAATTATTGATCATTGAACCTTTGTTTCATAGAGAAATAATTTGAATTTGAAGATCCAACATCAGGATGACCTAGAGGAGGTGTGATGATGATGGAAATGGATGAATTGAAGTGATTCAATAATACCAATTCTTCAGATGATTTAAAAGTGGGTGAATAAAATTTTATTTTGAAACCAATTGAAGGTATGAAACTCAGGGATTTAGTGTTATGATGCAAAGTGGACTATAGATCTACAGCTTGATGAAAACAGACCATTAGATCGACATTAGCATCATCAACCAAAATGAAAGGAAGAAGAATGGAAAATTTTGGAAAATACAAAAGAATACAATGTGTAACTAGGGGATACATGGTGTGTGGCCCCCACTAAGTGGTGTCTAGGGTTTTGGGAGGTAGTTAGGTGTCACACGGTGTGTAGTCACTTCCCAAAGACTTAACAACTTTCTCAGGAGATACACAGACACAGGGTGGGGTACACAGGTTGCCTACATAGCATGTACTCCACCACATGGCTTGTCCCAAACCATTACATGGGTTACCCCATGTACTGGGTCATGGGATGACATACATGGGATGAAACAGTGTACTAGTACATAACTAGAGTTTACGGGGGACACCAGATTGAAGGAGACGATGTGAACCCATCTTTTATATGACATGTTCTAAGCGTCATGGGCTATTGTACATATGTAT
Source organism: Viscum album (assembly GCA_963277665.1). Lineage (NCBI taxonomy): Eukaryota > Viridiplantae > Streptophyta > Magnoliopsida > Santalales > Viscaceae > Viscum > Viscum album. The sequence continues at coordinate 996,668,432 of OY728147.1, forward strand.
AACATGGGATCAATGGACATGGAGTGTGACCCTTCTACATTCCATGTATCCATTTTTATATGGATTCAATCTCTTTTTCACCATATCTTGGACATGTTTCATTAGGTTTCATTCCCTAGATAGTTTCCGTGATGTTTGATGCCTATCATTTCCTACTCATAGCAGTATGATTCCTTCAACAAGACATCCCAGATAGAGTTGTTGGAATCCCCCCGAGAGTCCTGGACTAAGATCGTCAGTTAATTCATTATTCCATAGGTATAATCTTTGGTAATGACATGACCAACATCATTGGGGGTTGATCCACTACATAGAAGGTAAATCCATATAGAGTTTTTGGTATCACCCCATAGACCTAGCTAGGTCCTCATCTATGGTATCATATTTTCTTCAAATATATCATCGTATCACTCTCATGATCATTTCCATGAGAAATATCTATTGGATAGACATCATCAGTGCTATCAGACACATGAGTATGTTTTCCCGAATGAGTGCTTTCTGGAATCTTCAGACTAAATCTCTAGTGTTGGTTTACATTGACTTGCCTCTAGGTTATGTTTCCTTGTTTGAGTATAACCAAATATTCTTATTATAGGTGTTGTAGTCACATGCCTTTATAAATATGACTATTTGTTTCCTTTGAGTACTGCATTGTGGTTTTGGGGTGTCGTACTGAGTACTGTTATAGGCACCCCTGCATAGCCTTTACCCGCATGTGTCATGTCTTATGAAGATGAGTGGACTTTTTGATGGAGTCCTACGCAGACCAAGACTGGATTGAGATTTTTGAGTTTAGAAAGGCTGAGGAATGTTTATAGGACTATAGGCAGTAGTCCCAATACCGTTTGTTTATGGGGTAGACTTTGTGGTTTACTGACTCATTTTGGTGGGCCTGTATTCTGGCCCAATAAAATTTACTTCACTTTACTATCCAGTCGATCTCTGGTTGGGATATAGTGTTATGCATGCATTTGGTTCTTAGTGGTTTTTACATTTCATCATTTTTGGGCTAGTAAATGTGTGTGTACATACATGCACGTATGAAATTACTCCCATGTTAATGATATGACTACATTTTTCTAGTCACCATCCTAAGTTTGATTGGATGCGGGCTTGTGGAGTCACGACATGGTCCTCACTGGGTTGGTTCATGATAGACCTAAACTTACACACACCTCTCTCTAATGGGTACAGACATACTATTTATGTGTACGGTGAACTACTATCTCACGAAATGATGATTTTTCAATTTTCCTCTCCCACCTCTCATGGTGGCCATTATAATGGAAAATATATTTATATATTATATAAATGATATTTATAATGATTTTATGATTATTTAATTTTTATTTATAACATTATTTTTTGATTTCCATCTTTTTTAAATACAATAATTTTGTTTGAGAATTGTGGACTACCGCCCCCTCAAATTGATATTACTAATTCATGCCATACATAGAAATTACAAAGGATGGTTTAATACACCAATGTAACATATATAGCATATATATGATATTGTAATTATAATATACATATGTATCATTTATTTTCCATTCTTTTAATGTATAAATGAAATGAATATAGTGTTCATGCGTACATATGGCCAACCGTCTCCATGAAAGGTGGACTTCATTTCTAATCTCCAAATATTATGGACTATTCTAAATAAATATGTACTGAATATATAATATAATTTAGATATATTTTACATTCGGGAGATGATGAAATCTTGATCTAATTAATAGGAGAAACAAATCACCAGTCAAAAAATATTTGAGAGAACTAAGCAATTAACACCAAAAATAGAAAAAATAATGAAAGAGTGTTGAAAAAAAGGTAATAAAATATTATAAGAAGTAAACATATGTTATGATAAAAAAGATTTTGGTTTTTTATTAGTTTTTAAAATATTTTAAACCACTATACATGAGTATAAATACCACACAACAAAAAGGAAGAATAAGGTAAGGGAATTTCATCTCAATTTACATTCCATTGAGACTTAAAATTTTTATGCAAAAATTCAGTTTTATATGGTGTATAAAATTCCATTTGATATGTTATAACATGAATATACTAACTCTAATGATATTTTATGTTTCATTTAATTCACATGGAATTATGATTTAAATGTTTTAGTGTTGTATAAGACACTTTAGAATGCCTAAATATTATTTTTTTCTTCAAGGATATCATAATTTCAAACAACCCTTGATGTTACTTATCCTCCAATGAGATATTATTGATATATCCATATAATTTATTCAATATATATATTTTATAAGGAATATTATTTATATGATATATGAGGAATGGTTTGGATATGCAGTACAGATGTTGAGGACACTTTAAGGAAATCACTATAGGTTGGGGACTAGTTATTGAAATCCCCTAGATGAATAAGTAGTCTCAAAAGACTAATTTATTGGCCATGTAGTTTAGACTATCTATTTATGTCAATGGTATCATTTTTATGTGAAATATGACTTATGATATTTAAGTATTTCCTTTAAAGAAATTCTGTTATTATTTATCCATGAGATTTTTCATCAACATATCTATGGATACATTTAATTTTCGGTTCGTTGATTTAAAGGCATGGGTTTTTAGTTTTTTAACATTAAATATTCATATTTCCTTATCTAGTTATTCTAATATAATATGTTATCATTTTCTTACCTTTCCATGTTCATTTATTCCTTTTGATTCATTATTTATTTTTCTATTTATTCCCTTACTGAGAATTTAAGCTCACCCTTATTATGTTTCTTCCCCCAGGTTATGAAGATGACTACTTTGTATAAGATTTCAAGGATGATTATTATTTTATATTATTATGTATAATGTTTCTATTTTATATTTCCCAATGTATTATGGTTATCATGTATGTAATTTCAGTTTCCAAGACTGTTAAACTGAAAGGTCCTTTAGGATTTGATTCCTTGTATTCATGCCAATGTAATAAAATAATGCACCGCCTCTAGGGTTCTGGAGTCGAAGTTTTACAATAACCATGGATAATAGATTTATAAAACTTATATTAGGGAGAAAAACTCTAATATAGACCTTGAGAATATGTAAACAAGAATATCCTAGAATTTTGGTAAGGTTGTTATTATATGGGTATTCATATAAATACATCCATGTATGGATACTAAAAGTAGATATGGCTCTAGAATATATGTATGTTGGAGTAATAAATCCAACAAGGTGTTCTGAGCATAACATGGGGTAACCTAGTACAATAAAACAATCTCTACTACAGACCTGGTTTGACACTTTCACGGATTGTCTTAGGATATAGTTAACATTTTCTTTAACTACCGTTATGATGGATTTTAAATACAAGATCATTCCAAAGTAACCAAATATTATGATTATAAGATTCATGATTCATAAATATATGTTATGTGATATACCATATTTAGAGTTATATAATGTTCAAAACATTATAAGATAATCTAGTGCATACCATTGTTTAGAAATGGCACCTGGGAGATAAAATAGTTTCACTACTCACGGAAAATGTAGAGATTTTCCCTGAGGAAACCAATATGGATGGTATTGGAACTAAAAAAATTGTAAATATATTAGGATAGATTAGTTAGATTATGATAAGTATTGTTGACAAAATGGAGAAACCAATTACAAGGATAGAATCTCCAATGCTAGATCACATTATACAGTAGAAGCCTGTAGGACCTCGGGACACCCTGAGGGGGGGGGGGGGGTGAATCAGGGTGTCAAATTTTTCTTTTAAATTAAAGGATCTTGTTCCCAAGTTGGTAGAAACTAGTTGAACCTGTATGATGGATATGATCAGAAATCAAACATTCACTTGAAAAAGAGGTGACACAACAAATTTTACTTGGTTCACCACTAAGGGCTACGTCAAAAGAGCATACGCCGACAAGTTGTCGGTCGTACCTAATTCCAATAATCTTCACTAGATGTGGATTACAATGGTTCGAGAATAGTCACTCAGTCCCAGGCTAACTACCTTTACAATTGTTCAGGGATAGATCACTGCTTCCCTTGGGTCACTCCCGCTGACTCCCCCTGGCTCACTACCCCTGGTTAAGTGAAACTCAGTTTATAGAAGTGAAGGTCTCTTCAATAGATTTGCATTAAAGTCTTTGTCTCCTCTTAGCACGAGACGCTTCTTGCATCAAAGACTGGAATTGATGCACTAGAACGCACATAACCACTGAACCGGATAACCAGAGAGTGCAGACAAAATTCACTGACAATTGCGTGCAACACCAACCCTTTGCGAGAAAAACCTTCCTATTGCGTGCAAAATTTACTTTTCGCACAGAAAAATATTTCACGCAAAAAGCCCTTTTTCGCGCAACAGAATATTTTATGTGCGAACCCACTTTTCACGTGCAACTCATTATTTTTCGTGCATCCCAAAATTTTCCACGCAATACTGAATATTTCGCACAAACCACTTTATGCGTTCCTTTTCGTGCATCAGACCTCAGATCTTCTCTAAGTCTTCAACCGTACGGAATGAAGGGGGTCACCTCATATTTATAGGCATCTGAGACCCCCGCGTGAAAAATCCCCTTCGACGCAAAAACCACTCATCTGGAGCGTAATATTTCGTGCAGGTATCATTTTTCACGCACCTCTCTAGATATTTCACGCTGCCCATGCCTTTTCCATTTTTCGACGTTTTGAATTTGAAACACTATTTGCGCGAAAAACATCGCTCCGCTATTTTGCGCACCACGCTGTTTTTCGTGCCCAGGTCAAGTATTTCGCGAACAACCCTTATTTTCCGCGCAAGACTTTCTCTTTGTGCGTACTTACTTTTTCAGACAATCCATATCTTCATTTTCCGATTTTGAGGCCCAAAAATTTGAAAAACACTAGGAAACAGTGCCACCTTCAATACTGTTGTCTGCTTGAACTGTATGATCACTTTGTTGGCAGACATTCGGAACTTCCACTGAGTATTGACAACAAAAACAAACCAAACTCCAATTCCTACATAGAAAAACCATGGTTCCAATAATCTCCCCCTTTGGGTTTGTTGGCAATCACTAAATAAATTCAAAAATATCACTATCCCCATGAAATCCAAAAAACACAAGGATCAACGTAGCCAACACTCTAAGTCAACGTGAGCAATGCTCTGTGTATAAAACAAGAGAGGAAGATTGAATTGGGTTCCTGTGTTTTGGAATTCTCAATGACACCTAAGAAATTTTCATACAGTGTCACAGAAGCATTATATGTTCAATGAATTCCTTCTCATCCATCTCATCCTATCACTAACACTGAATTCGTTACATGACTGAACATGCCTGAATTTATTCCTTTCTCCCCCATTGACAATAAACCCAAAGGCTGGTAATTTATTCAATGTTCAGCTCAAACCATACTCCCCCTGGATATTATCTCCCCCATAAACCTGCATCACAGCCATAAATAGATAGAAATAGTTACCATAATCGGGGAGAGGGGAATTTCGGAACCTCTTTATGCAGTAGGAGGTGGTTGAACACCGAGGTTCAACCGATGCTTTTCAAACACAGCTGCTGACAGTGGCTTCATCAGGATATCAGCTACTTGCTCATCAGTTCCCATGTGATCCATTCTAATCACCCCTTGGTCAACATTTTCTTTGATAAAGTGATACCTGATTTCAATATGTTTTGTACGAGAATGCTGAATAAGATTTTTTGTTAGATCAATTGCACTCTTGTTATCACATTAAATCACCATTGGTTTCTTACCTCATCACCAATATCTGTTAATTGTTGCTTCATCCCTAACAGTTTAATGCATGCCTTTTTGGCAGATATATACTTAGCTTTAACAGTACTAAGAGAAGTACTCTCTTGTTTCTTGCTCAACCATCCAACACAGTTATTCCCAATAAAAAATGCTCCACCACTGGTGGTCTTTCTTTCCACAACATCGCCAGCCTAGTCAGCATCAGAAAATGCTGATAATTCACTGTCACTTCCTGTGGCAAAGTATAATCCACAATTGTGAGTACCTTGAATATACCTCATGATTCTTTTTACTGCTTCCATATGTTCCTCCTTTGGATTACTCTGAAAGCGGGCTGAAAGACATGTGGCAAAGAAAATATCTAGCCGTGTCGTTGTCAGGTACAGTAGGCTCCCAATAATCCTCTTGTACATGGCGGGATCTACAGATTTCACATCCTCATGCTTCCCAAGTTTGGTTCCAACTACAATCGGAGTTGACATTGGTTTAGAGTCTTGCATATTACACTTATTCAACAGCTCTCTTGCATACTTTTATTGAGATATAAAATTGAAGTCTTTCCTTTGAGTCACCCGCAGTCCCAAGAAATATGTGAGCTCCCCAATCATTGAAATTTCAAATTCTAATTTCATATGATTGGAAAATTCATCCACTAATTTCTGTCTGCTTCCACCAAATATATTGTCGTCGACATAAACGAGAACCATGAACTGATCTTTCGGAGAATTCTTCACATAGAGATTGTGATCTGCTCCTCCTCTTTTGAATTCCAGCTTCTTGAGATAAGAATCTAGTCTGGAGTACCATTCCCGTGGTGCCTATTTCAAGCCATAAAGTGCTTTCTTCAACTTGCAGACCTTTGATTCATCAGCACCAAGAAGAAAACCCACTGGTTGTTCAATGTAGACTTCTTCTTCGAGAACACCATTTAAGAATGCTGTTTTGGCATCCATTTGATATACTTTATATACTCTTTGGAGAGCCATGGAATGGAACATCCTGATTGACTCCAGTATAGCAACTGGAGCAAAGGTTTCTTCAACATCAACACCTTTAATCTGAGAATACCCTTTAAATACCAGTCGAGCCTTGTTTCTGATAACACTTCCTTGTTCATCAAACTTGTTCTTAAATATCCATTTTGTTCCAATCACATTGCGACCTTTGGGTCTCTGGAACAGATCCCATGTCTGATTCTTGTTAATCTGATCTAACTCTTCATTCATGGATTTCACCTAGGATTCATCCTTTGCAGCTTCTTCAAATGAGGATGGATCCACAACTGACAGAAATGCAGAAGGTGTGTTATTCCTCATCCTCCTTGTCTGTGTGGGTGTATTACTGTCTCCAATTATGTTAGATGGATCAATCTCTGCTTTTCGATTTCTCTTTTTAGGTTCAGTCGTATTCTCAACATCCAATATTTCTTCTTCAGATACTTCGTCTGAGTCAACATCATGATGTGACCCCTGAGTGTTTTGTACACCTTCCTCTATTTCTTTATTTGTATTTATTCAATGTTCACGTTCATTCTCATCTTCTATCTCATCAGCATAGGTACTATTTGAAGCATTTGGGGTTTTTCCTTCAATGATTTTAACATAATTGCTTTCCACAATCCTCCCAAGAGTTTATTGAAACACTTGTACGCTTTGCTATTCATTGGATACCCAAGAAAAATTCCTTCATCAACATTGTCACAGAACTTTTCTTGGTTTCCTTCTGTATTCCGGATGAAACATTTTCTTCCTAAAACAAAAAAGTATTTCAAATAAGGCTTCCTTCCATGCCATAATTCATATAGTGTCTTCATTTTTCTCATATAGAGCCCTATTCGATTCTGAATGTGCACTGCAACTTCAACAACCTCCTTCCAGTAATGGCGAGAGATACCACTCTCAATCAACATAGTCCTGGCCATATTGTTGAATTGTCGATTTCGACGCTCAACAACTCTATTTTGTTGTGGAGTTCTCACAGCAGCTACCGCATGCTGTATTCCATGTTTTTCTAGGTAATTTTCAAACTCGATAGATGTGTATTCCCCTCCATTGTCTGATCGCATGACTTTTATTGTCCGTCCAGTATCATTCTCGGCAATCCGGCGATAAGTTTTCATGAAATCAAGTACTTGTTCCTTCCTGTGAATCACCATTACACAATCCATTCTGCTATAATCATCAATAAAAAGGACAAAGTACCTTTCTCCATGGGTTTCAGAAATATTTATCGGGCCACATACGTTTGTATGAATGAGATCAAGAAGATGCGATGCCCTTTTCTTCTTTGGCCGATATGAACTACAGACCAGCTTCCCATGAATACAAGCATTACAAGAATTTTCCCATTCACGTTTTAGAATGGGAATATCCATGAATATCTTCAGCTTAGATATCTTTTCCATGTCTTGTTGGTTAATGTGCCCCAGCCTTCGATGCCACAAATTGTTTTCTTCTTCAATAGACAAATAACATGAGTTCACTTTGCTGTCAACCTGATATTAGTTTCCATCTGTTCTAAAACCTTTCATAAGAGAATTACTTGTTTTCCCTTTTATATTGCAGCCTTTTTGATTGAAGGTTACTATGAGCCCTGATTCACAGAGTTGAATTACACTGAGGAGATTGTGGCGTAGACCGTCCACATAAAGAACTTCAGTCTTCTTTATCTCCCCATTGGTGAGAGTAGTATTCCCACTGCCTTTAATCTTCAAAGCACCATCATTACCAAACCGAACTATTCCATTAAACTTCTTTTCAATGTTCTTCAATAGGTCAGCATTTCTCGTCATATGGGAAGAGCATCCACTATCAAGGATCCAGGTGATGCTGCTCTTTGTAGCTTTGAGGGATACTTCTGGAAGATTGGATTTCTTGATATTCTTCTTCTCTTTCCATGAGATATTGGATTGAGCATAGGATACTGATGGCCTTTTAATACTTTCTTCCACATAATCTGATTCTTCGTACCCATAATCTTCTTCCATAGGGGAAAAACTATTTGTGAGAGCAACATTATCAGGAGGATGAAAACTGGCACGTCTTTGAGTATTGAATGAATTTCTCCTGTCGTACCACTGCCTGCAATACATAGCTTTATGGCCAAAGTTAGAACAATTAAAATATTAACCATAGAAGCTATTTCTTCTATAAGATGGAGGATATGAAATCGGTCTCCTTTGTTGACTTCCCAGATCTTCCCCATTCAAGTAGATCCTTGCCTTTTCGCAGTATGACAAGGTATGGCCTAGATAACCACAGAACTGACACTTCATGAGAAGAAATGTCGTTTCACTTGAATTTCTCTTCATGCCTTCTTCCTTGGGAGAATAGTTGAACCGCCTGTCATTTCTGAAATTTTGAGGATAATTTTCTGTTCTTCTTTTAGTTTGGATTGAGGGTTCCTTTTTCAGAATTTCAGGTAATGTTTTAGCATGTCCAACTTTCATCTTGTCATTCTTTTCGCTCTCTTTTCTTCCTGCAGTTGATGTCTCAGCTTCACAACCTATTCCACTCTTTCCCATGTAAGTGGGTCTTTGATCACTTAAGATTTTTCCAACCCCATCTGAACAACACTTGGCTCTTGCTAGTAATTCTTCATATGAGAATCTTCCGAAATGAATTTTATTCTTTCCCTCATTTATCATTGATTGACATTCAATTTTACTTCTAAGAGTAACAACTTCTTCCTCAAGTACCTCAATAGTCTTGGACTTATCTTCTAGTCTAGATGAAAGGTCATTTATGACCTTTTATTGTTCTTCAATTTTAAGCTTTAGTTCCACTACATCATCTGTGCTTTCAAGGATTGAAGACTGAACTCTCACTAGTTCTTCTAGTCATTCAATCTCTGCTTCAAGCTCATCAACATATTCTGATGATTATTCCTCCATTTCCATCCACTTATTACATCTCTTATATTTATTCTAAATCTTGGAAAAATCATCCTTAATTTGAGTCTTTGAATCACCATTAGAAATATAATGATTATCTCTCTCTTTATTGATCAAGGGTTCTGACTTTTCATCCATAGCCATCATGGAATCATGCCTTCCCATTTTAAATTCGGGTTCTTCTTCTTCACAAAAATCAGTATCATCATCTTCCCCTTCACAGACAAAACTATCCCTCTATATTTTCTTTCCAGATTTGAAGTCTCTCTTTTTGAAAAATCTTTTTCAAGGCTTCTCGATGTTCTTCATCTTCCCTATCTTCATCATTGATTTTTCTTAAACATTGAGAGGCAATGTGACCAACTTTTCCACAACGAAAACATGCGAGAGGTAAATTTCCTTTGAATTTCCCTTTTACCTTCTGAAACATAATTGAAATGAGAGAAAGAATGTCTTTTTCTTCGTCATCTTCACCGCTACAATATTTTGATATTTTCAGTTTATCCATGGCCTTGAACGCCATTTCCTTGCTCACACGATTCATAGCATCTTCTGGTTTGACTCTCATTTCGTATGCTACCAAGCTGCTCAGTAGATCATCCAGATAAAGTTTGGAAAGATCTCTTTCCTCAAGGGCTGACACATTTGCATTGCACAGGGGTGGAAGTATTCTTAATAGTTTCTTTACAATATCAATGTCTTTGGTTTCTTTTCCTAGATCCCGAATTTCTCCAACAACTTCAGTAATTCGATTGAAGAACGATTCTGCATTCTCATCTGGGTGCATCTTCAGATCATCAAACCGATTGTGCAGGACTTGTAATTTTTCCTCCTTCACTTTTCTATCTCCTTCATAAATATTTTCGAGTTTATCCCACATGGATTTTGCTGAGGTGTAACTCATCACCTTTAGATAGATCTGATCGAAAAGAGCTTCGGTGAGTGCATTTTGAGCTTTAGCATCTGCATCAACAATTTTCCTGTCTGTGTCAGTGATAGCCAGGCCTGTTGGATCAGTGAATTTTATTCCTTGCACAGTGGAAAAAAGAACTTCCATTCCAAGAGATCTTAGATGAGATCTCATCTTGTTCTTCCAGATCTGAAAATTACTTCCATCGAATAGAGGGACTCCCCAAACATTGACTGCATTCTCCATGGCGACAAAGGACAGATTCAATGCCAGCAACCTCCCTCTGATACCACCTGTAGGACCCCGGGACACCCTGAGAGGGGAGGGGTAAATCAGGGTGTCAAATTTTTCTTTTAAATTAAAGGATCTTATTCCCACGTTGGTAGAAACTAGTTGAACCTGTATGATGGATATGATCAGCAATCAAACATTCACATGCAAAAGAGGTGACACAACAAATTTTACTTGGTTCACCACTAAGGGCTACATCCAAGGAGAATACGCTGACAAGTTGTCGGTCGTACATAATTCCACTAATCTTCACTAGATGTGTATTACAATGGTTTGGGAATTGTCACTCTGTCCCAGGCTCACTGCCTTTAAAATTTTTCAGGGATAGTTCACTGCGTCCCTTGGGTCACTCCCGCTGACTCCCCCTGGCTCACTTCCCCTGGTGAAGTCACACTTAGTTTATAGACATGAAGGTCTCTTCAATAGATTTTCATTGAAGTCTTTGTATCCTCTTAGCATGAGACTCTTCTTGCATCAAAGACCGGAATTAATGCACTAGAACGCACAAAACCACAGAACCAGATAACCAGAACGTGCAAACAAACTTCACTTCCAATTGCTTACAACACCAACCATTTGCGTGCAAAACCTTCCTATTGCACGCAAACTTTACTTTTCGCGCGTAAAAATATTCCACGCAAAAAACCCCTTTTTCACGCAACTGAATATTTTATGTTCAAACACACTTTTCACGCGCAACTCTTCATTTTTCGCGCATCTCAAAATTTTCCGCGCAATACCGAATATTTCGCGCAAACCCCTTTACACGATCCTTTTCACGCATCAGACCTCATATCTTCTCTAAGTCTTCAACCATACAGAATTAAGGGGGTCACCTCATATTTATAGGCATTTGAGACCCCCACGCGCAAAATCCCTTTTTGCGCGAAAACCTCTCATCTGGCGCGTAATATTTCATGAAGGTATCGTTTTCCGTGCACCTCTCCAGATATTTCGCGCAACCCATGCCTTTTCCATTTTTCAACGTTTTGAATCCGAAACACTATTTGTGCGAAAAACTTCGCTCCGCTATTTCGTGCACCACGCTGTTTTTCGCACCCAACTCAAGTATTTCACACTCATCCATTATTTTCCGTGCACCGCTTCCTCTTTCTGCGCACATCCTTTTGCAGACAACCCATGTCTTCATTTTTCGATTTTGAGGCCCAAAAATTTGGCAAACACTGGGAAATAGCACAACCTTCAATACTGTTGTCTGCTTGAACTGTATGATCACTTTGTTGGCACACATTCAGAACTTTCACTGAGGATTGAAAACAAACAAAAACCAAACTCCAATTCCTACATAGAACAACCATGGTTCCGACAAAGCCCCCATCATTTAGAGGGATTACTAATCCAATTATTTCTAATTAATGGAATAAGTCTTTAGAGAAGATATTTACTACATTGGAATGTAGTGAAAAGTAATAGGTTACACTTGCGGTCTATTTTCTCCATGGTGATTTTGATCAATGGTGGTACTTGATTTAGAATACTAGGATAGAAGAAGAAATTGATCTCAAGGAATGAATAACATTTAAGGATATATTATTCAATAAATATGTCCCGAATTATCAAAAAATTGATATGAAGAGGAATTTATATAGCTTAGAATATAATAAAGAATAATGTGTTTTATATTATGCAGATACATTTACAAGGTTATCCATGTATGCTATAGATTATATACATAACAGAGAGTGTAAAATTGACCAATTCGTTGAAATACTTAAGCAAAGTATCTCTCAAGGGTGCCAGTGTCTCAAAATATTTCTTTATACGTTGAAATAATTTTTTGTTCCATCAAGATAGAGAATAAATTCTTAAAATCATTTGCATACAAAGGTATCCAAGAGAGGAAGAGGTCTTCTGAGCACCAATAAAAAGGGAATTTATCAAATAATAAGAAATATTTTGACCATTTATTATTCTGTGAGAACTATGGATAGAATTTCCATGTGAAATTTTTGAAAGTAATGGGAGTTTGATACAAGTGCAGAGAAAATGGTTACTAGAAAAAAGAATGAAATGAGAATAATAAAATGGCTACTATTCTGTGTTACAACTACATGAAAATGGGTCACTATGAAATGAATTTTCCTACATGTCTAAGTAATATACATCCAAATTGGATAAGTGGTCATGGTCAAGAATACTCTATTTACATGATCAAAGTGTAATTATTAAAATAATTTTATATTTGGGCCCAAGAAATATGTTTTAAATGGATTTTGTTGATTATTATTTCATTATATGATTTGTGAATTTTTTGTGGATTTTACTCCATAAAGTTTTCATTAAGGATTCAAGATCATGTATTGAATGGTACAAAGAAAACGTATTATGTGAAAAGATAAGATTTTTAGAAACCCATGATTGAGGGCCAGAGAAAACATAATATGCTTCAGATGTTGAGATAATGAGAAAGAAATGCTTAATTTGGATATTTTCTGAAAACCATAATTACTTATCAAAAAGTCATTTATAATATCACTGATAGAGTTTACAAAAATTATGGATTAAAGGAATATATCAAATAACCTATGTCTTACTTAAGGAATAAGGAAGAATACATGTTTCCAATGAGGTTTTATGGTGATTTAATTTATTAGAATATTTCATGAGGATACATGGAGATGTTATTCACATGTTTGGAGTGTGAAAATTTATAGCAACATTATGTTGATTAAATTCTAATAATAAATTAATTTTGGAAATTTTGTTACCTTTTTTCCATTGTGTTAGATCACAATCATTTGTAAATTTTAACCGTTTAGAAAATGGGTGATAATTGGATAATATATTTTTGAGGTAATTGTATTAACTCACCATATAATGAATCATGTGCTATGATATAAAGTATAAATAGTTCAAGGTGTAATAAATTTAAGGATTTTGTTTATAGAAAACTATATTTAATTATATTCTTATTATGTGAAAGACTTACTTAACTATAGAAAAGTGCATTTTGAAATAAAAAATTTATCCTATTATCATCATTTTTTATTATATCAATTCCCTTTATTCACACCTATTGATTATTTTATTTTGGTTTATAACATTCTGTTGAACATGTTCTCTAGCACTCTCCATTAGAACACGATTGTTATATTTTTAATCTGTATCCACGTTTCCATTTTCCACTTATGTTCTCTTACTATGGAATATTGTTACATGACCATTGTACTTTTATTTCTCTCTTATTAAGAACATGTTTTATTAACAGAATTTACGATGTGGGTTTTTCATAAAAAGTATTTCTATATATCAATTCCTTGATTACCAAGATCAAGTTTTAATTATGTGGACATAATTTAATTAAGGTGGGGAGAATTTAACACCCCAATAAATTAAAATATTTTCCTTTTATAATAAATATAATTTTTTTGTTGGCATTATTTATACCCAAAGATAATCTTATGCTACAAACAACACTGAATTGACTTGGGTTACATGCATAACTGAGTTCTTCCACCTTTTAATGGAACATCTATTTTAAAAATAAATTTGGAAACCTTTATAAATTTAATATTTCAAAATAAACCTCATTTTTGAATTTAGAAGGATGAAATTATCTTAGGGTGGATTTTTGGGACTTTTTTGAGAAACATCATTTTTTGACGAATATTAAAAATTACTGCATTTTTTTAAAATAGTATTTTTATTTAAATAAAAATAATTGTTAAATTATATTTTGAATTTATATTATTGTCAGAGTAGATCAATTATAAATTTATTTATATAATTATGTTCACTAGAATCAATTTCTCCTTGATGTTGAATATAAAACCATAACAAACATTTGATCGTTTTTCTACATTAAATACAAGTTATGTCACCCCATATACATGATTAGAATTAATCATAATTTTCCCATATCTGTGATTTTCATTTTGAAAATATTATATACATGATGGTAATCAGTATTTTAGTTGTGGTCTAATAAGATCAATATAGATTTTGAAAAAAATATTAGTGGAGGTGATTAAAATTAATTATGCGTTATTAATGTAGAATTAAGCTTAATAAGGGACTAGACCTTAATATTAAGGACCAAAATGACTTGTACACATGTCCAAAATCCATTGGATTCCAATAATTCAACAATATCCCATATTGTATTTAATTTTAAGTGTTATTGTGATATTATTAAATTAATGTTCACAATATAAATGGTTATGTAAGGAAAAAGTCAAAATTTGGAATTTCCTTACCTTTAACATTTATAAAACATTGAGATATGAAAAAAAACATAATAATTTTTATTGTACATTTTATTTTAGAAAGATAAATGGGTTAATTTTATCATTATAATTTATCACTAATTTTCAGAGAGTATTTAGTTACATAAAATTATTATGAAAGGACTGCGCAATGATTATTGTTTTAATAATTAACTAAAATAAATGATACAATAAATATTAAAATTGAAGTGAATTGATTGAATTATTTACTTTAATTATTTTTTGAGATGAATATATCTTTTTAAACATCTTTAAACCTAATATTTTGTTATTAAAATATAAGATTAATTCTCTAAAATTAATATTAAATAAATAATGTCAAAATTGACATTATTGTTATTATATAATAAACAAAATTTTATTGAATGAATTAAAATTAATTAAAATTAAAAATTATAACAAGTTAGTTTTAAGTTTTAATAAATTTTAAATATGGTCGATTAATAGAATTATTAATCTTTTATAATTAATATATTTATACATATTGTAAAAACGTTATTCACACGGTTTAGGTATAAGTAATGTTTTAGAATGTGACATGAATTTATTTTAAAATTTATTTCCAAAACACATGGGAAATTTATTTTAATAGATTATATATAATGGTAATAATTCAATGGATCTATATTTTTAAATCAATATCACTTTATTATAGTCTTAATGGTTAAAATAATTAGATTATAAAACTAAATGATTTAATAAAAACCCAAATGATAAAATTTGGGAATCATAGATGTTAAGGAAACAAATTAATAAAATGAACATATTTTAGTGTGTTGGAGGTTTTAATAAACCATTATTCCCATTGAATACATTATTTTTTCATTTTTAGTAACTTTAGGTAAGGTATACCACCCATTAATGAATACCTTTCGGTATTAACAAGAGTTCCACTCCCCCTCCACTATAAAAAGTCAAGAACTCTACAACTTACTCACACCTCTAAAAAAAAATTGGATCATCCAAACTCTTCCCATATAGTCTCCCAAAATACCCCCCCTAAATATTTAATCCTCACTTAAGGAATAAATACTTCCATGGAATCTTTTTTCTATAAACCAAATGAAATTACCCAATTAAGAGATAACACATTCTCTCATGCTTTTTTACTTTCATTTTCTTTATCCACTCCCTATAATATTATTATACAATGAATACATAAAAACACCAATAATATAAATATACTAGTATTTTTTATGATAATGGTTAATCCTACACTTAAACATCTTCATCTAATTGTTAATGAACATATAGTTTCTGTGTGTGGTGAACTACTGCTTGACCGAATGATGATTGTTCAATTTTCCCCTACAACCTCTCAATAGTGAACATTATGATGGAAAATATATGTATATATGATATATAAGATATTTATAAGGTCTTTATACTTATGGAATTTTTATTTATAATATACCTTTATACTTTCTATCTTGTGCAAATATGATAATTTCGTTTGAGGAATTTTGGACTACCGCCCCCTCAAAGTGATATGACTCGTTCATGACATACATACAATGTATAATGGAAGGTTTTAATAAAAAAATGTAAAATATATAAACAGATATGAAAATGGAATTATGATATACATATTTATCATATATATTTGTTCCTTATAATAAAATAATGAAAAGACAGTAGCGTTCTTGCGTATGTAGGACCTACCGTCTCCACGAACGGTGCACTTCATTTATAATTTGCAAATATTATGGAATATTCTTAATACATATTCATATAATATATAAATTAATTTATTCATGGTTTAAATTATATATATTATGAAATCATGGTATAATTAATAGGAACAAAAAATCACAAGTCAAAACATACATGAGAAAACTAGGAAAATAACACTCTATATAGTTAAAATAATAAAAGTGTGTTAACAAAGTGTAATAAAATATTATAAGAAGTTAATATATAGTTTTATAAACATGATTGTGGTTTTTTACTAGTTATTAAAATATTTTTAACCACTATACAAAAGTATAAAGACCACACAACAAAAACTAAGGATGAGATAATGGAATTTGATATCAATTTACATTCAATTGAGACTTATTTTATTATACAACAATTCACTTTTATTTAGGGTATGTACTTTTTTATATGATATATCATGAAAATACTCATTATTTTTGTATTATAAGATTCATTTAATTCATAGATAATTATGATTAAAAATTTTCATTGAGTTATGGGACACATTGCAATGTTTAAATATTATTTGTCATCATGGATATCTTAATATCAGACAACCCTTGCTGTTACTATCCTCCCTTGTGGTATTATTCATATATCCATATTATTTATTAAATATTGATATTTTTTAGGGAAATTATTTATTTTATATATTAATAATTCTTTAGACATGAAATACAAGGGTGGGGACTGTTTCAGGCAAGCTCTACAGGCTGGGGACGAGTTAATAAAATCACCTTGATTCATCGGTAGTTTCATGATACAAATTAGTTATCCAAGTAGTTTAAATTGTATCCTGATGGTAAAGGTGTCATGCACCTAGGAAAAATGAAGTCTGTTATTTAATCATTTCTTTTATTGATAACTCTGTTATTATTTGTCCATTAGATTTTTTATCAACATATCTATGGATGCATTTCATTTTCTGTTCATCGATTTAATGGAATGTGTTTTCAGAATCTTACCTTGCAATATTGATATTTCTTTATATATTTATTTTAATGGAGCATGTTATCATTTATTTACACATACATGTTAATTTATTCCAATTTGTTAATAATTTCTTCTACTTTACTTTCCCTTAATGGGCATTTGATCTCACCTGTATTTTGCTTATTTCCCCATGTTATGAAGTGGAATCCTTTGAATAAGCTTTAAATGATGTTTTATATTTAATTTTGTTATGTATAATGTTTGTATTTTATATTTCTCAATGTATTATTGGTATCATGTATGTAATCTGGATTTCCAAGACTACCATACTAAATGTTCCGTAGGGATTTGATTCCTTGTATTCATGTCAATGTAATAAGATAATACACCATCTCTAAAATTATGGGGTCAGGGAATTACATTATTCATAATATATGACAGTTAATTATCAATTTAATATTCTTTTATTCTATTAAATTATTATTTATGACTTTATTAAAACCTAAAAATTATCATTATTCCCATGAAAATATTATGTTATAACCAAATCACTTTATAATAATCCATTAATATCAGTATGTTCTTGATAATGTTGGTCTAATTACCTAATGGAATAATGATTTAAATTAGTATCATGATTTTATAATAAAAATTAATTACTATTAATATATTAAATAAATAATTAAAAAAATATTTTATTTTCATTCTTTAATGTAACCATTATCAATAAAATCATTGATTAAAATACCAACCTTTGTGCATTAAAAATCACCGAAACATGCTCATTATAGATTTAATCTATAAGGATCATAACCAGAAATAAAATATAATGAAATAATAAATTATAAATAATTATAAATCATTAATTGAGGTATCTCATATATATTTTAATGATGAAAAGTTTTATAAAAATAAACAATGAAACCACTAATATAAAAATTCTTCAAAATGTACATGATTTCTCATCTATGATATTGAAAATAGATAACAATTATTTAAAAAATATATATAATAATTATAATTTAGGTTTATAAATGGTTATAGATATAAAAAATATTCTAAAAATTATGATTTAGATTTTTATTTTTGATATATCAGAAATTCATGTCCTTTAGCTGATGATGTGAATTAAGGTAAGGGGTTCTTTGTCTCAAATTTAATTCTTTGAGAAATATTACATATTGTGTAAATCGATATCATTATAATGTATTGAATACTATAAATATATTTATTTTACCAAATCCTTGTAATTAATTAGGGTTTTAGTTCCAAATAATGTTCTATATTTATATGGATTTCAAATTCAATGGATTCTAGGGTGGTATAGTTTTTTTTGCAAAAAACAATTATCATTCATTGAGTTGTGATTGTAATTTTATAAAATATTTTTTATATTTTGGGAACATTATTGTATATTATTTTTATGTAGAATTTAATTATTTTTTGGGAATCAAGTTTTAAGCACATAAGTTGAATTCTAAATGTCACTTGATACTTTAACTGTGATATCTATAAGGGATGTGGTTAACTCGAAATTCAATTCATCGAGTTATAATTCTGTTCCACTATCATAATTATTTTAGGTTTTATAAATCCATCAATGTCCTATTTAATAATATATTTCCTCATTTATACCTATTTAAAATTATCTTCTTTTACTGAATGATTCTCTCTTGATGTATTCCAATCTCAAAAAAGTATACTGTTTTTAAGAAAAACATCTCATCTCATTAACATAACGTTTATCCTACATTTATGTGTTCATTATTCCCTAAAAATTCTTTTATATTATTAAATCCAAAATAGAAATTAGTCATATAACATCACTATTTTCCATTACTAATTTTCAAAATAATTTTATAATACCTCCCTCTATGATGTGGATTTTTCACGAAGGTATTTCGAAATATTCAAAAGGTCCTCCATCCTTTCAAAATGAAATATCTTATCTTACACTCAAAATTAATTTTATATAATGTATATGTATATTCAGAGATCAATTATTATATATTATTTTTATTTGTAAATTTTTCAAAAAAATCACTTTACTTTTTTAAAGAAAACCTTTTCAAGGATCCATTGTTAAAGATTGTGTTTAAAAACATAATGTTTTCAAAACTGTTATTACTTTAATGTTTTAAAAAATTTATTCCATTTTTAAGGAACCATGATTTAATGATATTTTTAAAATGTAAATATATTCACAATAACATTTAAAAATGGAATTTTCAATGTGACTATAACATAATTTTTTATATCAAAGACGAAATATTTTTCTAACAACTCATTTAAATTTTTTGATTCTATTTTTTTCATTATATTTTAACCTTTTGTTACCATATATATTATTTATCATGAATCAAAATAAAAATTTTATTATGAAATTCAAATTTAGGGTAATTTAATCTGGGGTATCAACTGTTTACATTATTCAGGTCATTTTTTGTGAAGCC
The DNA here is from genome assembly GCA_963277665.1 of Viscum album. Classification (NCBI taxonomy): domain Eukaryota; kingdom Viridiplantae; phylum Streptophyta; class Magnoliopsida; order Santalales; family Viscaceae; genus Viscum; species Viscum album. The sequence continues at coordinate 996,688,607 of OY728147.1, forward strand.
ATCTAGAAATGTTACCAATCCCATTTTTTCATTGGTTCATAATAATGTGAAGATTTTTTTATATTCCCCATATATTTTGGTGAGAAAAATAGTTGATATTATAAATTTTCCTCAATATATTTGGTTGTGTTTTTATATCAAATGAGGTAATAATGTGTGGACTTTATTAGATTTTTCACATTGTAATGCAGGGACATAATTAAATTTCTTCACCACCTAAAGGGTTATAATGATAGGATTATGTTCAGAAAAATAATGTACATAAATACCAATATTTGATCACAAAATATTGGGTTCACATTTTTTTTTTCAAACATAATGGGTTGAAATATATGGACTTCATCCCAACTATAAGTGTGAAGATGATTTTGTTTATTCATAATATGTAGTATTCATGTTCTTATGTTATGTTCTTTTCATATACTTTATCGCTCAATTATATTGTACCTTTATTTCATACTCTAATTACATGTAATATTTTTGTTCATTTGAGTTTATATTAAATTCTATCATGCCTTATATATAACTATTATTGTTACATGTTCATTATAATATGATATTTTTCCAACCCATATGAAAACTATTGTCCTAATTATCTTACATGATGTTTTGTTGATATGTCATTAACCTAAATGAGTGTTTGAGATCACCCCATTAATGGGTTTAAAATCAGTATGTTTTAAAGATGAGTATAAATAGTTATAAATTTAGAATAGATTCTATTGTGGTACGATTCAATGGAATAGTTCATATGATTTATTAAATATGTTTCCCATTTAATTATTACTAAAAGACACTAAACCTTCCTTTATATGTATTGTGTTATTATTTAAGATATATAAAATTTATCTTTTTGAATTTTTTTAACATAAAGTTGGGTTAACCTCACTTTGAATATAACATACTGTTTAAATAATATGTTTTTAGTGTGGGATACATTATAATATCTCTATGCTAAAAAAATTGTTATCAGAGAAATGTACTATTTTTTTGTAACACCCTGACCCCAGTTACCCAGAGTTGGTGCATTATTACATAACATTGGCATGATACAAGGAATCATATCCTGAAAGACCGATCAGTTTAGTAGACTTGGAAGTACTAGATACATTCATATTTTTTACATTACATCACAAAATAAAAACATCGAAAACTTTTTGACCCCTTTTAAACACACTTATATCCATATCCTATCCTTGCAGGTCAACCATAAAATAATTCTTCACATCTTGGGAAAAATAAAACATAGAAAGGGGTGAGATGAGATGCTCAGTGAGTATAACAATATAGCAGAAACATTCATAAATAAGCATAAACATTTAAGGAAATGTATTAGACTAAAAAAAGTCTTTTAAATTTAAAAATCCACATAATATGGAAAAGATAAAATCAAATAATTTCATTTACTTATTCACATGGATATTATACTAGTTGAATAATCGCATGTAATATCAATAGCAACTTTCATAATGATTGAATGCAAAATGCCAGACTTCATAACCACATAGTCAAGGCCTTGTGCCAAGACTACAAATAAGATTTTTTCAAGGCCTTATGCCAAGACAGTAGTTTGTCACATCAGACCTACCGATGCATCTAGGAGCTATATTAGGCTCCACCCATCACCTACTAAGTCCAATGCATTCCTCATAATAAAATGTTTAAACATAACATAAAAATTCGTATTAAAACTACCATATTAAATGTCAATTATTTATCCATAAACCATGAATGGTGTAAGAATAACACACACAGAGTAAAAAATATCACAAAACCTTCAATAAAATATGGAATATTTGTATCATAATAAATCAAATTCAAATATGTTTAAAATCCATTGAAGGATGTTGACCGAGATGGAATCCAAACTTTTTAAGAGATATATATATATTTCTATTTTAAAATCATTTAAAAGGAATATAATTATAAAAGATGATATTTATTTTGAAAATATTCTTATAATCATGTAAGGGAATCTTCGACGATGTTATAACGAAGGAAAATAGCCGCACTCGCCATATAAGTTAAAAAAATTATTACTCTAATTTTGTCGAAAGGGTCATAAAGTACATTGTTTTGAAAAAGACGAAAATATTCCTATCAAAAAATATAAGGTCATATAAGGGTATAAATGACATTAAACCATTGTATAGTAAATAGTAATTTTTTTTAAATACATTTTTTATGAAAACACGGATGTGAAAGAAAAAGGGGTCCTAGTAGATACTTACATAAAAACAACCTTAGATAATAAAGAGGTTGTGAAATTATCCTTTACATTTTACTTTTCCTTGGTCAAGGGTACATTAAACTCCTGTATAATAGTTAAATAATTTATTTTAAATTATACAAAAACTATATACATAATTATGATATCATATATGATCCTATGATATCGCTTTGTTAATAATATTTTAGTAATATCATCGTTTCGGGTGTTAACTGATCTGTTATCCTTTATATGATCGGTTATGGAAGCCATGTTTTTTTTGGATAGGATGTATTTTATTCATATCTAAAATTATATTATGTTTTTAAAAATTATATTCAATCATAACATGAAAATTATTCTGGAATGATTACGATGGGGAATGAATCTTATCACGTTCGTGGAGACGGTAATCTGTACGTACGCACGAGCGACAATATCATTATATAGATGGTGAAATAGTATGTAATTGGATGGTATATCATATATATACAGAATCAATAAAATGTTATATTTATTATTTACATCAGTTATACACCTTATTATACCCACCCAAATAATGAAGTGTTTGAATAACAAACTACACCATGACGTGGAGACGGTAAGTCGTACGTACTCACGTATGATGACTCTATCATTGATATGATGGATAGAATAATGAATATGGTTGTAACATTATTATAATAACATCAACTTATATAGAATATATCGTAGTTATTATTTTATAATGGAAAAAACAATGAAAGAAGAAGTGGAAGAAGAAAAGAACTTGAAAGAGGTGATGAAATATTTACCTCTTTTTCGGGTTCTTCCTTTGATTTGATCAAAAGGGCCCCATTGGATGGATTTCTGACCAATGGAAGGACTCTAGGATTAAGGTAGGAATTATGGGAGGATATTTGTTTAGTGTTTCACAGAGACAAATGGATTTGGAGGTTTGAAATTAAGATAAGGGAAAGTACCATTTTATATGAGAGGTGAGGGTCACTTTAAGAAAAGTTTGATTTTTTTTCATAATAAAATGATTTTAGGTTTATAATCGCTCCAAATGATTTATTTTGAGAATAAGGTGGGGATGGGTCGAAAACCTCTCAACCAATAGGTTTTAGACAGGTTTAGGTCACCATATTAACCATATCTTTTAGATTTAACTCTTAGTTAAATAGTTTTACATTTACCATGTCTCTTTGTATTTTTATATTATATGGTTAGTAAACATACTATATACTTTAAAGGGAACCCCAAGTGGTTTATTATTAATACCTATAACCCTATCTATGTCCTTTGGCTAAACATTATATTTTTTGGAATATTTTATCAATTAATAATATAGTATTTGTTTTAAAAACTCAATTATGTCAATTTTGACACTATTTAGTATTTGGTATCAGTGAAACTCATAACAACATGATTGCATCGAAAAAAATTATTTAATCAAACCTAAAATGTCATATTAACCTATAAAATTAGAGGAATTCATCAAAAGTCTCAAATTACATTAATTTGGATATTTATAATATCAATTGTTTTATTCTTTCATTAATAAGGAAATTACTACATCATCATTGAGTCATAAATATATTAAATTATTTAAAGTATAAAAATTATAAATAAACTACCATTATATAAGAAATATTTTTAGCTTTATAATGAATATTAATGGTAGAATTTATCTTATGAATAACCATATATTAAAAATGGTTTAGTTATTAAACATTTATTTAAATAAAATAATTATAAATGTCCTAATCTAATCCATGTCAACCAAAAAGGATCATATTTTATTCCTAAGGTTTTTTTGGATCGAATTATACTTACCCAATAGAATTAGGACATGAGTTTGGGTAATTATTATATCATTTTAACCTTAATTACCCTATTTACTTTCTACCGTGGTAAATAAAAGTCAGAAGTTACTATTCACAATTTTTTTTTCATCTTATTGAACCACATTTTACTTATTGATATTAACTGTGTCTCTCAGATTTTTGAAATTCAACTCACAGAAGTTGTAAAATTATGTTTTTTGCAAATTTTCAAATGCACCTAGGAGGTGGGTAAAAGACGGAAAAAAGTTTAATAATATTTTTATATATCTAAACTTATTAGAAAACGACTCCAACGAATTAGATTGAACTTATATAGGAATTATGTGTCTATTTTGACCTAAAATAAATTTAAATAAAATAAATAATTATTTAAATAAAAAGTCGGTTTTAACCAACAACGATGTGGTTTTCACTATTCATCAAAAATTGAACGTTTTTAGAAAAATACTACAAATTCATCCTAAGATAATTTTGATATTCTGAATTCAAAATGATGTCCATTTTGAAAAATAAAATATATAAAATTTCAAAAAGTTGGTATTACTATTTATAACAGCTAGTTTGATTGGTCGAGGTGTGTTAGAATCTCGAAGTTGCGTACAATGCAAGATGTTGCATTATTCAAAGGGAAACGTACCGTGGAAGCTTGGGGTGTTACATTCTTCCCTCCTTAAAATAATTTCTTCTTCAAAATTACTATAATTATAACAAAAAAAAATATTCAGGTGGTTCTTCATCCTAGGTTCATCTCGTTCCCACATTTCCTCTTCTATCTTATGATTTCTCCATAGAACTTTTACCAAACGAGTCGTCTGGTTTCTCAGCACTTGTTCTCTTGTATTAAGAATTTTGACAGGCTATTCACAATAATACAAATGAGGTTCCTGTTAAATTTCTTCATAGGTGAGTACATGCATTGGGTTATGTATTTATTTTCTCAACAGTGATATGTGGAACACATCATGAAAATTGGATAAAATGAGAGGCATTTTTAAACAATAAGCTACAACTCCAATTCAATATAGAATTCTAAAAGGTATGATGTACCTGGGACTCAATTTACCCTTATTATCGAAACTTATAACTCTAATCCATGTAGATACCTTCAGAAAAACATGATCTCCTACCTGAAATTCCAAATCCTTCTTTCGGTTATCGACATAGCTCTTTTGCCTACTTTGAGCAGCTTTGATGTGGGTTTGGATAACCTTCACCTTTACCATCGTTTCCTCAACAAGTTCTGGGCCTACGAGTTTTCTTTCACCAACATCATTCCAACATGTTGGTGTGCGACATCTCTTTCCAAATAACGCTTCATATGGTGCCATCTGAATACTTGAATGGAAGCTATTGTTATAGGAAAATTCTACCAGAGGTAAATATTGATCCCACATACCTTGAATGTCAAGTGAGGAAGATCACAATGTTTCTTCTAAGGTTGGAATAGTCTATTCTGATGGTCCATCAATTTGAGGGTGGTAGGCAGTGCTCAAATAAAGTTCCGTATCCAGGGCCATAGGAAGACTTTTCCAGAATCAGGATGTAAAACAGGGATCAAGATCAGAAACAATCGATAGGGGTACACCATAGAGTCTTACAACTTCATTAATATATAGTCTTTCTATATTATCAAGTGGTAAATATTCTCTTATAACAAGAAAATGTGATGACTTGGAAAGAAAATAAAAAATGACCCATATTGAATTATTCCTACTAGGTGTCCTTGGTATCCCCATGACAAAGTCCATCGTAATATTATCTCATTTCCACTTAGGTATGGGAAGAGGTTTCATTACTCCTCCAGGCTGTTTTCTTCCAGATTTCACTTATTGACAAACCATACATCTTGACAAAAAATAAAAAATTTCCCTCTTCATGTTTTCCCACAAAAAAATGCTCCTTCAAATCTCTATACATCTTGGTGCTCCTAGGGTGTATAGAAAAATTGGAGCTATGAACATCATCCAACAATTTCCTTTTTAGATCAGGTATGTTAGGAAGACAAAGTCTCTTCCCAAATTTCAAATTTCATCTTCATATAAGAAGTCACTCAATCTCCCATAATTCACAACATTAATCTTCTTTTGAAACTCCTCATCATTAGTCTGATAACTTTTTATCCTTTCTTGTAATGATGGTTTTTCAATCATTAGAAAAATCATTGATGTTTCACCTTCCATAGTTATTCCCATATCCATCATTACTAGATTCATGAAAATAGGATCCTTTTCAACTCTCATATTGTTCAAAACTCCATGATCCTTACTGCTCAAAGCATCTTCCACCTTATTTTCCTTCCCCGAGTGGTAGTGTATAGTGCAATCATAATCCTTGAGTAGTTCAATCCATCACCTTTGCCTCATGTTGAATTATTTTTGTGAGAAAATATACTTCAAACTCTTATGATAAGTATAAATCTCTCATTTTTCACTATAGAGATAGTGTCTCTATATTTTCAGAGAAAAAATTATAGCTGCTAACTCAAGATAATGAGTAGGATAGTTTTCCTCATTAATTTTTAGCTGTCGTGATGCGTATGCAATAATTCTATCACTCTACATAAGGACACAACCAAGTCCTTTCTTTCAAGAATCACTATAAATAACAAACCCATCATTCCATGATGGTTGAGTCAAGATAAGATAATTGGATAATCTTATCTTTAGTTCATCAAAACATTCTTCACACTCTTTTATCCAAACAAATTTAACCCCTTTACGTGTTAGCGTGGTTAATGAGTTAGCCAACCGGGAAAAATTCTAGATGAAATGTGGATAACAACCTACTAAACCAATAAAACTGTGTACCTCAGTTATACTCATCAGTTCTGGACATTCTTGGATTTACTTGGTCTTTTAAGGATCAATAGAGATTCCATCCTTAGAGACAATGTGGCCTAGAAAAGAAATCTCTTGAAGCCAGAATTCAAACTTTCTAAACATCCCATAAACTTCATTTCTTCTAAGAGTCTTTAGAATACTGCGCAAGTGATTTTCATTGTCTTCGTAGATTTTGGAGTATACCAAGATATCATAAAAAAATACCACTAAAAATTCATCAAGATATTCCTTGAAAAGTCTGTTAATTATATCCATGAAGACAGAGGGTGCATTAGTGAATAAAAAAGGCATTACTGTAAACTCGTAATGCCCGTACCTGGTTCGAAAGGCTGTTTTCGAAATGTCTTCCTTCTTCACACACAACTGATGATATCCAGATCGAAGGTCAATCTTTGAAAAATATTTATCTCCATGAAGATAGTCAAATAAATCATTAATATGAGGTAGGGGATACTTGTTATTTATTCTTATAGCATTGATCTCACTGTATTCAATGCACAACCTCATAGATCTATCTTTCTTCATAACAAAAAGGACATGGGATCCTCGTGGAGAAAAACTAGGGTGAGTAAATCCTTTATAACTCAATTCCTTTAGTTGTTTCTTTAGTTCCACTAATTCCACAATGTCCATTCTATAAGGGGTCTTCAATATGGGCCTTGAACCATGAATTAAATCAATGGAAAATTCAATTTCTCATTCTGGAGGATGTCCAAGTAATTCCTTTAGAAACACATAGACATATTCTTGCACAATAGGTACTTCCTCTATTAAAAATTTATTTTCCTCACACATAATTATTTAATTTTCATCCTCCCCAATAACTGAATTTTGTAGAGCTACTGATGGTGGATCTAGATAAGAATCAAATGGTGACGTTTCTGCTCTAATGATAAGGTACTCTTTATAAACATAGAAAATTGTAACATCCTTCTTCTTACAATAAATGTTCACATCATGGTCTGAAAGACAATCCATACTAAGGATTATATCAAATTCATTCATGGGTATGATGATGAGATCTACAGATAAAGAACATTTATATGCTCTAATGGGAACTGATTCACAAAGCATTGTTGAAATGATTCTTCCCTTAAGAGTTTTGACATAAAAATACCTTGTAAAATTAAATTATTAATATCTAATTTTCATTGAAAACTGGGAAGATATGAAACAATGCAATGATCCAGAATCAAATAAAGCCTTGGATAAACTTGAGAAACCATTAAATTACCTGCCACCACATCTTTTAGAGCTTCAACCTCAACAGTAGTGATCACATAAGCTTGGCATTTGTCCCTTGGCCTATTATGAGGAAAGTTCCTTTGGCGCTCAGGACATTGATTTACATAATGCCCCTTTTCTCTAAAATTGTAGCATTCAACATTGGAAACCTCTTTATTTCCCCTAAAATCAGGAGTTTGGTGGAATTTTTCACCACACTTGTAACGGACTCTCATTCCCTTCAGGAAAGTACTGGGGTGTTTCTTGCCACATTTAACACATGATGTATATTCAACTTTCCCTTATTCCACTTATTTCCATTTTCTTAGTGTTCATCAAATCTCTTCTTCTCCTTCTTTTCTATAAATTCGCAAGAATTAGAGAATTCTTCTTTTGTCTTTAGAGCACATTAGACAATATCTTCGTATTATAAGAAGGATTGTGAGACTAATGCTCTCCAGAGAAATGGTTTTAACCCATAAAATAATCAATCAATCATAATTCTTGGGTTATGTATATAATCTGCAACATTCCTTACTAAACTCGTAAAGATTTCCTCATACTTTGCGACATTCTCATCCTCCTTTTTCCTCAGACAAAAAAAATTGTCTTTCCATATCCACTGGATGGTCATGATGAAAGTATTTTTCTAAGAAAATATCTATAAACACCATCCATTGCATTTTTGATACTTCTTCAGCTTCCTGTGTGTTTTGAATCAATGACCATTATTGATCTGTATCTCCCGTGAGGTGATAAACTTCCCTGACATCTTTTTCCCTTTTGGTACTCCCCAAATCATGAAATATTTTCTATAAGGAACTTATCCACTGCTTAGATACTAACGTATTTGTACTCCCATTTAAGGTTGGTGGTTTTTTCCTCATGAAGTGGTCTAACATTGATCCCCCACGTCGTGGATATGGGTGCTCTATACTGGTAAGGTTATTATCCATAACATGAGTGAGTTGTCCCAGTATAGTGATAAGCTGATTAGCACCAGTTGCATCACCAGGTACACTATAATTATCTTGAGTAGTAGGGAAATCTCTATATGTATTACGTGAGTTGATATAGTTTCCATTCCTTCCACTAGGCGCCATTTCTAAAAAATGGCATACACTAGATTAGTTTATGAATTTCAATACACAATTTTGATCTTGTAAAACACTTAACATAAATTTAACAGTTTATGGATATAATCCATAATCATAAAAATATTTTCATTGGGGAGGTATATACTCATAGAACCTTCATAATGGTTTGAAATGAAAATGAAAATTATCCTAAGCATATCCCCCAGGAGTGTCGTCACCGAGAGTACAGTAAGGCCTGTTGTTGTGCACCAGTTCCCATTTGAGTCTAGCTTAAAGCAGTGTTTTTGGGTTTTACCCTAGGTACATCTGTGCCAGAGCCACCTCTACCATCTAGTATCCAGATAAGGATGTATTTCTTGGAAAACACCCAAAATCTAGGCAGTGCCAAAATTCTAAAAAGTTCTTCTATACTAATCCTCAATGTCTATCTTATGGTATTGTTCTCTAATAAGAGTTTTTCTAAATATAGTTTCCAAATGTTTTTACAAAACTTTCTCTGATACCAACTGTAATGCCCTGACCCCAGTTACCTAGATTCAGTTCATTGTTACATAACATTGGCATGATACAAGGAATCATGTCCCGAAAGACCGATCAGTTTAGTATCCTCGGAATTACTAGATACATTCATATATTTTACATTACATCATGAAATAAAAACATCAACAACATTTTTTACACTTTTAAACACAATTATATCATTATCCTATCCTTACAGGTCAATCATAAAATACTTATTCACATCCTGGGAAAAATAAAACATAGAAAGGGGTGAGCTCATATGCTCAGTAAGGATTACAATATAGAGAAAATTTTTATAAATAAGCATAAAAATTTAAGGCAATGTATTAGACTAAAACAAAAGCCTTTAAAACTTAAACATAAGCATAATAGGGAAAAGATAAATTCAAATTGTTCCATTTACATATTTACATGTATATTCTACTAGTCAAATAATCACATGCAATATCAATAACCACTTTCATAATGATGGAATGAATAATGCAAGACTTCATAAACACATAGTCAAGGCCTTGTGCCAAGACTAAAAATAATATTTTGTCAATTCCTTATGCCAAGACACTAGTTTCTCTCATGAGACCTACCAATGCATCAGGGAGAAATATCAGGCTCCACCCGTCACTTACTAAGACCAATGAATTCCTCAAATGAAAATATTTAAACACAACATAAACATTCGTATTAAAACTAGCATAAAAAATGTCAATACATTATCCATAATCCATGAATGGTATAATAATAACACATCCATAGCCAAACATATCAAAAAACCTTTAATACAATATATAATATTTATATTAGAATATATCAACTTCAAACAAGCTTAAAATCCATCAAAAGGATGTTGACATAGATGAAATCAAAACTTTTTTTTGAAAAATATCTCATTCTATTTTGAAATCACTTAAAAGTAAAATAATTAGAAAAGAAAACATTTATTTTGAAAATATTTTTATAAGCATGTAAGTGAAGCTTCGACAATGGTATAACAGTGGAAAATAGGCGCACTCTCCGTATTTGATAAAAAAACATTCTTACCTTAATTTTGTCGAATGGGTCATAAAGTTCCTTGTTTGGAAAACCACAGAAAGATTCTTTTCAAAAAAATATAAGGTCAAATAAGGGTATTAATGACTTTAAAACATTGTCTAGTAAATATTAAAAATGTTTTGAAATACATATTTTATGAGAACATAGATGTGGATGATAAAGAGGTCCCAATATACACTTACATAAAAACAACCTCAGATAATAAAGAGATTGTAAAATTAATCCTTACCTTGTACTTTTCCTTGGGTGAGGGTACATTAACATCCTATATAATAGTAAAATCATTGTTATTAAATTATAAAAAACTATATACATAAATATGATATCATATATGATCCTCTAATATTTCTTTGTTAATAATATTTTAGTAATATCATCGTTTCGAGTGTCAAATGATCTGTATTCCTTTATATTATCGGTTACGTAAGCCATTTTTGTCAGGGATAAAATGTATTTTATTCATATATAGAATTATATTAGGTTCTTAAAAATTATTTTTAATCATAAAATGAAAATTATTCTTGAATGATTATGATGGGGAATGAATCTCATCGTGTTCGTGGAGACGGTAATCCGTACATACGCACGAGTGACAATATCATTATATTGAAGGTGAAATCATATGTAATTGGATGGTATAACATATATACTATATAAATAACATGGTATATTTATTATTTACATCAGTTATACTCATTATTATACCCATCCAAAAAATGAAGTGTTTGAATAACTAACTACACCACGACGTGGAGACAGTAAGCTGTACATACGCATATATGGTGACTTTGTAATTCATATGATGGATAGAATAATGAATATTGTTGAAAAATTTTTATAATAAAATCACAGTATATAGAAGATACTGGAGTTATTATTTTAGAATGGAAACAACAAAAAAGGAGGAAGTGGAAGAAGAAAAGAACTTGAAAGAGGTGATGAAATATTTACCTCTTCTTCGGGTTCCCCATTTTGATTTGATCAAAAGGGATCCATAGGTTTGCTTTCTGACCAAAGAAAGGTCTCTAGGATTGATGGAGGAAAGTTGGTAGGCTATTTGGTCTAGGTTTTTCCAAGAAAAATGGCTTTTTAGGTGGGAATGTAAGAGAAGGGGATGTACCCTTTTATAAGAGATGTGGGGGTCACTTTATAAAAAAACTTGAAATATAATTTTATAATAAAATAATTTTCGGTTTATAATGGCTCAAAAATGATTTATTTCAAGGATAATTTGGGGATGAGTTGAAAACCCCTCAACCAATAAGTTTTATACAGGTTTAGGTAACTATATTAACCTTATATTTTATATTTAACTCTTAGTTAAATAGTTTGATATTTACCATGCCTATTTGTATTTTTATATAATATGTTTAATAAAATTAATAAAAACATCCAAGAGAACCCCTAGTGGTTCATTATTAATATCTATAACCTTATCTATGTCCTTTTTCTGATATTTAGATTTTTAGGAATATTATATCAATTAATAATATTGTATTTGTTTTAAGAACTCAATTATGTCAATCTTGACACTATTTAGTATTTGTTTTTTTTAAATCAAAACATCATGATTAGTTCAAAAAAATTATTTATTCAACCCTAACATGTAATATTAACCATGAAAATTATTTTAATTCATAAAAAGTCTCAAATTACATTTTAATTGGATATTTATAATATCAATTATTATATTCTTTCATTAATAAGATAATTACTACATTACGATTGTGTCATAAATAAATTAAATTATATACTGTCTAAATATTATAAATAAAATACCATTCTGTATAAAATCCCTTTAGATTTCTAATGAATATTTATATTCTAATTTAACTTTTGTTTAACCCTATATAAAAAATGGTTTAGTAATTAAACATTGAATTTAACTCATTTAACTCTTCCTTAAATAAAATAATAATAAATGTGCTAATCTAATACAAGGGGACCAAATAGGATAATATATTATTCCTAAGGTTGTTTTTGGTCGAATTATTCTTGTCCAATATAATTAGGACTTGTGTTAGGGAAATTATGATATCATTTTTAACCTTAATTACCTTATTTACTTTTAACTGTGGTAGTAAAAGTCAAAAGTTACTATTAAACAACAATTATTTTCATCTTATTGAACCACATTTTCCATATTGATATTAACTGTGTGTCTCAGAATTTTGAAATTCAACTCCATGAAGTAGTAAAATTAGGTTTTATGCAAACTTACAAATGCTCCAAGGAGGTGGGAAAAGATAGTAAAAAGTTCAATAATATTTTTATAGATCTAAACATATTATAATATGACTCTAATGAATTAAATTGAACTTATATAGGTATTATTTATCTATTTTGACATACAATAAATTTAAATAAAATAATTAATTATTTAAATAAAAATTCGGTTTTAACCAATAACGCAGTGTTTTCTACTATTCATCAAAAATTGAATGTTTTTAGAAAAATACCAAAAATTCACTCTAATCTAATTTCGATATTCCAAATTCAAAAATGAATCCCATTTTGAAAACAAAATGTAAATACCCAGAAATTTGAAGAAATTTTTTTTATTAATTATTTGGAATTTAAGGAGTATGTGGCTTCTGACGTCACCTGATTCTGAGGCCCGGTGTGCCCAGAATCAATTTCTGAAGTTTAGCTCGGGTACGTTCAGTGAACAAACGAGCGTGTTTTTCTAAATTTAGAACCAGTGCTCGGAATTGAAATCTGAGGGCATCAATGAACTCACAGCGCTGGTAATTTTTTAAGGGGACCTATGTTGTAGTTGCGTTTTGAGCGGGTTGAGGTTTAATAATTGGGGATTAAAATTAAATAAATAACATTTGTTGTGTACAAATTTTATTCAAGGAAGGTAGTTATTTTTCTCTCAAGGGGAGTTAGGGGTGGGGCCCACATGAGACCCTAACTCCTCACCTCCCCCTAAACTCCCTAAACTCCACATAACTGACCCCTTGTTTAATACATGACAACTCTACTCATTTAATGGAGTGGAGCCTCTCCACTTTCCATCTCTCTCTCATCTTTTAAAGTTTTCCAACACAAGATAATTAATGATTTCAAACTCTTAAATTATTTAATTAAGGGATTTAATTTTTTAATGTTTGGCAGGTGTAATTAAAATAAGGAGTAGCCTTATTTTAATTTGGATGACACTTGTTGTGTTGGGGGAATTGTTTTGAGAGAGAGCCCTTGTGAAAGAGGAAGAGAGTTCCTCCTTCGTTGAAGAACACCACCCTTCATGAAGAACGGTTCTCCATCGAGTGGATCTCCAACAAACGACGCTCGAGCCAGGATCGAAGGCCTTTGTAGAAACGATGAACGCCAACGACCGTCGTCACCTTCATCTCTTACCTTGCGACGACGTCAAGGAGCCGACGTCCGCCCTTTCGTGATACCGTCATCCACGGTGCTCATCTACCGCAGACCTTTCTCGAGGTATGGGATTTTTTTTTTATTTCTCTTTTGAGTGGTTTTATCTCATGATCATTAGCATTTACTTTAAATGATGTTAGTATAATTTATTCTTGAATAAATTATACCCTTGTCATTGTTGAAAGATTGTGTTTATTTATTACATTTTGATAACGCCAAACATGGAGGGCGCGGGCCGAACAAACACCGCCCGACAACCCTCTGTAGTTTGTTTGTTAAGGTGCGGATTGACAATAATAAATAAATGGGCCGAAATAGCGATATGAAGCCCCCACAGTGAAATTTGGGTCCCGAGAAGGCCGTCGGCGTAGACCGAAGCTAAAACGGACAACCAGAGCAACTCCGGTGGCCCGCGGAAGTTCCTGGCGGCGCGGGTCGCCGGCGCGGTGGTGTCGATGACAGGAGGCAATGGTCGGAGCCATCTTGCTGCTTGGAGGCAGCGGCACCCCAGCGTGACACCGGAAAAATTCCTCCACGGCTTTTGCCATAGCGGCGGTGCGTTAGATCCTGCTGCCATGTGGGATCCTTGGACGGCAGGGCGGCGCTAGCTGGCGCCGCCGACATCAATTAACGGCAGGGGGCCGCGCCCCCGCTCCGCGCATCTCGCTCGGCCAAGATGGCCGACCCATGGCCAGCCACACAGGCCGGGCCGGGCCGGACCTAGAACTGGGTCAGGTCAACCCGTTTCGGGCCGACCCAGGGGGTGTGGTGCCGGGTCGGACCGGGCCCATACCCCCTAATTTCGGACCGTTTTTGGTTAAACAGACATATCTTGAGTTGTGGACTTCCGATCGAAACACCGTCTATTGATTAGTATTTCTTTGATAGAGACAGTGGTTTTGGTATATTACAGTCAAGGTTTTGGCGAAGTATGCGTATGACGGGGTTGGTTCGAACCTGAAACCAATCGGGCCCTCGGAGCGGAAACAATTACAAATTTAGCTCCGGACTTCCGATTGATGTTCCATCGACTTTGTTGGTTTCCTCTTGATGAGACGGTTCTTTTGGTATACTTCACTTGAGTTTTGGACGTATTTGGAGTATGCCTGGGTTGGATTGTACCCGAAATCCAACCGGGCCCCTAGAACGGAAATGCTAATAACTCTCAGACCAGACGTCCGTTTGACAAACCGTCAGCGGTGTTGGTAATCACGTTGAGAAATGGTTCCTTTGAGTATACCCCATGAGAGTTCAGGGTACAGTTGAGATACGGCCGGGTTGGTTCGTACATGAAACCAACCGGGCCCCCAGGACAAAAAGGCTAACAACTCACAGACCGGGCGCCCGATTGATGCGCCGTCTATTGCGTTGAGACCCCTTTGACGAGGCGGTCCTTTGTGATACTTCTACGTGAGACTTCGTGACACTTGGAAGTAACTACCAATAGCTCGTGGAGTGGACCCTCCCGGAGACAAGCGTACCGAGTGCGGAGACCGAGTAGCTGTAGACCTGACGACTGTTTGACTGATTCGACTTGTAGTAATTCAGTTAGCCTAGTGGATGGAGCACCCAGTATTTGGCGGCAGGCCCATAGTGGACGGAGCGCCTAGTAGTTGGAAGCAGACCCGCGGTACTCAACGGGAGGAGTACCTCTGTAGGATATTAGGGAGAGCACCCGATATTTGGCGGCAGACCCTCAGCGGACGGAGCGCCCGGTAGTTGGCAGAAGACTCGCGGTACTCGATAGTAGGAGTACCTCAGCAATCTAAGGTTAGTGAGTAGCTCCTCGGAGTCGTGACAGGGTCACTGTACTCGATAGAGAAGGAGTTCTCCAGTAGTTGTGGTTTCGATAATGAAAATACTGGTTTGAGCTGAGTCAATGATCTTTGTGTTTACCTCATGATTGAGATGGGTTACATGATAACTTAGGTATATGTATGGGCATATACCTAAGTAGTGGTTATCCGATGATTTCATAACCTTTGTGTTTCCTCATGATTGAGATGGGTTACTTGATAACTTAGGCATAAGGATGGACTTATACCTAAGTAAGGGTTATCTATTGAGATCCTTATTTTTGGATATCCTTGTTGGATTTAGTGATACCTTGAGGGTCTCGGGGTCCCTACTGAGTATTGTTATACTCACCCCTACACGGGCTATGCCCGCACCTCGTTGTGTTGGATGCAGACGACAGACAACGCTAATAGAGACCGAGTGTACGAGGACTGGATGGTGCCCAGAGGTGTACCTCACGATGAGTCAGTACCTAGAGGTGGACTTCATGACGAGACGGTACTCGGAGGAGGTTCACGGGTGAGAGCGTTGAGGAGGCTATCTGGACCTACCCTTCAGGTAGGATCCGAGGTGGACGACCCAAGAGCTGCTTCTATCTTCCAGTTGTTTGTCTTTTCTATTGTACTTTCGTTCAGTTGTAGCTGTGCATTCCAGTTGGGTTTGTATTCTGGACCATTTACTTTTCATCACTTTCTTTTGTACTTAGTGTATTACTTCTGCTTGTACTCTGGTCGGATACGTTTATGTTTTATAAAGGCAATGCATTCCCAGTTATCGGGATTTATGCCTTTGGTGCTAGTCTCCAGCCCCTGGCCTATGGAAGGCGGGCATGGGGTAGTCACGACACGTGCCCCGAGGACGGGTCGTGACAAATTGGTATCAGAGGAGTCGGTTCTACCGCAGAACTCAGGACTCTAATAATTCTTTTTTGTGAAGCAATAATGTTAAGGGTACCGAGTGTGGTGTTCAGTTCAGGGATTGCAGTGTTGGTGCGGCGGCCGACGTATCCATACACCAGGACCCTGACTACTGATTTCCGACTTAGTGCACGAAAACACTGATTGCGTGTGTTTTTCCAAAATTTTTCTTTAAGTCAGCTCAACCAGGTCAGCTCACCAGGTTTAAATCGTTTGACCATGTCGTAACTGTTCAGGATGTCTCCACGTAGACAGTCTTTTGGAGTTCTGAGAGAGTACTATATGACGGCCCACCGAGCGACGAGGCTCCAGTGTAGGGACCCCTTTCTTTTTTGGCACCTTCGGGTGGTGTACCAACATCACCACCACTCGTTAGGCAGCAGATTCCGCCAGCCTTACTAGCGGACGATTCACGTTGACAGAGCGCGTTGCACCAGTTTCAGCAGTAGGGGCCTCTAGGGTTATGAGGCGAGACAGATTCCTAGGCATCATAGGATTGTATGGAGGCGATTTCTTGAGTTTTCTGCCTAGTTGAGACACTAGTAGAGTAGATGGTGATCTTAGCTACTGGTGTTTCCCAGTGAGTGACCATGAGGTTGGTCCGTATAGTGATGAGGCTTCGGTACATGTACTGATGCCTGAGATAGTACCTTCGGGTAGTGTGCCAACTATATCACTACCTGTTGGTCAGCAGTTACATCCGGCGATACCGGTAGATGACACATGTAGTCTTAGTACCTTACATGTGTTTCAGCATCAGATACCCCTTAGGTTCTGAAGTGAGCCCGACTCACAGGCAACTGAGGATTGGCTAGAGGAGGTGGTTGATAATTCTCTAGGTCTTATATAGTTTCGGTAGGACGACATGTCGGTTGCTGAGTAGTCATCGAGGCATACTGATCGTTCTTGGTACTTGATGACTACGATATGATCAGTGCTTCAGGGATCAGACTTCCAAGCGAGGTGTCTTTAAGGACATATGAACTAGCACCTTTCCTCTATGCATTCCTACTTATGTTAGGGTGATAGAGAGAACCTTTGTGGTTGAGAATTCTTTGGCTGAGTGGATACAACCAGTGAAGGTTAGTAGTGGGAAAGCAGGAAACTGGTGCCAGTATCAGAGACTTGGGCTTGTAAAATGTTTTAAGAAGATGAAGTTCTAAGGATAGATGAATCTAAAAAGCAGCAGACGTGGAAGCAGAGCTGGGAGAGTAGCATGTGGTAGTGTACATTTTGACATATTACAACCACATGCACATGTAGTCCCCTGCAGGCTCAGGGAGCAGGAGGGTAGGGGAATAGAGTAGCTACATGCGGTCAAGGAGTGTGACCCAAGGTCTCTAGGAATTATTCGAGGTATGGTATGTGTCTACTACTAGCTGCAGTAACAAAAGACATTGGTATGAATCATCTCTTCCTTCCACGAATCTTGTCTTGGACCTAGAGTTTCCAGTTAATCTGTTGACTTGACCCTCACATCTAGAGATACCTTTGGGAGGAGACACGATAATCACGCTTACGCTGACAGTGTGATCTGACCCTTGAGGTGAGTTTTTTGGTTGGAACCTCCTGGTGGCAGCATCGAGGACTTACGACGTTAGTTTGGGTATGGACTGGGCAACCACAATTCCTACATAGATTGACTGTATTAGGCAGAAAGGTTGTGGTTTACCAACAATGTTGGGATGGGTTTTCCTTGGTCGGTGAAAAGAAAACCCCAGGCAGCAGAAGATGGAATCATGCATAAGTGGGTGCAATCAATCACTCATGAGTCGGCCAGACTTAGATTTGAGCCAGACTTCTCTAGAGTTGTTTCACCGCTTTTAGCTTTGGCAAAGGAGGGAAAAACCTTTCGTGTGGTCAGGGATATGCCAGGTGATCTTTTTAGGAGTTGAGGTAGAGGGGGACCAGTGCGCTCATTTTGAGGCTACCGGAGAAGGTACAAATCATCCAGGAGCGGATGAAGACTGCATAGAGCAGGATGAAATCCTTTATTGATAGGAGACAGAGACCACTGTAGTTCGAGGATGGCGACCACGTTTTCTTACGGGTCTAACCTCGACGAGGTCTACGGAGATGTGGCCGAGTCGGCAAGTTATCTCCGAGGTTCAATGGAACTTTCTAGGTCCTCAGAAGGGTAGGCAAGGTGGTTTACCACTTGACCTTTCCACCTCAGTTGCATCGGGTGCACGATGTCATCCACATATCTCAGCTGAGGAGATACGTACACGACCCTTCACACATCATCGACCACAGGGAGCTGGACATTGATGACGGGGAAACATTCACAGAGGTTCTAGTAGAGATCGAGGATCGATATGAGCGAGTCTTATGTGGATGGCCAATTCCTCAAGTGCACTTTCACTGGCAGCACGGGAACCTCTAGGAGAGTACATGGGAGCGGAAGGCTCAGATACGTGCTCAGTACCACTTTAGTTTTCCCTAGTGTGTGATGAACCTTTATGGGGACATAAAGCCCTGAGGTGGGAGTAATATAAAGACCCAAAAATTTGAAGGAATTTTTTTTCTTAATTATTTGTAATTTTATGAGTCTTTGGCTTCTGATGACACCTGATTCCAAGTCCCGGTGTGCCTAGAATCAATTTCCGAAGTTTAGCTCGGGTACGTTCAGTGAACGAACGAGCGAGTTTTTTTAACTTTTGAACCGGTGCTCAGAATTAAAATCCTAGGGCACCGATGAACTCACAGCGCCGGTAAACGCTTAATGGGACCTATGTCATAGTTTCGTTTCAAGGGGGTTGAGGTTTAATAATTGGGGATTAAAATTAAATAAATAAAATTTGATGTGTACAAATTTTATTCAAGGAAGGTGATTATTTTTCTCCAAAGGGGAGTTAGAGGTGGGGCTGACATGAGACCCTAACTCCTCACCTCCCCCTCAACTCCCTCAACTCTCCATATCTCACCCCTTGTTTAATACATGACAACTCTACTCATTTAATGGAGTGGAGCCTCTCCACCTTCCATCTCTCTCACATCTTTTAAACTTTACCAACACAAGATAATTAATGCTTTCAAACTCTCAAATTATTTAATCAAGAGATTTAATTTTTGAAAGTTTGGAAAGTGTAATTAAAATAAGGAGTAGCCTTATTTTAATTTGTTTGACACTTTTTGTGTTGGGGGAATTGTTTTGAGAGAGAGCCCTTGTGGAAGAGGAAGAGAGTTCCTCCTTCATTGAAGAACACCACCCTTCACGAAGAACGATTCTCCTTCCGGTGGATCTCCAACAAACGACGCTCGAGTCGGGATCAAAGGCCTTTGCGGACACAATAAACGCCAACAGACATCGTCACCTTCATAACTTAACTTGCAACGAGGTCAACAAGCCGACGTCCGCCCTTTCAGGACACCACCATCCACAGTGCTCGGCTACCGCGGACCTTTCTCAAGGTAGGGGATTTTTGTTTATTTCTCTTTTGAGTGGTTTTATATCATGAGAATTATCGTTTATTTTAAATGATGTTAGTATAATTTATTCTTGAATAAATTTACCCGTGTCATTGTTGAAAGCCTGTGTTTATTTATTGCCTTTTGATAACGCCTAACGCGGAGGGCGCGGGCAGAACGAACACGGCCCGGCAACCCTTCATAGTTTGTTTGATGATGTGCGGATTGACGGTGATGAAGAAACGGGCCGCAATGGAAATTTGAAGCCTCTGAAGTGACATTTGGGTATCGAGAAGACTGCCGGCGTAGATGGAAGCTAAAACGGACGACTGGAGCAACTCCGGTGGCCCGCGGAAGTTCCGGTGGTGGCGTCCCAGCGCGCCGCCGGAGAAATTCCACTGCGACAAAAGCAGCTGTGGTGGTGCGTCAGATCCCACGGCGACGCGGGATCCCGGGACAGCAGGGCGGTGCCAGCCGACATCAATTAATGGCGGGGGGCCGCGCCCCCGCTCCATGCATCTTGCTCAGCCAAGCAGGCCGAGCCGCGACCGGCCATGCAGGACGCGCCGGCCGGATCGGGCCGCGTCAGCCGGGCCAAACCACACTAGCCAGGCCAGGCTGTGACCAACCGGGCCTTAACCAGACCCGGGTCGGACCGGGCCCAGACCCCCTAATTTCAGACCGTTTTCGGTTAAACGGACATATCTTGAGTTGTGGACCTCCGATCGACACACATCAGTTGCATAGGATTCTTTGGATCGAGGCGGTCGGTTCGGTATATTACACATAAGGTTTCAGCGAAGTATGGGTATGGCCAGGTTGGTTCGATCCCGAAACCAATCGGGCCCTCGGAGCGGAAACAATTATAACGTGAGCTCCGGATGTCCGATTGACGTTCCGTCGACTTTTTTGGTTTCCTCTTGATGATACAGTTCTTTTGGTATAATTCACCTAAGGTTTTCACGTAGTTGGATTATGGCCGGGTTGGATTGTACCCGAAATCCAACCGGGCCCCTGGAACGGAAATGCTAATAACTCTCAGACCAGACGTCCGTTTGATGAACCGTCAGCGGTGTTGGTAATCACCTTGAGAAACGGTTCCTTTGAGTATACCCCATGAGTTTCGGGGTACAATTGAGATACATTCGGGTTGGTTCGTACACGAAACCAACCGGGCCCCCGGGACAAAAAGGCTAATAACTCACTGACCGGATGCCCGATTGACGCGTCGTCTGTTGCGTTGAGACCCCTTTGACGAGGCGGTCCTTTGTGATACTTATACGTGAGACTTAGTGACACATGGAAGTAACGACCACTAGCTCGTTGAGTGGAACCTCCCGGAGACGAGCGTACGGAGTGCGGAGACCGAGTAGCTGTAGACCTGACGACTAGTTGACTGATTCGACTCGTAGTGATTCGGTTAGCCTAGTGGATGGAGCTCCCGGTATTTGGCAGCTGACCCACGGCGGACGGAGCGCCTGGTAGTTGGAAGCTGACCCGCGATACTCGATATGAGGAGTACCTCTGTAGTCTATTAGGGAGAGCGCCCGATATTTGGTGGTAGACCCTCAGCAGACGGAGCGCCCGGTAGTTGGTAGCAGACCCGTGATAATCGACAGGAGGAGTACATCAACAGTCTAAGGTTAGTGAGTAGCACCTCGGAGTCGTGATAGGGCCACTGTACTCGACAGAGGAGGAGTTTTCCAATAGTTGTGCTTTCGATAATGAAAATCCTGGTTTGAGTTGAGTCAATGACCTTTGTGTTTATCTCATGATTGAGATGGGTTACTTGATAACTTAGGTATATGCATGGGCATATACCTAAGTAGTGGTAATCTGTTGATTTCATAACCTTTGTGTTTCCTCATGATTGAGATGTGTTACTTGATAACTTAGGAATAAGTATGGGCTTATACCTAAGTAAGGGTTATCTGTTGATATCCTTCTTCGTGGTTAACCTTGTTGGATTTAGTGAGACCTTGAGGGCCTCATGGTCCCTACTGAGTGTCGTTATACGCACCCCTGCACGGGCTATTCCCTCACCTCGTTGTGTTGGATGCAGATGACAGACAACGCTAACAGAGACCGAGTGTACGAGGACTGGATAGTGCCCGGAGGTGGACCTCACGATGAGTCAGTACCCATAGGTGGACTTAACGACGAGACGGTACTTGGAGGAGGTTTGCGGGTGAGAGAGTTGAGGAGGATATCTCTACCTACCCTTCAGGTAGGATCCGAGGTGGACGACCAAGGAGATGCTTCTATCTTCTAGCTATTTGTCTTTTCTATTGTACTTTTGTTCAGTTGTTGCTGTACATTCCAGTTGGGTTTGTATTTTGGCCCATTTACTTTTCAGCACATTCTTTTGTACTTAGTGTATTACTTCCGCTTGTACTCTGGTTGGATGTGTTTATGTTTTATAAAGGAAATGTCATCCCAGATATCGAGATTTACACCTTTGGTGCTAGTCGCCAGTCTCTGGCCTATGGAAGGCGGACTTGGGGTAGTCAGGACACGGGCCCCGAGGATGGGTCGTGACACAAAAATTTTAAAAATTTCAAAAAAGTGGGCATTACTATTCATAATAGATAGTTTGATTGGTCACAGTGTGTTAGAATCTCGAAGTTGCGTACAATGCAAGCTATTGCATTATTCAAAAGGAAACGTACTGTGGAAGCTTGGGGTGTTACATTTTTGGGGATTATGTTAGTAGTTATGGGATTATTATGAGATAACATTAGTGATGATCCTTGGTATAATTCAAATGGATAAGTAAAGGTTTATGAAAAAATCCAAAATAAATGTTTATGTTCTGAGTATGTGGTCTTCCCATAAATTATATCCCTATATGTATACTATGAATTGGATGTGGTTATGGAATAGATGCACCTAGGTGTAATAACCCTTGAAAAGGTTGGTTTATTTTTAAATAAAGTTTTACATTATCTATGATGAGTGGGCCTATAATAGCACACCTATATATACACTCTTAGGTAATATGCTTTGGTTTTTCGTGTTCTATTTAAAAACTTGAATAAAAGATTTCAATATAAAAGAATATTAGGATATATTTGGTTAGAAAACCTAATTTAAAATTTACCCTAGAAAACCATGGTTATATTTATTGAGTGGTAGTTCCATATAATTATATCATAGTTGAACACAAAATATCACTAGTTTATAACATGTTTTTATTAGAGAAAACATATTTGGATTTAATCTTGATATTTATATGACTATTTAATCTGATTTGATCAAATATTATCCTATCATTTTTTGTTTTAGTATATGTATGGAATCAATATATTGTAAATGAAGTTATTAAATATATTTCCCAAAGAACTCTTAAATAATGATATTTGGAATAAATGGTTTTCTTTTCTAACAAAGTATAGTGGGGAGGATACTTTAGTAGAAGATATATATTAATTTTTTTATTGATACTTTAGCTTCATCCTTTATTAAATTTTAATCAAAATTTCAATAACATAATATATATAAGGGGAATGTAATTCCATAATATTTTCTAATATATATTTTTTCAAATAGAATTCTACGTTTGATACCTACCTCCACATGCAACATAGAAAAAAATGATACATAATATATTAGAAGGATATTTTAAAAGTAATTTCAGAATTATTTATCCTATAGTAAATAATAATATTCTAATAAACTAGATTTTCTTAGAAAATAGTATTAAAACAAATAATCATTGAACATTTCATTTCCAATAAAAATAGTTTTTATTTATATATCACATGTTTATATAAAAACTCAATGATAAGATTACATAATTTGAATTATATAAAATGAATTTAATATTTTTAATTTAACTATTACAAATTATGTTAGGGTGAATTTTTTGGGATATCCTAATGTAATTTATTTTTTGGTGAATAGTGAAAAATATAGTTTGGATTAAAAATTTTGAGTTTATGACCATATCAAGAAGAAAAAATAAAATAAAAACCAATAAAAATATTAATTATATATAATGTATTGGAATAGTAATATAATTTATTTAAAAAATTTATGTTACATTTAGAAATCCTACGACTATAAATTTAATTATTTAAATAAGAATTTCTTTTAAAACATTTCTAGTCATTTCACTTAATTAAATATAAATTTATTCAATTTAGTTTTTTTAGAATGAATTGAAAATAACAGAAAAATTTATTTTTTTAATAAAAAAACTCTTCTCCTTGAAGGAATTTCATTGGTAATCTAATACAATATATAATGTTTAAGCCTAAAACACAATATTCTAAAAAAATTTATGTATCATGTGAGTTAATTATAAATTTTCTTTTCTCATGGATTATAGTTTAATTTAATAGTATTAATTTTTGATATTTTATTATAATTTTATAATTAGTTAATATATCCAATAATTATTATTTTCATTAATATTAATTATTGAGGTTAGAAATTTGTTATCTTTTTTAAAGTTAGTTATGTTAAACGTTATAAATATTCAGTGGAAAACCTAAAAAATTTCATGATGACCAAAAATGTAATTATGGGAGGTTTTTTATCATTTAATTATTATAAATTTCATTATTTCCCTCATTTTTACACTTTTAACTTGGAATAATATTTTTCTATTATTTTAATGTAATGAGTTTTTAGAAAAATGTCATTTTTAATCACTTATAAAAGGTGATAACATAAAAGAATACATGATTCACATATCCTGTTTGATTTAATTACGAATGTCTAAATGTTTTCTCTAGATACATTTCCCTCTTAATCTCTAAATCCAGCAGTCTTAATTATATATCCCAAGTCCTCTTTTTCAATATGGATTTCCCAAATAAATATCTTGTTCTCTACATTAGTAGTGATTGTACCACAATGATTCTTCTTTTATATAATTACATTTCTAATATATTTTAACCAATATTATATAATTCATTTAATATAAAAAGTATTAAAAAAATTATATTATGGAAATTACTATATTTCCACTTTCTCATGATCCCATATAAAATATGAAAAAAACATTTGAGTGTACGTACAAACTACTGCCTCTAAAAAGTTTTATGTTTTTTCCCTTACGACCATACATTGAAATTAATAATAGAGAATTTAATGGGTTTATATAATTTTAACAAATTTATTAGTATTTTTTAGAAAAAATTTAAATTCTATTGAAAATTTGAGAAATAGACAATCGACATAAATTCAACCATATAAACGAAAAATAATTAGGGGAAAAATAATTTATTCATAATGGGTAATATATTTGTGTACAATACCGGTAATCCTAACTCTCATAAATTATAATTTATCACATTAATAAAATATAAAAAAAATTATTCTTCCTCTACAATAATGATATAAATAACAAATTAATAATTTAATTTTTTATGTCAATATTTGGTTTGTTTAATCCTCCTACTTGTACAATGCTATAAAATATTATCATTGATTATTATGATAAATAATTAAAAATTATAAATAATATAAATAAGTAAATTATTAATTTTTATTGGCCATTTAATGTTTAAATTAATATTAAAATATTTATTTAAGAAATATATTTCTATATATTTAAAGTCACTAAAACTAGATCATCATTGATTTTATAATTATGGATTATAAAAAATAATATCATGTAATGAAATTATGAAGCTATACATAATTATAATGACTAATTTATAGTTCATTATGATCTTTTCATGATGAAAATTTGGGTAAGAGAGAATAACAAGATCCCTAATTTGAAACAAGTTCAAAATGATCAAGATTAGTCACACCTGATGTTGAAAATAGATAATAAATGTGTAATATAAATTTATTTAATAATTATAAATGAAGTTTAAAAAATGTTATCAATGTGGATAAAGATATAAAATAGCCTATTAAGATATAACTATTCGTATACAGGCAATTCAATCTCTTTAGTGGATGTTAGGAATTATGGTAATGGGTTATTTACAACAAATTTTATTTCATAAGAAATATTTTATATTATGCACGATGATATATTTTATATCATGTGATTACAATTTAAATGATTTATTTTACCTTATTAATTTAATTCATTAGTTTTCAAGACCCATACTTTTTTGTTTCTTTTATTGAGATTTTATTCAAAGGATACCAAGGGTTTACGTATTTATTATTACTCAATTATCAGTCATTCTGTTATGAGTGTACATCTTGATCTTATTTCATATAAGTTTGAAAAATTAAATTAAATTATGTTTTTTTCCTTCTTTATGGGATTTACATTTCTACCATAGACACAACTTTCTAAAGGTATTTGTAATAAGTAATTATTGTATCTAATGGGAATTTTGTTAAAAAAATTAATTTTATTGTGGTAAAATGTAATTTCATGGGAGTCATTCTTATATATTTGAATAATAATAATAATTTTTATTTTTAATATATTTACAATTTTCACTCGTAGTTAAATGATTTTTCCTAAAATATTATTTCCATAGAAATTTAATTCTCATAAAATCTCAATTCAATAAATGAAAATATATTTTATAATTTAAATATAGGTTCTATTATATTTCCATGTTAATTATTCCGAATTTTTTTTTCCTTTAGTATTTTGAAAAAATATATATGTCCACTACTTTGACATAATAATATTTTATTGTATCTTATCAAAGAAAAATTTTACTACCCATTTATAACATGTGTGTTAATAATAATATATTTCAAAATGTTTAAATAAAATATCATTTTAAATCATATGTTTTTAATTCCACTATTTAAATTTCTATTAAAAAGTAAATGATTTAAAGAAAATTACTTCACCTCTTTGTAAATGAAATTTCAAAGTGACTCTAACCTTATCTCTTAACCCAATGAAAAATTATATTTCTAAATATTAATTTATGATTTAACAAAACTTTTTTATTTATCTCTAAAAGATTTATTTCAATGGATATTAAATTTTTTTGAATTGCCCTCTAAGTGGGTTATTCAGTTTTTAATATCCACTATTTACATTCTTGAGGTGAAATTTTATTATACCATTTACAAATGTTATGAAATAATTTTTCCCATGGGTTCTTAATGATGTGATAAATTATTATTCCATATTTCACATATATGTACAAATGATTTATGGGTAGGGTCTTATATTTTCATTTACATAATCAGTTATGTTTTTATTGATTTTTGAGATAATTAAGTATGAAAATTACTAGATTTCATCATAACATAATGAATTTACCTGGGTGGAATATTTTTAGAACCAAAAGGGTAGACATTATTATATTTTTAAAAAACATAATAAGAGGTCATACTTGGATTTTTTCACAACATATTGTGAGGATATTCTCATCTTTGTTCACAAACTAATAATTTTAGAGATACATAGATTATTTTCAAACATATATGGTGTTCAAGAATGGATCTTTTACAACCACGTAAATGGTAAATATATATTAATTTTTCTAAGAACATGATGAATAGGAATGATAGGGTATCACACAGTATGATATTTTCCAATACTTATGATATGTACTCTTGCTATACTTCATGGATCATTATTATTATCTCTTGATTTATCATTTCAATACCATGGTATTTTTTTTGTCATTTTGAGTTTATATAGTCTTGAACATTTTCCCATTGAAAGATATCATTATTACAAGTTATTTTTAATAATATACTTCTCCCATTATCATGTGTTATCATATTCTTATAATATAAAACATTATTACATGTAGATCATTTTTCATTTTCAGGAGTAATTGAGTTATACCTTTTATTATCTTTCCATTCCCCATGCTATAAATATGAGTTTAACTTATGAGTAGTATATAATGGAGGCCAGTGCGGTTTGATTAAAGAGAAACGTAAACAAGTTTTGTACAATAATATTTCTATGTAAATAGCCCTCAATGTCATTAAATATTTAATTCCTGGGTTGTTATGATTATTTATGATATGAAATGTTTATTTCATGGAAATGATATAATATAATTTTAGGTTCATCCAAACTATATCAGACCATTTTTTAAATGAAACATAATTTCTTACTAGAGTGTGTGTCTGGTGAACCTCCTTCCACAATTACATATATTGTACAAATGTTCAAGAAGCATGCTAGGAAACCAGTAAATAAATTGAGAAACTATCTCCCCACCAAATTTTTTTATATTATATTTTAATTCTCACCATTGATCCATTATAATTTATTTTTTACCTCACAAACACTTCCCTATTAAACTAGTTTCCTTATAGCCTAATGAATCATGTCTTCGTGCTCTTATCTGAACTAAATAATTTTTTTATGTGTATAAGTCCTCATACAAACCTAGAATAGTACCACGATGGGTTTAGAATCTTATAATGGAAGAAAACCATATATACATGTAATCTTGATCTCTCTCACCCATATATCTCATCATTATATCATAGAACTAGGTGGTAAATCACCAAGACACCACATTCCACATACCCTGCACTATACTTCGATCCATTAATGGTCATGAACAAGTATGTTTATAATAAACACACTAATTGTAGACATAATAAATTTATATTCCTTGAATTAAGGCCTTTATATATTAGAATATAAAAGAATAGTGTATCTGAGATCCATCACATATGATATAATCAAATTCCCTATAACATTAATCCACCAGACCCTATTTTTTTCTAAATATATTTTCATCATAGAAGAGAGAGTGTGAGAGGGTAGTATTTATCCATATGTTTGATTAACAATGTAAATATAGGGGGAAACCTATAACCCATTTACATTATGGATGTCCTCATCCCAAACAAACTCAAGTGGTGGACCTTAATAAATCATGAAACATAATTTAATAATACCACAAAACATGAATATAGAAAACTAATGACCCATTAATTGAGATAATACTACCATCCAATATGACATTCATGCTTCCATGTCTATGAAATAACATATAAAGAATTAATAATAACATCATAAATAGTTCTTCAGTTTAATTACAAAGTGATTTTTAAATTACTATTTCCATTACAACCCATCATTTTTTAAGTTTAATTTAATTTATAATGATCCAAATTAAAAGGACATAAAATTTTTATCAATTTTTTCCATATTTGATTAAAATTTACTAAAACATTTCTAAATCATCATTCAGTATTATCTTAGCTTTCCATTACATCAATACTCCTTCCCATTGGTTCTTTCATATTATCTTTAACATGATATATCATGGGTATTTTAGTACTCAAACCAAAAAATTACAATAGAATATATATTATAAGGAAATCAGAAATTTTACTAATTGGAATCCGTATAACACCTAGTGTCATGGAGAAAAAAATATATGAAATTACTGCCATGACATGGAACACTAAGAATTCAACCATGAACCAAACCTTGTTAAACCCATATATGCAAGCTTTGTTCTTACCATGAACACCTAGGACCAAAATAGAAGCCCTAAATTGTCACCCCAAGGTCTTTCAGATAAGAAACTCACTATGTAGTTAAATATATAGCCTCACCAGAATTTACAATGAATATAGTCAATTTCCTTAACCTCTAACACTAAAAATCTCTCTACCATATCTAATAATGTAGTTCAGCATACCTCAATTTGTACAAAGATATATTATCTTCCTCTATAACTCTTATATTATCTCTCTCACCACCTATAATGCCTAATAATTTATAGAGGAATGGTCCAAGTGGATCTATAAATTATTGATCAAGTGAAAAGTCCTCTTTGATTACTATTATATAATCCAAATTACTTTGGATATTTAATATAACCCTAAGAAATTTTTTTCTTTTACTAGTAATGGGATATCCTTTAGCAAAATACATAGTGAATTTATCAGAAACATATAATAATGGCTAATGGTTCTGTTATCCCCATAGAATTATAAGATATTTTCATAACATATTTGCGAACCATGAACCATGATATATAATATTCAATATCGTTATTTATTTTTTCACTCTAAAAGTATTCTCAGTGATCTTTATACTTATTTATGTGGTCTAGGTGAATATAAATTGATAGGTTATGTGTATCATCAAAAATTTCATTTTTTAGTTCTAGCATGAATTGAAAAAATATTCATATTGAAAATATAATAACACATATTTATCAATATGACAAAGTAGAATATTTTTCAACTTATTTTATAGCATAATGTTATTCAAATATACCACCTTTTCCCTACTTGAGTATATGGTTGGGTTTTAATTTTGGCATGTCAAGACATTGTCCTTTCAATTATGATTTCCATTTCAATACCCTAAATATCCTTAATGATTTGTTCTCTTTCAATTATGATCTAGAAAATTATTTTATAATCCATTATACTATTAGTATCAGTAACCATGTTTTCCATATATGGATGTTTATTTATTAAGGAGTCACAAGTATTGATCACTTCTAACCATCAGCTTTATCATATGTTAAACATAGTATACAAAAAAATATATTTATGATCGTATGATATATATATATATATATATTTCTAATATACAATTCCCTAATATAATTGATGAAAACATTTCCATTTTAACTCTATATCTAGTTTCAGGTACTTTTTCTCTGGAATTGATGATTAATGAAAGCTATATCATATCACCTTGTCATTTTTATGATAAAATCAACCAATTATATTTTTAAACAATAATTTAATATAAAAATCAATAACCATTATACTTTGGAATGTGTATATGTAATTTTACACCC
Organism: Viscum album; assembly: GCA_963277665.1. NCBI lineage: Eukaryota > Viridiplantae > Streptophyta > Magnoliopsida > Santalales > Viscaceae > Viscum > Viscum album. Next base: position 996,719,572 of record OY728147.1, read on the forward strand.
AATTCTTTAAATCATGTAATTTTATTCATATTTTTCTACATAATGAATCATTACTTCTTTATGAAATAACTTTGTTAATGGAATTTATAAACATAATGAATTTCTCATGATGCATTGATAGTATCCAGGTATACTAAGATAAAATGGAGTCTATATTTCATTCTTATGTCAAGTTCAATCATTAATCACCTTTTTATTTAAACTATCCATAAATGTACCCTCTCCTATGATTACATGACCATGATTAATGACTTTTAGTACAAAAAGTTATTTCTATTGAATTTTAAAAAATATATTTCTTTTTGGTCATAATAAAAGTCATAAAAAAATTCATCAGCATTCTTTTTAATATAATATATACATATATCATTAATAAAATCTAAAAAAAATTATCTAGGAAATCATTAAAGGCTCTATTCATAAAATACATGATTATGTTTTGGACATTTGTATATATACAAGGAATTTCATTGAATTTGTGGTGTCTATATCTTAAAATGATGATTGTAGAAGATGTTCCATTTAATATTACCCTTAGTTTATGATGTATAGATAAGATATCCACCCTTTTAAGTTATTATACCCCATGAAATTAACTCAACATGTCATCAATATGTGTTAAATGACGCTTTTTCTAGATCATGGTTTTGTAAATATCATGATAATCAAGGGACTGATTCATTTGCCCTTCCTTTTTAATAACAAAGAGTGTCAATGAACACGATGTTGAAGAATATGGGTGTACAAAACTATAGTCTAAATTGTATTTTTTATACAATTGATTTTTTTAAATAGGGTTTATTTTAAAATCTCAATTTGATATAAGAATGTAACTTGGTATGATTTTAATTTAAAATGTAAACCCATGATCTAGAAGATATTAGGAAACTCATTAGAAAATACATCAACATATTCCTATATAATTATATTTCCAATACTATTTATTATTTTTCTGAACATTTGACCAAAATGTACCTCATTAGTCGATATAATGATCTATTTGAATTATTTAGTTATAATGGATATCATAATCATAATTGAGTCAATATAAAATCACATGATGATTTGGGATATGAAATGGAATTTCCATATCACATAAATTGATATGAGCTCTATGTTGATAACTAGAATCCATGTCCAATATTGTGTTAAGTGTTACCAATCGAAGAATAAATATTTTTGTAAGATATATTTTATTACAAATATCTATTGAATATGTTTTATATACTTTAGGGTGAAATTATTACAATATAAGGTGTTTTTATATGTCTATTAATATGAAATATTTAATATTATGAATTAATTGACCTAGAAAATTCATAACATATGGAGGGAAGAATAAAACCAGAATCAAATAAGATGTATTCAATATTTTTACGGGAAATAAGTGTACAAGTCAACACCATTTTTCCAAATTAATTTTTAATATTATTTAATAAAATAAAATTTAACACTAGGAATAAAAAATAAAATCAAATAAAATTAATGAAACTAGTCACATGAACATTAATGATTTATCCTAATATATATTATTCCATAAAATATTAAAATTAACATATGTTGAGTTTTCTTTCATGTTATTATTCTCATTAAATTGATAAAAAAATTATCTAAACCTCACTTTAATACCAATTAAGATAATTAAAAATATAAAATACATATATTTGACACTATTTTTGGTGATTATACAGAACAACTAGCAAATAAAACTATAATGACACATACATTACTATCCCAAACTCCATTGTCACTTTATTATATTATCATTAGACACATGTGATCTTATCCCAAATGACCAAATAGTTTAATTGTCTTGGTAAATTAGATACACAGATGATCCTCTCTTTATATTTTTAAAATATTGGAACATAGTAAATGCAAATATTCAACATCCTTGAAATCCATTGAAGATTCATTCTTCATTTCCTGTGGAAATGAAAACAGAAAAATAGTGAGAAACATTTCTTAGTAAGGGTTACATATAGTTGAAGTTATCATTGATAGATATGGATTAATCACTATGGAATGGTAAATAACTGAAAACTCTTTAAATTTATCTAATAACAAGAGAATAAAATGAACCCATGGATAATATCAATGAAAAATCCCATTTTCTAATAATTATTGAAATCCCAATGAATAAAATATATAATATTGGACTTCATTATATCACATAATTATATCTATATTGTAGATACATTGTTCCATGATTGTTATTTTATGGGTTGGTAAAGATAAAAAATCCAGTTAATGTTATCTTACTGATATGTGTCGTGAAAAATTTTGATGCATCAAGGGGATATCTATAATTTGGCCACACATGTCACTGAATTTAAAATGTATTCCTCCTATATTTAAGTAAGAATTCAATTCCTAAAATATATTCCTTATCAATGAATATCTATATTGTATAAAAAATGCATATTTATAATATTTTCCCCTATTATTAAAATAAAATTCCTAGAAATACCCTATATGTAAAATGATATATGACTTAAGAAATAAGAGTATCCATGACAAAGAATAAATATATTTAAGGTAAAGGTAATGTACAATGATCACAATAATGTGAATGTTTTAATGGAATTTAAACGACTATAAAATTAATAAAGAAATTGAATGTTAATACTGCCAATAGTCAAAATAATCCTTAATTGTATAGAGAAAGAATAAGGATGTTATCATTACAATATATCCTCAGCAGAGTATATGTAAAATAAATGGTAGTTTTCAATGATGAATATAAATATAATAAAAATATTAGTAAAAAAATTCTTGTGGAAAATACCCATTTCACTTTATAATTTACTTTTAAAAACTAAAAAATTTCAGAATACCAGGGAAATAATTCAATGAAAATAACATTCTAAACATTTAAATCATGCTTCAAAGTAATGAGCGGTCATAATGGTATAGATATTCATATCATGTTGATTATGTTTTAAAAATACTCCTTCAACTTTTTTGGTATGAATTAAAAAAGTAAATTTTTTTAGAAAACAATAAGAAGATTCTTTCTAAATCATTTTTTATGTTGTAAAAATGGGTAAAAACATATTTAATAATTCATTGTATAATGTTAAAAATATTCTAGAAAATATTTTAATGAATATATGCATATGGAAGAAAAATTATTTCCACTGAAAATATAAATAATGTTAGTTTCTCTCAAAAACATATTTTCTATCATTTCAAGTTCCAATGAGTGTAAAATGGTACTATTACATGAAATATTCATGAATATAAAAAGAATAATTAAATTAAGAGGATTTATTATAAAATGATCAAATAATTTCTTTCAATGGAATTTGGTGAAAAAAGTTCTGATTAAAATGAGACTGAATCCTAAATGATTACAACTTTTATAAATTTTTTAATCATAAACCCAGTGAATTAAATAACATAAAATGAAACATTAAATACCATGAATAGAAATAGATTCAGGATATAATAGAAATAATGGGTATTATATATACATTAAAAAATACATAGTTTCATTTTATCAAATATGTCTTGTTGGAGTGGAAATTTTGACAAAATATCATAAAAATATCATACCACAGAATTGATAATTTTTTAATGAATTTAATATGTGTATAAAATGAAAATCCTAATATTTTTTTTAATACAATATAAAATAATAATAATTAATTACACAAATAATATTATAATATCAATTTTATTGAAGAATTAATACATCCTAATGAAAAGAGAGTTATAAAACCCCTCACCACTAGGTAACATACAAGTCAAATCCCCAAGTATGTAATATTTTGAACTAAAAGTTAAAATAAAGTTAATTATAAAGGATTATTGATATCAAATTTAGAATGGTAGTATATATACCATATAAAATAAATTGGTTTATAATATTAAAATATTCCATAATGAAATGAAATTGATATTAAATCCATTACCTCATGTCTGAATCACTATGTACATACTTTATCGTCATGCATAATAAACATATATTATTTTTTTACTGTCTTAACAAACATTTCTATTCATGTTTTTTAATTTATCTTATTTAATAACACGTTATATTTAATTAATTGATTAAATAATATCATGTTGAATGATTTGAGGATATTATGTTCATGTGTCCAAAATAACATCGGTACTTTTATGATGGTAAACGATGAAATTTTTCCGTTATATCTAGAACAATAATCATCAAATACATATCAATTTAATATTAAAATTTTACTTTAAAAACATTAAATTAAATATGGTTATGAAATATTATCATTGTTACAATCATGAATATGCTAAGATGTACATATGCATGAATAACACTTCAATTTTTCAGTGATTATGATGGAATGAACTAAAGTATTATTATATCATTCCATAATTATAATTATAAAATAAATATAATATTATTTATTTATATAAACTTATATATAGTATTTATGTGATGTGGTTACTAAAAAATCTCATTACATCATAAATATGGGAATCCACACATATGATGGAGTGATGGTATAAATTTTATACTACTGAAAAGGTGAATGGTTATATGATATATTTAATTTTTATAATGAAAAATATATAATAAAAATAGTATATATATAAATATATATTATTTCCATTATTGAAACTATCTAAGAGATATGGTGATAGAAAACGAACTACATCAGTTCGTGAGACGATTGTTTGTTGTACACATGAACGATGGTTTTGTTTTACATTGATGGATGATGAGATTGATATAGGGTATCCCATTAACAAAGAAACAACAAATTGTATTGGATTAATTTTTTTTATATTAACATGGGAAAACATTATTTTAAGGAGGAGTAATAACCAATAGAAAAAAACTCGATTAGGCACGATTCTACTTCTTTGGAAAACATCATTTGGTTTGCAACAAATGCCATTATGTAAATATTTTTAAATAAAACCAGTATCATTAATATGTGGATATGTAATTAAATATGGGTTTTGGGAATGTATTTTCTAATCCAAATGGTTCTTCATGTTTGGAAAGGACATGAGAGTGGTGCCAATTTATATACGAAAGAGGGGACCAACATTGAGATTTCGTAAAATGATTTAAAAATATAAAGTCATTAAAAATAAAAATGATTCCATATGAACATATATTTGAATGTATGATAAGATAATTCATAAATATGTTTATGCAAAAGAATTTTTATTCTAATATAGTTGAAAAACATGCCCTTATATTTTTCTTTAACCCCTGGTAAATATATTTTAACCTTCACCACGATAGCAATATTTCAAAACATAAATGGTTATAACATAACATATAAGAACACAATTGGATCATAAATGAAAATGTAATTAAATTATAGATAATTAATGAAACTTATATTCCTATTTAATGATTTTTATTATTTACATATTATTAAATAAAATATTATTTTACATATAATACCATTAATGTTAGTTTGGATATTATTCCTTTAATATGATATTAATGTCAAAAATATAATGATGAATTCATAAAATAATATGTTGAACCATAAATAATTAATAATTATTAACTATAAGTTCTCTTGGAACCATAACTCATACCATATTGATTTCAATAAATGTTTTTAAAATGATTTACCATGAGTTTTTGCTATTTTTAAAAGCAATGTTTCACTATTGTATAATAAGTTAATGTACCTATATATTCACTAAAAATCAAAAAACTAACATAATTAAAACAACTTCATTATACGATAAATAAAATTTAAAATTTATTCACCAAATTTTTTTATCCCTCTTTGACCATAAAATATATATTTAAAGGAAAGGGAGTAGAATTTTCCTTTTTCACTACATTAATTTTTATATCATAATCCTTCTAGGGAAATTATCCAACAAGTAATTGAATAAGAAGATTAAGGTGAAAGGGGTTGAAATAAATTATTCCAATAAAAATTTGTATGAAAATTTTAGCCTTATCCCATATTTTTACCCTATATTAACCTAATTTATATGATTACCATAATGAATTTTTATTTACTTTTATTATAACTAATTTTATAAAAAATCATTAGTAGACCCTATAACCTAATATTAATTATGATGATTAAAAATATATAATAAATTTTATAAAATTAAATTCATCAATGTACTATAATATAATCTTTAAATGAACCCCTAAAATATGTTGAAAAACATATTATGCAGAAATGTATTTTTCAAGAACAATATGATAATACATTAACTCTATGATATATAATCATCATTATATAAATTTAAATTAAATATATATAGATATATAATATATAAATTTAATTTATATAAATTCTCAATATTTTTTTTAAATAATTAAATATAAGAGATATTAAAATCTTAAAATCATTTTCATAAAAATATATTTTTAAGTTTAAGATAAACATATACCAAAATATGGTATAATAAAAATTAAAAAAAATAATAATTATAATATATAACAAAATAATAATTATTTTAATTCTAAAAAAATAAAAAAAACATAATATATCTTTTAAATTATTTTATTTAATTAAAATAAATGACATTTTGCCAAAAATTAGTACTTTCACTATAAAATTAAAAATCACTCTTTTCAAAAAACCCTAAAATTTCATTCTAAGTTAACTTTAGGATTATTATTTCAAAAAAAATTTCCTTATGTAATATATAATTTATAAAATTGGTAGAGATTAAATATATTATTTTTCACATAAAAAAATAAAATTTTTTTCATGAAAAAATTATTTTTGAAGAATATAAAGCCATTACTAAAAATTGAGTCCTAATTTATAAATAAATTTATTTTATAGGAAATATTTATACATAATTTTAGAAATAAAATCATTACTATTATTACCACCACTTTTAACAACTAAAATATAATGGTCATATTTATATAGTATATCATGATTCCCTTAGAATCAGTGTGGCGTGTCACATACACTATAAAAAAATGCTATTATTTTAAATTATTAGGGTGTTGCATTATCCTGACCTTGAAAAAATTGAATATTCACAATTTAAAATTTTTATATGGAATGATTGGTTTTAAATTTGAAAATTTCTTTCTATAAATCATACATTAGAATTGGGTTAATTAAACATCCACAAAAAAAAAAGAAAAATGGTAATATGGGTGTAATCTATATTAACTAAAAAATGTGATTCCAAAAAGGTTAATATTATCGAGAAGTGTAAATATAGAAATGGAGGATAAAACTAACTCATATGAGCAAAAATATATTGATATATAAATTTTTTATTAGATTGTTTTCCATGACAAAAACCTAAATCAATGAAGGGTGGAAAGAACATCAATCCACATGAAAAAAAATTTAATTAGATAACGAATTTGTTTTAAGAAACTTTTCATAGAGTTATGGAATTTTTTTAACATATAAATAATGAGAATAAAGATATGACAATACTAGTTACCTTTATATTACATAAAAACTATTCTATCATTTGGTTATTATTTGAGCAATTTCAACTTTATCTCTTACTCTATGAAATGAATATGCAATATGAATTTTTTATTTAATCACTAAAATTATCAATTGATGTATAATTAGATGCATAAAATAATAATAATTTTTTCAACATATCCTTAAATATTAACCAATATGAAATGGTTTCCACAATATAAGAAAAATAAAAAAGTGGATTTATGAATAAATAATAAATTTTACCTCAAAATTTTCATTAATAGTTAAACATAAATTATTCAAAAAATAATTAACAATATATCACAATTGACCTCAATATTGTCATCAATAAAGAATATTTTCACAAAAAAAAATCATTTCATACCATTTAAAATACATCAAAAAAAAAATTAAATTTCATTATTTCAAAAAAATTATATACATTAAATTTATTACTTATTTCATCCTAAACCTAATAAAATTTCTTATTAAATATCATTAATCACCTCATTTATAAAAAATTAAAAATATTTAATCATAAATATGATTCCAAAAATCAGTAAAATATTAATCTATCAAAATGTTCATATAAAAACAACAACATACTACCAATGAAATCATGTAGGCCATTGGTTGGTGTCACATCATTATCGCCCATTAGTTTTGATTTCTAGCCTTGTGGCCATTCTGAAATTGATGGGTTTTCTTTAAACATATATATTTTCCATGTTTTAAAACAATATTTATAAAATTCTTATAAAATGAACCAATATTTGATTAACATCTTCAAAAATAACAGTAGTCATCTAATAACTTTTTACCGATAAGGGTTTTCTATAAAACATATTTCTTAAAAAAATAGTATAATATTAATTAATGATTATTACCTAAACATAAATCACAATATTAAAAAAAAATTCATTATTCACATTAAACATGTGTATGAAAAATATAAAATAATTATTCATTAAATAAAATTCTCATAAAAGTACATATTATTCATACATATTCATAAAATATCAATTAAAATTCAATAAATATGTCCAAGGTACTTACATCATATAAAACCTCATAAGGGGTGTCTATTCCATTAAAATTATAATAAAACATAGATGTATTAACTCATTATTGTTTCTAAAAACAATATATTTTCCTCATCAAAATAAAAAACATAGTGTCTTATGAAATTTTTGTCAAAGATTTTCATAGGGTCATTATCCTTAATGTAGGGTTTTCTATGTTTTGTTCTAAATATTATACTAAACATTATCTAATCCTAGATACAGTTTACCTAACTCAAGTAACCTATAATCAATGGTTAATGTATTACTTTGTCATAAGACAAAAGATAGTGAATCTCTAGAAAAAAATTGGTTAGTGATCTAGTTTAATTAGATGCATACTTTTGTCTCGCGTTACATTAGAAAACATAAATTACACCATAGTGAATGTAAATATTCTATATCCTTAAACTGATTTAAAAATTATTTTTTTATATCCCTATATGTGTAAAAAAATGAGAAGTTAATTTTCTCATTATGGGTTATGTATTGTGGAATCTGTCACGATTAAATATGTCATGATCGATATGACAAAGTAAATAAGTGGAAACACATTCCACTTAATCAATAATTAGAGCACAAAATGTATCCCTAGATAATAATAGTTCAAAATATCTTATATAATAATAATTGAATTAACAATGACTGAAGTGAATAATATTTCACATTATGACCACATATATAATGATATATATACCGTCATGGCCTTATTCCAATATAGTTTAATTGATTGATATGTGTACACAAAAATTCCATTTTATGCTAGATTAATTATTTGTCACATACTAAATGTTGATGAATAACAAGTCTATCTATAATCATTACCCACCCATAATTTCATAACCAATGAATTTCGTGTATATTGAATGATCAATTTAATTCATAAATAATATACCTTGTCAATAAATATCTATATTAAGTTACCTATATAAATTTATCAAGGTTTTTACCTTTCAATGAAATAAATTTCATAGAAAAAGACTAACCATAGAAATTATATATATGTTCTATGGAATAAACATATCTGTGAAAAATAATATTGATATATAATGGAATTGTAATTTCTACTGATCATATGAAAATATAATAATTCAAGGGAAAGTAAATAAAGATAATTTTAATCAATAACATTTATATCAATATGTTCTATAGTTAGACTAATCATAAACCATCAAGAGAATGAATAAGGAAGGTATCATTGAAACATATCCCTAGGTTAGTGTAAGTAAAATAATGGTTTGTTATCCCTTGTTAATAGAAATACCACAAAAATATCATTAGTATCATTTTTATAAAAATCATAAATTTCAATTTGAAATTCACTTTTTAAAACTATCATTTTCTAAAATATTATTAAAAATAGTATATTTGAATAAAACATTATAAAAATGTAAAAGAAGTTTTAGGGTAATGAGTGGTTATGGTGGTAAAAAATTTATGTTCACACTGAGTATGTTAAAACGAAAATTCATTTCCCATTTTATGTAAAACAAGAAAAATACCTTGTACGTAAAATAAAAGAATATTCATTTTAATCCATTTATTAAAATGATAATATTGGTAAAAAATTACTTAATAAATGATTTGATAATATTAATAGTATTCTTCAAATAATTTTAAGGAAAATATGGATATTGATGAAAAATAATTTTCAACTAAAAAGTTATATGATGCTAGGTTTTATTGAAAATATTTTCTTATTCATTTTACATACTAAAGAGAAATTTTTTTAATATTACTTGAGAATCTAATTACTACCCAATAAAGAATAAAAGTGAATTTTTTTTATGAATGTCAAAAAAAATTATATCGAAATTTAAGTATAAACAAACCCAGTTAAAATGATATTAAAAAATAAACTCATACCTCTTTGGTAACTTTTGAATCATATACCCCATGAAAGAAAAAATTTAAAATTAAACATTAAATAATATGACTATAAAGAAATTGACTATATGACATATCAATGGGAAATTATATACAACACCTAAAAATAAGACTATTCATTCTAGAAAATATGTCTCAATGAAGTAGAAATTGAGACGAAATCTCCTAATAAGATCATACTTTTTAAGTAAGAAATAATAATAAAATTAATTTAATCAATGAAAAATACCCATTAAAAAAGTTTTAATTCAAAATTATTTAATGAAATATCATTACACACATAATTAAATAATGTTAAATACAATCAAGAATTAATATAACTTAATAAAAATAAATTGACTTATGAAACCCCTTCCAACATGGTAACTTTAAGTCATATCTCAATGAATGAAATAATATTAATTGTGACATAAAATAACATGAAGTATTATAGATTCATGATATAATATATAAAATGGAAATATATACATAATATAAATTAAATAGGTGCATAACATTAAAATGTGTATTTGGGAAATGAAATTGAGACAAAATTCATTACCATTGGTCTGAATCGCCACATATAATATTTTCATCATAAATATTAAACACATGTTAAATTTTTATTTCCATAATAACCTTTTTAATTTTTATTATTCATTTCATTTTATTTAATACCATGTTATATTTAATTACTTTCAAAATTAAATTCCAATCAAACCTATTGACGATATTAAATTCATGTATTCATAATGAATTCAGCAGTTTGAATATGGTAAAAGTATTAATTTTCACATATTATCAATAAAAATAGAAAAGAAATAATTATATTTTATATACTTAAATCATAATTTTTAAAAATAAAATTTTTATATTGTTATGAAATATAAACTACATTTCAATCCTGGAGACTATAAGCTGTATGTATGCATGACTAATATATCCTTTTTAATTGATCATGATTTGAATAACATAAGTCATTTTATATCATAATATAATTATAAATATAATATAAATATTATTTTATTTATGTATATATATATATAAATACTAATATACAGTATTCTTGTGATGTGGTGATGAAAAAAAATAATATCCCTTCATCAACGTGGTAATCCATAGGTATGCATGAACGACATTATCATTTCTAGAAGAATAGATTGGTAAAAGAATATATGATATATAATCATTCCAAAATTATAATTATGCCATTCATGTAATATAATATATATATATATCTATAAATATTGTAACATCATATACAAAACTAAACAAGGGTGGTGGTGATAGAAAATGAATTACATTAGTTCATCACTTCCAGCAATTCCATGAGGCTTGAACCCATTTCAAAAGGGAGACAAGAGTGAGATTCCTACCACCAGCCTACATGATGTCCTAGTTATTATGACATTCGTTTCAAATAATTTTTTTACTGATAAATAATAATTTTGTTTTTTGAAACATATAATAGGATCAAATATTTTTTAATTTTTATGATTTTTAAGTGATTAATGTTATTTTTGGAGACATTTTATTTGGTTCGAGTTTATATAACCATTAGGTTTAATGTAAAGGATTATATGGGAAGAATGTAATTAAATTTTTCGGGATGCATGTTAAAAGTTATGAAATGATCATTGATTTGAAAACATTGTTTAATATTAATAATAACGATGTTACTTGGAATATTTGGATATTTACTTGCAGAATAATTTATTTTGAACCATTGGTTGAAATTTTTCTGTAAAATTAGTAAATTATTCATATAAAAGTTTATACATTTTTCCTATTACCGCAAAATGTGGTAACCATTACAATTTTTGTTAACATTCACAAACATGAGGAATGAATTATCATTAATTTTTGGATATTATGATCAATTAAATGTTAAATTTATTATTTTGGGAATAAAAAATTCCCATTGAATATTCATTATTGGAGTAAGATATGAAGTTGGGATTGATCAAAGTGTAACAAAAGGATACATATTATCTTGAAAAATATTATGATAATTTGAATTTATATTTCCCTATGTTATATTCCTAGATGGTTAGTTAACTAATAAAATCTATGAAAATGATCTTGAAACAAAAAACATTAATGCTATTACAGTCATTACTGATGAATTGATGGCCTTTTCAGCCATCATATATTTATGGTTTTCTACTTGTTAAATTTTTCCATTCCATAATCTGTATCAATCTATATTATTCTTTAGGTTCTAGTTTTTAACACCATGTCTATATTTTAAATTAACATTGATTCCCTCTTATTTTTAAACAAATATTTTTGTTATTCCATATGCTATCCATATTGTTCTGTCGTTATTTTTAGAGGATGTTTTATAAACACGTTTATAGTATGGGTTTTCAACAAAATAATTTCCAAAATTAAAGACATATATTTCCTAGAAAAATTTCATATTTTGGGGGTTTAAATTTAGTTAATTTGGGGAGAACATAAAACCTTGATATTTTAAAACAAGAATATTATGTCTGATAGCATATATGATAAGAAACATCGAGCCTAAATGAATAAGGATATACTTTTTAAATGTGATATTTATAACATGGCTATTAAAATTTGAGTTTTGAATAAAAATAACCACCTTTTTGAATTTGTTTTTATAATTTTTTGATAAAACAATAATATTGGTATATGAGGGATAAAATTTTAGTAATATTTTTACAGGTTTAAAAAGTATATTTTCCATCAAAAAAAAATTGTATTTTTTTTGACGATAAAATAATAAATTAAATTTATTCCAAATTTTGAAATAACATTTTTCTAATTTAATATAACTTTTTAAATATGTAGTTATAAATTAACATAGTGTAAATTTTCAATTTTTTTCAAAAATTAGTGTTTTTTAGTTATGTAAAGACCCGTAAATTCGGTGGGAAATTTTTATTTTCTTAAATACATGGGAATTTTATGAGTCCTATAAAATTGACGGTGCATGATTTCGAGGTACGGTGTGCCTGGAATAATTTTCTGAAGTTTTGATCGGGTACGTTCAGCAAACGTGCGAGCGAGTTTTTATAACTTTTGAACCGGTGCTCAAAATTGGAATCTGAGGGCATCGTTGAACTCGCAGTGCCTCTATTTAATTAAGAAGACTATCACATTGATGGTAGTGGGTCGAGATTAAAAGATAGTTTTTTGGTTTTTAGAGAATGAATTAAATAAAAATAAAGTGTGGGGATTAATTTTTATTTGTTGGTTAAAACCTACTCTTGGAAGTTGGAGGTGGGACCACCACACCTTAACCTCCCGTGAGAGGTTATGGTGGTGGGGACCACCCAAACTTAGCGTCCCATGAGTAGTTACGATGTGGGGAATACAAAAGACTAAACCCCCTATTAATGGGATGAGAGAAAAATATCTCAACTCCCCTCATTAATTAGGGGAGCCCCTTGACCTCCTCTACCATTTATGGTGCCACCACCTCCCCTTTAATTATTTGAGACAATGAATAATTTATTATGCAAAATCTTTCACATTAATTAGGTGGATCAAATTAATTTAATTTATCCAACTTGAATATTGTACCAAGGAATTAATAGGATATCACAATCTATTATTTTTTTCTTGGCATTTTCAATTTGGTGGAAGCTTTGGGAATAGGAGAGCTTGGGAGAAAGCTTGCAAAGAAGAATGGAGAACACATTCTTCCAACGAAGAATGTCGGAAAAAATCTTCTTTGAATATCTTCCCTGCACACCTACCGACATGGAGCATCTTCCACAACCGACGAATGAGCTCGGGATTGGAAGTGTGCGGCGGACGCGATGAACGGCGACAACACCATCTTCTTCCCCGTGACTCCGTCGATGAACGACGAACACATGTATGTGGTTAATTTGAATAATACTACTTTCCTTTTCTCTTCTTCGGTTGGAAAGAAATCATTGCGGTGGTTTTAAAACAATTAAAGTTAATCCTTCTTATTTATGGATGAGACAAATGTTAACACCCTAAATGTGGAGGGTGCGAGCCAAACCAACATGGCCCGACCCCTCCGTCTTTCTTGTTTGTGATGATCTTCGGCATGGAGATGAAATGAAGAAGGCAACGGCCACGCTACCCATGACCTCCATGAACCGCGTTTCCCTCACGGTGCTCCGACCAAATCGGTTTCGACGAATCATGCCGAACCGCGCCGCCAGCCGGCTCGAGCCGTGCCAGCGTCCCGGACGCCCATAGGCCTACCCGCGCCTCGCGGCTTCCGACCGCCGCCAGGATCCTGTGCGCCTCGGCCGAAACCCCGCCGGCCTGTGCCGGCCCGAACAACGCTGAGACATCCTACCCGACTGCCACCCGACCGCACCACCCGGCCACCCGCCGGCTAGCCCAACCGCCACCCGGCCGCCCGCCGCCCTGCCCGGCTACCTCCCGACCGCCTGCCGGACCGCCTGGCCGCCCCCGACCTGCCCGCAGGCCTTCCGGCCGCCCGACCCCCCATACTGCGCCGACAACAAGGCCGAACCAGCACCCTAGCCGCACCAGCCTCCCGATCCAGCATGCAGTCCCCCTCACGGCGCCCTGGCCAAACTGGCCCTGTCGCGCCCTCCGGGCCGCGCCACGCCGGGATGCACCATTGTAACGCTCCGGGCCAAACAGCCGATGTGGCCTGGTGGGCGGGGCCCAGCGGGACGAGCCAAACCTAACAGGTTGGCCAGCCCAATGGGTCAGGCCAGATCCAACTGGTCTAACCAGGTCGACCCAGAACGGGTCTGCCCAGATGGGGTCGGACCGGGTCGGTCCGATCGGGTCAGACCGGACCCAGACCCATTACCGACCCTTTAGTTTCTTTGGCCATATCTTTAGCACCGGAAAACCATTTGACGAAACTTTATCGGTGCTGGTATTCTTGGAGCGCAATGGTCCCATTGTGTATACCCAACTAGAGTTCGGGGTTTAGTTGAGATATGGTCAGGTTGGATCGTGCACGAATCCAAAAGGAAACTATTGCATTATTCAAAAAGGAAACGTATTGTGGAAGCTTGGGGTGTTACATTTTTGGGGATTATGTTAGTAGTTATGGGATTATAATGAGATAACATTAGTGATGATACTTGGTATAATTGAAATGGATAAGTAAAGGTTTATGATAAAATCAAAAATAAATGTTGATGTTCTGAGTATGTGGTCTTCCCATCAATTATATCCCTATATGTATACTATTAATTGGATGTGGTTATGGAATAGATGCACCTAGGTGTAATAACCCGTGAAAAGGTTGGTTTATTTTTAAATAAATTTTTACATTATCTATGATGAGTGGGCCTATAATAGCACACTTATATATACACTCTTAGGTAATATGCTTTGGTTTTTCATGTTCTATTTAAAAAGTTGAATAAAGGATTTAAATATAAAAGAATATTAGGATATGTTTGGTTAGAAAACCTAATTGAAAATTTACCCTAGAAAACCTTGGTTATATTTATTGAGTTGTAGTTCCATATAATTATATCATAGTTGAACCAAAACTATCACTAGTTTATAACATGTTTTTATTAGAGAAAACATATTTGGATTTAATCTTGATATTCATATGACTATTTAATCTGATTTGATCATATATTATCCTATCATTTTTTTAGTATATGTATGGAATCAATATATTGTAAATGAAGTTATTAAATATATTTCCCAAAGAACTCTTAAATAATAATATTTGGAATAAATGCTTTTCTTTTCTAACAAAGTATAGTGTAGAGGATACTTTAGTATAAGATATATATTAATTTTTTTATTGATAATTTTTATTCATCCTTTATTAAATTTTAATCAAAATTTCAAAAACATAATATATATAAGGGGAATGTAATTCCATAATATATTCTAATATATTTTTTTTTCAAACATAATTCTACATTTGATACCCATCTCTACATGAAACATAGAATAAAATGATACATAATATATTAGAATGATATTTTAAAATTAATTTCAGAATTATTTATCCTATAGTAAATAATAATATTCTAATAAACTAGAAATTCTTAGAAAATAGTATTAAAACAAATAATCATTGAACATTTCATTTCCAATAAAAATAGTTTTTATTTATATATCACATGTTTATATAAAAACTCAATGATAAGATTACATAATTTGAATTATATAAAATTAATTTAATATTTTTAATTTAACTATTACAAATTATTTTAGGGTGAATTTTTTGGGATTTCTTAAAGTAATTTATTTTTTGGTGAATAGTGAAAAATATAGTTTGGATTAAAAATTTTGAGTTTATGACTATATCAAGAAGAAAAAATAAAATAAAAACCAATAAAAATATTAATTATATATAATGTATTGGATTAGTAATATAATTTATTTAAAAAATTTATGTTACATTTAGAAATCCTACGACTATAAATTTAATTATTTAAATAATATTTTATATTAAAACATTTCTAGTCATTTCACTTAATTAAATATAAATTTATTCAATTTAGTTTTTTAAGAATGAATTGAAAATAACAGAAAAATTTATTTTTTTAATAAAAAAACTCTTCTCCTTGAAGGAATTTCATTGGTAATCTAATAAAATATATATTGTTTAAGCCTAAAAGACAATATTCTAAAAAAAATTTGTATCATGTGCGTTATTTATAAAATTTTCTTTTCTCATGGATTATAGTTTAATTTAATAGTATTAATTTTTGATATTTAATTATAATTTTATAATTAGTTAATATATCCAATAATTATTATTTTCATTAATATTAATTATTAAGGTTAGAAATTTGTTATCTTTTTTAAAGTTAGTTATGTTAAATGTTATAAATATTCTGTGGAAAGCCTAAAATATCTCCTGATGACCAAAAATGTAATTATGGGAGGTTTTTTATCATCTAATTATTATAAATTTCATTATTTCCCTCATTTTTACACTTTTAACTTTGGATAGTATTTTTCTATTATTTTAATGTAAGGAGTATTTAGAAAATTTTCATTTTGAATCACTTATAAAAGGTGATAACATAAACGAATACATGATTCACATATCCCATTTAATTTAATTATGAATGTCTAAATGTTTTCTCTAGAGACATTTCCCTCTTAATCTCTAAAGCCACTAGTCTTAATTATATATCCTAAGTCCTCTTTTTCAATATGAATTTCCCAAATAAATATCATGTTCTCTACATTAGTAGTGATTGTACCACAACGATGCTTCTTTTATATAATTACATTTCTAATATATTTTAACCAATATTATATAATTAATTTAATATAAAAATTATTAAAAAAATTATATTATGGAAATTACTATATTTCCACTTTCTCATGATCCCATATAAAATATGAAAAAAACATTTGAGCGTTCGTACAGACTACTACCTCTAAAAAGTTTTATGTTTTTTCCCTTACGAACATACATTGAAATTAATAATAGAGAATTTAATGGGTTTATATAATTTTAACAAATTTATTAGTAATTTTTTAGAAAAAATTTAAATTCTATTGAAAATTTTAGAAAAAAACAATGGACATAAATTCAACCATATAAACAAAATATAATTAGGGGAAAAATAATTTATTCATAATGGGTAATATATTTGTGTACAATACTGGTAATCCTAACTCTCATAAATTATAATTTATCACCTTAATAAAATATAAAAAAAATTATTCTTCCTCTACAATAATGATATAAATAATAAATAAATAATTTAATTTTTTATGTCAATATTTGGTTTGTTTAATCCACCTACTTGTACAATGCTATAAAATATTATCATTTATTATTATGATAAATAATTAAAAATTATAAATAATATAAATAAGTAAATTATTAATTTTTATTGGCCATTTAATGTTTAAATTAATATTAAAATATTTATTTAAGAAATATATTTCTATATATTTAAAGTCACTAAAACTTGATCATCATTGATTTTATAATTATGGATTATAAAAAAGAATATCATGTAATGAAATTATGAAGCTATACATAATTATAATGACTAATTTATAGTTCATTATGATATTTTCATGATGAAAATTTGGGTAAGAAAGAATAACAACATCCCTAATTTGAAACAAGTTCAAAATGATCAATATTAGCCACACCTGATGTTGAAAATAGATAATAAATGTCTAATATAAATTTATTTAATAATTATAAATGAAGTTTAAAAAAATGTTATGAATGTGGATAAAGATATAAAATAGCCTATTTAGATATAATTATTCATATATAGGCAATTCAATATCTTTAGTGGATGTTAGGAATTATAGTAATGGGTTATTTACCACAAATTTTATTTCATAAGAAATACTTTATATTATGCATGATGATATATTTTATACCATGTGATTACAATTTATATGATTTATTTTACCTTATTAATTTAATTCATTAGTTTTCAAGACCCATACTTTTTTGTTTCTTTTAATGAGATTTTATTCAAAGGATACCAAGGGTTTAAGTATTTATTATTACTCAATTATCATTCATTCTGTTATGAGTGTACATCTTGATCTTATTTCATATAAGTTTGAAAAAATAAATTAAATTATGTTTTCCCCTTCTTTATGGGATTTACATTTCTTCCATAGATACAACTTTCTAAAAGTATTTGTAATAAGTAATTATTGTATCTAATGGGAATTTTGTTAAAAAAATTAATTTTATTGTGGTAAAATGTAATTCCATGGGAGTCATTCTTCTATATTTGAAAAATAATAATAATTTTTATTTTTAATATATTTACAATTTTCATTCGTAGTTAAATGATTTTTCCTAAAATATTATTTCCAAAGAAATTTAATTCTCATAAAATCTCAATTCAATAAATGAAAATATATTTCATAATTTAAATATAGGTTCTATTATATTTCCATGTTAATTATTCTGAATTTCTTTTCCTTTAATATTTTGAAAAAATATATATGTCCACTGCTTTAACATAGTAATATTTTATTGTAACTTATCAAAGAAAAATTTTACAACCCATTTATAACATGTGTGTTAATAATAATATATTTCAAAATGTTTAAATAAAATATCATTTTAAATCATATGTTTTTAATTCCTCTCTAAATTTCTTTTTTATAGCATTTGTGAATTTTCACATATATATATATATATATATTATTGGATACTCTGTATAAATTAATACATTTTCATAATGTTTACATGTCACATTTTGGAAACTCTGGTGTCATTTTAATGGATCCTTTATTGATGGTTCCTTTAAAAAAATTAATAATTTTTAATATATTTGCCCTTCAAATTTCATATATCCTAATGTCAATTTCAAGGCTCCACTATTTAAATTTCTACTAAAAACTAAATGATTTAAAGAAAATTACTTCACCTCTTTATAAATGAAATTTCAAAGTGACTCTAACCTTATCTCTTAACCCAATGAAAAATTATATTTCTAAAAATTAATTTATGATTTAACAAAAAAAATTTATTTATCTCTAAAAGATTTATTTCAATGGATATTAATTTTTTGTGAATCACCCTCTAAGTGGGTTATTCTGTTTTTAATATCCACTATTTACATTCTTGAGGTGAAATTTTATTATACAATTTACAAATGTTAAGAAATAAATTTTTCCCATGGGTTCTTAATGATGTGATAAATTATTAATCCATATGTCACATATATGTACAGATGATTTATGGGTAGGGTCTTATATTTTCATTTACATAATCAGTTATGTTTTATTGATTTTGAGATAATTAAGTATGCAAATTACTAGATTTCATCATAACATAATGAATTTACCTGGGTGGAATATTTTTAGAACCAAAAGGGTAGACATTATTAGATTTTTGAAATTCATAATGAGAGGTCATACTTGGATTTGTTCACAAAATATTGTAAGGATATTCTCATCTTTGTTCAAAAACCAATAATTTTAGAGATACATAGATTATTTTCAAACATATATGGTGTTCAAGAATGGATCTTTTTCAACCATGTAAATGGTGAATATATATTAATTTTTCTAAGAACATGATGAATAAGAATGATAGGGTATCACACAGTATGATATTTTCCAATATTTATGATATGTACTCTTGCTATACTTCTTGGATCATTATTATTATCTCTTGATTTATCATTTCAATACCATGGTATTTGTTTTATCATTTTGAGTTTATATAGTCTTGAAAATTTTCCCATTGAAAGATATTATTATCATAAGTTATTTTTAATAATATATTTCTCTCATTATCATGTGTTCTCATATTCTTATAATATAAACCATTATGACATGTAGATCATTTTTCATTTTCCAGAGTAATTGAGTTATCCCCTTTCTTATCTTTCCATTCCCCATGATATAAATATGATTTTAACTTTTGAGTAGTATATAATGGAGGCTAGTGCGGTTTGATTAAAGAGAAATGTTAACAAGTTTTGTAAAATAAGATTTCTATGTAAATAGCCCTCAATGTCATTAAATATTTAATTCCTGGGTTGTTTTGATTATTTATGATATGAAATGTTTATTTCATGGAAATGATATAATATAATTTTAGGTTCATCCAAACTGTATCAGACAATTTTTTAAATGAAAAATAATTTCCTACTAGAGTGTGTGTCTGGTGAACCCCCTTCCACAATTACATATATTGTACAAATTTTCAAGAAGCATGCTAGCGAACCAGTAAATAAATTGAGAAACTATCTCCCCACCAAATTTTTTTATATTATATTTTAATTCTCACCATTGATCCATTATAATTTATTTTTTTACCTCACAAACACTTCCCTACTAAACTAGTTTCTTTATAGCCTAATGAATCATGTCTTCGTGCTCTTATCTGAACCAAATAATTTTTTTATGTGTATAAGTCCTCATACAAACATTGAATAGTACCATGATGCGTTAATAATCTTATAATGGAAGAAAACCATATATACATGTAATCATGACCTCTTTGACCCATATATCTCATCATTATATCATACAACTAGGTGGTAAGTCTACAGGACACCACATGCCACATACCCTGCACTATTCTTCGATCCATTAATGGTCATGAACAAGTATTTTTATAATAAACACACCAATTGTAGACATAATAAATTTATATTCCTTGAAGTAAGGCCTTTATATATTAGAATATAAAAAGAATAGTGTATCTGAGATCCATCACATCTGATATAATCAAATTCCCTATAACATTAATCCACCAGACCCCATTTTTTTCTAAATATATTTTCATCATAGAAGAGAGAGTGTGTGAGGGTAGTAGTTATCCATATATTCGATTAACAATGTAAATATAGGGGGACACCTAGAACCCATGTACATTATGGATGTCCTCCTCCCAAACAAACTCGAGTGGTAGACCTTAATAAATCATGAAACATAATTTAATAATACCATAAAACATGAATATAGGAAACTACTAACCCTCTAATTGAGATAATACTACCATCCAACATGACATTCATGCTTCCATATATATGAAATAACATATAAATTATTAATAATAAAATCATAAATAGTTCTTCAGTTTAATCAGAAAGTGATTTTTAAATTACTATTTCCATTAGAACCCATCATTTTTTAAGTTTAATTTAATTTATAATTATCCAAATTAAAAGGACATAAAATTTTTATCAATTTTTTCCTTATTTTATTAACATTTACTAAAAAATTTCTAAATCATCATTCAGTATTATCTTAGCATGCCATTACATCAATACTCATTCCCATTGGTTCTTTCATATTATCTTTAACATGATATATCATGGGTATTTTAGTAATCAAACCAAAAAATTACAATAGAATATATATTATAAGGAAATCATAAATTTTACTAATAGGAATCCGTATAACACCTAGCGTCATAGAGATTAAAAATATATGAAATCCTGACTCTCATCTTGGCCTTTCCATCCTAGCGTAATCCTCATCAGATTAAGTGTTGTCGGTAACCCCTTATTTTAAACAACTCTATAAATCCTGAAATCATACCTAAATCATCAATAACATCCATAACCCATGAAATATAGATCATACCTTACTGAATAAATCTACCACAATAGTATCCACATAAAACAGTATCAGTTTTATAACAAACATAAATTCGAAGCATGAAAATTCTTTCACTATAATACCAAGGGTTAACTATGTATATTTCATGCATGAAAACACATATTTCTTAGAAAAAATATGATAAAAATAACTTCAAATATTTAATTCTAGTAGTAATAATCATTTCATGTTTAATAGATTTTATCATCAAATAATTATTTACATATTTAAATCAAAATAACCAAACTATACCATTAATTAAAGTGGCCAAAACATCAAATAATAATACCCAAATCTAGAGTTAATATTTTTAAATAATCTTGATGAAGATATAAAAATTATATTCATTAATTAATTCATTATCATCCTTAGTCCACGTATAATTTTTTTCTTTTCAATTTAATATTATTGATAAAATTAATATATTAATTTAACATGCACTTGAAAAGATAAAAAAAATTATATAAAATAAATCATTCAATCAAAAAAACCAAAAGATCATTTAATTTTTCCATTAATTATCTTTTCTTTTCATATAAGATTTATAGTTATTATAAATTATAGCATTATAATAAAAATAAAACATTTTTAAATTAGATATTGATCAATGTATACACACTACCTAAAATTTCACATGGAAAACGCACAATGTAATAATGCATAATATCATGCATTCCTAGAACCTTTGATTCTATAATTTTCTTATTTTATAGTTATTATATTCCTAAAGGTCCATGCCAAACATTTATATACTAAAAAAATCACGATTACCTTTTAATAAGAAAATAATAGGAATAGTATTCTCATCCACCCCCCATCAAAAAAATATTTTACAAAAAATCATACAAGAGATAATGAATTTTGAGATATTCACAAACTGTGGAACTTTTTAAGGGATTAAGATAAAATAAATGTATAAATCACATGAAAAAGGGAAAAACACCTAAATAATCCCTCTAAAACTCTATGGGGAACCACTAGTCATATCTAGTTGAACTATGTTAATATTATATGGGAGGAGGGAACAAGGTTTAATTAGATTCAGAAATAAATGGAGAGTCTAATAGAAGGTCTCGGAACCACCCCAATTAATTTCTCAAATTCATGATCAACACAATCAATGGGATAAGATGTTTCTCTAATCAAAAAATCACACCCAAACCATGTTTATTGAAGAATTAAATAATAATTACAGAATTTAATATATAAATCTAGCCTCATATCCCCAGGTCGATGATATCTAATTACATTATAGAATTCATGAACAAATTTTTTTGTTACATTCAACCGAGGATAAAATGTGTATCCCATATGGAATGGTGTGAAACCCCTCACCATTTTGGATGCCACCACGGACATTTTTAAGAAATGGATGTACAATTATTTTCATTTATAAACGTGGATGAACTGTGTGATCAAACTTCATCCAATTCCACTACACCCAATACTATAAGATGGTGGTATACCCTTTTCCCACTAAGAGAACATCCATGAAAAGTACTGATCACTTGGGAATTACTGCCATGACATGGAACACTAAGAATTCAACCATGAACCAAACCTTATTAAACCCACATATCTAAGCTTTGTTCTTACCATGAACACCTAGGACCAAAATAGAAGCCCTAAATTGTCACCCCAAGGTCTTTCAGATAAGAAACTCACTATGTAGTTAAATATATAGCCTCATAGAAATTTATAATGAATATAGTCAATTTCCTTAACCTCTAACACTAAAAATCTCTCTACCATATCTAATAATGTAGTTAAGAATACCTCAGTTTTTACAAAGATATATTATCTTCCTCTATAACTCTTATATTATCTCTCTCACCACCTATAATGCCTAATAATTTATAGAGGAATGGACCAAGTGGATCTGTAAATTATTGATCAAGTGAAAAGTCCTCTTTAATTACTATTATATAATCCAAATTACTTTGGATATTTAATGTAACCCTAAGAAAATTATTTCGTTTACTGGTAATGGGATTTCCTTTAGCAAAATACATAGTGAATTTATCAGATACATATAATAATGGCTAATGGTTCTATTATCCCCAAAGAATTATAACATATTTTCATAACATATTGGCGAACCATGAACCATGATATATAATATTCAATATTGTTATTTATTTTTTCACTCTAAAAGTTTTCTCAATGATCTTTATACTTATTTATGTGGTCTAGGTGAATATAAATTGATAGGTTATGTGTATCATCAAAAATTTCATTTTTTAGTTCTAGCATGAATTGAAAAAATATTCATATTAAAAATATAATAACACATATTTATCAATATGACAGAGTATAATATTTTTCACCTTATTTTATAGCATCATGTTATTCAAATATACCATATTTTCCCTACTTGAGTAGATGGTTGGGTTTTAATTTTGGCATGTCAAGACATTGTCTTTTCAATTATGATTTCCATTTCAATACCTTAAATATCCTTGATTATTTGTTCTCTTTAGATTATGATCTAGAAAATTATTTTATAGTCCATTATACTATTAGTATTAGTCAACATGTTTTCCATCTATGGATGTTTATTTATTAAGGAGTCACAAGTATTGATCACTTCTAACCATCAGCATCAACATTTGTTAAACATAGTATACAAAAAAATATATTTATGATCGTATGATATATATATATATATATGTATATATTTCTAATATATAATTCCCTAATATAATTTATGAAAACATTTCCATTTTAACTCTATATCTAGTGTCAGGTACTTTTTCTCTTGAATTGTTGATTAATGAAAGCTATATCATATCACCTTTTCATTTTTATGATAAAATCAACCAATTATTTTATTAAACAATCATTTAACATAAAAATCAATAACCATTATACTTTGTAATGTGTATATGTAATTTTACACCCAATTCTTTAAATCATGTAATTTTATTCATATTTTTCTTCATAATGAATCATTACTTCCTTATGAAATAACTTTGTTAATGGAATTTATAAACATAATGAATTTCTCATGATGCATTGATAGTATCCAGGTATACTAAGATAAAATGGAGTCTATATTTCATTCTTATGTCAAGTTCAATCATTAATCACATTTTTATTTAAACTATCCATAAATGTACCCTCTCCTATGATTACATGACCATGATTAATGACTTTTCGTACAAAATTCATTCCCCTTGAATTTTAAAAAATATATTTCTTTATGGTGATAATAAAAATCCTAAAAAAATTCATCGGCATTCTTTTTAATATAATATATACATATATCATTAATAAAATCTAAAAAAAATTTATCTAGGAAATCATTAAAGGCTCTATTCATAAAATACATAATTATTTTTTGGACATTTGTATATATACAAGGAATTTCATTTAATTCGTGGTGTCTATATCTTAAAATGGTGATTGTAGAAGATGTGCCGTTTAATATTACCCTTATTTTATGATGTATAGATATGATATCCACCCTTTTAAGTTATTATACCCCATGAAATTAATTCAACATGTCATCAATATGTGTTAAATGACGCTTTTTCTAGATCATGGTTTTGTAAATATCATGATAATCAAGGGACTGATTCATTTACCCTTCCTTTTTAATAACAAATAGTGTCAATGAGCACAATGTTGAAGAATATGGGTGTACAAAACTATAGTCTAAATTGTATTTTTTATACAATTGATTTTTTTAAAATAGGGTTTATTTTAAAATCTAAATTTGATATAAGAATGTAACTTGGTATGATTTTAATTTAAAATTTAAACCCATGATCTAGAAGATATTAGGAAACTCATTAGAAAATACATCAACATATTCCTATATAATTATATTTCCAATAGTATTTTTTATTTTTCTGAACATTTGACAAAAATGTACCTCATTAGTCGATATAATGATCTATTTGAATTATTTAGTTATAATGGATATCGTAATCATAATTGAGTCAATATAAAATCACATGATGATTTGGGATATGAAATGGAATTTCCATATCACATAAATTGATATGAGCTCTATGTTGATAGCAAGAATCCATGCCCAATATTGTGTTAAGTGTTACCAATCGAAGAATAACTATTTTTGTAAGATATATTTTATTAAAAACATGTATTGAATAAGTTGTATATACTTGAGGGTGAAATTATTACACTATAAGGTGTTTTTTATATGTCTATTAATATACAATATTTAAAATTATGAATTAATTGACTTAGAAAATTCATAAGATATGGAGGGAAGAATAAAACCAGAATCAAATAAGATGTATTCAATATTTTAAGGGGAAATAAGTGTACAAGTCAACACCATTTTTCCAAAATATTTTTTAAAATTATTTAATAAAATAAAATTTAACACTTGGAATAAAACATAAAATCAAATAAAATTAATGAAACCAGTCACATGAACATTAAAGATTTATCCTAATATATATTATTCCATAAAATATTAAAATTAACCTATGTTGAGTTTTCTGTCATGTTATTATTCTTATTAACTTGATAAAAAAATTATCTAAACCTCACTTTAATACCAATTAAGATAATTAAAAATATAAAATACATATATTTGACACTATTTTTGGTGATTATACAGAACAAGTAGAAAATAAAACCATAATGAAACATACATTACTATCCTAGACTCCATTGTCACTTTATTATATTGTCATAAGACACATGTGATCTTATCCCAAATGACCAAATAGTTTAATAGTCTTGGTAAACTACATACACACATGATCCTCTCTTTATATTTTTAAAATATTGGCACATAGTAAATGAAAATATTTAACCTCCTTGAAATCCATTGAAGATTCATTCTTCATTTTCTGTGGAAATGAATACAGAAAAATAGTGAGAAATGTTTCTTAGTAAGGGTAACATATAGTTGAAGTTATCATTGATAGATATGTATTAATCACTATGGAATGGTAAATAACTGAAAACTCTTTAAATTTATCTAATAACAAGAGAATAAAATGAACCCATGGATAATATGAATGAAAAATACCCTTTTCTAATAATTATTTAAATCCCAATAAATAAAATATATAATATTGTACTTCATTATATCACATCATTATATCTATATTGTAGATATGTTGTTCCATGATTGTTATTTTACGGGTTGGTAAAGATAAAAAATCCATTTAATGTTGTCTTACTGATATGTGTCGTGAAAAATTTCGATGCATCAAGGGGATATCTATAATTTGGCCACACATGTCACTGAATTTCCAATGTATTCCTCCTATATTTAAGTAAGAATTCAATTCCTAAAAAATATTCCTTATCAATGAATATCTATATTGTTTAAAAAATGCATATTTATAATATTTTCCCCTATTAATAAAATAAAATTCCTAGAAATACCCTATATGTAAAATGATATATGATTTAAGAAATAATAGAGTCCATGACAAAGAATAAAGATATTTAAGGTAAAGGTAATGTAAAATGATCATAATAATGTGAATGTTTTAATGGAATTTAAACGATTATAAAATTAATAAAGAAATTGAATGTTAATACTCCCAATAGTCAAAATAATCCTTAATTGCCTAGGGAAAGAATAAGGATGTTATCATTACAATATATCCTCAGTGGAGTATATGTAAAATGAATGGTAGTTTTCAATGATGAATATAAATATAATAAAAATATTAGTAAAAACATTCTTGTGGAAAATACCCATTTCACTTTATAATTTACTTTTAAAAACTAAAAAATTTCAGAATACCAGGGAAATAATTCAATGAAAATAACATTCTAGACATTTAAATCATGCTTCAAAGTAACGAGCGGTCATAATGATCTAGATATTCATATCATATTGATTATGTTTTAAAAATACTCCTTCAATATTTTTGGTATGAATTAAAAAGGTAATTTTTTCAGAAAACAAAAAGAAGATTCATTCTAAATCATTTTTTATATTGTAAAAAATAGGTAAAAACATATTTAATAATTCATTGTATAATATTAAAAATATTCTAGAAAATATTTTAATGAATATATGCATATGGAAGAAAAATTACTTTCACTGAAAATATAAATAATGTTGGTTTCTCTCAAAAACATATTTTCTATCATTTCAAGTTCCAAGGAGTGTAAAATGGTACAATTACATGAAATATTCTTGAATATAAAAAGAATAATTAAATTAATAGGATTTATTATAAAATTATCAAATAATTTCTTTAAATGGAATTTGGTGAAAAAAGTTCTGATTAAAATGAGACTGAATCCTAAATGATTACAACTTTTATAACTTTTTTAATCATAAACCCAGTGAATTAAATAACATAAAATGAAACATTAAATACCATGAATAGAAATAGATTCAGGATATAATAGAAATAATGGGTATCATATATACATTAAAAAATACATAGTTTCATATTATCAAATATGTATTGTTGGAGTGGAAATTTTGACAAAATATCATAAAAATATCATACCACTAAATTGATAATTTTCTAATGAATTTATTATGTGTATAAAATGTAAATCCGAATATTTTTTTAATACAATATAAAATAATAATAATTCATTACAAAAATAATATTATAATATCAATTTTATTGATGAATTAATATATCCTAATGAAAATAGAGTTATAAAACCCCTTACCACTAGGTAACATACATGTCAAATCCCCAAGTATGTAATATTTTGAACTAAAAGATAAAATAAAGTTAATTATAATGGATTATTGATATAAAATTTAGAATGGTAGTATATATACCATATAAAAGAAATTGTTTTATAATATTAAAATATTCCATAATGAAATGAAATTTATATTAAATCCATTACCTCACGTCTGAATCACTATGTACATACTTTATCTTCGTGCATAATAAATATATATTATTTTTTTACTGTCTTAACAAACATTTCTATTCATGTTTTTTAATTTATCTTATTTAATAAAAATTTATATTTAATTAATTAATTAACTAATATCATGTTGAAATATTTGAGGATATTATGTTCATGTGTCCAAAATAACATCGGTACTTTTATGATGGTAAACGATGAAATTTTTCCATTATATCTAGAACAATAATAATCAAATACATATCAATTTAATATTAAAATTTTACTTTAAAAACAATAAATTAAATATGGTTATGAAATATTATCATTGTTAGAATCTTGAATATGCTAAGATGTACATATGCATGAATAACACTTCAATTTTTCAGTGATTATGATGGAATGAACTATTGTATTATTATATCATTCTATAATTATAATTATAAAATAAATATAATAATATTTATTTATATAAACTTATATATAGTATTCATGTGATGTGGTTACTTAAAAATCCCATTACATCATAAATATGGAAATCCACACATATGCTGGAGTGATGGTATAAATTTTATACTACTGAAAAGGTGAATGGTTATATGATATATTTAATTTTTATAATGAAAAATATATAATAAAAATAATATATATATAAATATATATTATTTACATTATTGAAACTATCTAAGAGAGATGGTGATAGAAAACGAACTACATCAGTTCGTGAGACGATAGTTTGTTGTACACATGAACGATGGTTTTGTTTCCCATTGATGGATGATGAGATTGATATAGGGTATCCCATTAACAAAGAAACAACAAATTGTATTGGATTAACAAATTTTATTATATTAACATGGGAAAACATTATTTTAAGGAGGTGTAATAACCAATAGAAAAAAACTCGATTAGGCACGATTCTACTTCTTTGGAAAACATCGTTTGGTTTGCAACAAATTCCATAATGTAAATATTTTTAAATAAAACCAATATCATTAATATGTGGATATGGAATTAAAGATGGGTTTTGGGAATGTATTTTCTAATCCAAATGGTTATTCATGTTTGGAAAGGAGATGAGAGGGGTTCCCATTTATATATGAAAGAGGGGACCAACATTGAGATTTCGTAAAATGATTTAAAAATATAAAGTCATTAAAAATAAAAATGCTTCCATATGAACATATATTTGAATGTATGATAAGAAAATTCATAAATATGTTTATCCAAAAGAAATTTTATTCAAATATAGTTGGAAAACATGCCCTTATATTTTTCTTCAACACCTGGTAAATATATTTTAACCTTCATCACGATAGCAATATTTCAAAACATAAATGGTTATAACATAAGATATAATAACACAATTGGATCATAAATATAAATGTAATTAAATTATAGATAATTAATGAAACTTATATTCCTATTTAATGGTTTTTATTATTTATATATTATTAAATAAAATATTATTTTACATATAGGACCATTAATGTTAGTTTGGATATTATTCCTTTAATCTGATATTAATGTCAAAAAGATAATGCTGAATTCATAAAATAATCTGTTTAACCATAAATAATTAATAATTATTAACTATAAGTTCTCTTGGAACCATAACTCATACCATATTGATTTCAATGAATGTTTTTAAAATGATTTACCATGAGTTTTAGCTATTTTTACAAGCAATGTTTCAGCATTGTATAATAAGTTAATGTACCTATATATTCACAAAAAATTAAAAAACTAACATAATTAAAAAAACTTCATTATACTATAAATAAAATTTAAAATTTATTCACCAATATTTTTTATCCCTATTTGACCATAAAATATATATTTAAAGGAAAGGGAGTAAAATTTCCCTTTTTCACTACATTAATTTTTATATCATAATCCTTTTAGGGAAATTATCCAACAAGTAATTGAATAAGAAGATTAAGGTGAAAGGGGTTGAAATAAATTTTTCCAATAAAAATTTATATGAAAATTTTAGCCTTATCCCATATTTTTACCCTATATTAACCTAATTTATATGATTACCATAATGAATTTTTTTTACTTTTATTATAACTAATTTAAAAAAAACATTAGTAGACCCTATAACCTAATATTAATTATGATGATTAAAAATATATAATAAATTTTATAAAATTAAATTCATCAATGTACTATAATATAATCTTTAGATGAACCCCCAAAATATGTTGAAAAACATATTTTCCAGAAATGTTTTTTTCAAGAACAATATGATATTACATTAACTCTATGATATATGATAATCATTATATAAATTTAAATTAAACATATATAGGTATATAATATATAAATTTAATTTATATAAATTCTCATTATTTTTTTTAAATAATTAAATATAAGAGACATTAAAATCTTAAAATCATTTTCATAAAAATATATTTTTAAGTTTAAGATAAACATATACTAAAATATGGTATAATAAAAATTAAAAAACAAAATAATTATAATATATAACAAAATAATAATTATTTTAATTCTAAAAATATAAAAAAATATATCTTTTAAATTATTTTATTTAATTAAAATAAATGACATTTTGAAAACAATTAGTACTATAACTATGGAATTAAAAATCACCCTTTTCAAAAAACCCCAAAATTTTATTCTAAGTTAACTTTTGGATTATTATTTCAAAAATTATTTCCTTTATGTAATATATAATTTATAAAATTGGTAGAGATTAAATATATTATTTTTCACATAAAAAAATAAAACTTTTTTCATGAAAAAATTATTTTTGAAGAATATAAAGCCATTACTAAAAATTGAGTCCTAATTTACAAAAAAATTTCTTTCATAGAAAATATTTATTCATAAGTTTAGAAAAAAATCATTACTATTATTACCACCAATTTTGACAACTACAATATAATGGTCATATTTATATAGTATATCATGATTCCCTTTGAATCAGTGTGGCGTGTCATATACACTATCAAACAAAATGTTATTATTTTAAATTATTAGGGTGTTGCATTATCCTGACCTTAAAAAATGAATATTCACAATTTAAAATTGTTATATGGAATGATTGGTTTTAAATTTGAAAATTTCTTTCTATAAATCATACATTATAATTTGGTTAATTAAACATCCACAAAAAAAAAAGAAAAATGGTAATATGGGTGTAATCTATATTAACTAAGATATGTGCTTCCAAAAAGGTTAATATTATCGAGAAGTGTAAATATAGAAATGGAGGACAAAACTAACTCATATGGGAAAAAATATATTGATATATAAATTTTTTATTAGATTGTTTTCTACTAAAAAACCCTAAATCAATGAAGGGTGGAAGAAACAACAATCCACATGAAAATATTTTAATTGGATAACGAATTTGTTTTAAGAAACTTTTCATAGAGTTATGGAATTTTTATAACTTATAAATAATGAGAATAAAGATATGACAATACTAGTTACGTTTATATTACATAAAAACTATTCTATCATTTGGTTAATATATGAGCAATTTCAACTTTATCTCTTACTCTATGAAATGAATATGCAATATGAATTTTTTATTTAATAACTAAAATTAACATTCAATGTATAATTAGATGCATAAAATAATAATAATTTTTTCAATATATCCTTAAATATTAACCAATATGAAATGGTTTCCACAATATAAAAAAAATAAAAAAGTGGATTTATGAATAAATAATATATTTTACCTCAAAATTATCATTAATAGTTAAACATAAATTATTCAAAAAATAATTAACAATATATCACAATTGACCTCAATATTTTCATTAATAAAGAATATTTTCACAAAAAAAATCATTTCATACCTTTTAAAATACATCTAAAAAAATTTAATTTCATTATTTAAAAAAATTATATATATTAAATTTATTACTTATTTCATCCTAAACCTAATAAAATGTCTCATTAAATATCATTAATCACCTCATTTAAAAAAAATTAAAAATATTTAATCATAAATATGATTCCAAAAATCAATAAAATATTAATCTATCAAAATGTTCATATAAAAACAACAATATACTAACAATGAAATCACATAGGCCATTGGTTGGTGTCACATCATTATCGCCCATTGGTTGTGATTTCTAGCATTATGGCCATTCTGAAATTGATGGGATGTCTTTCAACGTATATATTTTCCATGTTTTAAAACAATATTTATAAAATTCTTATAAAATGAACCAATATTTGATTAACATCTTCAAAATTAACAGTAGTCATCTAATAAATTTTTACCGATATGGGTTTTCTATAAGACATATTTCTTAAAAAAATAGTATAATATTAATTAATGATTATTACCTAAACATAAATCACAATATTAAAACAAAATTCATTATTCACATTAAAAATGTGTATGAAAAATATAAAATAAGTATTCATTAAAAACAATTCTCATAAAAGTACATGTTATTCATACATATTTATAAAATATCAATTAAAATTCAATAAATATGTCCAAGGTACTTACATCATATAAAACCTCATAAGGGGTGTCTATTCCATTAAAATTATAATAAAACATAGATGTATTAACTCATTATTGTTTCTAAAAACAATATATTGTCCTCATCAAAATAAAAACATAGTGTCTTATGAATTTTTTTCAAATATTTTCATAGGGTCATTATCCTTAATGTTGGTTTTTCTATGTTTTGTTCTAAATATTATACTAAACATTATCTAATCCTAGATACAATTTACCTAACTCAAGTAACCTATAATCAATGGTTAATGTATTACTTTGTCATAAGACATAAGCTAGTAAATCTCCAGAAAAAAAATTGGTTAGTGATCTAGTTCAATTAGATGCATAATTTTGTCTCGCGTTACATTAGAAAACATAAATAACACCATAGTAAATGTAACTATTCTATATCCTTAAACTGATTTAACAATTCCATGTTTATATCCCTATCTGTGTAAAAAAATGAGAAGATAATTTTCTCATTATGGGTTATGTATTGTGGAATCTGTCATGATTAAATATGTCATGATTGATATGACAAAGTAAATAAGTGGAAACACATTCCACTTAATCAATAATTAGAGCACAAAATGTATCCCTAGATAATAATAGTTCAAAATATCTTATATAATAATAATTGAATTAACAATGATTGAAGTGAATAATATTTCACATTATGACCACATATATAATGATATATATACCATCATGGCCTTATTCCAATATAGTTTCATTGATTGATATGTGTACACAAAAATTCCATTTTATGCTAGATTAATTATTTGTCACATAATAAATGTTGATGAATCACAAGGCTATCTATAATCATTACCCACCAATAATTTCATAACCAATGAATTTCATGTATATTGAATGATCAATTTCATTCATAAATAATATAACTTGTCAATAAATATCTATATTAAGTTACCTATATAAATTCATCAAGGTTTTCACCTTTCAATGAAATAAATTTCATAGAAAAAGACTATCCATAGAAATGATATATATGTTCTATGAAATAAAAATATCTGTGATAAATAATATTGATATATAATGGAATTGTAATTTCTACTGATCATATGAAAATATAATAATTCAAGGGAAAGTAAATAAAGATAATTTTAATCAAGAAATTTTATATCAATATGTTCTATAGTTAGACTAATCGTAAACAATCAAGATAATGAATAAGGAAGGTATCATTGAAACATATCCCTAGGTTAGTGTAAGTAAAATAATGGTTTTTTGTCCCTTGTTAATAGAAATACCACAAAAATATCATTAGTATCATTTTTATAGAAAACATAAATTTCAATTTGAAATTCACGTTTTAAAACTATCATTTTCCAAAATATTATTAAAAATAGTATATTTGAATAAAACATTATAAACATGTAAAAGAAGTTTCAGGGTAATGAGTGGTTATGGTGGAAAAAGAATTTATATTCACACTGAGTATGTTAAAACAAAAATTCCTTTCCCATTTTATGTAAAACAAGAAAAATATCTTGTACGTAAAATAAAAGATTATTCATTTTAATCCATTTATTAAAATGATAATATTGGTAAAAAATTACCTAATAAATCATTTGATAATATTAATAGTATTCTTCAAATAATTTTAATTCAAATATGGATATTGATGAAAAATAATTTTCAACTAAAAAGTTATATGATGCTAGATTTTATTGAAAATATTTTCTTAATTATTTTACGTACCAAAGAGGAAAAATTTTAATATTACTTGAGAATATCATTACTACCCAATAAAGAATAAAAGTGAATATTTTTTTAGAAATGTCAGAAAAATTATATCGAAATTTAAGTATAAACAAACCCAGTTAAAATGATATTAAAAAATAAACTCATACCTCTTTGGTAACTTTTGAATCATATACCCCATGAAAGAAAAAATTTCAAATTAAACATTAAATAATATGACTATAAAGAAATTGACTATATGACATATCAATGGGAAATTATATACAACACCTAAAAATAAGTCTATTCATTCTAGAAAATATGTCTCAATGAAGTAGAAATTGAGACGAAATCTCCTAATAAGATCATACTTTTTATGTGAGAAATAATAATAAAATTAATTTAATCAATGAAAAATACCCATAAAACACGTTTAAATTCAAAATTATTTAATGAAATATCATTACACACATAATTAAAGAATGTCAAATATAATCAAGAATTAATATAACTTAATAAAAATAAATTGACTTATGAAACCCCTTCCAACATGGTAACTTTAAGTCATATCTCAATGAATGAAATAATATTAATTGTGACATAAAATAACATTAAGTATTATAGATTCATGATATAGTATATAAAATGGAAATATATACATAATATAAATTAAATAGGTGCATAACATTAAAATGTGTATTTGGGAAATGAAATTGAGACAAAATTCATTACCATTGGTCTGATTCACCACATATAATATTTTCATCATAAATTATAAACATATGTTAAATCATTATTTTCTTAATAAACCTTTTGATTTTTATTATTCATTTAATTTTATTTAATACCATGTTATATTTAATTACTTTCAAAATTAAATTCCAATCAAACCTATTGACGATATTAAATTCATTTATTCATAATGAATTCAGCAGTTTGAATATGGTAAAAGTATTAATTTTCACATATTATAAATAAAAATAGAAAATAAATAATTATATTTTATATACTTAAATCATAATTTTTAAATTTTTATATTGTTATGAAATATAAACTACATTTCAATCATGGAGACTATAAGCTGTATGTATGCACGACTAACATATCCTTTTTTAATTGATCATGGTTGGAATAACATAAGTCATTTTATATAGTAATATAATTGTATATATAATATAAATATTATGTTATTTATGTATATATATATATATATATATATATAAATACTAATATACAGTATTCTTGTGATGTGGTGATGAAAAACAAATAATATCCCTTCATCAACGTGGTAATCCATAGGTATGCATGAATGACATTATCATTTCAAGAAGAATAGATTGGTAAAAGAATACATGATATATAATCATTCCAAAATTATAATTATGTCATTCATGTAATATAATATATATATATATATATATATAAATATTGTAACATCATATATAAAACTAAACAAGGGTGGTGGTGATGGAAAATGAATTACATTAGTTCATCACTTCCAGCAATTCCATGAGGCTTGAACCCATTTCAAAGGGGAGACAAGAGTGAGGTTCCTACCACCAGCCAACATGATGTCCTAGTTATTAGGACATTCGTTTCAAATAATTTTTTTACTGATAAATAATAATTTTGTTTTTTGAAACATATAATAGGATCAAATATTTTTTAGTTTTTATGATTTTTAAGTGATTAATGTTATTTTTGGAGAAATTCTATTTGGTTCGAGTTTATATAACCATTAGGTTTAATGTGAAGGATTATATGGGAAGAATGTAATTAAATTTTTGGGGATGCAAGTTAAAAGGTATGAAATAATCATTGATTTAAAAACATTGTTTAATATTATAATAATGATGTTATTTGGAATATTTGGATATTTACTTGTAGAATAATTTATTTTGAACCATTGGTTGAAATTTTTATGTAAAATTAGTAAATTATTCATATAAAAGTTTATACATTTTTCCTATTACCACAACATGTGGTAACCATTACAATTTTTGTTAACATTCAAAAACATGAGGAATGAATTATCATTAATTTTTGGATCTTATGATCAATTAAATGTTAAATTTATTATTTTGGGAATAAAAAATTCCCATTGAATATTCATTATTGGAGTAAGATATGAAGTTGGGATTGATCAAAGTTCAACAAAATGATACATATTATCTTGAAAAATATTATGATAATTTGAAATTGTATTTCCCTATGTTATATTCCTATATGGTTAGTTAACTAATAAAATCTATGAAAATGATCTTGAAACAAAAAACATTTATGCTATTATAGTCATTACTGATGAATTGATGGCCTTTTCAGCCATCATATATTTATGGTTTTCTACTTGTTAAATTTTTCCATTCCATAATCTGTATCAATCTATATTATTACTTAGGTTCTAGTTTTTAACACCATGTCAATATTTTAAATTACCATTAATTCCCTCTTATTTTTAAACAAATATTTGTGTTATTCCATATTCTATCCATATTGGTCAGTCATTATTTTTAGAGGATGTTTTATAAACACGTTTATAGTATGGGTTTTCAAAAAAATAATTTCAAAAATGAAAGACATATATTTCCAAGAAAAATTTCATATTTTGGGGGTTTAAATTTAGTTAATTTGGGGAGAACAGAAAACCTTGATATTTTAAAACAAGAATATTATGTCTGATAGCATATATGATAAGAAACATCGAAACTAAATGAATAAGGATATACTTTTCAGATGTGACAGTTATTACATGGCTATTAAAATTCGAGTTTTGAATAAAAATAAACACCTTTTGGATTTTTTTTATGAATTTTTGATAAAACAAAAATATTAGTATATAAGGGATAAAATTTTAGTAATATTTTTACATGTTGAAAAAGTATATTTTCCTTCCAAAAAAATTTGTATTTGTTTTGACGATAAAATAATAAAACAAATTTATTCCAAATTTTGAAATAATATTTTTCTCAGTTAACATAACTTTTTAAATATGTAGTTATAAATTAACTTAGGGTGAATTTTCAATTTTTTTTCAAAAATTAGTGTTTTTTAGTTATGTAAAGTCTCAGAAATTTGGTGGGAATTTTTTATTTTCTTAAATACATGGGAATTTTATAAGTCCTCGAAAATTGACGGTGCATGATTTCGAGGCACGGTGTGCCTGGAATCATTTTCTAAAGTTTTGATCGGGTATGTTTAGTAAACGTGCGAGTGGGTTTTTATAACTTTTGAACCGGTGCTCAAAATTGAAATCTCAGGGCATCGTTGAACTCGCAGTGCATGAATTTACATAAGAAGACTATCGCATTGATGGCATTGGGTCGAGATTAAAATATAGTTTTTGGGTTTTTAGAGAATGAATTAAATAAAAATAATGTGTGTGGCTTAATTTTTATTTGTTGGTTAAAACCTCCTCTTAGAAGTTGGAGGTGGGACCACCACACCATAACCTCCCATGAGAGGTTCTGGTGGTGGGGACCACCCGAACCTACCGTCCCTTGAGGGGTTACGATGTGGGGACTACACAGGACTAAACCCCCTATTAATGGGAGGATAGAAAAATCTCTCAACTCCCCTCATTAATTAGGGGAGCCCCTTGACCTCATCTACCATTTATGGTGCCACCGCCTCGCCTTTAATTATTTGAGCCAATGCATAATTTATTATGCCAAATACTTCACATTAATCAGGTGGAGCCAATTAATTTAATTTATCCAACATGAATATTGAACCAAGGAATTAATAGGATGTCACAATCTATTATTTTTTTCTTGGCATTTTCAATTTGGTGGAAGCTTTGGGAAGGGGATAGCTTGGGAGAAAGCTTGCAACGAAGAATGGAGAACGCATTCTTCCAACAAAGAATGATGGAAAAAATATTCTTTGAACATCTTCCCTGGACACCTACCGACATGGAGCGTCTTCCAAAACTGACAAATGAGCTCGGGATTGGAAGTGTGCGGTGGATGCGATGAACGGCGACAACACCATCTTCTTCCCCGCGACTCCGTCGATGAACGACGAAAAAAGGTAGGGATTAATTTGAATAATACTAATTTCCTTTTCTCTTATTCGGTTAGAAGGAAATCATTGCAGTGGTTTTAAAACAATTAAAGTTAATCTTTCTTATTTATTGATGAGACAAATGTTAACACCCTAAATGTGGAGGGTGCGAGCCAAACCAACATGGCCCGACCCCTCTGTCATTCTTGTTTGTGATGATCTTCGGCATGGAGATGAAATGACGAAGGCAACAACCACGCTACCCATGGCCTCCACGAACCGCGTTGCCCTCATGGTGCTCCGACCAAATCGGTTCCGACAGCTCATGCCGAACCGCGCCGCCAGCCGGCTCGAGCCGTGCCGTCGTCCCGAACGCCCGTAGGCCTAACCGCGCCTCCTGGCTTTCGACCGCCGCCAGGCTCCTTTGCGCCCCGACCGAAACCCCGCCGGCCCGCGCCGAACCGAACTGCACTGAGACAGCCTACCCGAATGCCACCTGACCGCACCACCCGGCCGCCCGTCGGCTGGCCCAACCACCACCCAGCCGCCCGCCGCCCTGCCCGGCTACCACCCGACCGCCTGCCGGACCGCCTGGCCGCCCCCCGGCCTGCTCGCAGGCCTTTCGGCCGCCCGACCCCCCATACCGTGCCGACAACAAGGCCAAACCAGCGCCCTAGCCGCACCAGCCTCTCGATCCAGCCTACAGTCCCCCTCGCGGCGCCTCAAACAAACTGGCCCTGCCGCGCCCTTCGGGCCGCGCCACGCTGGGCTGCACCATCGCAG
This sequence comes from Viscum album, assembly GCA_963277665.1. Taxonomy (NCBI): domain Eukaryota; kingdom Viridiplantae; phylum Streptophyta; class Magnoliopsida; order Santalales; family Viscaceae; genus Viscum; species Viscum album. The sequence continues at coordinate 996,759,720 of OY728147.1, forward strand.
CGCTCCGGGCCAAACAGTCGATGCGGCCCGCTGGACGGGGCCCAGCGGGATGAGCCAAACCTAACAGGTTGGCCAGCCCAATAGGTCGGGCCAGATCCAACTGGTCTAATTGGGTCGACCCAGATCAGGTCATCCCAGACGGGGTCGTACCGCGTCGGTCCGATCGGATCAGACCTGACCCAGGCCCACTACCGACCCTTTAGTTTCTTTGACCATATCTTTAGCACCAGAAAACAATTTGAAGAAACTTCATCGGTGATGGTATTATTGGATCGCAATGGTCCCATTGTGTATACCCGACTAGAGTTCGGGGTTTAGTTGAGATATGGTCAGGTTGGATCGTGCAAAAATCCGACCGCCCCCCCGGGACTGAAAGGATAATAACTCACAGACTGGCTGTCCGATTGACGCGCCGTCTGTTGCATTGAGACCCTTAAGACGTGTCGTACTTTAAGATACATCTTCATGGGGATTCATGAAATTTGGAGTATCCACCTGTAGCTCGTGGAGTGGATCCTCCCGGAGACGAACGAGCTTAGTGTGGAGACCTAGTAGCTGGCTGAGACCTGACGACTGCTGACCGATTTGACTCGGTGTTATTCTAATAGCCTAGTGGGGAGTGCCTTGGTGTCGTAGAAGACCCATAGTGGGGAGTTCCTTGGTGTCGTGGCAGACCCACGATACTCGACAGGAGGCATACCTCATCAGGCTACGAGGGGGAGCACCTTGGTGATGCGGCAGACCCATGGTGGGGAGCACCTTGGTGACGCCGCAGACCCACGATACTTGACAGAAGGAGTACCTCAGCAGTTCAAGGTTAGTAGGAAGTGTCTTGGTTTCACGGCATGCCCACTGTACTCGATAGTGGAGGAGTTCTCCAGCAGGGGAGGATTCAACAATGTGACTGGTGATGTTACTTGATACTACCTCTAGAATAAAATCCTGGTTTGATCTGAGTCAGTAATTTTTGTGTTTACCTCATGATTGAGATGGATTAATTAATAACTTGGGTATATGTATGGGCATATACCTACGTGTGGTTATATATTGATTTTATAATATTTGGTAATCTTTGTTGGATTTTTTGAGACCTTGAGGGTCTTGGGGTCCCTACTGAGTATCGTTATACTCACCTCTGAATGTGCTATGTCCACACCGCGTTATATTGGATGCAGATGACGAACAATGCTGATTGAGGCTAAGACTGGAAGGAATGGATGGCACCCGGAGGTGGACCTTACGACGAGTCGGTACACAGAAGAGACTGATGGACATGGAGTACTGAGGAGGCTACATATACCTACCCTTCAGGTAAAAATTATGGAGGACGACCCAAAAGCTATTTTACCTTTCTTCTATTGTACTTGTTTTGCAGTTGTACTTGTACTTTCCTATTGGGATTGTATTCTGACCCCTTTACTTTAAGAACACTCTTTTGGTCATACATTTTTCTTAGTGTTTCGTATCCATCTGTGTGCTCTGTTGTGTGTGTTTAGACTTTATAAGGGAATTAATTCCCATTGTTAAATAATTACGCCTTTGGTGCTAGTCACCAGCCGCTGGCCTATGGATAGCGGGCTTGGGGTAGTCACGGGGTGGGACCTAAGGGATGGGTGGTGAAAAATTGGTATTATAGGCAGGTTCTATAGTATAACTTAGGGCTCTGATATTTTTTGTGAAGCAATAGTGTTAAGGGTACTGAGTGTGGTTTTCAGTTCAGGGAGTCCAATGTTGGTTCTATGACCGACATATCCATACACCAGGAACCTGACTACTGATTTCCGACTCAGTGTATGAAAACACTGATTGCGTGTGTGTTTTCAAAAGTTATCTTTAAGTCATCTCAACCAGGTCATCTCACCAGGTATAATATTTGCCCATGTCGCATCTGTTTCTTTCAGGATGCCTCCCCGCGGACGACTAGCTAGAGACATGAGAGTTGTACGCGTAGATAGCCCACCGAGCGACGAGGCCTCAATGAAAGGCCCTTTTCCAGCTGAGGCACCAGTTGAACCACTTTACTTTGGTCCACTAATGCCACCAGCCATAACAGCAAACAATGCACGCCGCTAGAGCACGTTGCAGGAGTTCCAGCACCAGATGCCACCGAGGTTCAGGGGAGAGATGAACCCACAGGAGGATGAGGATTGGCTGGAGGCTGTGGTGAGAGTCTTCAAACTAGTAGGGACACCAGTCGACCTTATGGTGATCCTTGACGCGAGTCTCCTTTAGGAAGCAGCAGGAAGATGGTAGAGCCTGATGCTCTAGGTGTATGATGAGAAGACGCTTCTCTAGGTAGACTTCGAGATCCTGTTTCAGGCGGAGTTTGTCCCAGCCACCTACGTGATGTGCGGATACCGAAGTTACTTCATCTACAGAAGGGTAGCATGATGGTGACACTGTATTTAGTAAGGTTCATCGACCTCTCACTCTACTCCACATATATGGTATGATACCCATTCTTTAGGGCCTGGACCTTCGAGTAGGGGATCAGGTGAGAGATCAGAGCTTCGATGATCTCCCTTAGCATCCCGATGTAGTAAGGGGTGTTGGAGTGAGCCCTTTAGGGGGTAGTTTCCTTTCGGAGCAGTCTCCAACAGTGAGACCCACCACTAGTTGACATGCATCATAGTCTCCTGCAGCTCGTAGTAGACAGATGTCGCAAAGGTCCAAGAGGACCAGAACCACAGGTGGAAGATCACATGACACAAGATCGGTTGTGCGGGGCACAAGAGACAGACCCACACATGCCAGGAGAGGGCATTGTTTCTCATGAGGCGGGCTAGTTCACATGGCTCGTGACTTTCCAACCCTCCATTCAGATGATCAGTGGACAGTCGAAGGACCGCCCAGGCAGAGACATAGATTCGATCGAGGCGGTCCCCAGGGTGCAGGAGGACATGGCAGAGGAGCTAGTCGAGCAGCTGGCGGTTGGTGACGTTTGAGGTGTTACCGCCACCACCACCAGGAGGTCCACCCCAACGACGGAGATCAAGTGGACAGGTGAGATCTCATCTTTAGGATGCTAAGGAATACGATCATAGCACTTCGGAGATGATTCGAGGTACGATATGTGTCCACTCTACCTAAGCTGCAGTTCTTATAGACATAGGTTCTAGTCACTCTTTCATTGCCACTGCCCTCATTCGGAGCATGGCGATTCCGATGGAGCCATTGGATCAATCCATATAGCTAGAGACTCCTACGGGAGTAGACTTGACGATTATGCACTGGTGTTGGCAGTGTGAACTTACTTTAGGAGGCGAGAGCTTCGACTGGGATCTTCTAGTAGCAGGGTCGAGGCCTTACGACGTCATCTTGGGTATGGACTGGTTATCTACAGTCTATGCTCAGATTTACAGTATTAGGCGCAATGTTTGGTGTGTCTGCATGGATGGGACCCATTTTAACTTCACCGGTGAGAAGGGAGCCTTTGCAGCATAGGACAAACTTAATCAGAGGAGGGTGCAGCCGATCACTCATCAGTTGTCATGCCTTACCCTCAGAGCAGTTGATGTGGAGAGTCCAAGCTATCCTATAGTGGTGGACCATTATGCAGATGTTTTCCCTGATGATGTCCCTGGTCTACATCCTCACAGAGATGTGGACTTTTACATTGATCTATAACCAGGGACGACACCAATATCTACACAAGCGTATCAGATGGCTCCCACAGAGCTTTGCGGACTGCGAGTACAGCTAGAGGGCTTGTAGGGGAAGGGATTCATCTGACCCAGTGTTTCTCCATGGGTAGCCCCGATTTTGTTTTCCAAGAAGGTGGATGGAAGCTTGATTCTTTGTGTCGACTACTGTCTCCTGAACCAGGTGAATGTGAAGAACAAGTACCCAGTCCCGAGGATTGACTACCTCTTTGATCAGATGAAGGGAGAATGGTGGTCCTTGAAGATAGACCTCAGATCAGGTTATCACCAGCTCAGAGTTCGAGATGAGGATGTGCAGAAGACGACCTTCAGATGTTGGTACGACCACTATGAGTTCTTGGTTATTCCCTTTGGTGTAACCAATTCTCCAGCAGTGTTTATGAGACTCATGAATAGGATCTTCCAGCAATACTGTGATCGCGTTTTCGTAGTTTTCATTGATGACATTATGATCTATTCGATTAATGAGGAGGAGAATGCCTACAATTTACGGGTAGTACTGGACACACTCTGAGAGTACCATCTTTATGGTAAGCTCTCAAAGTGCCAGTTTTGGATCCGAGATGTTCAATTTTTGGGTCATGTCATCTCGGAGGCTAGAGTTTCTATGGATCTAGTAAATATTGAAGCATTACATTCTTGGGATCCACCCATGAGTGTGACAGTGGTACAAGATTTGCTGGGTTTGGCTGGATACTACCGGAACTTTGTGTCAGACTTATCTAGAGTTTCATCACCACTATCAGCGTTGACGAAGAAGGGGAAACCCTTAATGTGGCTAGAGAGATGACAACATAGTTTTCTGGAGCTGAGGAATAGGTTGACTAGTGCCCCCATATTGAGGCTTCTAGAGTAAGGGGTAGAGTACATAGTCTACTACGACACATCAGGGACCAGACTCAGTTGTGTCTTGATGTAGGAGCGAGCAGTGATCGCGTATGGTTCTCGGTAGTTGAGACCACATGAGCATAAATATGATACCCATGCCTTAGAGTTAGTGGCTGTGGTCTTCGCCTTGAAGATGTGGCGACACTATATAATGGGCGAGCGTTTTACCCTATACTCTGATCATAAGAGAATCGGGTATATATCTTCTCTCAGAAGAACCTAAACCTGATACATAGACAATGTCTTGAGTTCCTCCTGGACTATGGATTCGAGATAGTCTATACTCCTAGGAAGGGGAATGTTTTTGAAGATGCACTTAATAGGAGGTCTGGTATACAACTGTTAGGCGAGGCGACAGAGCAGCTGTCTACATTAACGATATCCTTTGTGGATAGAGATGGAGAAGTATTCCTTCAGTATCTTACAGTAACTCTCCCACTTCTTTAGCGAGTCGGGGAGGTGCAACATGGGGATGCTGACTGCGAGACACAACATGCTCAAATATCCAAAGGGCATGCACATGATGGGTTTTATGAAGGTGGGGAACATGTCATCTTTTTCAAGGGAGGTAACATGGTACCAGTGTCACTTCAAGAGGGTGTGTTGAGAGAGTTCCACATATCCCCTCTAGTGGTTCATCCAGGAGTGGCCAAGATGTACCAAGACCTTCAATGACAGCACTGGTTACCTGGTATGAAGAAGTTAGTAGCGAAGTTTGTCTCTCGATGCCTCACTTGTTAGGAAGTGAATGCGGAGCCCCAGGTACCAGAAGGCTTGGATCAACCTTTAGAGGTCCCCGAGTGGAAGTGGGATGCGATATCCATGGACTTATTTAAAGGACTCCCACATAAATCAAGGGGTCACGACTCGATTTGTGTGATCGTTGATTGACTCCCCAAGTCAACCCACTTACTACCGATCAGAGAGTAGGGTTTAGTAGAGTGCTTGGGACGCCTCTATGTGTAAGAGATTGTGTTGCTACATGGATTACCTTCATCTATTGTCTCTGATAGTGACACATGGTTTACTTCCCGGCTATGAAAGGGGTTGCCGGAGGCTTTTGACACACATCTTCGTCTGAGCACCGCCTTCCATCCTCAGACGGATGGCCAGACTGAACAGACCATTCAGACCCTCGAGGACATGCTGTGTTCTTGTGTCCTAGAATTCAGTCGCAGCTGGGAGGATCACTTACCTTTGGTGTAGTTTTCATACAACAATATTTATCACTCCACCATAGGGATGAAACCATTTGAGGCATTATACGGACGACCTTGCAGATCATCTTTGTGATGGACTGACCTAGGGGAGTCAGCACTGGTGGAACCAGAGATGGTATGAGCTACCAAAGAGAAGGTGCAGATCATCCTGGAGTGGATGAAGACTACACATAGCAGGTAAAGTTGTATAACGACTGAATATGGAGACCTCTAGAGTTCATGGATGGAGACCACGTCTTTCTACGAGTCTCACCTTGACGAGGTTTACGGAGATTTGTCCAAGGTGGAAAGTTATCTTCAAGATTCATCGGACCATTCTGGGTCCTCATCAGGGTTGGAGAGGTGGTATACCACTTAGCTCTTTCACCTCAGTTGCACCATGTGGACAATGTCTTCGACATATCCCAGTTGAGGAGATACATGCATGACCCTTCTCACATCATCGACCATGGAGAGATGGACATCGACAATGGGGTGACTTTTATGGAGGTTCTAATGGAGATTGAGGATTGAAATGAGCAGGTACTACATGGAAATTCGGTACCTCTGGTGTGCATTTGCTTGGAGCACAGGAACCTCTAGGAGAGCACATGGGAGTGGGAGGCTCAGATGGGTGCTCAGTACCTCCACTTGTTCCCTTAGTTCGAGTTGTATCTTACGAGGACATAAATCCATGAGGTGGGGAGATTGTAAAGACCCATAAATTCCATTGAATTTTTATTCTTAAATACATGGGAATTCTACGAGTCCATGAAAATTGACGATGCATGATTCTGAGGCCCGGTGTGCCCAAAATAATTTTCTGAAGTTTTGTTTGGGTATATTTAGTAAACGTGCGAGCGAGTTTTTATATTTTTTGAACCGGTGCTCAGAATGGAAATCTGAGGGCACTGTTGAACTCACAACAATGGTATTCACCTAATAAGTCTATCACCTCGATGATAGTGGGTCAAGATTAGAATATTGTTTTTGGGTTTTTAGAGTATGAATTAAATAAAAATAATGTGTGTGGCTTAATTTTTATTTGTTGGTTGAAACCTCCTCTTGGAAGTTGGAGGTGGGACCACCACACCTTAACCTCCCATGAGGGGTTATGGTGGTGGGGCCCACCCAAACCTAACCTCATGCGAGAGGTTATGATGTGGGGACCACACGGGACTAAACATCCTATTAATGGGAGGAGAGGAAAATCTCTCGAATCCCCTCATTAATGAGGGGGAGCCCTTTGACCTCTTCTACCATTTATGGTCCCCCCTTAATTATTTGAGCCAACACATAAATTATTATGCCAAATCCTTCAAATCAATTAGGTGGAGCCAATTAAATTAATTCATCCAATTTGAATATCTTTCCAACGAATTAATAGGATATAACAATCTATTATTTTTTTGCTTGGAATTTGCAATTTGGTGGAAGCTTTGGGAAGAGGAGAGCTTGGGAGAAAGCATCCAATGAAGAACGAAGAACACGTTCTTCCAACGAAGAATGCCAGCAACGGTCTTCTTCGAACTTCTTCCCCGGACACCTACCGATGTGCAGAGTTTTATACAACTGACGTGGGAGCTCAGAAATGGAAGTGTGCGGCGGAAGCGATGAACGGCGACAACACCATCTTCTTCTCCACGACTCCGTCGACAGACGACGAACAAAGGTAGGGGTTAATTTGAGTAATAATACTATACTTTTATCTTCTTAAATTGTAAATGAATCATTTTGGTGGTTGTAAAACAATTGAAGTTCATACTTCTTACTTCTTGATGAGACAAATGTTACCACCCTAAACGCTGAGGGTGCGGGCCAAACCAACAAGGCCCGACCCCTCCGCCATTCTTGTTTGTGATGATCTTCGCCATGGGGATGAGGCGAAGGAATGACGAAGGCAACGGCCGCGCTACCCGTGGCCTCTGCGAACCGCGCCGCCCTTGCGGTGCTCTGACCAAATCGGTTCCACCACCTTGGGCCAAACCACGCCGCTCGCCGGCCCGAGCCGCAACTGCCTCCCTTCCGCCCGCCAGCCTGCCCGCGCCTCCCAGCACCCGAACACTTCCGGCCTTCCGTGCGTCCCAGATAAAACCCCGCCGATCCGCACCGGCCCAAACCGTGCCGTGCCAGCTTTCCCGGCCGCCCTCGGTCGTGCCACCCGACCTGCCCAGCCGCCGCCCGACTGCCCGTCTGCCTGCCCGGCTACCGCCCTATGGCCTCCCGGCCTGCCCGGCTGCCACCCAGCCTGCCTGTCGGCCTCCCAATCCACCTACGGGATCCCGGCCACCCGTCATCCCGAGAAACACCAGCCACACGACCGAACCGGCTCCCTGGCCGCGCCGGCCTCCCAAACCGAACTGCGGCCCCCCTCGCGATGCCCTGGCCGAACCGGCCCGGCCACGCCCTCCAGGCCGAGCCATGTCGGGATGCACCTTCGCGGCGCTCTGGGCCGAACCAGCCCTAAGCCTTTGCAGAACCGCCCACGCGGCTTGGTGGGCTGGACCCAGTGGGCTAGGGAAAACCTAAGAGGCTGGACCACCCAATGGGCAGGGCCAGACCCAACTGGTCTGACCGGGTCTACCCAGAATGTGTCGGTCCGACCGTGTCGGTCCGACCGTGTCGGACCAGACCCTAGCCCACTACCGACCCATTACATTCATTGTCCATATCTTTGGAACTAGAAAACTGTATGACGAACCATCAGCGGTGCTGGTATTCTTGCAGCGTGAAGTTACCTTTGAGTATACCCCACCGTATTTTGGGATTTAGTTGAGGTACAATTAGGTTGGATTGTGCACGAATCCAACCGGCCCCCCGGGACTAAAAGGCTAATAACTCATAGACCGGGCATCCGATTGATGCGCCGTCTCTTGCATTGAGACCCATATGATGTGGTGGTCCTTTGGGATAGTTCTTCATGGGACTTCATGATAGTTGGAGTATCAACCTATAGCTCATGGAGCGGATCTTCTCGAAGAAGAGAGAGCATTGTGCGGAGACCTAGTAGGTAGATGAGACCTGATGACTTCTGACCGATTCGACTCAGAGTAATTTGACTAGCCCATTTGGGAGTGCATTAGTGTCGCAACATACCCACAGTGGGGAGAGCCTTGGTGTCACGACCGACCCACTATACTCGACAGGAGGAGTACCTCAGTAGGCTATGAGGGGGAGAGCCTTGGTGACGTGGCATACCCATGGTGGGGAGCGCCTTGGTGACGCAGCAGACCCACGGTACTCGAATGGATGAGTACTTCAGCAGTACAAGGTTAGTGGGAAGCGCCTTGGTGTCGCGGCAGGCCCACTGTACTCGATAGAGGAGGAGTTCTCCCGCAACTAAGGTTTCGACAATGTGACTTGGGATGTTACTTGATACTACCCCTAGAATAAAATCTTGGTTTGAGAAGAGTCAATAACTATTGTTTTTACCTCATGATTGAGATGGATTACTTGATAACTTAGGTATATGTATAGGGATATACCTAAGTGGTGTTATCTGTTGATTTTATACTTTGTGGTTATCCTTGTTGGATTTTGTGAGACCTTGAGGGTCTCGGGGTCCCTACTGAGTATCATTATACTCACCCCTGCACGGGATATGCCCAAACCTCATTGTATTGGATGTAAATGACGGACATCGCTGACTGATGCTGAGACTGGAAGGATTGGACGGTACCTAGAGGTGGAACTTACGACAAGTCAGTACACAGAGGATACTGACAGATGTGGAGTACTAAGGAGGTTATTTATACCTACCCTTCGAATATGAATTCCATAGGACAACCCACCAACAGTTTTACCTTTATTCTGTTGTACTTGTTTTTTAGTTGTACATGTACTTTCTTGTTTGGCTTGTATTCCGGCCCCTTTACTTTCATCACACTCTTTTGGTCATATAGTTTTCTTAGTGTTTCGTATCCATATGTTTTCTCTGTTGTGTGTGTTACACTTTATAAAGGCAATGCATTCCCAGTTTTAGGGAATTACACCTTTTGTGCTAGTCACCATCCCCGAACTTATGGAAGGCAGGCTTGGGGTAGTCACCGCGCTGGCCCCGAGGGACGGGTCGTGACAAGTGAACAGTTCAAAATAATTCTTTTTGTAAAACAATAATTTCATTCTAATTAACTAAATAAATGATAAGTAACATTATTTTATGAATTTAATTTCATTGAAAAATATTTATATTTTCGTTATATTTAATTTATTAAATTAAATTTTGATAATATTTATAGTATATTTATGAATATGTTTTTTAGGCTTAAATCACATTTCTCTTAAAATTGTTTTCTAAGTGCATAACAGTTCGCCATTGTAATTAATTAAAAAAATAATGAAGAATGATTAAATTGGAATTTAGATTATATATATATAAATTTATATTCAAATAATGATTACAATTACTCATAGAGCCAAAGAATGTTCATAGTTTGCATGAAAAATACATTTATTGAAATACATTATTTCAACACGTTTTGTGGGTTAATTTTTAATTAAATTATACAACATTAGTGAATTAAATTTGATAAAATGAATTTAATATTTATAATAAAATTAATAACAATTATCTATATATTTCAATATACATTTTTGGTCATAATGAAAAGTAAAAACTGTAAAATATTGTCACCACAGTCAAATGGTAAATCCAGTTAGCCTAGGTTAAGACTCAATGATAAGGCCAACATTCTTAATTTTATTTCACATAAGATTTATTTATTTTTACCTTTTTAATTTTATTAATGACCTCGAATTATTCTTCGTATGGTTTTCCAAGATAGTGACAGATAAAATAATTTTTTTTAAACCAAAATAAAACATGTCACTCTCTTTCTTTAAAATATCTCTTATATTTTTTTGAAAGGCATATATTTAAATGGTGAATAAATATTAATGATTAATTTCATTATAATGAAATTTTTTAATGATGGTACATTAATTTATGTTTTATTGATTACATAGTTACCATAAATTATTATATAACACTAACCCAATGCTTTTAAAAATAGTCGAAAATGAAAGGTAAATAATTTTTAAAACATAAAAGAAATGTATTTAGATTGTGTTCTAGTTAAAAAAATCAATATTTAAAAATTATGTATTATTTATGGTTATATTTATTATATTATAATTGTATAATTTTCATAAGGTAGTTAAACTCAAATTAACTGAATTTTTTCAAAAAATGACATTAGTTATATTATATGTTAAATTATATATTAGAGCATTATTAAAAAATCCTAAAAATAATGATAGTGTAAAATTAGAATGATAAAAGGTCAAAAAATCAACCATTTTCCATTTATCATTCATTTTTTATCTTTTCAATAAATTATATACCATTCATTTTAAAAATCTTCTTACCATAGTTAAGGTTAAAATGGGGTTACCAACACATTAAACTAAATCATAATGGTACGTTTGACAACTATAATTGTCAAAATTCCTTTTCAATTTCCATTTTAGGCCTTATAATAAAATTCCTTCTAATCTATATCCATTTTGGTGATGTTTTCTAGTAATGACTTCACCATATTTAATCCTTTTATGAAATTTACAAGTCATTTACCTCCCACACTTATAAATGGAAACCCCATCTCCTCTTCCCTCTGCACTTGATGAAACATTTAGTTTGTAAAATACCTTCCAAAATATCTTATAAAACACCTTAAAATGTATTATATGAATTTTTTGATTATAACCTCCACTGGGAAGGCTTCTGGTTGAATCCTAAAAAGTTTTTTTGAAGAAGACTATTGTTCTTAACTAAGCATTTTTGTTTTACATCATATTCCACGTCAATAAAACCTTGTTAAAATATTAAAATATGACTAAATAATCATATATGATATAAAAACATTTTTCAATCAAAGGAAATAACCTATATCCATATTTTATTCCATGAAATTTTATACAAAATTGTCTTTCACGTGTATGATGGAGTATCACGTCATGAACTGATTTAATTCATTTTCCATCACCACATCTCATAGATGTTTTTATTGATAAATTTACTAAAAAAATATATGAAAATAATTATATATATATAATTATTTATATAAAAATTATCATATAATCACTTACCATTCCATTTGTTTTAAAATGAAAACATCGTGCAAGCGTATATGTGGATTGCTACCTCCGTGAGGCAATATGATTCATTTTTCAAAACCACAACACACGACTACTATATATAAGTGTATTTCTTGAAATAATATGATATTTATGTTATAAATATCATTATAGAAATTTTAAAAAAAATATTTTATTCTTTCCATCATATTTTTTGAAAAATGGATACACCTTCATGCATACATACAACATAATATCTCCATGATTATAATGGGTTTTATTTTTCGTAACCATATTTCATGGTTGGATTAAATTGTATAATTTATACATAAAAAATATCAATATTTCTTGATTATTATTTTTGATATTATGGAATAATTTTCTATTTTAAAATTGAAAAACAAAAAAAATCATTATGTATAACAAAATGAATATCATCAAAACATCTATCATTAACTTAATTTATTATGTTATCAAATATAACATGGTATTAAATAAAGTAAAAGAAATATAAAAATGAATACTCTATTGACCAGGTAAGTAATTAACATATGTATTTTATTTGGGAATGTAGAAAATGTACATGGAATGAATGATCCTAAGTAAAGGATTTTTTCTCGATTTTGTTTTTTTTGAGTAATATTTTAATGTTTTGAAAAACTATATTTTATATGGAGTATGTAAATAAATATTACATGTTATATCATGAATCCTTTATACATAATTTTATATTATGTATCAATTAAAAATATTTAATCAGTTTTCATTTTACATAAATATTTTGCTCTTTAAAGGGGGTTTATAACTTAATTAATTTTCATTGGGTTATATTACTTATTCATTGTCTTTGATATTATATGAATATGTGTGAAATTGATGTTGATTATTTTATTTTTTATTTATATGTTATGTAATTATTCTATTTATATTCATGGTGTTGAATGTATCAATTGAATTTATTTATTTCATTGGGGTTATGATAAAAAAATTACTAATGTGGTTATGGTTCATACTTCAACCTAATTTTAATCCATATTGTTTGTGCATGAATTCTAATTGAAGGAAATTATTTTATCATTACCAAAAAACCCCATTTAATTTTATTCAACTCTATTTATTCATAATTTTTTTCTATAATAGTAAAAGTTTCCACACATTGGTACATATAATGCTTGAGAAAATATTTTTAAGAAGAGAATCCATTATTTATCTTTTCAATTGAGAATAATTTTTATTTTAAATACATATTTTCCTAAAAGTGTTTTAATTAATATTTTATAATGATTTATTATATTAATTTTTTCAAAAGGTTTAGTTTCTATAAAATGTTTTAAATGGAATATTCATTTCACTTTCCAAATAAGGAAATTTTTTAGTTTTTTGTGAAAATATATAATGAATATTAATTTTAATATAATCAACATGAACATAATATTCATGCCACTAGGACCACTCAATTATTTGTTGTTTTCTTTAAAATTTTAAAAGGTTATTAAAAAATTAATTTTTTTCATAATATTCTATAATTTTTAAAATAATTAATTTTAATGTGAAATGTTTATTTTTCACAAAAATGGTTTTCATGAAATTTTTATGGTATTTATATTAATTAATGAAAATAAACTTTATTTTAGTTATACATAAATAGGGATATTTATTAATAATATCATCGTTATTTTTTATCCATGTGGTTTATGATCAGTTTATATTGGAAAAATATTGATATTCAATTTCATCATTGATTTTTTAGTCACTAACATTCCCTTAAAACATTCACTTTAGTTTGAGTATTGGAAATTAAATTCATCTTAAATATCCATACTATTTATCATCATTTTTCTTATTTATTAAAAATATATATGTTTTATATATATTGTTTTTTCTATAAAATCAATTTAACTAATAAGGAAAATCCTTGATAAATGTTTACTCATTACTCACTATGGATATCTATTGATATGAAACATTTTTTAGTTGAATCTATAATTTGATATATCAGGAATGCATTGGATAAGTAGTGATGGGTGTGTCTCAGGTAAAGATAACACTTTAATGCCTCGACGGGTATCATGAGACGAATCAATAATCATGAATCTGATGGGTTTTTTTAAACGAACCCATTAATTAAACTTTATTAGAACATGGTCATGATAGTGTAGATATCATGATGTGAGAGATCATGATGTCCAATATTATTAATTTACTTCACTGAAAATTAAATTATTATTATCTATAAGATTTTTTTGATATTATCCATAGATGCATTTTTTGTTCAAGTTATTAATGAATTGAAACTTTTTTCTTCTTATTTACCTTTTCATATTGATTATTAATTATTTTATAATAATATATTATGATGTACATAACCCTTACATATCACTAATCCAACCATTTTTTTATTTTCACTTTGCTAAGATATGAAGAATGAATCAGTAAATGTTCTCTCACTATTTTGTAATATACATTTTTAGATATAATAAAAGGCTCATGTATATATCTAGTTTAACAATACTATTAAACTATTCACTATGTTGTGATGTGATTTCTTGTATTTGATGCTAATGTTAAGAATTAATCACTGGTTTTGGGCCACTAGATTCAGGTTCATTACTAATTATTTATGAAAATTTACTTTTTTAATGTTTTTCAATATAATATGATATTTCTATTTATTTTTATGATAATTTCAAGTAATATTTCTTATATTATAAAATTAAATTATTTAAGGGTTTTGTGAATAAAGGATAATTCTTCTAATTATTTTAAAAATTATATTTCTTGTACATTATATATGTTGATGGGTGGTATAGATATAGCTCACCAAATTCATTAGGTAATGACATATTCTCTAATAGAGATATGTGGGAAGTAACCAGATTGGCTATTCTGTTGTTTTGGTTCATCAAAGGGTGATTTTAATGATAATTTCCCAAAATTAATATAATTAATTATATGATATTTATTGTAAATATATCTACTTCAAAATTCAAAAAAATGACATTATGATTAACAAAAATATTAAGATATTTTAAAATTTAATTGTTTTTAAGGGAAATTTTTCCACGAGTTTTAATATTTTTTGAAGAAAAGATCATGGTTAATGATTAAATATAGTATTTTTAATGAATACTATTTGTTAAATAATTTAATATTCATATTTTCTAGAATTATTTATACAATTATAATGATATTTATTTAATGGAAATACTTTTTTAACGGTTTTAAAATTTTTTAATAGAATAATGAGTATCCCTTGTCTTTTATATCCTTTATTAAGAATTATTTTACCCGTACTAATTTTTAAATTCTATTTAAATAATACAAAAAATGCATAGTTTCTATAGGAATGTAAATCCTTTAGTATTGGTGATTGGTCATGTTGGGAGAAAGAGTTCTATCAGTGAAACATGTTTCTAAACATAAGATATTATTTTTTTGGAAGTAATTTACACTATAAGATGTTATTACCTAATTAATGTACATATTCATTTCCTAATTTTCTAAATATAATAAACCTAAATAATCATTTTAATATAAAAAATTTCAATATATACTATTAAATCTTATAATTATATGTTTTTTTGTATGGGTTTACCGAACTGGTATAAAATCTAGTATGTAAAAAAATTCAAAGCACATGATTCATAAGTGTAGGTATTAAGGTGTTATAATTAGTATAAGAATAATATATTAGCTAAAATTATTAGTTTTTATGTTACTAGATTTTCACAATTTAAAATATTTATAAAAAATATGGGTAAATATGTTGGTTTGGTATCATAAGTCAGAAGAGTTATATAGATTTAAATGTTTTTTTGTTATAAGGAATCAAAGTTTTTTAGAAATTAAATGTAGAACTAAAATTGTTTAATAAAAGGTGGCATAAATAGAAACTTATTATTACTTATTCTATTCATAATACAATTATCTATTATTTTATTTAGTATACTCACTCTAACCATCTTCATTTTAATAAATGATTAGAACTATTAAAAACCAAGTTAAAAATATGTGTGTAGAAAAATGTGGTGGATGTCTAAATGAGAAACCAAAAAGGATATGATAAAGTTTGTACAATCTTGTTGTAATTCCTAATAAAGTGTGTCAAATTATAATAAATAATGTGAACGAATATCAATTCCATAACACACCAAACAAATGAAAAAACCATGTTTCATAGAATCTATGGTGATAATGAAAATGGATGTAATAAATGATTCAACTAATAACATGTAAAAAAATGGGGACAATATCTTAGGTAAATATCTCAATGGATGGGGAATATGTTCCATATGTGTTTGAGGAGAACATATAGTAATAAAATTACAGGTAAAAAATATTATTTCATTTAAAGAAATAGATAAGAATAAATATTTTCCTACCGTATCATTAGAAATTGAATGTTTTAAATGTGGCGAGTTTGAGAATCATGAAAATTTATGTATTGGGAAGAATGACTGATAAATAATTTGACATGATCATTTAAGTAGTATTTAAAAAAATAATGTTATATTAATGGTGAATATAAACAAACTATGAATAATGAATAAATACAATACATTATTTTAATATATTTTTTGTAAGTTCAGATAGATGATTATATTTACATTTCCAAACCTTAATACAATATTAATATTTTTTGTTATCAAAAAGAATTATTAATAAATAATATGGATAATCATGGTTAATAATGTAGTGGTATTTACTAATGTTATTATATTATATTTTAAAACAAATGGGGATTATAAGAAACATGCAAGTATTTTTCTAATAATAAAATTAAATAAGTAATATAGAAATATATAATATAGTTTGTTTTTTTTCACAACCAAATTCATTTATTGAAAATATTGCAACTAATAATGGAATAACAGTTGGTCTTGTTTAATCTACAGTCGTAAAAAATGGATAAGACATACTAATGACATAAATATTGCATTTTTTCATCAATTAGAATGTTAAAAATGATGATTTTTAGAATTTTTTTATATAAACCATATACTAAGTTATCTTTAAATGGATTTAAATTCATTTGGATAATGGTATTGGAAGAATATTTTTAAGAATTATGATTTTTTATAAGGCCCCGGCCTTAGACCTTACTTAATATTGAATTAAATTAATAATTCACGTTGAGGATCTTTTCAGGTTTAGAGTTTTAGAGAATTAGAACATAACTATTACATCTCAAAAGATTACAAAGTAGTCACATCTACTGAGTTTCCATAATAAAAAAAACTCTTAAAAAGAAACATGTCTAGTTCCATGTTTTATATAGGATGACATTCCCTTGATCCCATCCTTGACCTTATTCCACATTAAGTCCTGTGAAAACATTTCAAAAAAACTTGGGGTGAGCATAAAAAGCTCAGTAAGGGATACAGAAAGAATGAAAACTGTTAGTTTTTCAAACATCAATTAAACCATATATACTCTATCAAAGTAATACCTTCACCTTCATGAAGTAGTAAAAACTCTTCACTGAATAAAGTATCATTACTTACCTTTTTTTAACCAAAGTATTACCATAAAACCCATAAAAAGAACACATAACATATATAAAGGTAACTTGGGACATAAACATACTTAAGTGGAATAACCATACGGTCGACTTCCACACATATCACTTAATGGAATAGCCATACGGCCAATTTCCATACATACTTAATGGAATAGCCATACGGTTGACTTCTATACCCAATGCATTGGAGGTTATAACGTAACCACCCGTCCTGGTATTCACGACACCACCCATCATATGGTTTATCACGTAACCACCCGTCAAATGTCCAAGTACCAATATAAAATCATAAAACATAAAACCAATATAAAGGAATGATAACATTTCCACATTTCAATCAAAATATATCATAATAGAATCCTTTATCAAAACCATTTTCAATACCAAAATACATAAAAGAGTATATGGTATTTATTTTATTTTAAAAACATTATGGCTTGTAGAGGAAGCTGAAACTCAAATAATGGTTACGGCGGAGGAGAAGTCGTTGTCGCCGCATACGTACGACAAAAACATTCCCTTTTGTCGTTTTGTAAAATGCTTCGTATAAAAAAGATTCCTTTTGGATAAACGTAAAAGTCAAAAGGGTTTTATACACCGTATAAAAGAGAGTGGTGTATAAAATAAAATATGCCTCAATGAAAGGAGATTGAGACGAAGTCCCTTAACTTGGGTCCAACTTGACTCGATCATTCTTTAACGTCCTGAATAATAAACTTGAGTTAATTTCTACTTGATTAAGAACCTTTTTAAAGTTCATTATTCCTTTTATATCACTTATTTCCATGTTATAAACATTATGTAACCGTTTAAGTTAATAATGTTTGTTTTGTCAATATTTGGTTCTTAAGTCGAAAGTGGACTTCTTAGAATTACATGTTGTTCATGTGGTCAAAGGTTCTTTATATACAGAATGAAATTCCTGATTTGGATATCATATATATTATATATATCCAGAATATACATGTATTTATAATATTACATAATCATTTAGAGGTAAGAAATGAAATGCACCGTTCATGGAGACGGTAAGCCGTACGTACGCTTGAACGCTACTTTCATTTCTTTGTCATATTAATGGAATTAAAAATAAATGAGACGTATGTATATTTTAATTCCAGAATTATATTCATCATTTAGATATATCATTAATTATATATATCCATTATATACATGTACTTTTAGTAGTACATTACATTTGGGGATAAGAAATGAAATGCACCGTTCATGGAGACGGTAAGCCGTACGTACGCATGAACGCTACCTTCATTTCTATATCATACTTTAATGGAAAGAAATAATAATGATATAGAGGTATATTATAATTCCAGTATAACATCATATATAATAACTTTAAATCCATCCTTTACACGTCCCACATATGGCATTATCGAGTCACATCACTTTGAGGGGGCGGTAGTCCGCACTTCCTTAAATGAAGATATCACGTTTACCCATAATGGAGACCATAAAGGTATGCCCAAAATGAAAAATACAGAAGCTTAAAGAAAAAAATAAACATATTATATATCATATATAAAAATAGTGACATCATAATGGCCACCTTTGAAGGTGTTAAATGAGTATTGAACAATCATCGTTTCGGGAGGCATAATTTCGCCATCCACGGAAACCGTATGTTCTTTAACCATTTGATGTAGTTGTGTGAGAGTGTAGCTCAAATAAATCTTATAAAAACATCCTAGTATATTTAAGATACTGGTTTTGTTACAAAATAATTAAAAAAAAAGAGTTTAGAGGGTTGGAGAAGCAAAATAAAACAAATGAACAAGAGAGAATGAATTACCTTTAAAAGTGTAACTCCTTTTGATTTGAGCCTAAAGGCTTTCTTTGAAAGGATTCTGCCCAAAGGGAATCCTCTAGGATGAGGAGAGGGATGTGGAGAGAGTAATTGGTCAGGGTTTGGCCGAGCCAAAGGCTTGAGGAGTGTGTGAAATGAGGTAGAGGCGGGGGCCTTTTATAAGAGGAGAGGAGGGGCACTTTTGGAAAGTAAAGAAATATTACTTTATTTGAAAATGTGTTTCGGTTTTAAAAGGTCCCACATTGATATAATTCGTGGATAAGGTGATAAGGGTTCGAAATCCACCCATACAATAAGCTTTGGACATGTTTAGTTCATAGATTTCACATTATCTTTCCATTTTATTTAAATCGTCAAATAATGATGTCATCGCTGCATCATTATTATGTCATAAATAATTTAATTTATTTAATGTCTAAAAATTATAAAACAAATACTATGATGTAGTAAATCGTTTTAGATTTCCAATTACTATTTTTAATCAAAATTTGGACTTGTATAACCCCACTTAAAAAATATTTTAGTAAAACAATTTATGTTAGTGTCATTTTCACTTTAACATTAAATAAAAATATATTAATGTCATTTTCCAACTAAAGTGGCTCCATGGGGTCCCCAAGTTGACCCATGGCTTGTATTGGTCGGCCATGAATCACCCAATAGGTGTAGGACAAGTGTCATGGAGTTTTCAGATTTTTATATTATCATTTTTACCTTAAATTACACTAATTACCTCTAATCGCGATTAAAAACTTAATAAGTTACCATTCACCAAAAAATTATTTTAATCTCATTGAACCACATTTTACACACTAATGACAACCATGTATGTCGGATTTTCAAAATTCAATACACATTAGTGGTAAACTTTCATTTAACTGAAAAATCAGTTTGCTTGATTACCACTTAGTGGTTTCACTAATCATAAAAAATTGAAGTTTTTCAGAAAATTACCAAAAATTCACCCTAAGCTATATTTGATATTCCGAATTCAAAAATGAATTCCATTTTACAAAATTCAAAACATATAAGTCAAATTAATTAATTTAATAATTAATTCCCGTTGTCATGACAAATAGCGTGTTTTTGTGAAACAATAAGTATCAAAAGATTGACACTAGTTTAAGTCTGATTTCAAAGTGAAATTAATTCCAACGACCACTATTGGATTTAATGGTAAAAATATTTTCCAATTTCACTTTAAAACCAATTTGAAAGATAATTTAATCATATTAAAAATTATATTAAAAAGAGGTTTTGAATTAAAATACAACATTTTACACTATTCATAAAAAAATGAACTTTATCAGAAAGGTACCAAAAATTTACACAAAGTAAATTTTGATATCCCGATTCTAAAGAAGAGTTATATTTGGTCCAATAGAATTTATAAGATCGATAAAAACTATATTTAATGATGGTTCTCCGTCAAAAGGTGATAAGTGGACCTTTTGTGAAAATTAGGGTATAAATGCCTAAAATTGAATTCTTTCCTTATTTTAAGCCATTATCTTTTATTGGATAAATGTAAAAACATTTAAAAACATATATAATCATATTTTAGTTATTTCTATCCATTCCCTCCAATACAACGGCTACATGTTAACTAACATTTAAAATAATATTATTATATTACTAGTGTGCAACGTAAGTTTTCAATGAAACTCATCGTTGCGTATCGGGTACGCTATCGAACATAGCAATCCCTTTAAAAGAAAATTAATATTTAATTCGTAAATATTAATAAATATGAAAATTCTTTATTCTTTATTTACCTGGGATGTTACATCCTTCCCCTCTTTTAGGAATTGCGTCCTCGCAATTTTATTCACTTATCAAAATAAGTGGGGGTATTTATCCCTCATAGCATTTTCAGATTCCCACGTTGCCTCTTCAATCACATGGTTTTTCCACAAAACCTTTACCTGATGAATCACCTTATTCCATAACACCTTCTCCCTGTGGTCAAGAATCTGGACCGGTTGTTCCTCATAAGATAGGTTCTCTTCCAGCTGAACTACCTCTGGACTGAAAACATGAGATGGATCTGGCATATACTTTCTCAACATTGAAACATGAAAAACATTGTGTACCTGAGATAAACTCGGAGGTAAAGCCACCCGGTATGCAACTGATCCAACTCTCTCCAGAATTTCATATGGTCCAATAAACCTTGGACTCAGCTTTCCTTTCTTACCAAATAACATCACACTTTTCCATGGTGATACTTTGAGAAAAACATGATCACCTACCTCAAAAGAGAGATCCTTCCTCCTGTTGTCCACATAACTCTTCTGCCTGCTCTGAGCTGTTCTCATGTGCTTCTGAATCAGCTGAACTTTTTCTACCATCTCTTCTACCAATTCTGGTCCCATCAACTTCCTTTCACCCACTTCATCCCAGAAAGATGGAGTTCGACACCGCTTCCCATATAATGCCTGAAATGGTGCCATCTGTATACTGGAATGAAAACTGTTATTATATGAAAACTCAACCAAAGAAAGATGTTGGTCCCAACTTCCCTGATAATCCATCGAACAAGCTCGTATCATATCCTCCAAGGTCTGAATTGTTCGTTCTGACTGCCCATGTGATTGAGGATGAAAAGCTGTACTAAAATTTAATTCAGTACCCAACGACTTCTGAAGGCCTTTCCAAAAGTTAAAAGTAAACCTAGGATCACGGTCAGATACAATGGAGAGATGAACTCCATGTAACCTGACTATCTCTTTAAGATACAAACGGGAAAGTTGATCTATAGATAAATTATCTCGTATAGAAAGGAAATGAGCAGATTTGGTCAAGCGATCAACAATAACCCAGATTGCATTATTACCTCGAGATGTCCTCGGTAATCCCACAACAAAGTCCATGGATATGTTTTTCCATTTCAACTATGGCACTGGTAAAGGATGAAGCATCCCTATCGCTCTGCTTTAACCTGTTGACATGTCAAACACTTCACAGTAAAATCAGCAATATCTCTTTTCATCCATCCTACCAGTAATACTCCCGCAGATCTCTGTACATCTTAGTACTGCCAGGATGAACTGAAAACGGGGAACTATGAGCCTCACATAACAACTCATTCTTCAACTGTGAATCACAAGGCACACATAACCACTTCCCAAACCTCAAAACACAAACTTATCCAAGAACTCATGGAAACTTTTATTCATAAGGTCCATTAATACAGCAGGTGCATTGGTTAACCCAAAAGGCATAACTACAAATTCATAATGGCCATATCTAGTACGGAACGCAGTCTTCGGAACGTCTTCTTCTTTTAATTTCAACTGATGGTACCCCGACCTCAAGTCAATCTTCGAAAAATACTGAGCTCCCGGGAGCTGATACCACTTCATTCGATGGCCCAACATCTGCTGAAGTTGTTGCAAAGGATTTCACCACCCCTTTCTGCTTGTAGTCTGGCTGCATTCCCCCAGTTGAGTTCTTCGTTGGACACTCGTTTGCATAATGACCCATTTCATTACACTTTTAACATCTTACCGTTGGCTTTTCATTTCCTGCCTGATCATCTTCTTTACAGTTACGAGCAATATGACCAGACTTACCACACCGAATGCACTTACCAGACTTGGAT
Organism: Viscum album; assembly: GCA_963277665.1. Lineage (NCBI taxonomy): Eukaryota > Viridiplantae > Streptophyta > Magnoliopsida > Santalales > Viscaceae > Viscum > Viscum album. The sequence continues at coordinate 996,782,491 of OY728147.1, forward strand.
AAACATTCGCCAGGATTCATTTTACCACACTTCTCACAGAATGGATATTTGGTTTTCTTACCTCCTTGCTTCTTTGATGAATTCTTCCCCTTTTCCTGCCAACTAGACCTCTTATTCTGTTGTTTTTCATAGAACACCTGATCATCGGCAAACTCCATTTCCACCTTCTCCGCACATCTAACAAGTTTTTAATAACTTTTGAACTCACGAGAAGCTAAAGCCCTTAGATAATTTGTCTTTAACCGTGTGTAAAAACGGTTTATTTTACTATCAAGATCTCCTATGAAGTTTGGAGCATACCTTGCCAATCGAGTGAACTTTTCTTCATAAGCAGCCACTGAATCATCCTCCTGCCTCAATTCTAGGAACTATTTCTCCATCCTAAGACGAACCACCTTCGGAAAATATTTCTCAAGAAACATACCTTTGAATTTGTCCTAGTGAAGATCCTCAATCTCATCATTATCCCTTATATTTTTCACCATCGACCACCACTGATCAACTTCACCTTCAAAACAGTAAACAGAAAGACTAACCTTTTGATGTTCTGAACACCCCATGACATCAAAAATCTTCTCCAGTGCTTTAATCCACCCTTCAGCTTGCACAGGGTCAGATGATCCTCTGAATGATGGGGGATGTTGCCTCATGAAATGTTCCACCACTGACATGTTCCTCTGCGGTTGATCTGGCTGATCTCGTGCATGGATACCACCACCATTTATAGCCTGAGTCAACTGTTCCATCACTGCAACAAACTGTTCAGTTCTGATTCCGACCATCTCAGGTTTCTGATTTGGAAGGTTATCTTCCTCCTGATGTCGTCCCAACATAGCTGCTTTGTTTCCTCTGCGGAAAACCATTCTGAACACAGAAATATCTTAGGCGAAGCAACATGGTAATCTGTAAATGCTATATTATTTCAATCATATCGTAAATTAACTTATAATTTAACAATTTTCTAACTCCTAAAGTTTTCTAAACCGACCTCTGATACCAACTATAAGGCCCCGGCCTTAAACCTTACTTAATATTGAATTAAATGAATAATTCACATTGAGGATATTTTCAGGTTTAGAGTTTTAGAGAATTAGAACATAACTATTACATCTCAAAAGATTACAAAGTAGTCACTTATACTAAGTTTCCATAATAAAAAAAACTCTTAAAAATAAACGTGTCTAGTTCCATGTTTTATATAGGATGACATTCCCTTGATCCCATCCTTGACCTTATTCCACATTAAGTCCTGTGAAAACATTTCAAAAAAACATGGGGTGAGCATAAAAAGCTCATTAAGGGATACAGAAAAAATGAAAACTGTTAGTTTTTCAAACATCAAGTAAACCATATATACTCTATCAAAGTAATACCTTCACCTTCATGAAGTAGTAAAAACTCTTCACTGAATAAAGTATCATTACTTACCTTTTTGTAACCAAAGTATTACCATAAAACCCATAAAAAGAACACATAACATATATAAAGGTAACTTGGGACATAAACATACTTAAGTGGAATAACCATACGGTCGACTTCCACACATATCACTTAATGGAATAGCCATACGGCCAATTTCCATACATACTTAATGGAATAGCCATACGGCTGACTTCCATACCCAATGCATTGGAGGTTATAACGTAACCACCCGTCCTGGTATTCACGGCACCACCTGCCATATGGTTTATCACGTAACCACCCATCAAATGTCCAAGTACCAATATAAAATCATAAAACATAAAACCAATTTAAGGAATGATAACATTTCCACATTTCAATCAAAATATATCATAATAGAATCCTTTATCAAAACCATTTTCAATACCAAAATACATAAAAGAGTATATGGTATTTATTTTATTTTAAAAACATTATGGCTTGTAGAGGAAGCTGAAACTCAAATAATGGTTACGGCGGTAGAGAAGTCGTTGTCACCGTATATGTACGACAAAAACATTCCCTTTTGTCGTTTTGTAAAATGCTTCGTATAAAAAAGATTCCTTTTGGATAAACGTAAAAGTAAAAAGGGTTTTATACACCGTATAAAAGAGAGTGGTGTATAAAATAAAATATGCCTCAATGAAAGGAGATTGAGACGAAGTCCCTTACCATGGGTCCGACTTGACTCGATCGTTCTTTAACGTCCTGAATAATAAACTTGAGTTAATTTCTACTTGATTAAGAAACTTTTTAAAGTTCATTATTCCTTTTATATCACTTATTGCCATGTTATAAACATTATGTAACCATTTAAGTTAATAATGTTTGTTTTGTCAATATTTGGTTCTTAAGTCGAAAGTGGACTTCTTAGAATTACATGTTGTTCGTGTGGTCAAAGGTTCTTTATATCCAGAATGACATTCCTGATTTGGATATCATATATATTATATATATCCAGAATATACATGTATTTATAATATTACATAATCATTTAGAGGTAAGAAATGAAATGCACCGTTCATGGAGACGGTAAGTCGTACGTACGCATGAACGCTACTTTCATTTCTTTGTCATATTAATGGAATTAAAAATAAATGAGACGTATGTATATTTTAATTCCAGAATTATATTCATCATTTAGATATATCATTCATTATATATATCCATTATATACATGAACTTTTAATAGTACATTACATTTTGGGATAAGAAATGAAATGCACCGTTCATGGAGACGGTAAGCCGTACGTACGCATGAACGCTACCTTCATTTATATCTCATACTTTAATGGAAATAAATAATAATGATATAGAGGTATATTATAATTCCAGTATAACATCATATATAATAACTTTAAATCCATCATTTACACGTCCCACATATGGCATTAACGAATCACATCACTTTGAGGGGGCAGTAGTCCGCACTTCCTTAAAAGAAGATATCGCGTTTACCCATAATGGAAACCATAAAGGTATGCCCAAAATGAAAAATACAGAAGCTTAAAGAAAAAAAATAAACATATTATATATCATATATAAAAATAGTGACATCATAATGGCCACCTTTGAAGGTGTTAAATGAGTATTGAACAATCATCGTTTTGGGAGGCATAATTTCGCCATCCACGGAAACCGTATGTTCTTTAACCATCTGATGTAGTTGTGTGAGAGTGTAGCTCAAATAAATCTTATAACAACATCCTAGTATATTGAAGATACTGGTGTTGTTACAAAAGAAGTAAATAAAAAGAGTTTACAGGGTTGGAGAAGCAAAATAAAACAAATGAACAAGAGAGAATGAATTACCTTTAAAAGTGTAACTCCTTTTGATTTGATTCTAAAGGCTTCCTTTGAAAGGATTATGCCCAAAGGGAATCCTATGCGATGAGGAGAGGGATGTGGAGAGAGTAATTGGTCAGGGTTTGGCCGAGCCAAAGGCTTGAGGAGTGTGTGAAATGAGGTAGAGGTGGGGGCCTTTTATAAGAGGAGAGGAGGGGCACTTTTGGAAAGTAAAGAAATATTACTTTATTTGAAAATGTGTTTCGGTTTTAAAAGGTCCCACATTGATATAATTAGTGGATAAGGTGATAAAGGTTCGAAATCCACCAATACAATAAGCTTTGGACATGTTTAGTTTATAGATTTCACATTATCTTTCCATTTTATTTAAATCGTCAAATAATGATGTCATCGCTGCATCATTATTATGTCATAAATAATTTAATTTATTTAATGTCTAAAAATTATAAAACAAATACTATGATGTAGGAAATCGTTTTAGCTTTCCAATGACTATTTATAATCAAAATTTGTACTTGTATAACCCCACTTAAAAATTATTTTAGTAAAACAATTTATGTTAGTGTCATTTTCACTTTAACATTAAATAAAAATATATTAATGTCATTTTCCAACTAAAGTGGCTCCATGGGGTCCCCAAATTTACCCATGGCTTGTCTTGGTCGGCCATGACTCACCCAATAGGTGTAGGACAAGTGTCATGGAGTTTTCACATTTTTATATTATCATTTTTACCTTAAATTACACTAATTACCTCTAATCGCGATTAAAAACTTAATAAGTTACTATTCACCAAAAAATTATTTTAATCTCATTGAACCACATTTTACATAATAATGACAACCATGTATGTCGGATTTTCAAAATTCAATACACATTAGTGGTAAACTTTCATTTAACTGAAAAATCAGTTTGCTTGATTACCACTTAGTGGTTTCACTATTCATCAAAAATTGAAGTTTTTCAGAAAATTACCAAAAATTCACCCTAAGCTATATTTGATATTCCGAATTAAAAAATGAAGTCCATTTTACAAAATTCAAAACATATAAGTCAAATTAATTAATTTAATAATTAATTCCCGCTGTCATGACAAATAGCGTGTTTTTGTGAAACAATAAGTATCAAAAGATTGACACTAGTTTAAGTCTGATTTCAAAGTGAAATTAATTCCAACGACCACTATTGGATTTAATGGTAAAAATATTTTCCAATTTCACTTTAAAACCAATTTAAAAGATATTTTAATCATAATAAAAATTATATTAAACAGGGGTTTTGAATTAAAATACAACATTTTACACTATTCATAAAAAAATGAACTTTATCAGAAAGGTACCAAAAATTTACACAAAGTAAATTTTGATATCCCGATTCTAAAGAAGAGTTATATTTGGTCCAATAGAATTTATAAGATCGATCAAAACTATATTTAATGACGGTTCTCCATCAAAAGGTGATAAGTGGACCTTTCGTGAAAATTAGGGTATAAATGCCTAAAATTGAATTCTTTCCGTATTTTAAGCCATTATCTTTTATTGGATAAATGTAAAAACATTTAAAAACATATATAATCATATTTTAGTTATTTCTATCCATTCCCTCCAATACAACGGCTACATGTTAACTAACATTTAAAATAATATTATTATATTACTAGTGTGCAACGTAAGTTTTCAATGAAACTCATCGTTGCGTATCGGGTACGCTATCGAACATAGCAATCCCTTTAAAATAAAATTAATATTTAATTCGTAAATATTAATAAATATGAAAATTCTTTATTCTTTATTTACCTGGGATGTTACATCCTTCCCCTCTTTTAGGAATTGCATCCTCGCAATTTTATTCACTTATCAAAATAAGTGGGGGTATTTATCCCTCATAGCATTTTCAGATTCCCACGTTGCCTCTTCAATCACATGGTTTTTCCACAAAACCTTTACCTGATGAATCACCTTATTTCGTAACACCTGCTCCCTGTGGTCAAGAATCTGGACCGGTTGTTCCTCATAAGATAGGTTCTCTTCCAGCTGAACTACCTCTGGACTAAAAACATGAGATGGATCTGACATATACTTTCTCAACATTGAAACATGAAAAACATTGTGTACCTGAGATAAACTCGGAGGTAAAGCCACCCGGTATGCAACTGATCCAACTCTCTCCAGAATTTCATATGGTCCAATAAACCTTGGACTCAGCTTTCCTTTCTTACCAAATCGCATCACACTTTTCCATGGTGATACTTTGAGAAAAACATGATCACCTACCTCAAAAGAGAGATCCTTCCTCATGTTGTCCACATAACTCTTCTGCCTGCTCTGAGCTGTTCTCATGTGCTTCTGAATCAGCTGAACTTTTTCTACCATCTCTTCTACCAATTCTGGTCCCATCAACTTCCTTTCACCCACTTCATCCCAGAAAGCTGGTGTTCGACACCGCTTCCCATATAATGCCTAAAATGGTGCCATCTGTATACTGGAATGAAAACTGTTATTATATGAAAACTCAACCAAAGAACGATGTTGGTCCCAACTTCCCTGATAATCCATCGAACAAGCTCATATCATATCCTCCAAGGTCTGAATTGTTCGTTCTGACTGCCCATCTGATTGAGGATGAAAAGCTGTACTAAAATTTAATTCAGTACCCAACGACTTATGAAGGCCTTTCCAAAAGTTAGAAGTAAACCTGGGATCACGGTCAGATACAATGGAGAGAGGAACTCCATGTAACCTGACTATCTCTTTAAGGTACAAACGGGAAAGTTGATCTATAGATAAATTATCTCGTATAGAAAGGAAATGAGCATATTTGGTCAAGCGATCAACAATAACCCAGATTGCATTATTACCTCGAGATGTCCTCGGTAATCCCACAACAAAGTCCATGGATATGTTTTCCCATTTCAACTCTGGCACTGGTAAAGGCTGAAGCATCCCTATCGCTCTGCTTTAACCTGTTGACATGTCAAACACTTCACAGTAAAATCAGCAATATCTCTTTTCATTCCATCCTACCAGTAATACTCCCGCAGATCTCTGTACATCTTAGTACTGCCAGGATGAACTGAAAACGGGGAACTATGAGCCTCACATAACAACTCATTCTTCAACTGTGAATCACAAGGCACACATAACCACTTCCCAAACCTCAAAACACAAACTTATCCAAGAACTCATGGAAAATTTTATTCATAAGGTCCATTAATACAGCAGGTGCATTGGTTAACCCAAAAGGCATAACTACAAATTCATAATGGCCATATCTAGTACGGAACGCAGTCTTCGGAATGTCTGCTTCTTTTACTTTCAACTGATGGTACCCCGACCTCAAGTCAATCTTCAAAAAATACTGAGCTCCCAGGAGCTGATACCACTTCATTCGATGGCCCAACATCTGCTGAAGTTGTTGCAAAGGATTTCACCACCACTTTCTGCTTGTAGTCTGGCTGTATTCCCCCAGTTGAGTTCTTCGTTGGACACTCGTTTGCATAATGACCCATTTCATTACACTTAAAACATCTTACCGTTGGCTTTTCATTTCCTGCTTGATCATCTTCCTTACAGTTACGAGCAATATGACCAGACTTACCACACTGAATGCACTTACCAGACTTGGATAAACATTCTCCAGGATTCATTTTACCACACTTCTCACAGGATGGATATTTGGTTTTTTTACCTCCTTGCTTCTTTGATGAATTCTTCCCCTTTTCCTGCCAACTAGACCTCTTATTCTATTGTTTGTCATAGAACACCTGATCATCGGCAAACTCCATTTCCACCTTCTCCGCACATCGAAAATGTTTTTCATAACTTTTGAACTCACGAGAAGCTAAAGCCCTTAGATAATTTGGCTTTAACCCTGTGTAAAAACGGTTTATTTTACTATCAAGATCTCGTATGAAGTTTGGAGCATACCTTGCCAATCGAGTGAACTTTTCTTCATAAGCAGCCACTAAATCATCCTCCTACCTCAATTCTAGGAACTATTTCTCCATCCTAAGACGAACCACCTTAGGAAAATATTTCTCAAGAAACATACCTTTGAATTTGTCCTAGTGATGATCCTAAATCTCATCACTATCCCTTATATTTTTCACCATCGACCACCACTGATCAACTTCACCTTCAAAACAGTAAACAGAAAGACTAACCTTTTGATGTTCTGAACACCCCATGACATCAAAAATCTTCTCAAGTTCCTTAATCCACCCTTCAGCTTGCACAGGGTCAGATGATCATCTGAATGATGGGGGATGTTGCCTCATGAAATGTTCCACCACTGACATGGTCCTCTGCGGTTGATCTGGCTGATCTCGTGCATGGATACCACCACCATTTATAGCCTGAGTCAACTGTTCCATCACTGCAACAAACTGTTCAGTTCCGATTCCGACCATCTCAGGTTGCTGATTTGGAAGGTTATCTTCCTCCTGATGTCGTCCCAACATAGCTGCTTTGTTTCCTCTGCGGAAAACCATTCTGAACACAGAAATATCTTAGGCGAAGCAACATGGTAATCTGTAAATGCTATATTATTTCAATCATATCATAAATTAACTTATAATTTAACAATTTTCTAACTCCTAAAGTTGTCTAAACTGACCTCTGATACCAACTATAAGGCCCCGACCTTAAACCTTACTTAATATTGAATTAAATGAATAATTCACGTTGAGGATCTTTTCAGGTTTAGAGTTTTAGAGAATTAGAACATAACTATTACATCTCAAAAGATTACAAAGTAGTCCCTTCTACTAAGTTTCCATAATAAAAAAAACTCTTAAAAAGAAATGTCTCTAGTTCCATGTTTTATATAGGATGACATTCCCTTGATCCCATCCTTGACCTTATTCCACATTAAGTCCTATGAAAAAATTTCAAAAAAACATGGGGTGAGCATAAAAAGCTCAGTAAGGGATACAGAAAAAATGAAAACTGTTAGTTTTTCAAACATCAAGTAAACCATATATACTCTATCAAAGTAATACCTTCACCTTCATGAAGTAGTAAAAACTCTTCACTGAATAAAGTATCATTACTTACCTTTTTGTAACCAAAGTATTCCCATAAAACCCATAAAAAGAACACATAACATATATAAAGGTAACTTGGGACATAAACATATTTAAGTGGAATAACCATACGGTCGACTTCCACACATATCACTTAATGGAATAGCCATACAGCCAATTTCCATACATAATTAATGGAATAGCCATACGGCCGACTTCCATACCCAATGCATTGGAGGTTATAACGTAACCACCCATCCTGGTATTCACGGCACCACCCGTCTTGTGGTTTATCACGTAACCACCCATCAAATGTCCAAGTACCAATATAAAATCATAAAACATAAAACCAATATAAAGGAATGATAACATTTCCACATTTCAATAAAAATATATCATAATAGAATCCTTTATCAAAACCATTTTCAATACCAAAATACATAAAAGAGTATATGGTATTTATTTTATTTTAAAAACATTATGGCTTGTAGAGGAAGCTGAAACTCAAATAATGGTTACGGTGGCAGAGAAGTCATTGTCGCCGTAAATGTACGACAAAAACATTCCCTTTTGTCGTTTTGTAAAATGCTTCGTATAAAAAAGATTTCTTTTGGATAAATGTAAAAGTCAAAAGGGTTTTATACACCGTATAAAAGAGAGTGGTGTATAAAATAAAATATGCCTCAATGAAAGGAGATTGAGACGAAGTCCCTTACCTTGGGTCCAACTTGACTCGATCGTTCTTTAACGTCCTGAATAATAAACTTGAGTTAATTTCTACTTGATTAAGAAACTTTTTAAAGTTCATTATTCCTTTTATATCACTTATTTCCATGTTATAAACATTATGTAACCATTTATGTTAATAATGTTTGTTTTGTCAATATTTGGTTCTTAAGTCGAAAGTGGACTTCTTAGAATTACATGTTGTTCGTGTGGTCAAAGGTTCTTTATATCCAGAATGAAATTCCTGATTTGGATATCATATATATTATATATATCCAGAATATACATGTATTTATAATATTACATAATCATTTAGAGGTAAGAAATGAAATGCACCGTTCATGGAGACGGTAAGCCGTACGTACGCATGAACGCTACTTTCATTTCTTTGTCATATTAATGGAATTAAAAATAAATGAGATGTATGTATATTTTAATTCCAGAATTATATTCATCATTAATATATATCATTCATTATATATATCCATTATATACATGAACTTTTAATAGTACATTACATTTGGGGATAAGAAATGAAATGCACCGTTCATGGAGACGGTAAGTCGTACGTACGCATGAACGCTACCTTCATTTCTATCTCATACTTTAATGGAAAGAAATAATAATGATATAGAGGTATATTATAATTCCAGTATAACATCATATATAATAACTTTAAATCCATCCTTTACACGTACCACGTATGGCATTAACGAATCACATCACTTTGAGGGGGCAGTAGTCCGCACTTCCTTAAATGAAGATATGGCATTTACCCATAATGGAAACCATAAAGGTATGCCCAAAATGAAAAATACAGAAGCTTAAAGAAAAAAAATAAACATATTATATATCATATATAAAAATAGTGACATCATTATGGCCACCTTTGAAGGGGTTAAATGAGTATTGAACAATCATCATTTCGGGAGGCATAATTTCGCCATCCACGGAAACCGTATGTTCTTTAACCATCTGATGTAGTTGTGTGAGAGTGTAGCTCAAATAAATCTTATAACAACATCCTAGTATATTTAAGATACTGGTGTTGTTACAAAAGAAGTAAATAAAAAGAGTTTAGAGGGTTGGAGAAGCAAAATAAAACAAATGAACAAGAGAGAATGAATTACCTTTAAAAGTGTAACTCCTTTTGATTTGAGCCTAAAGGCTTCCTTTGAAAGGATTATGCCCAAAGGGAATACTATGGGATGAGGAGAGGGATGTGGAGAGAGTAATTGGTCAGGGTTTGGCCGAGCCAAAGGCTTGAGGAGTGTGTGAAATGAGGTATAGGTGGGGGCCTTGTATAAGAGGAGAGGAGGGGCACTTTTGGAATGTAAAGAAATATTACTTTATTTGAAAATGTGTTTCGGTTTTAAAAGGTCCCACATTGATATAATTCGTGGATAAGGTGATAAGGGTTCGAAATAAACCCATCCAATAAGCTTTGGACATGTTTAGTTCATAGATTTCACATTATCTTTCCATTTTATTTAAATCGTCAAATAATGATGTCATCGCTGCATCATTATTATGTCATAAATAATTTAATTTATTTAATGTCTAAAAATTATAATACAAATACTATGATGTAGGAAATTGTTTTAGCTTTCCAATGACTATTTATAATCAAAATTTGTACTTGTATAACCCCACTTAAAAATTATTTTAGTAAAACAATTTATGTTAGTATCATTTTCACTTTAACATTAAATAAAAATATATTAATGTCATTTTCCAACTAAAGTGGCTCCATGGGGTCCCCAAGTTGACCCATGGCTTGTCTTGGTCGGCCATGACTCATCCAATAGGTGTATGACAAGTGTCATGGAGTTTTCACATTTTTATATTATCATTTTTACCTTAAATTACACTAATTACCTCTAATCGCGATTAAAAACTTAATAAGTTACTATTCACCAAAAAAATATTTTAATCTCATTGAACCACATTTTACATACTAATGACAATCATGTATGTCGGATTTTCAAAATTCAATACACATTAGTGGTAAACTTTCATTTAACTGAAAAATCAGTTTGCTTGATTACCACTTAGTGGTTTCACTATTCATCAAAAATTGAAGTTTTTCGGAAAATTACCAAAAATTCACCCTAAGCTATATTTGATATTCCGAATTCAAAAATGAAGTCCATTTTACAAAATTCAAAACATATAAGTCAAATTAATTAATTTAATAATTAATTCCCACTGTCATGACAAATAGCGTGTTTTTGTGAAACAATAAGTATCAAAAGATTGACACCAGTTTAAGTTTGATTTCAAAGTGAAATTAATTCAAATGACCACTATTGGATTTAATGGTAAAAATATTTTCCAATTTCAATTTAAAACCAATTCAAAATATAATTTAATCATATTAAAAATTAGATTAAAAAGAGGTTTTGAATTAAAATACAACATTTTACACTATTCATAAAAAGATGAACTTTATCAGAAAGGTACCAAAAATTTACACAAAGTAAATTTTGATATCCTGATTCTAAAGAAGAGTTATATTTGGTCCAATAGAATTTATAAGATCGATCAAAACTAAATTTAATGACGGTTCTCCGTCAAAAGGTGATAAGTGGACCTTTCGTGAAAATTAGGGTATAAATGCCTAAAATTGAATTCTTTCAGTATTTTAAGCTATTATCTTTTATTAGATAAATGTAAAAACATTTAAAAACATATATAATCATATTTTAGTTATTTCTATTCTTTCCCTCCAATACAACGACTACATGTTAACTAACATTTAAAATAATATTATTATATTACTAGTGTGCAACGTAAGTTTTCAATGAAACTCATCATTGCGTATCGGGTACGCTATCGAACATAGACATCCCTTTAAAATAAAATTAATATTTAATTCGTAAATATTAATAAATATGAAAATTATTTATTCTTTATTTACCTGGGATGTTACATTTTTATTAGTTAATTCACCATTTTTAGAATTGTGATGAAGTTATGTGGGGTAATTGTGAATATTTATTAAAAGAAATTGGATTTTTCATAAATTTATTGTATACACATCATTATAATAGAACCTCCATGAGAAAATTTTCTTAAACATGACATTGATCTTACAGAAATAGATTTATCATTAATAGTTTAGAAACTTATGTTAAATGGTATCAATTATCATAAACGGTTATTTATTAACAAATTTTTATTCTTTTATAGATGACTATGATATATGTAACCAATAGGTTGAACATTTTATTAAGTGGGAATTTTATTTAGGGAATAATTCTACTATATTATAAGGATATAAGTTGAATGTGATAGATAACCATTATATTTAATACATTGTTTGATGTTAAAATAATTATTATTAATTGGTATAAAGGGATATTTTAATTTTTGAAACATTATATGATTATGGTGAATGAAAAAGTATTTGATAATATAGGATGTTATATCAAAATGATTGATTTTATTTGGAGAATAATGATTGAGATATATTTTAGAATAATATATGAATTTTTGGTGGTATTATGTCATGCAGATTCAACATTTTCATTAAAATATTACTTTATTTAGGATAATATATAATTTGATTCTATACACATATAGTAATTTTATTTTATAAAAGGTTGGATATTATATTTAAGTTTATTTTGAAAAGATTTATGATCCAAATTCTCTATTTTTTTGGGTTTCAAATTTCTCCAAATAAATTTTGATGAGCCTTATTTTATTACATATTAATTTATGCGAATATTTTGGAGTTATTTTTGACGTTTTTATGATTAATTAAATCGTTTTTGTATAGTTATTTATTTTTTCTCTTTCGACCTTTTGGTTTTTAGTATTTAAATAAAAATATGTGAAATAGAATTACCAATATTGATGGATATCATAATCCATTAAAAGTATATTTTTTATTCCTCAGGGGAGAATTAATGTTATAAAAGTTCATATAATATTAAAATGTCGTTGATATAATATATATTCATTAATTCCATCCAAATACCCATCTTGTCATGTGGTGATGAAAAATGGAAGCCATCGCTTTGTAGATGTGGTAGTATACTTTTAATCATGAGCAATGTTTTCATTTATAAGATGATAGAAATGGAGATGAATTAGGGATATAAAATAATAATAAAATCATTTAAATATATGTAAGATTTTGTTGTAATTATATTATCATGGTTATGACATAATTTAATCTAGTATAATAAGAAATTAATTAAATGAACTTGGTTTAGAGTTATACCTCTTATCTAGAAATCATCATTTGGTTACGACATTCAACCTTATCAGGAAGTAATTAGTGGAATAAAATAACCTCTTATTAGAGAGAAGGAATATATAAAGGTATTTGGGTATAAATGGGATGAACCAAATTGCTAATGATGTATGGGGAATATATTAGATGTGATTTCCTTTTATAATCTAGGTGGGTGGAAAACTTTTAAATACCTTAAATGTTATTATATAATATGTTTTTAACTCAAGTTAAATAGATCCAAAGTTGAATTTCTTTGATGAAAAAGACAATAAGGCCAATATATTACCAACATGTATAATTTATACATTTTTTCTTCCTATTTTAATCATTATCTTTTAATTTAACCCCTCATTAACTTTGTTTGATCTTGACCATTATAATAAATTATTTACACTTTATGAGTCATGAATGATATTTTAAAAATGAAAAGTGGTACATAAAGAAACATGAATCATTGGATCAAATTATTACAATTTACATGAGTCAATATAGTATATTTAAAATATTATAATTATTTAAAATTAATTCTTTAGCATTACATTCCATTTAAGGTTATTTTATGGCCTATTTTTAAAAATTCACTTTAATGAAATTAATACTACAATTAAATTTGAATATAAACACTTTATGAATCAATAATAAAATATAGTTATTCATAAAATTCATTAGAAACCATAATTCATCCTAAATATATTATGGTTAATGTTTTTGAAAACATTTATTTTATTTTCTTATTACTTGCAGAAGTGTTGTGTTCATGTTTTCTAAGCATTAAAGGAAATTATATTGTCTTTAAAAATAAAAAACAATTAAAAAAATAAATAATATTTTATATTAAAAATAAACATTTAGAACCATTCATATTTTATTTTTTATATCTTTGAAAATATATTAGTTATATTAAAAGAAAAAATGTGACAGTTTGATAATTTTCATAACACAAAAAAACATAAACCTCTTAATCAAATGAAATTTATACCAAAATTCCATAATTTAGACGTTCACATGTGGCTGAACCAGAATCAATTATCCATTAAAATAATTACAATTATTATATTTATTTTGAGACCATATACAAAATTTTCCAATATCGTTTACACCATATTACCATTTACTATGGTGATAAACTTTTACCACACTTACAATTCATAAATACTAAAAATGAAATTAACCTCATTAATAAATTTAAAACTTATAATAATAAAAATGAAATACCAATTTTATTGATTTTTTTTAATTGTTAGAATTTTCATTTAATATAATTTTAAAACACACAATGAAAAATAGTTTTTATAAAATTTCATTTTAGGTATAGAAATGAACTTATATAAAAATAAATTAAAATACTTATTAATATTGAATTAATAATTTTTTTTAAAAAATATATTTTATTTTAATTTAACACCATATCCAAAATATAATGTTATATTTCAATTACATTATATAAGGAAAATAATTTTCAATTTTGAAAAAATTTGAATTTTTCACAATTCTCTCAAAATTCATTCTTTTAAGAAAAAAACACCAAATTCAGTCTAGTTTAATTTGGACAATATAATTTCAAAAATTATTTCTATTTTTCAAATAAACATTCAAAAAATTTCAAAATTTCAATATTATATATTTACAAAAAATGAAATAAAATAATTTTGTAATGAAAATGTATTTTTTCAATAATATAATTACTTTATCCTTATACATTTCATTGTAGTAAAAATTAAAAAATTATTAATTAATTTAAAAAAATATATAATATACTCATTTCATTAGAATATTTATAAATAGTGACTAATTCAATCTATTATGATAAAAATATAATACACACATACAAAAAATTTATTATAAAATATATTTTATACATAAAAAACACTTTATCATCATTTCTTACCAATTTATATTCAATAAATTATTTATTATTCATTTCGTTATGGAAAAAATTCTATACGTCTTTCTTAATATATTTATTCCAAATTATACCCACTAAACAAATATCTTATTTATAAAATTCATATTTAAATATCATTATTTTTATAGTATATTGTGGTTCTTTTAATATTATTTTTTCATATATATATTTATATATATTCTATAAAATATATTACATAATGAAAGTAAATTATAAAATGTTACGTCATTCTACTCTACCCCCTTCCAAAAAATGTTTCATCTCGATTTTATATCATGAATTCTAAAAAGGGATTAATACATATTCCAAATCACTTCAAAGGAGTGGATGATAAATATATAAAAGTGTTAAGAAATACCCTTTAATCCACATTGATTAAATTTGTTTTGAAAAGATATTTAATGTCTATCCTAAAACTAGGAAATTTATAATTTCCTAAATATTTTTTAAATCATGCATTTACCATAGTGAGAATCATACTAGAGAATGTGTTATATAAATCTTACCATTATACCAGAGAAATATTTTCCATGTAAGACTCTTTAGATTTTTCTTCACCTTTTTTGAAATTGAGGAATTTTTTTACCCTTAATATAGAGAATGTGATATAATACACATATTTTATTTATTCCCAAAATTTATTCCTTTGTTGTTTTGGAGAATTCTTTACACTACTTCTTCAACTCATATATATAACCATGAGTACATTTTTATGCCTGAATTAGTAAAATTATATTTCTACTGGTCATAGAATCAATAAAATTATTAAAAATTATTCATCATTTTTCTACAAATTATCCAAAACCAAAATGGTTAGACCATGTTAATATAATATCCATTATGTATAGTATTTTATAAATCTATCTTGAAAACCTCACAATAACACCCAAAGTTAAATTTAAATCATTCCATAAATAACAAACCCTAAAACTCAAAAAAATAATCAAATACTAATTGAAACACAATTATTTTAATTACTCGATTAGATAATATTCCAAGATCAATATAACATTTATCACCAAAACAATATTTTCCGAATACCAAAATACATAAAACCCATTCATATATTTTCCAAAATATGCTATTATTTTCCATAAATAACCAAAATCACTAGAAGAACCACTACAAAAACATATATTATTCCACAAGTTTACTCAATATTTTTTTTTTCAAATTAAACCTCATCCTATAAAATAATATTTCATTTACCATTATTATATAATATTCCCTAAAAATATAGTGGAATTCATCAGAAATTATGTTAATCACTTAAAACAAAAATGACTTTTCAATTCAATGGTAATATATATATGAAACAATACAAGATCCCAAAATTATAAAATACTTTTATCCAAATTATCCATAATTACCAAAACTTCTGTTATCATATTAATCATAATGTTTATCAATATTATTCAAATTATTCCCATAAAACAAAAAAAAATTCTTTTAAAAATAACATTTTCACTGAAATAAATACTAAACTGAAGGGCTGTATTCTCATGAATATCTCAAAAAATATCCTTAATCATTTCAAACTCTTGTTTCAATAAACGATAAAAGTAGTATTTATGTGGTTATTATTATGATAATCCTTAGAATAATTATCCATGGATGGATTCAAAAATTATAAAAATATATTCATTGGAATTATTCTAACCTATACAGTTATGTAAAAATTTTATATGGAACCGACTATAACACCATGTAAATTAAATAACACATAATTTTATGATTTATAATAGTGGTTACATTTTCTTAAATTTCAGGGAACATTTCAGTTTAGAGTTTTATATATTAAGGACAAATATTACATATAAAACCCTTATAATAAATTGTGAGAAATTCCACTCAATAACCATTATACAGAATAAAAATTGGATTCCTAAATTTGAACAGCTATTTCATTCAATGTTTTTTCTTCTCTAAAAATGGAACCCCATAATAGAAATAAAATCTTTTTCATAGAACCCACTAATCCTTAATCCATGTGAATGATATTTTAAAAAATGTGATGAGAAAAAATATCATTAAAGAATATAAAAATTAATGGAAATTAATTAAACTGTTAATAATTCAGTAAAACCGAAAAGGTATTAATAATTTTATCTTAATTAAAATTATGTTTCAAAAAATCACTTAATAATGAAATCAACAATTTCACAATTTTTTTCATAGAAAATTCGATATAAATAGGAAATAAAAAATTATACTTATTGAGGTTTTAATGTAAAAAAATTAAATATTTTCCATGAAAATAAAAAATTTACCCAAGGGAAATCATGAAAAATATTTTAAATAAAACATCATTCTATTATCATATAAAATCAAAATAATTTTTAAAAAACCATCAACAACTAGAACATAAAATATATCCTAGCGTAAAATTTTAATAATCATATAGATAAAAATAATTCATTTAATAATTATGTAATGAATAATTCCAAATATTATAAAAATACATTCAAGGACTTGGTTCAAGGGATCATAAACATTTCATAAAGGTCTTGTTCTAAGACTATATAACTTATTTTGTCATGCATACACCAAAAAACCTAGATAATTTTTATAATGAGATATATCAATTAATTTAGGTTCTATAAAAGTCAACATAGATTAATTACTATGTTTTATTACTTGATCATATGAAATAACCTAATAGCAATTCAATAAATAATAAACATTTATATTTAATTAAAAATCTAGCATATGAAATGTTAATATTTTACCCATTCAATAAATTAAAAAACATGAATATTAGATATCTTGATAAATAATGTGGATGAAATTATTGGATTATATCCCTAGTAAATAATAAAAGTCATAATTTTTTGTTGAGATACATGAAAATACCATTAAAATATCATTTGAGCCATTAGTTGGAAAAATGAAAAAATATACTTTTCTTTTGATGAAATTTTTAATAAAAAATTCCTGAATATTAAGAATAAAATTATTTTATGACATCCATGTAAACATAAATATTCAATTCAATGAATGTAAATGATAATAAAATCTATAATGGATGTATGCATTAAAAGATCATTCTTTTCACACTTTTTTAAAATGTAAATAGTTTGACTTACTAATAAGAATATAAAAGATTCATTTTCATCATTAATAAAGAAAATAATATTTGATAAAAATAAACACTAATAAAAATTTAATCATAAATAACACAATTAATAAAAAAATTATGAACATGGTAATGGTGGAGAACGATATCGAATGGAAAACATTAAAACATTTTTTCGACACTAAATCTCTAATCTTCTCTCTCAACCTATTTCATCCATTCAAAAAATAATAAATAATAATATTACATTAGTTTTATAAACTATTAATTACCTATTTATTATTTATAAAATTACCACTATTCATATTATTTCTTTTATTACCACGTCTTATTTAAATATTAAATTAGTTATGTTTACATTGATATTTTTTAGGATGTTTAGTTCATAATCCCAAAACAAATTCAATAGGTTGATTATGGTCAAAGGGGTTATTTTTCCATCAGCTCCATAATATTATTCATGAAATAAATATAATTTTTTAAATTAAATTGAATTTTAAAATCATATAATTATTTTTTACAAGAGAAACGTATCACATCACTTCACAGAGTGCTTTTCCACAAATACGTACGAGCGACATTATCATTTGTTATCGGGTAGATGGTTAAGATGGCAATTCATTTATAATATTTGATGTATAATAATTATTTTATAATTATTACAAATATTCATATTCATTAAATTTATTGTAATAACCAAACCTATGAGTTAGTGATGAAAATCGAAACACATCACATAATGGTGATGGTTTTCCACATGAATGTACGAACGATGTTTTCATTTACTATAGGATAGAAAATGGGAGTACTATAGTTTTTTCTATAATAATAATGAAATTTTATTATATTTAAAATACTTATGTATTTATATTATCAAGGATTATATATTAATAAATTTTGTGGAGAAAGGAATAAAATTAAAGAACATGGAAAAGAGTTATACATCTTTTTGGGAATTCCAACTTTAGATTACACCTCAATCATGTGTAATAATTCCATATTGTAAGACCATAAGATAAAGCATGTTTAAAATTAAACATGGAATGTATTTGGGAAAATATTTTCTAAACTATGTTCCTTAAGAGGTGTGAGTAAGAGAGGAGTGAAGTTTCCCTTTTATAGGTGAGGTGGGTGGAAAACATGTAAAGACTTGAAATATATTATATAATATGTGTATAACTAATTTTAATGAATCCAATGTTCTGTATAATATAATATAATGAGTGAAAGGTAAAAATATGAACATAAAGTTGACTATTATACATGTTCTGGTGACATTTTAATCGTAATATTTTGGTTTAACCCCCCTGAATAACAGTTTTTTAACCATAAGTATTATATCGATTTTTTCACACTTTAGAGTGATGAATTTAATTTTATAATATTAAAAGTAAAAAAATGAACCATGAATGATAATATCATTAATATTCCATCCACATGAGTCAATATAGTATATTTATAATTTTTTGTTGATTTAAAAAAAAACTAAACATAACAAACTATTTTGGATCATTTTTTGAACAATTTTCAAAATTTAATATTAAATAAATTCATAAAAATGTTATTAAAATATAAAACAATTAATAATGACTTATACATTTTAATTTTAACACCATGTTATTTTTTATGTATTCCTTTGAATCAAATTTGATGTATTCAATAGTTTTCTTAATACGCATCCCCGTGTCAAAATGTACGGTGATATATTATGGTCTTATAACCTAGGCATCAGATTAGAGAGTATGAATAGAAATATATACATTATGAAATATATATTGAAATTTTCTAACTAATTAAAATTTATTTAATAATTCATAATAAATAATAACATAATATTAATAAACTCATTTGACAATTTTAATACCTATTTTTATGAAGAAATTTTTTTTTCTAGTTATTTTAAAATTTTATATAAAAAATATATTTATAACTATTAAAAATTAATTTTCATAAAATTAATTTTTAATATATAAATAATAAATCATAATTTATATACCAAATGGTTAGTAATGAGGATAAATTAATATGAACGTAAATCAGGTTATTTTTCAAAAAAAAATTGTGAACAATGTTTTTTTACCTGAATAAATTATGAAAATCACTCTAGATAAATTACATTAATTAAATATATAAAATATATATTCAGGAAAATATTTTTACAAGGTTTAATACTTTTTACTAGAAATGGATTAAGAAAAAATTCTCTTTAACACTTAAAATTGCATTTATAAATACTGGGTTTTCATTGAATTTTGTGTGATTGTTTTAAAAATAATTCATACCATTTATTAAAAATGAATTAGATAAAATGGAATTCATATATTTATAATAATTAAAAAAATAATACTAATTACACTATCATATTTTAGATAATGAATTGTCAAAACATTAAAAAATTTATACTTGGGTTGTTGTTAAAATGAGTTAATAAAGGGGTCAAACATATAGATTGGGGTTCAAATGTCACATAAACATATAAAATTATTATTCGATAAATATATTTAAACAAATTATTATATTAACATAAAATTATTTCCCCTTCGGTTGAACTTTCCCAAAAAGTGAATTTATATTAATTATATCTTTTAAGTAATTACATGTGTTTCGTGCCCCTCACTTATAAAAGAGAACTTCTTATCCTCCCTGATACAAAAGCATTGATCATAATATTTTACCCAATACCTACATATGATCATTACTTTAATTCTTATGAATCTTTTATTACCATAATATCTTCCTAAGAAGGATTATGGTTAATGCTGATGGTGGTCTCTCAAAGAAGTGGTAATCCTATTGCCCAACTCATTCATTTTTTTCTTCTTCTTCTTATGCTTCATATAAATTTGTTTTATACATCCTAATGTAATTAATATATTATATTAAATATAATTATATGTTAATATGATATTGGTACTTTTATTTTCCTCCCACATTCAATCAAATGGGAAATGAAATTATCACCCTAGCATATGTGTGCACTACCACCTCTAAGAGGTGATATTATCCATTTTATATCACTTCCTCAAATGGATGGTTGTAATTATGGATTTAGTGAATATATATGATATTAATAATAACATTATAATTATAGAATGTTTAATTATTGATTACCTTCCTTTCTTTCTATCCATTGGAAGTTAGAGATATCACTCATGTGTTTGTGCGGAAAACCATCTCCACAGAGTGATATAACTCATTTCCCATCCATTATTTATATTTATATCAATAAAAATTTATATAATGAATAAATATTATACATATGAAATGATTAGTAGAATATATATGATTAAATTATGGAAATTGTGAGAGTACTGGAACAACCAAACTGAAACATTCCTTAACAATGAAATACATATAATCGAGAACAATGATTTAAATAAATATTCATTAATAAATTGTTGATAAGATATCAATATTATAGAATGTGTGGTATTATAAGGGTGAATATGGTCCTATTATATATGTATAATAAACATAATTTTTTATACAGGAGTATATAGTTCTTTAAATGAAACTCATACTTGAGTTAAGGGTTTTATGTTACAATTTAACTTTTTACCAAGATTGTTTAAGATTAATTTTTTTATGAGAAAATTATAATATCTATATCTAAAAAATATTTACATCATAACCAATGAGGCCTTCCTAACATGTGATGATCATATTTTGACACCCCAATCTGTCCTTCACTAAGCCAATGTTTTGTGACTAGCACCGAGTAGGCATAACACACACAAGGGAGTACATAACCTAAGGTACATGTCCACACACACATCTAAAAAACCATATAATGAAGAAAGATGAAGAAAAAAAGACCGCATAATGCTTTCATAGCATATTTATCACGTCATAGTACAGGATAATGTATCATAAAGTATAAAAGTCCAATAACCTTTCCATAAAAACAAATATAAGTGTCAAAACTTCTTTGAAGGAGGGAACCATTATCAAATGAAATTTCATGGAATAAACTATGGTATTCTGTTCTAACTATTCTACACCTACTCTCGGTCCACCCAATACTCTGTTAAAAGCCCTATCATTTTTATAAAAAATCACACGTGTGGTAAGATCCAATTTAGCTGTGAGTATAACAATACCAAGTGGGGAACCTATAAATCGATAAACACAAAGCATAAAGAGGCTTTTTATCTCATCATGATGAGCATATGTCAATAGAGTATGTTACTGATCTATAAGAAACTCATATATATTCATAATATACTCTATGTATGAAAGAGTTCTGAACCATACTATCGGCCAAAGGAATCTGTTTAAGGAATCAAGGAAATGCCTCTCTAGAAGAACCCACTCTAGGAACCATTCTATCACAAATGGTGCCGAATCGAGATGACATTATTTTAATTCCTTTACATAGAGGATCTATTTAGATATTTAAATATCTTAGTACAAGGATAAGGTATCACAACCAAGACCATAGGGGACAACACAATCCTAATATAGAACAAACCACTATTTAGGGTGTTGTATGACCAAATTAGTTATTTAAGATACTTAAATAAGCCCTGACTAGGGATGTTGATATGATAAAGGATCCAACCTACACACCCACAATATTATATATGGATACCACAAACTCTATCAATTAGAACACCCATAGAGGGGATCAAAATCCAATATGGAAGATGTAATTCTACAATGTACCCCCATAGTAAAAGACCAAGAGAACACAATAATCCAATACTAGTCCAGACTGAATATAATACGGGCCTCAACCTTTCATATAAAATGTTGAAAACTTGTACTGGGTGGGTACATGGTGTGTCTTTCCTACCCAGGGTCTTCTTTGGACTCACATTCTCAGACAGTATGTTACTCTATATAAATAGTGTTTCTCTTATGGATACATTCCATCTAATGGTTGTATTAAAACATGATGGGACAAAATCCGATGACCATGTATATCTAGTCATGATCATGCACTTTGGGTTGTGTCTGTGTATTGTGGCCACACCTATGTACCTATTTATGTCAATGTACAAAGTCATTCCCATGTACTCTAGCCATGCCCGTGTGACTTCCCATGTCTATGCCTTTGTACCCCTAAGGTACATGCCAGGCCTACACCACCAAGTTTTGAAGTGTGTAAGTCATGTCACACAGTGTGCATTATAATTCTCTAAACATAAACCAGATGACAACATAATGGGACATATGTTCTATTCCCTCTTGACTACACACTATATTGATGGTATTTTCCCTAACATCCTATGATTTTTTACACATATTTCTAGTGTTGAATATACAACTGGATCTGAAGATAATCATGTCAGAAATCACACATCTTAGTCAAATTGTTCTTGGTTGTTGGTGGTGACTACATTCATGCTACCAAATCCACTTGAAAAAATCTCTCTTTCCATCTTGCCATCATTATATTTCGTATTGGGAAATAGGGTACACCAATTTTATCTCAATCCACCTCTGGTTCTACACCATCATAATCACACCTCGATCACTCCTCTAATTTCAAGATATAAACCACATTATTGATCCATTATCCAGATTAATGAATATGAAAAAAATAAAATAATAGGTATTTTGAAACAGTCATCCAAAGTATTTCTAAGTGATGAACGTGTGATGAAGTTGAGAATAAAATAACAAGTCAAAAAGAGGAATGAACCTATGATTTTTTTCTGGTCATACTTGATTAATTTTCATTATAATTATGATTAAGTACAACCAATAATCAAGAACTTCAATTACTCAAAATCAAAATAAGATAATCCTAAACCTATAAGGCATGATTGACCAATGAATTAATATTTTTGTTAATCGATTCATGTTCATCAATATATAAAAATGGGGATATAAACAATGAAGAGAAAACTCGATAAATTGGGGTTTTGTTCAATTTATAAAGTAGAATGTAATGGTATATTTCTTGTTGGAATGATCCATGAGACATATTGGTGAAAAAAATCATTATGCAATTGATCATGGTATATGATCTATTTTCATTTTCCGTGATCACTTATAGTGGATTCTCTATCAATCACATGGTGATGTAGATAAACCTAGAGTTTCGGAATAAATGTGTGTATGTAGTTGATGAGTGATTTCATAATTTAATTAAAATAATTAAATAAATATAATATATTTATTTAATTATTGGTCCCATGATGGAGCTCAATCCAAACACCCAACACAGAAAAATATTGTGTTATACCTAGGGTAAGCCCCATATTTTAGACTCAACGATAGTCTCAGATTACTGATATAAAAACATATTTGGGATATATTCAATTATTTTAGTGAAATTACACATTTTTTATATAATATATTAAAAATTTATCTAACATCAATACAGATCATCTCAGAGCCTTAGAATCCTATGTTATCTTGGCACCTATATTTAAGAATATTTATTAGTATATTCCAAAATACTATAAGGAAAATATAGCGATGTCACATTCTCAAAACATTAGGTTTTTTAAACCTAAAAATAAAATAATTCTATTCAAATAAGTGGGTTTAATGGGATCACATCTAGATCTGATGATCCCATGGGCTCTTCTGAAGATTCTCGTTCACCATTGGCGAAACACTAAGGGAGTCACCCACTCATGAAGTATCATCTACTAATGATCCAAGATCTCCACTAGGTACCTTTTTAATTATGTCCCTATACTCATTTTCAATTGTTCCCTAGTCAATAACATGTCATGGTTCATGAAAAAACCTCCTCATCTATGACACGTGGAAGATATCGTGTTCCCTATATAACTATAGAGGTAGATAAAATTGGCATTCCTCCTCAACAAGCTTAAATAGTATCATGATAGTGCTAATGAACCTCAATGATAACTTATTTCCCATAATAAATATTCATAATATATGTTGAGTTGAGACCTTTAAGAACACATTATATCTCTCTCCAGTCTACAAATTCTTATCTTATTGGCCTACCTAATAAATCTCATGGATCTAGGCTATCCTAATCTTCTCTTAAATGTTATGAACCTTCTATTTCATCACTCTAACAAAATCTACCACCATGAGGGAAAACTACCCTATATCATTCCAACAATGTGGTTCCTTACATGTCCTCAAATAAAATAATTGTAATATACCATACTAATGAAGGAATTTAAGTTGTTGTTATACGTGGACTCCCCCAACAGTTGGTGATCCTCCAAACTATGACCAAAGTCTAACATGCATGCCAACAAAATCTCATGCGGAACCTCAATGGTATATTTGGTTTTTTCGTCAATAATGGGATGAAATTACATGGTAAAAAGAACTTGATTTCAAAAGGCCTCCTGTATTGTACTCTATAATCATGAAAAGATGCAAAATTCATGGTATGAAATGTTCATCAAGGGAACTATGTTAATATGAACTATCTATTATACCTAAAGTAGTTCCATGATCTCTACCAAACTCTACTATCGAATATTCAAGATGTGGGATGACACGGTGGGTTTGTCTATGATCACCTAAATGGAATCATGTATTATAGTAGTTCATGGTAACCTAATAACATAGTCTATAGATACACCATCCCACATAAAATTTGGAACCACAAGGGGTTATAATAAACCTACTCCAAACTGGTGCACATCATTCACAATTTTAAATTTAAATCATCAAGAGAAAAATACTTCTACACACGTCTCCATGGTGGTCCACAAAAATTAATATTGAAGGTCATGTAACATATTCACCACATCTAGATATACCTCCAAGTGGGATGTTCGAAACCCCATGAGGAACTCCTAACACCACATCACATGGTTCTTCGTCCGTATTTGAAAATGATTAAATGATCCCCACCATTATAAAATCCATCAGGATCACATTCCAAGGATATTAGTGTATACAAGTTCAAAAAGTCGGTATCTCCTTACTGATCCTCCCTAACAAGATATTTAAGTGGAGGGAAAAAACCAAAGATTGGGTGTAAGAATCATCATCCTCATCCACTAAGGAAAAATGCAATGTGGGTGACTACTCTGAATCATCATAAAAAATATTCATACAAGATATTCTGCTAAGATATTGTTCCACGAATATCACATTACTAGGATTATAGACTACCTCGATGTCATAAAACATGATGAACTCTATCAATCACCTCTGTAACATCCTACCCCTCCTAATTTTCTTGAGAAGTGACGGGATTTCAAGTAGACCTTGGGTGACATACCCAAGAAACCAAAGATCAGAAATAAATTTCAATGGACTTAAGAAAATATAGGGATATATTTTATCATTGATTGATAAAACATCAAAACCACATAAACAATTATGTACCAACCCTCTATATAATGCATGAGTACTAAAAAACAAATGAAAACCTAACAAAAAAATAAACCATATCAAAATACACGTAAAAAATCCACACTCAAAGAGGACCAAATGTCCATAAAACTCATGAATCCAAAGTGAAATAAACCAATAACACACAACCCACTCCAGGATCAATCACCACATGGAATGTCAATTGTATCAATAAGTACCATTAAAAAACTATAATACCCACCTTT
This sequence comes from Viscum album, assembly GCA_963277665.1. Taxonomy (NCBI): domain Eukaryota; kingdom Viridiplantae; phylum Streptophyta; class Magnoliopsida; order Santalales; family Viscaceae; genus Viscum; species Viscum album. Next base: position 996,809,230 of record OY728147.1, read on the forward strand.
ACCTATTTCCAGATAGATTAAATCTTCAATGAACAATATTACCAAATAAGGGGGTGAGTTTAAACATGGGAAAACTTCCCTAATGAATTCCTAACTCATGGAACATGGAAAAAACTTGTTAGTACAATTTTTATTAAATATATTTAATTAGTAAAAAATATTTATACTCAATCCATATTTAAATTTCCAAAAACAAATGATAAACAATACCTATTTTTTTACATAATTTGGTATACCAATAACCATGTATAAATAGACATGATGAATTCCTTGAGGATAGTAACATACACATGTTCAGTATCTCTTCTATCTCCCAAGTGTTCACAAAAAATACAATACCACATTACACAATTGAAAAATCCCCTTAAACATGTTCATGTCTAATTCAAATAATCTTAATCCAGCCATTTATAAAAAATATCCATTCCAAACCATTTCACATAAAAAAATCCATTTTGTAAAATAGTTTAGACAATCATTTTCTTTAATTAAAACACAACCAACATTCTTAAATCTCCATTTTAAAATTTATAACTAAATTGGAGGATCCAAAACCATCATTTTTCTATAAATGAAAATCCATTAACAAAAATATTTTTTCATCCCAAATGACTCATAATTTTCACCTAAAATTTCATAAATATCTATTAAATAAAATTAGGCCTTCATGTTCTATATCATGTGGATTCAATAGAAAAAACCACTGAACTCCCAATGTTTTCAAAATTAATAATTAATCTACAAGACATCAAGATCAGATCACAACCCATGCTCCCTTAATTAGATCTGACAATATTTAATTACTGAACAACTCAAAACACGCATAACTATCCATAATGGACTAGATATATGATTTCAAGAGAGGGATGAATCATATATCTAAGATAAATGAGGAATAACTGGAACATACGAATGAATATGGGCCACCAAAGAATATTGATTCACCTAATAATCACTCCCAAGTCAAAGGGGGTCATCTCTCATTCCCTAGGGAAAAGGAATTTGGGATATTATGGGTTTAGGGAGAAAAGGGTTAAGGGGATCATTTGTAACGCCCCGACCCCAGTTACCCAGAGTCGGTGCATTACTTCGTAGCATTGGAATGATCACAAAAGATCAAGTCTCGAAAGACCGATTAGTTTAGTAGCCTTGGAAACACTAGATACATTCATAAGTCTTACATTACATTATAAATTAAAACAAAACTACAACATCTTCTCTTCATATCCCTTTATTTTATCCCTGCAGGTCATTCATAATATACTTCTTCACATCCTGGAAAAATTAAAACATTGAAAGGGGTGAGCTCAGATGCTCAGTAAGGATAACAATATAGCGGAAGCTTTCCTAAATAAACATTAACATTTAAGGCAATGTATAACTAAAACAAAAGCCTTTTTAAACATGAACTTCAACATAACATGGAAAAAGTAAAATGAAATAATGCCATTTACTTATTCACATGGATATTCTACTGGTCGAATAACCACATGAAATATCAATTACCACTTTCATAATGATGGAATTCATAATGCCAGACTATCATAACCACGTAGTCAAGGCCTCATGCCAAGACCACAAATAATATTTTGACAAGGCCTCGTGCCAAGACACTAGTTTGTCTCATGAGACGTACCGATGCATTGAGGAGCTGTAGTGGGCTCCACCCGTCACTTATTAAGTCCAATGCATTCCTCATATGAATAGGTTTAAACATATCATAAACCATAACATAATCATATCACATAAAACGTGTATAAAGGAAACATAACATTTTCACATTTCAATCACAAGATATCAATACAACACATTAATATAATAAAAACACTTTCAAAACCATTTTCAATACCAAAATAAAAGAAAGTTAAAACTTTGTATTTATTTTTCATTAAAAAAAGTTGTGGCTTATAGAGGAAGCCGAAACTCAAATAATGGTCACGATGGTGGAGAAGTCGTTGTCACCGTATACGTACAACAAGAAAAACATTCCTTTTTGTCATTTAGTAAAACACTTCATATAAAAATATTCCTTTTGAATAAACGTAAAAGTCAAAGGGGTTTATACACCGTATAAAAGAAATTTGTGTATAAAACAAAATATGCCTCAATGAATGGAGATTGAGACAAAGTACCTTACAAAGATCATTTTTTTAAATAAAATAGATATATTATGTGTATTCACTATATGTAAACATAATGAAATTACAAATACAAGATAGGATATAATAATATCATGACATAATTTGAAAGTATGAGATTAACCCAAAGAATAGAAATTGGGTTAAGAAGTTCCCTTACCTTGCATCCTGTCTTGACTCGACCATTATTTAACCTCTTGAATAATAAAATAGAGTTAATTTATAATTTCTTAAGAAACTTTTTCAAGTTTTTTATTCCTTTTATATCACTTATTACCATGTTATTAACATTATGTAATTATTTAAGTTAATAACGGTCGTTTTGTCGATCATTGGTACTTGGGTCAAAAATAGACTTCTTATAATTACAAGTTATTCATGTGTTGATATATCCATTATATCCAGAATTATATTCATGATATAGATATCATATATCTCATATATATCCAGTATATACATGCATTTATAATATTCCATAACGTTTAGAAGTAAGAAATGAAATTCACCGTTCATGGAGACGGTAAGCCGTACGTACGCATGAATGCTACTTTCATTTCCATTTTATATTTAATGGAATGAAGTTATAATTATATTAAGGTATAATATAATTCCAGTATAATATAATGTATAATACCATCTACTCAATCCTTTATACATCCCACATATGGCATTAACGATTCAAATCACTTTGAGGGGGCGGTAGTCCGCACTTCCTCAAATGAAAATATCGCGTTTACCCATAGTGGAAATCATAAAGGTATGAAATAAATGAGAAATAAATAAGCATAAAAAAACATAAACATAATATATATATCATATATGAAAATAGTTTCATCAAAATGGCCACCATTAGAGGTGTTAAAAGAATATTGAACAATCATCGTTTTGTGAGGCAGTATTTCGCCACCCACATAAACAGTATGTTCTTTAACCATTAGACGAAGGTGTGTGTAAGTGTAAACCAAATAATTATCATAACAACATCCTAGTATATTTTAGATACTAGTGTTGTTACAAAATAAAGGAATAAAAAGAGTTTAAGGGGTTGGAGAAGCAAAATAAAACAAAACAACATTAGAGAAGACATTACCTTAAAATCGGGTAACTCTTTTTGATTTGAGCCAAAGGCTTCCTTGGGAAGAGTTCTGCCCAAAGTGAGGCTTCTAGGAGTAATATAGGGAAGTTGGGAGAGTATTTGGGCAGAGTTTGGCCTAGCCAAATGTCTTTAATGTGTGAATAAGGTGGTAGTGGTGGGGGCCTTTTATAAGTGGAGAGGAGGGGCACTCTTGGAAAGTAATGAAATGTTACTTTATTATATAATGAGTTTCGGATTTTAAAGGTCACACACTTATATAATTCGAGGATAAGGTGATAAGGGTTCTAAATATACTCATCCAATAGGTTTTTGACAAATCTAAGCCTTGGATTTTACATTATCTTTTCATTTTATTTAAATCATTAATTAATGAGGTAATCGCGGCATCATCATGGTGTCATAAATAATTTAATTTATTTAATGTCTAAAAATTATAAAAAAAATATCATGATGTAGGAAATAGTTTTATATTTCTAATGCATATTTATGGTCAAAAATATGACTTGTATAACCCCATTTAAAAATTGTTTTAGTAAAACAAATTATGTTTGTGACATTTTTATTTTAACTTTAAATAAAAGTTATTTATGTCATTTTCCTACCAAAGTGGCTCCATGGGGTCCCCAAGTTGACCCATGGATTGTATTGGTTGTCCATGACACATCCAATAGGGGTACGACAAGTGTAAAGGTATTTTCATATTTTTGTAATATCATTATTACCTTAAATTTCACTAATTACCTTTAATCGCGATTAATTAAACTTAAAAGTTACTATTCACCAAAAAATTATTTTAATCTCATTGAACCACATTTTACTTCCTAATGAAAACCATGTATGTTGGATTTTTGAAAATAAAATCATATAAGTGGTAATGTTTCATTTAAACGAAAAATCAGTTTTCTAACTACCACTTAATGGTTTCACTATTCATAAAAAATTGATGTTTTTCAAAACAATGCCAAAATTTCACCCTAAGCTATAATTGATGTTCCGAATTCAAAAATGATATCTATTTTAAAAAATTCCAAGAATATAAGTTTCATTAATTAATTTTATAATTAATTCCCGATGTCACAACAAATAGCGTGTTTTTAAGAAACAATATATAACAAAAGATTGACAATTGTTTATGTCCAATTTCAATGTGAAATTAATTATAATGACCACCATTGGATAAAATGATAAAAATATATTCTAATTAATCTTTAAAACCACTCAATAGTATAACTTATAACTATAAATTATTTTGATTAAAAAAGTTGTTTTAAAGTATTTTTCACTATTCATAAAAAATTGTAAGTCCTCAGAAAATTACAAAAAAATCAACTTAGGATAATTTCGATATTCCGTATACAAAAATGAAGTCCATTTTGAAATATAAAGTTTATATAATTTCAAAAAGTGGGTATTACTATTCATAACAGCTACTTTTATTGGTCGCGGTGTGTTAGAAGTTGAGGTTGGGTACAACAAACGCCGCTCTATTATTCAAAGAGAAGCGTACCATGGAAGCTTGGGGTGTTACATTCTCTCCTTCTTCAATAAATTGCGTCCTTGAAATTTGAAATTTTTCTTTGAAAATAAAAGGTTGAAAATAGAAAATACCTTTGTGGAAAACCCACATCGAAAATAAGGTTAATAAAAATATAACATTAAAATAAAGAAAGATTAGTACAAAGGTCACCTGAGATAGCCCATACTATGATTCTATGAAAATATGGATATGGAATAAAAACAAACCATCAAGGTCTGATGGGGAGTTGTAGAAAACTGGATTAGGAGAAAGTTAACCCTAAGAAAATCACAAACTTGTGAATGGTTAAACGGTCATTGAATCCCCAGTTGGAAAAGTTAACCAACAACGTTTTTGTTTTAAGTTACCCATCATAATGTTGAGGAATTTATTTAAGAGATTTACTAAAGACGTAAGGAAATATACTTTCTTGTGATGTAGACTTTCATTATTTAATAAATTTTTACCACAAACCCATCTTTCACTCCAAAAGGTAATAGAACTCAAAAATATTCTATTTAACCTAATTGTATAAGGTTCCAAATATTAACACATACCATTTAGATTAGGAAAACCTTTTTGTAATAACCAGGGACTTCCTGTAGGCTAGTGGTAGGTAATAAAGGCCTGTCGCACTATGGTTGTGGGTTCGATTCCTACAACTTTGTCCGACGCAACGGGTTATCCCCCAACCTGCAGGTTGTCCTTTTCTTAAAAGTATTGTATTTTAATATTCCAAAAATACTCTTCATAAATGTTTTAACCTTAAACAATACTATCCAAATTTCAACTTAATCCATTCCAACCTTTACAGTTATCGAAAATACCTCCGTCCAGACTTTCTCTAAAAGGTCTCTAAATTCCAAAATCCATTGTATCATCAGATTCCTCAAACAAGGTAAAGCTTCTCTTATTGTCACATAAAAAAATATGATTACCTTCATTATATTAAAACCTTAATGAAATCAACAAGTACTGCAGTACAATACTTATATATATATCACATTATTCTAATAACCAGAATATAATCCATGAGTCCAAAAGCACCAATACATTAATTATTCTGCTTCAACTGTAGTAACATTATAAGATTGTCCTTGATCCCTTGGCCTTTTCTGAGGTATGTTTCCCTGAAGCTTAGGACATTAATTTTCATAATGACCCATTTCCCTACAATTATAGCATTCAACATTGATAGCCTCTTTCTTTCCCTTACAATCACGAGATTGGTGACCTTTTTCTCCACATTTGTAAAAAACTCCCATTCCTTTTAGGCAAGTACCAGGGTGATTCTTCCCACAATTATCACATAATGGAAAATCTTTCTTTCTATTTTTCCCTTTATCTGTCTCTTGTTCCACCATTCTCTTCTTCTCTTGCTTTACTTTGTTGTCATAAGACTTAGAGAATTCCTTGTATGTCTTGATAGCACACGAGACTATATCCTCGTATGTTGAGAAAGATTGTGATACTAAAGCTCGACGGAGAAATGGTTTTAGCCCATCAAAGAAACGATCAATCTTACTTCTTTGGGTTACGTATATAATCTGCTGCATGCCTCGCTATCCTTGTAAAGTTAGCCTCATACTTTGCAACATTCCCATCCTTCTTTTGTCTCAGACTCAGAAATTGCCTTTACATATCTTCTCGATGGTCACGTGGAAATTATTTTTCTAAGAAAAGATCTTTGAACTCTCTCCATTCCATACTTGATACTTCTTCATCTTCCTTTTTATTTTGAATCAATGAACACCATTAATCGGCATCTCCAGTGAGGCGGTAAACTACCATGATAACCTTCTCCCTTTCGCTACTCCCCAAGGCATGGAATATTTTCTCTAAGGAGTTTATCCATTTCTCAGCTACTAATGGATTTGTATCCCCATTAAATGTTGGTGGTTGTTGCCTCATGAAGCGGTCTAACATTGATCCTCCACGTTGCGGGTCAAGGTGCTCCATACAAGTAAGTTTATTATTCATAACCTGAGTGAGTTGTCCCAGTATGGTGATAAGTTGATCAGCACCAGTTGTATCTCCAGCTCCACAATAATTATCTTAAGCAGGAGGGAAATCCCTACACGGAGTGCGTGCATTGATACAGTTTCCAATCCTTCCACTAGGCGCCATTTCTAAAAAATGGCATAAACTAGATTAGTTTATGATTCAAAATACATAATTCCATACTTGTAAAATACTTAACATAAATTGAACTATTTATGGATATAATCCATAAAAATGTTTTCTTTGAGGAAGTATATACTCATAACCCTTCATAGTGGTTTGTAAAGAAAATGAGAATTATCCTAAGCATATCCCTCGGGAGTGTCGTAACCAAAAGTGCAGCAAGACCCATTGTCGTGCACTAGTTCCCGTTCGATTCTAGCTCAAAGCGGTGTTTTTGGGGTTTACCCCTAGGTACATCTGTGCCAGAGCCGCCTCTACCTGCTCGTATCCAGACATGGATGTATTTCTCGGAAAAATCACAACATCTCTATAATACCAAAATTCTAGGAAGTTCTTCTATATTAATCCTCAAAGTCTATCTTTGGCTTATGTTCTCTAATCAGAGTTTATCTAAATCTAGCTTCCAAGGTTAGTATTAAATTGCCTCTGATACCAACTATAATGCCCCAACCCCAGTTACCCAGAGTCGGTGCATTACTTCGTAGCATTGGCATGATCACAAAAGATCAAGTCTCAAAAGGCCGATTAGTTTAGTAGCCTTGGAAACACTAGATACATTCACAAGTCTTACATTACATCATAAAGTAAAACAAAACTACAACATCTTATCTTCATATCCCCTTATTTTATCCCTGTAGGTCATTCATAATATACTTCTTCACATCCTAGAAAAATTAAAACATTGAAAGGGGTGAGCTCAGATGCTCAGTAAGGATAACAATATAGCGGAAGCTTTCATAAATAAACATTAACATTTAAGGAAATGTATAAATAAAAAAAAAGCCTTTTTAAACTTTAACTTCAACATAAAATGGAAACAGAAAAATGAAATAATTCCATTTACTTATTCACATGGATATTCTACTGGTCGAATAACCACATGTAATATCAATAACCACTTTCATAATGATGGAATGCATAATTCCAGACTATCATAACCACGTAGTCAAGGCCTCATTCCAAGACCACAAATAAGATTTTGTCAAGCCCTCATTCCAAAACACAAGTTTGTCTCATGAGACCGACCGATGCATCGAGGAGCTGTAGCGGGCTCCACCCGTCACTTATTAAGTCCAATGCATTATTCATATGAATAGGGTTAAACATATCATAAAGCATAACATAATCGTATCACATAAAACACGTATAAAGGAAACATAAAATTTCCACATTTTAATCACAATATATCAATACAACACATTGATATAATAAAAACACTTTCAAAACCATTTTCAATACCAAAATAAAAGAAAGTTAAAACTTTTCATTTATTTTTCATTAAAAAAAAGTTGTGGCTTGTAGAGGAAGCCGAAACTCAAATAATGGTCATGTCGGCGGAGAAGTCGTTGTCGCCATATACGTACAACAAGAAAGACATTAATTTTTGTCGTTTAGTAAAACGATTCGTATAAAAATATTCCTTTTGAATAAACGTAAAAGTCAAAGGGGTTTATACACCGTATAAAAGAAATTTGTGTATAAAACAAAATATGCCTCAATGAATGGAGATTGAGACAAAGTACCTTACAAAGATCATTTTTTTCAATAAAATAGATATATTATATGTATTCACTATAAGTAAACATAATGAAATTACAAATACAAGATAGGATATAATAATATCATGACATAATTTGAAAGTAGGAGATTAACCCAAAGAATAGATATTGGGTTAAGAAGTTCCCTAACCTTGCGTCCTGTCTTTACTCGACCATTCTTTAACCTACTGAATAATAAACTAGAGTTAATTTATAATTTTTTAAGAAAATTTTTCAAGTTTTTTATTTTTTTTATATCACTTATTACCATGTTATAAACATTATGTAATTATTTAAGTTAATAACAGTCGTTTTGTCGATCTTTGGTTCTTGAGTCAAAAATAAACTTTTTATAATTACAAGTTGTTCATGTGGTGATATATCCATTATATCCAGAATTAAATTCATGATATAGATATCATATATCTCATATATATCAAGTATATACATGCATTTATAATATTACATAATGTTTAGAGGTAAGAAATGAAATGCACCGTTCATGGAGACCGTAAGCCGTACGTACGCGTGAATGCTACTTTTATTTCCATTTCATATTTAATGGAATGAAGTTATAATTATAAAAATTTATAATATAATTCCAGTATAATATAATTTATAATACCATTTACTCCATCATTTATACATCCCACATATGGCATTAACGATTCAAATCACTTTGAGGGGGCGGTAGTCCGCACTTACTCAAATGAAAATATCGCGTTTACCCATAATGGAAATCATAAAGGTATGACATAAATGAGAAATACAGAAGCATAATAAAAAAATAAACATAATATATATATCATATATGAAAATAGTGTCATCAAAATGGCCACCATTAGAGGTGTTAAAAGAATATTGAACAATCATCATTTCGTGAGGGAGTATTTCGCCACCCACAAAAATAGTATGTTCTTTAACCATTAGATGAAGGTGTGTGTAAGTTTAAACCAAATAATTATCATAAAAAAATCCTAGTATATTGTAGATACTGGTGTTGTTACAAAAAAAAGGAATAAAAATAGTTTAAGGGGTTGGAGAAGCAAAATAAAACAAAACAACATTAGAGAATACATTACCTTAAAATCGGGTAACTCTTTTTGATTTGAGCCAAAGGCTTCCTTGGGAAGAGTTCTGACCAAAGTGAGGCTTCTAGGAGTAAGAGAGGGAAGCTGGGAGAGTATTTGGGCAGAGTTTGGCCGATCCAAATGGCTTGAATGTGTGAATAAGGTGGTAGTGGTGGGGGACTTTTTTAAGTGGAGAGGAGGGGCACTCTTGGAAAGTAATGAAATGTTACTTTATTATATAATGAGTTTCGGATTTTAAAGTTCCCCCGCTTTTATAATTCAAAGATAAGGTGATAAGGGTTCTAAATATACTCATCCAATAGGTTTTTGAGAAGTTTAGGCCTTGGATTTTACATTATCTTTTCATTTTATTTAAATTGTTAATTAATGAGGTAATCACTGCATCATCATGGTGTCATAAATAATTTAATTTATTTAATGTATAAAAATTATAAAAAAATATCATGATGTAGGAAATCTATTTAGATTTATAATGAATATTTATAGTAAAAAATATGACTTTTATATCCCCATTTAAAAATTGTCTTAGTAAAATAACTTATGTTTGTGACATTTTTATTTTAACTTTAAATAAAAGTTATTTATGTCATTTTCCTACAAAAGTGACTCCATGGGGTCCAAAGTTGACACATGGATTGTCTTGGTCGGACATGAAACATCCAATAGGGGTAGAAAAAGTGTAAAGGTATTTTCATATTTTTATAATATCATTTTTACCTTAAATTTCACTAATTACCTTTAATCGCGATTAATTAAACTTAAAAGTTACTATTCACCAAAAAATTATTTTAATCTCATTGAACCACATTTTACTTCATAATGAAAACCATGTATGTTGGATTTTTGAAAATCAAATCATAGAAGTGGTAATCTTTCATTTAAATGAAAAATCAGTTTTCTAACTACCACTTAGTGGTTTAACTATTTATCAAAAATTGATGTTTTTCAGGACAATGCCAAAATTTCACCCTAAGCTATAATTGATGTTCCGAATTCAAAAATGATTTCTATTTTAAAAAATTCCAAACATATATGTTGCATTAATTAATTTTATAATTAGTTCCCGCTGTCACAACAAATAGTGTGTTTTTAAGAAACAATATATATCAAAAGATTGACAATTGTTTATGTCCAATTTCAATGTGAAATTAATTATAATGACCACCATTGGATAAAATGGTAAAAATATATTCTAATTACACTTTAAAACTACTCAATAGTATAAATTATCACTATAAATTATTTTTATTAAAAAAGTTGTTTTTAAGTATTTTTCACTATTCATAAAAATTTGTAAGTTAACAGAAAATTACAAAAAAATTCAACTTAGGATAATTTTGATATTCCGAAAACAAAACTGAAGTCCATTTTGAAATATAAAATTTATATAATTTCAAAAAGTGGGTATTACTATTCATAATGGCTACTTTTATTGGTCGCGGTGTTTTAGTTTTCGAGGTTGTGTACAACAAACGCCGCTCTATTATTCAAAGAGAAGCGTACCATGGAAGCTTAGGGTGTTACATCATTTGGACAATATACTGAGTTTATGGATTTATAACCATATGTTTCATGATTAGATACATGTCCTAGGAAATTTTTTTCTAACCATTTGGTGCTACTATCTTAAGTTCACACCTCCCATTATTGCATCGCAAGGTTAGACAAACCATGCACCACCCATAATTTTTCCAATGTTTCAAGAAGAACTATCTATATATGGAAATATCATGGTTTGGTAAAATTATATGCCAACTATGTTCCTTACCAGTGCTCACCGAATTACTTTTAAGATTTTATTGGATATGGTACACAGATTTAACTAATCATGAATGAATCATGCATCTTTTAAAAGGCCTCCAAAACATTCCAAAATGACTACGAACCTATGGAAACATAACTCGATCAATATATTGAATCAAAATACATGGATAAAGGTTCATATACTAGAAACAAAGGGTGGTAAATTCTCCCCACCCTTGGACATTCCATCCCGAAAATTTGGAAGACCACCTTTTCCTTGGAAGAGTTTAGGAAACTACTCTATCATCTCCTTCTCATGCTCCCACATTTTTTCATGAACCCATACATATTTTTGTATAACCATCACTTGAGATATTATTTTCCAACAATTGATCACATATTTTACATATAAAATATATACTAGAATATGAATCAGGAAAGCATCCAGATATCAGTTAACGTTATCCTATCAAATAATGTTGTCTAGATCAGGGTGGTATTTCAAAAATTGAGATACATGAAACACATTATGAACTAAACTAAACCATTGTAGAAAATAAAATAAATACTAAAAATGAAAAAACATTTAATTGTCTCAATTAGGTCTATGTATAGAGTAATAGTTAGTCATGATTAAAAACTGATGATGCCAAAGACATAAAGGGATTCTCAAGAACACATGACAAGTCACCTGAAATGAAAAATTCATTTAAATTGATCTATATAATATTTTTTTACTCTCAGACATATATATTGTCATTATGATCAATTAAATATTATCTATTTTTTCTACCATGAGACTGGGATGAATTTGTGTTTTCTCTCCTATTTCTACCCATCAAAGTGGAAAATTATGAGAGTGCACATACTATGCTTCCAAAGGGGTCATTTATATGATGTATTAGTAATAATTATTGTATCAAAACCCTAATAAAGGTAAATTATCTTCGCATGAGCCACCAGAATCCATTACACATGTTCAAACTACTTCCTCCAATGTTTGGATCATCCATTTATATGGTCCATCTATTTGAGGATGATAATATATAATTATAGTCAACTATTTTCTAAGGTATTTAGAAAAGTATTTGAATAAATGAGATGAAAACCTGGGGTCATTATTCGATATAATCATGAAAATAACACCATGCATCTTTAAAACATCCTAAATGTATTTTTTTTGGAAATCTCCCACTAATTTAATTCCAAAAATAAAGATGAAATGATATTTTTTTAGTCGATCCACTAACATCCTTATGTAATTTTATTTCTAAACAGGCTCCATGGAACTATAAATAAATTCATTTCTATTTTGTCTCATTTCCACTTTGAGAATAAGTAAATTCTGTAACATACCCACGTGTCATTGATTCCCTCCACTATCTAACTAACTGGTGAGGCATCTTGGGACATACATTGATAGTAATCTTTTTATTTCAACCAACAAAAAAACTATTATTTCAATTATTTATGCATATTCTGGATCCCATATGGAGGAACCCATCTTTAACAGTGGATGGAACTAATACAATTTTTCTAACAAGCCAAATTTATAACCATATGATCACTAAACCAAAATTTTAAATTCCCATATAGTTTCCTTCCCTCAATGGTCTCCCCACTATTCAATTTTATCCTAAAGGATACACATTCAGGATTTGTTGTCTGATCCCTTTTAACTTGTTCATCATAAATAAGAACAAACAATACTAGAAAGTGAACTACAACAACACCTTGATCCAAAAATTCTAACTGCATATCTAATATGAATGAAACTTTTTTCCAAAAATTTGAATCCTCGTTAGCTAATTGACCATATGAATTTTTTATCAATGTACGTACATCATAGTTACCTTTACCAGATGTATACATCAATTTTTATTAAAACAGATATATATAATCTATCCAAATGATATTCTGTAAATTCAAATCTCATTGGTAGAAAATGTGTTTCAAAATATTATGTTTCGTAACCATTGGGATTTTCTCACAAAAGAGGTATCAAGATAAATTATTCAATGCATGGATGACACCGGCCAATTCCAAATCATGTGTTGGGAATTTTTTCTCATGAAACCATAATTTTCATAAACCATAATCGAAAACATGGTCTCCTACATGAGAACACATCCCAAGAAATATATCAATGCATCACATTAGACTACATATCCATGTCTAGATTCAAGAAACACGATTATAGGAGATGATGTATTTCTAAACTTATGTTCCTCAACAGATTTAAAGCATTGACTATTCAATTGGAATGGAACACCTTTCCTCTTCAAAATTTTCATTAGTGATGAAAAAAATGAGAAATAACATGCAAAAGTTCTATAGGATCCCACTAAAACAAGGAAACTAATTATCTAAAATACATTCATTGGCAGATTAAATAAGATGAAATCTTATATCTTTTTTGGATCTATTGATACACGTTTTTCGAAAATAAGAAGACAATTGAAATGTTTCTTTTATATCTTGAAACTAAACTATGATAACATGTCATACAAATTATTCTCTTATAAGATACCCAAAACTATAACTTAGTGTTTATCATCATATATTTGTATCCTAGAAAACACAAATATATATTCAAAAAATCACTATATTGGATTCAATATTCCTCTAAAAGATTTGATTCATTTTTTTTAATGTTTGATAGTGAATTTGTTACACTAAATTGAATAACCACATACTCGTAATGGCTATATCTCCCTCTGAAATATATCCTCATAATATCCTCATTCAGAACTTGCGATTGATAATAATCCAATCATAATTTAATTTTAGAGAGCCAATGGGATCCAATCAATTAATCAAACACATCCTTAACTATTGGAAGAGGATATAGATTCATTATCATAACATAGACAATATTTTTATAATCTATAAAAGGCCTACTTGATACATCTTCTATCCCTAAAAACAAAACATGTGTTACCCATGGAGATTTACTTAGTATAATGAACACATTTCATTCGAACTACGACAACTAAACATTCAATTCTATCAATTTATTTGGATCAATACTATAAGGAGGAAGTGAGATAGAATTGGACTATTTTAGGAGATAAATCACTAACTCTACTTCAATTTTCATCAGAAAGAATAATATATTATCTAGGATATGAATCAAAAAATTGGTCTATGATAGTTGAAAAATCTCTATTCCTAATCTCCTACACAAACACTTATATATGTTCTTATAACTAATAAGAGGTGGTTTTGAAAACCAATAACAAAATTACTACTCTACTAGAATTTAGATCCAGAAATACACTAATGATATTCTAAATTCCATAAAGAGATGTGAAATACACCGTTTTAAAGGAATAATGAATATTGGAATTTAATGATGTCATTTAATTCATACACAAAATCAAGTCATAGACATCCATATCTTATATAGGGAAACCAAAAAGTAACTCATCTTCATTAATCGTTATAGAAAACTATTTTTAGATAAAGGCTAAAACCTATCTTTTTCTAATAGGATTATATAAATTCAAAAGAGAAGGAAATATATTGACAGAAAAATATATATTATAAAAAACACATTAAGGAATAAAAGAGTGGCATAAACCCTTGTCTTGAAAATCCTACATAAGAGTAGATTTAAAAAATAATCATAACTCTCACTATCAAATGACTAAAGTAATCATCCAAAATAATTTACTCATCTCCATTTAATTTCTTAATCGCTGCATTTTTTAATTTATTAAAATGTAGATATTTTACTAGTTGGTGAGTCATGTTTTTTATAGAATCACCTTGGCTCACTGTATTCCGATGATGAGAATTTTTCTGCTGCACTCTCCCGTTTGAATAATAATTTTCCAAAACCACATGACATTTGTCTATATCAGCTGACTTTTCATAACTGTGATAATAACACTAAATATGTCTCTTCTTGTATCCATGATGCCATACTCTAGGTTTTGGCATGCAATCTAACTTCATATTGTTAAAAGAACAACATTGAAAACATCTAAGAACAATTTTGGATCAAGGTGGGAGATTTATTGATCCCATAGTTTTATTATAAGGTGTACTACAATTCTAGAAGTATGTATCTATCTTCAACTTATTCCCTATATTTGTGTTCCCACTTATTCTAATAAGAATAAACATACTCCATAGAAACATATTTCTCGTGGTATCCACTTCTACCACCACATATCTATTGACCATTTCATTATTATCTGTTATATAATGAATAGAAATCATCAACAAAATATTTGGCCTCAACACCAACTCAAAACTATGTACCTTTAAGGACTCGATAGGGGAAACATCAAAGAAAAATCATAATAAATTATTTTCACTATCTTCACACTCTATCTCCATGAGATTCACCCACTTTAAACTGAATAATTCAATTATTATAGAAATAAAAAAGGTGTGAGGTTGGAGATTATTGATAAACTATTTCTCCAAATACTCATATTTCATGTCCTAGTAAAATTTATTGTGAACTGCTAGTTCTCATTATTAAAATTCCAAATCCCCAATAATATTCATTTTCATATTTACATTTAATTATTCTAGTGTCCCAAAAAATGAAATATTTTATCCATCCAATTAATCTAGACTTCTAAATTTTCCGATGCGGAATCCCCCCGAAATACGATGACTATTATTTTGGGACAAAATCATGTTTTATACATGTCATGGTTTGTTGTTATTATTATTATTATTATCCACAAAATAAAAATCATGGAAAATGATTTGGACTAGCTTTTGGTTAACCTACAGATCAGGCGATCCCACACATTTAGCTGCATCCTCCGGTTGACTTCTATAATGCCTACTCGATTCCATTCACTATAAATAGAAAAAAAATCATTTAATGTCACTCATTATCTACTAATTGATTATAAATTCCAATTTTCTATATCAATCACAAATAAACACATATGTTTCCATTATTCAACAATTTTTATGATTTTATCCATTTTATGAAATACTACAATCAGGTTTTTTAAAACAGCCATATTAATATTTTAAAAACAAATTAGCACTTTTGGTCCATTTTATAAAAAATTAAATTCAAATAAATAATTTCAACTTATTGGTAATTCATACTATTTAATAATTTCATGAAACTCTCTTCGGCTAAACCCCTGATGATGAGGTTATAACAGACCAAAAATATTCTTGAAAAAATTGTCAACCCAAATAACCCCCAATAACATGTAGTTCATTGTAATTTGGTTATCTATGATTTTTTATGATATAATTTCAAGATATAAAATTTTAATCAATTATTAAATCCTAGGATAGAGTCTATTACAATTTAATAATCCATAAAAAAATAAAATAGTTACCATTTTTTTTAAAAATATATATATTTTCTTGACCAAGACTATTACTATTTTATATATTATGGATCTAACAAACTAAAACCATTTATTCCAAAATTAATGAGTGACCATCCAAGATTGATACCATTTGTAACATCCTACCTCTCCTCATTTAATTGAGTAGTGACATTTGTGATACTAGTAATTAAGAGATATTCCCATAGAACCAAATGTGGAAAAAAATTATGAATTCCACAAAAACATTTGGGGATTATTTTATCTTTGAAAGATAAATCATATAAACTGAATAAAAATTGCAAACAAAGCCTCTATATAATGCATGAGTATTATAAAATACAACTAAACACATTACCAAACCAATAAAACATATTAGAGTACAATAAGAAACCAAAATCGGCACTCAATGAGGATAAAAACCCACAAAACTAAAAACTCAAAGGTTACATAAACTTGTAATACCCAGCCCGCTCTGACTTCCAAATCCACATTTGATGTCTATGGTATCAATAAGACTTACTAAATAATTGAGATACCATTACATTAATTGTGTCCAAATAGATTATATCTACAAACACACAATAGTGCCCAACATTAGGTACGTATAAACTCAGTAATGTTTTCATAATGACTTTCCATCTCATGAAAATAGGACAAAACAAGACATCACAGTTTATATAAAATTTTTCTATTTAATAAAAATACTTTATATCTAATACATGAACAATTTTTCATTAAAATCGATAAAAAATGAATAAAAACATTTTTCAATAATTTGGAAAACCCATTGCCATGTCTTCATACACACCATGATATACCCTGTGATAGTTTTATACTCATGATTAGTCTCCCATAAATCAACCATGTTTTCAGAAGGTAACTAATTCTATGTTCTCCAATGGAAGATTCCACTTCTATAGGTTCACGATAAATGAAAATGAAATCACACCAACTATTTATGCTAAGTAACCATATCAAACAATTCCACATAAAACCTTTTTTTCATTAAAACATTATGTAAAATCATTTACTATGTGTTAAAATGATATAAATAATTTAAAATTACTATTTTAATATTTATCCCTAAAGGGAATGTTCCAAAAAACCATTGAATTTACACAAATCCAAAAACATAATCCACGAGAGTTTTCAATCAACAATAATACACGATATTCATAAAGATTTCATAAATGTTTTTTAATTAACAATAATATTTTAGGTTCTTAATCATTTGGAGTGGATATAGAATCCACATATCTCTCAACATTGGTGAAATGATGAACGGAACTAGAAAACATCAATATTTGACTATAACACACATTCCATTCATTACATAAAACTATATCTCATTATTTATCGATTAAAAACACATAGATATATCTATAATTGGATGGATTAATGGTTCCTATAAAGAGATAAAACATGTATCTAAGAAAAATAATGTTTAATGGGTAGTTTCTGACAAATCTAGGCCTCCAATTCACATTGAAGCACCTAAGGATTTCCCCAAAATTGAAGGTAATCATCTCACATAACCTAGGATAAAAATTAACTATAAATATTATGAATTTTAAAGGAAAATTATGGTTAATGGGACTTATTTGGATTTGATAAAAAATTTAAGGAGTACCAATGGAACGACACATGATTAGGTTGCTCAGTATAGAAAACAAATCACCAACTATGCAGTGCTACTATCTTAATGAAACAACTCGCAAGGTTGTCTTTCATTGTTAGAAAACCCATGTGCCAACAATGATCTTACTTATATTTCTAGAAACATGGGTTTTCCAAGTAAATAGTATGGTTTGAAAAAACTGTGCACTAACCATGTTTTTAATAAGAGTATAAAGTGTTATGTTTCACTTTTTCATAGAGGTGGTAAATGGTTTTTACTAACCTTTCACGAATTGTGAACCTCCAGAAAAGTATCCAAAAGATACTGAACCCACAGATACATTCTTGTAACATAACCTAATCAATAAATATATTAAATTACATTAATATTGGGTTATATACTAGAAATTGTGGGTTATACACCCTCTATGTAACAACTCATACCCTAGTAGCCCAGACTCTATGGTTACATTATTCCATTAACACATTATACAAAGAACTATATCCCGATTGACCAAACAGATTAGAAGTTATGGAAATCTAGATACATATTTTAACCTTACATTTCAATTTAAAACATAAAACCCAACATTTTGAATCATTTGAAAACACCAATATTCACTAATCATAACCTTACCTATCTGAAAAAATATACATCTCAAAATATGGGAGAAAATAATAAATAAAAAATGAGTGAGCTAAAATAGCCAGTAAGGTTTAAGTAAAGTGTAATAAATCATAAATAAGGCATAACAATTATGGCATGGTTAATAACTAAAATACATGCCATTTAATCAATAAAATGATCATAATATTGATGAAATAAAAGATAATAAAATAATTAAACATAAATAATCTGGTGAGATTACCAACATAACCATGTATGTTCTTATATTTTAAAATTCACATTTAAATCATTCACTAATCTCATAATTATGTTTTTCATGATTCTTAACATCTAAAATATCTCATCGAGGCCACTCCCAAGACATAAGAAAATAAATGGCTAAGGCCTCAGCCAGAACCCAATATGGTTTATGTCATGAGACATACATATTCATTTTGGGGATATATAAGGCCCCTTCTATCACTAACTAATTCCAATTATTTATTCACATTAAAAATAATACTCCTGAGTCAACATGCCTTAACGAAATCAATAACTATCCATATTGGAAGAACTAGTCATATGGAATATAAATAATTCCCCAGTCATAGGAACATAAAACACTTATCAAAGTTTGAATGAAAGTATAAAAAGATACTAAACTCAATGAAAAAAATATTCAATAAAGGGTGTTGACCTAGATGAAAATCCATTAGATGAGATCATTTAAATTTTATTTACGAAAAAAAATTTCTCTTTGAAAATCACTTATTTTAAAAATTATTCTCAATTATAACAGAAGAAAAAGTATTTTAAAATAATCAAGAAAATGAGTAAATTTTGTTTTAAATAATTTAGGTGTCAATACTTGTCGGAAAATATTCTCACACTATATAATTTAATAAACGTTCCTTCCATTTTTTTGTTGGAAAAGCCTCGAAGAACCTTATTTCGAAAACAAAAAAATATACCTTTAAAGACATTTTTTAAAAATTAAACCATTAATAAAAATAAATTAAAATAATTATATGAGAATATTAAAAAGAATATGTATTTTTAAAAAAATTAGAATACATGGACATGGACGAAAAAGTGAGTTTTAAGGGAATCTTTAAGAAGGAAATATTATTACATGAAAGTCTCTTAGAAATATTATATCATTGAAGTGAAAATTAAAAAATTAAAAAAATTATTTTTATCCTGAATAAATTCTCATAAAACATGTGTAAATAAAATATATGGTAATAAATATTAATTTCACACAAAATCTTATCATAAAAAATCAACAAAGTTGATGTTTAACCCAATAAATGGAAATTGAGTTTTGAAATCAATTATTATTTTTAATCAGTCTAAATGTATGCCCAATAAATGTAATAATTAACAAATGAAACAATTTTTAACTGGAATATAGTTATATTTATTATATTATATATTCAAGGGACTTAAATAAACCAGAAAAAATAAATAAGTGGTGAATAAGAGATATTTGTCATAGAAGTAAAAGTGAGATGAGAAACCCCTTACATCACACATCCCTTTAGTGTAGCATTCTTTAACATATTGTATAGTGGTTTATATAATATTATTAACTCATTAAAGAACTATATAGATATTTATAATGTAATATGTGATTATTTTATTATTTCTTTGTACCATTCAATAATAATAAATCATTATTTTCATGGTTTTAGGGGCATTCGTTTCATGGTTTCATGACCGATTCATTTGTCTATAAATATGGATGTTCTTTTAAAATGGGATTAAAACCCGAGAAGTAATATTAAATAGTAAAAATTCACATTCATAAGTATTAATGGTCCCAAATTAAATTGTTTTCTTGTATTATGATGATTCATTTGATAAAATATTAATGATAAAAATTTAGTTTAATTTGGCAATTTTCTCGAACATTGTGAACTAGTATTTTTTATTTAATATTATGAGTATATATTAGTTAAAAAACATGAATGGGGATAAACTATAACTACTAAAATATATTTTAACCAAAATAATAGTTTTATGAAATTCCATGAACAATGTAATGGAAAACAAATAAAAACATTATTCACAGAGGTGATTAACCGACATAACATGGACAATAGTTTCAAGTCCTTGAATCAGAGGAGGTGATGAAAGAGAAGTATATAATATATTCAATTAGAAACATAAAAAACTAGTATATACATGATTATTTATTTATCATTCATTTATTGGTGATGTTGGTTCATATAATTTAGAAAATGAAAATAAATTAAGGGAGGTGTTTTCAGAAAATTGCCTCTTTTATAGAACCTCTTTGGATGACCCCTTAAAGACCTTAGATTTCGAATTTTGGAGAGAATATATGAACCAATATGTGAGGAGAGTGATGAAGAGTTGTTTTGTAAGGTATTTGAGTATATCTAAGAATTTATAGTTGAAAAGGTGTGGTGAGGGTTGGTATTTATACTTGAGGAGAGGTGGGTTTAAGTGATTAAATAATGATTAATTTTTTCTTAAATCCATCCACATAGAGGTGGAATTAATTTCAATGATTTTGGATGATCATTATCATTTCAATGGATTGTTATAGTATATCAATACCTCAATATATAATTATTTTTTTTATTAATTAGGTATTATAATCCTTTAACTTTAAACATTAACATTTTCTATTATTTTTCCTATACTAGGGTAAATATTTTTTTATTGTGGTAAATTTTTATATATAAAAAAAATAAAATTGACATAAAACCTTATTTGTATCTTTTTATTCCAAATGTTTAGTAAATTTTTCCAAATTTAATGTATATATTTGGAAAAATTACATTTTATATTAATCCCACATATGAAACAGAAGAATCGGTTTTTAGAGAAAATATTCAAATGTTTGAAATGTTTTTATATCCAATTTCAATGTCAAAATTGATTGCAATGGACTAAATCAGATTTACAGATTCATATTTGAACTAACTATAATTTTTTCTAAATTTAAAATATAATTTAACTGTATAATTCAATTTGAGGAATATGTAGTTCTCAATTTAAATTCAATATTTCTCATTATTCAACAAAAATGAAACTTCTTTAAAAAATAACAAAAATTAACCCTTAGATATATTTTATATTACAATTTTTTAAAATATTTCTTCCTTTTAATGTATAAAATTTAAAAGTGTTAAAATATTTTTTAAAAATAGGTTCTCTATTAAAAGGTGGCCAAATTAACTTTTAGAAAAATATAGTTTTTTATGTTTAAAATTATATTTATTCTTTCCTAAAACATAAAAAATTATTAAATGACTTTTAAAAACATTTAATTGGATAAAAGATAGATAAATTTCATTCATATATCTCAATAATAGAGATTAATTGAATTTATTATGATAAAATGACATCGTTGGCATAAAAATAGTTTTTTAATAAAAACACATCTTTTATATTAAATTGGTTTCTATTTTAATTTATAATTAATTGGTAACTAAGTAATTAATTTTATGAACAATTGTGAAATATATTTTCATGATTTATTTAATCATATTCACACCCACCAATTTAACTTAGTGTTCATAACATCAATGTTAAAATACTAATATTTAATAGCATATCATTGTTCATTTCAACTGAGTGTTGCATGAAACACATTCTTTCATAGAAATTGAATTTATTTATGAATATACATTAAATAAATTTGTTTGGTGTTACATTCTCTCCACCTTAAATAAATTCTTCCCCCACAATTTTAAATTTCACATCAAAAATCAGTGTGTGATACTCAAAAAATTTATTTTGGGGAACCCACATCATAAATAGGGGTAATAAAAAATCCCTTTAAAATAGGGGAAGGTAGATGAAAAATATTTACAAAATTAGGCTTTCACAAAGGTTAAAATTAGTGTGACATGATCACATATATAGGGAAGATAAATCTAACTATCACATTATGAGGGATAATTATAGATAACATGGTCATTAGAAGGTTAACGAACACAAAACCATAGACCAAATAGATATGAAAAATGTCGATGATATCACAAAAAATGACAGCAATAGGGTAAAATTTTATTTCCAAATAATTTGAGATGATATAATTACCTGATTTCATCTAATAAGTATAATTTCACTCTTTGGTTGTACATGGATCTACTTCAACTTCATTTTGTAAACCTAGATATGGATATTCTAGATCACTTTATCAAAATATAAATAATCCATACCTTTGACCCTTACCAAAAGAAAAAGGTTTAGAATAATTTATCCTATATGATAAATCATACTTGATCAGTAAACAATAATACCCAATGATTAATTTAATAAATTAAATTTGTTGTTATTCAAAAGACTTATCCAAATTAAATTAAACAAAATTCATAGTCCAAAAAACTATAAATGATATTACAAGAATTAAAAAAATCAATATTATATTCCCCAAATACATAATGTATCTCATGTAATAACATTACAAGTATATGAATACATTGATCACCATAAAACAACAAAAAAATTCATCCAAAAATAAAATATCATGTTGTTGAATATATTCATTAATTCCAAACACACAGTAAATACTGAAAAGTTAACAAAAACCATCAAATCAATAACCAATTAAATGGTTACCAATAATATCTCATAAACATAACATTATCATTATTATGTCAACATCAATCACATATTAAGGATATCTTCCCAAAATAATGTGTTTTCTAAAAGAACAACATGAAACAGAATCACTTCTCTGGGTTACTCGTATCGATAATCACCTGTTTTAAATCCCTCATGAAAAATTACTATAGCACCATCCATATATATATTTAATAATTTAGATAACCAATAAATCAATGATAAAATACTCAAATAAAATTAATTATTTAATTTAAAAAATTAACTTTATTCATTCTAATTCATTATAAATACATTAACTACACTTCATCATTTAATTCCTTAATAACTCATTCATTTCATATTCCATTTATACCCTCTTCATCTTTAGAATTATAACCATTACATTTATAACCTTTCTGATTATCTAAATGAGTTTTCCCATAGTACATATATTTTCGTAATTCCCATTCAATCCACATTTGAAACAATTAATGTCAATAATACCTAAAGAAAAATATTATTCAAACAATTTTATTTTTTGTTAGAATTAACATGATTTGTATCCTTATTTCAACTCCAATAAAATCTTCATATTCACATTTACAACATATATGAAATTAGATCTTATTTTCTATATGATATTCACTACTAAATTTATAAGGAAAATTATATCCTTATCTTCTTTGGTGAGTTTGATAATTTGTGATGGTCAATGTCTTTAATAACATATCGTGATAACTGCATAGTAATAATCACCATATCCTCTAGTCATCATCCCTTTGTCTTCCTATCAACCTATTGTCTAATGTATTCAAAATTAACATTGTTTCATCTATTCTATCCATTACCTAAAACCAAAAATAAATTTGTGAGAAACACTAATAATAGATATTTGTCACATAGTCTTGAAGAATCATTTAGAGGATGTAGGTTTCACCAAGGTTATCCATATTCACTAAAAAATATGTTTGATATTTTCTTATACATATAATTATCATGAAATTCAGTTATAGGGATATATTTTCTATTCTAATGCTTCCTAAATCTAATTCCCAAGGATTATACTAAAATACATTTGATACAAACTAAATCAACCCCAAACCAAGTCTCCGAGAGTTAGCAGGTACATTATTACATTGTAAAAATATACAGGTAATCAAATACCATGTGGCCAAATAGTTTAGTAGTTTTGAAAAACTAGATACATATTTGAACATTACATTACAACTGAAGATATAAAACATAACCTAGATAATATTTTGAAAACACCAGTATTCTCCAAGATTAAGCATGTATATCATTAAACATTTACATCTTCCAGTCCTATGGTAAAATAAAACATATGAAATGGGTAATCCCAAATTCTATGTAAGGGTTATTTACAATTTATGTAATCATAAAAAATTAAGAATACAGAAATATAAAAAACTAAATAAGATTCTATTTTATTAATAAAATCTACATTATATGGATGGAACAAAATATGAAACAATAATGAAACATAAATAATCATGTGAGCTATAAATCTTAATTATGTATATTCTATTGATCAAATAATCACATTAAAATAAATAAATAATCTAATAATGATTAAATACATAATTTTTGGCATCTAAAATATATCATTGAGGCCTCATCCTAGACATCATAAAATAAATGTGTAAGGCCTCCGCCAAAACCCGACATGGATTGTCTCATGAGACCTAATGATGAATCAAGGGGATATATAATTTCATTCCCATAACATACTATACCCACTTAATTCCTCACTTTAATAATTAACACAACCAAGTCAACATTCCTTAACAAAAATCAATAACTATCCATATTAGAGGAACTAGTCATATGGAATATCAATACATCCCTAGTCAAACTGATTATAAAAAATTTAATAAATTATGAAATATGGTATCAAAAGAGATCAAACAAAATGAAAACAATATTCAACCAAGGATGTAGACATATATTAAAATCCATTTGATGAGATTATTGAACATTTCTAGAGGAAAATAACCCTTTTCAATTTGGAAAATATGTTCTTTTGGAAACACTATACATTTATAAATGAAAAAAATATATTTTAAAACAATAAATAAAACATGTAAAGTATGTTTTAAATAATTTATGTGTCAAGATGTAATGAAATCCCACTCATTCCGTATATTAGTAAAAAAATATTTCTTCAATATTTTTGTTAGAAAATTATCAAAAAGACTTCATCAGAAGAGAAAAAAATATAAATTTCAATCCATTTTTAATATTTTCAAGGAAGGGAAAAATGAAATAAAAAATTAAAATTATACTAATAAAACATATTTTTTTTAAATAAATATATAACATGGCCATGGAATAGAAAGAGAGGTTTACTAGAAACATTAAAAATATAATTTTCTAAAATGATTTTCATTTAAAACTATAATATCATTGAAGTGAGAATTATCTAAACTAATAAATTATTTTTATCCCTTATAAATCTATATAATAAAAGTTTAAATAAAACATAAGGTAATAAAAATCAATTTCAAACATAATCAAATCATGAAAAAAATCAGTGAAGTATAAGTTCAAACCAATGACTGGTAATTGAGTTATGAAATCCCTTATTACATGTACTCAGTCAAACCGTGTACTCCATAAAAGTATTAATTATAAAATAAAACATTTTACACCATAAATATACTGAGTTTCATGATCCAATATATCAATTATATATATATTTACCACAAAAAATAAATAATTTATTAATAAGACATATATCTCGCAGAAGTAAAAGTGACATAAAAAACCCCTTACCTCAGGCTTCCCTTAAGTGTAACAATCTATTAACTCATTTATAATTGTTAAAAGAATATTATTAAATAATATGATAACTATATTCGTATTTATTATTAATTATGTGATGATTTTATAACATCTTACGACCCATTTATTAATAATATTTCATTATTTATATGGTTTCATGTGTGTTCTTTTCAGGATCTCATGATCAGTTCATTTCTGTACAATTATGGATGTTCATGTAAAATTTTATGAGAAACCTAGAAATTAAATAAAATAGTTTTAATTCACTTCAAAAAGTATAAATGGTACCATATATCAATTTTATTTCTTATATTATGTCTATTCATTTCCTAAAATTTTAAAGATAAATGTTTAGTTTATTTTGGTTGTTTTTCCAAACACCAGGAACTAGTTTGGGTTTATTTAATATTATATGTATATATTTGTTCAAGAATATTAAATATATTACACTATAATTATTAAAAACTTTTTTATCCCGAATATTATTTTAATTACCACCGATCAAGGATGAAATAGAAAACATAAAAAATCATTTTTCACGGACACGATTAACATACATAACATGGACAATAGTTTTGTTTCATTGAGTTAGAAGAAGTAATAAATGATATATATTTAATATATTCTTTAAAAACCATAAAAATAAACCTAAAAATTATTCTACAATTATCATTCCGTTAATAGTGATCTATTTGAAGATAAATAATAAATAATATATAAATTTAGATAGTTTTTTTAAAAAAATTACATCTTGAATATCAAATCCTTGTAGGACCACTTAAGGACCTCGGATTTGGTCATGTGGTGAGACCAGCAGACCACATACATGGGTAGAGTGAGGAGGAGTGTTTTTTATATATTCAATGACCTAAAATTATTTTGAGTCAAAATGGTGGGGGTGGGGGTGGTATTTATAAATTTTAAGAGGTTGGTTTAAGAGATTAAATAATGAATACATTATGTTTAAAGCCAACCACATTGAGGTGGATGTAATATCCAAGAATTTTGATTATAATCAATGTTTAAAATATTGTTAGGTTCTATATATACAACAATATACCATTTAATTTTTTAGTTATTAGCAATTTTAATCCCTTATAGTTTAACATTAACTATTTTCATTATTTTAACTATATTGCGGTAAATAACATTGTTTCCACAGTAAATTTTTAGGTATAAAAAAAGAAAAATACCACATAATTTTTAAATTATGATTCCAAACATGGAATCTATTTTACTAAATTCAATTCAAAGATTTAGTAAAATTAGATTTTAAATTAATGTTGTGGATGCAACCGGAAAACAAGTTTATAAATTGGAAAACATTATTATTTGGAAATGTTTTTATATAAGATTTTAATGTGAAATTGATTTCAATGAGAAAAAATGGATTTATTGATTTATAATATTCCTAATTATACTAAATATCTAATTTAAAATAACATTTTACTATATAAATAAAATTAATGGATAATATATTTTCAATAAAAACAATATTTTTCAATATTAATCAAAAAATGTAACTTCTCTAAAAAAATCAAACTAAGATAAATTTTATAATAATATTTCAAAAGAAATTTTTTTTCAAAAAATATTTATTTATTTTTTAATATTTTGTTTTAATAAAAGTGCTCCATTAAAAGTAAGAAAATTTCCATTTTAAAAAAATATAAATGTTAATGTTTAAAATTTGATTTATTCTCATATTAAAACTATAAAACATATAGGATTAATTATAAAAAATTAGTTGGATATAAGATATATAAATTTAATTAATATCTCTCACTAATAGTTACTAATTTATTTTTGAATGGAAAAATTCCATCATTGGCCTAAAAATAGTTTTTTTACAAAAACATATCCTTTATATTCAATAGGGTTTTATATTAATTTATAATTAATTAGTAACCAATGAAATTATTTGATAATCATGTGTAAAAATTATTTTCAAAATTTATTTAATCCTATTCAAACCCTCCAATTTAACTTCTAGTTTATAAGGGTCATGTAAAAATAATAATATTTAATATTGTATCATTATTCATTTAATCTATGTGTTGCATGAAATGTATACTATTAGAGAAACTAATTTTTTTTATAAAGATACATACCATACATTCATGGATTATAATAATCAATCTCATTCTTAGAGCCTTCTATGTGAGAAAATACTTGATAATCTTATGGTCAAAATAGATAATAAATTATTAATCCATAAGGCTATGTCCCCACATCTTTAGAGTGATTACCAACACTGCCCGCTCCAAACCGTGGGTCGCGCAGTTCAACTCCTGTGGTATCAATTTCTATGAACCAAAGGCTATCACTACCTTTCTTTAAATCTGGACATATCCGGGTTCGGTCCCTATGGCATCGCAAAACACTTTGTACCCAACACCATCCTCTATAAACCTCAATATTAAAGCACTCAAAAACCTTTAAATCAACTCTTAGAAAGCTTACTAGAGCCTCTCAATCCAAATGAACGGATTACCATTTTAATTCTAAAAATTAAAAGGTGTTGATATTGTATAGAAATTAGGTACGTATATTCAATAGTATTATACTTACCCAACGAATCTTGAGACCTCCATCGATATTTTCGGTGGCTCACAATGTAAAACAACCTCAACAATGGTTGGGATGACTAAAAATATATCATATAAGATGAAATTTCCAGGAATTTGGACCTCAAAAATCTGTAACTAAACATCAAGATAAACCCATAAATCTATTTCTCTTGATGTATGTCCTAGGTCATCCTCAAATTTCTTGAGTTCATCTCCCCAAACACTATGTATACCTGTATTTCGTTGATGAAGGCCACCGAAAATCGATTTAAAGAGCCTAAAAGATCTCATTCATGAGTCCCAGGAATTCTATTGGGGAACTAATTATAGAGAAACCTATCACCATCTACTCATAATGATTGTAGTGACATTATAATTTCATCTTTTACAAAAAAACGTATCATACTCGAATTGCATGATTGATTGGTCTGACATCAACCATCGAGAACTACCTCACCCCTCTCAATTGGTCGAATAGGTATTTATTCATTGGTAGTGGATACTTATTCATCACAGTCAACATGTTCTTATGATGATAATATATCACAAACTGAAGATCTTATCCACCATTATAGTGAATAACAATGGGGTTTCCTAGGTGGAATCACTTGTTCTGATAAATCCCTTTCAGTACAAATATGTGACCAACACCTTCTACTCATAGTGATCTATGTGAGACATCAGATATTATAGCATATATATTATAGTAGTCCCAAAGTGTTTTTTCATGTATAATAATATATCTCTATGGGGAGTTCATCCCTACACATCCACAGGAAATACATCGTTATACTCCCCCACCACTGAAGAAATATAAAATCATGTAGTTTTTGTTGTTCCCTCGGTAATACTATCCAACTAATGAGTATTTGATTGTATCATCCTACATATGAGACCATCATACTCTGATTTTATTTCCTTCTCATCAACGAAGTAAAACCTCATACCATCATAATGGAAACACTGTATCCTCCACCTGTAAGTGTCGTTCTAGGAATGAAATGTTGATAACTATTGCACACATAATATAACATAAAAAAGGATCATCACTTATTAAAAGGGATCCTATATGAATATATAACCAAATTGAATCAGGTCCCACTATGGGTTGTAATGTATTATTTCTAAACCCTCTCTGATAAGAGTCTCTAAGTACATGGATCAGGAAAATGCCTCATCAAGAATATCTATGTCTCGAACATGAGAATTGGAAAGAAATGAGTGGCTTATACATGTGTCTTTTAGAAATATATCTAAAGTATATAAGAAAAAAATCAATTCTCTAATAATCCATGTATCCTCAATGTCATAGGCATCCACTAACTTTAGTTGTCCTCATCCATGACCACTAGGTCCCTTACCCAGAGATCAACCACCTGACAGTGGGGGTGGAAACTAGTTCTATTGTCTTCCACCTCCATTTCCATCTCTACTTCAATGTTATGTCTTCTTCCCTATATAAATTGATGATCCTACTACTATCAATCCAATGGTGGACCACAAACAATCTCTATATCATATGCAATATGGGTTAGTCAATGTTGAGAAATATGTATCGATTTATCACAATTGAAATACCACCTAACTATATTATGACTATAAGATCAAGAAATCCCAAAACTGCCTAAACTTTATCCTAGGACCATACCCTAAAGATTCTTGATTTCCCAAAACCTGATTCTGGATATCAGCAACCGGATTTGAAGTTATCATCACCTTTTTACCCACTCATAGCACAAACATTTGGGGACTGATAATCCAAAAATATCTCCACTACCAATGCCCCTTCAAGAAATCCATCATAGTTGGGAATGTAACGTGATATCACAATAGACCAGTTATTTTGACATATTCCAAATTCAATGTTTGATTCCAGGACAAATGGATCTCAACCCATATTTAGATACTATATTTGTAGGTTGGTGAACCTAAAAGAATAATATTCGATTTTCATAATTCCTTGCTAAGAGTTCAAAAGCTCTTCTATACACAATACTCACAATGTGGCCGGAGAGAACTCCTCTCTGAAGAGACTCTCAAAATATTACCATGGTAGAGTCATCACATCATGTTTTTATGTTACCAAAATACACAATCACCCATCTATATTCTATATTATTCCCACCACTATAACTTCTATTTGACCTAGATGTATCCTGACAATGTAAAAAACTAATGTAACAACTTCTATCTTGTCCCTAATTTCATGGGGGATGGGATCAAACACCAAAATAGGATGTCGCAACCTCTACAACTCATGGATTGTACTCAGACTATACACCTCCACAACTGATAAATTTATAATATCCAAGTTCTCATCATATATTAGAGAAATAGGAAAAGTACTCAGATATACTACCTCATATATAGGTCCTTGTACTAAAACGTTGTCACTTTGGGGATCACCCTCCTGATCATAAAATGGATTCATGGTTGGATACCTTAATCCATATATCTTGATATAATACCATGATTTACCTCTATTAAAAATCAGATCTAGGGATATAACTCAATGACATGAAAACCACCACCGATTCCTATATGATACATGTACCAATATTATTCCTACGATTAGTGCATATATATACTAAGTCAATAATAAGGGTTTTCTGAGTCATAGTGAATGGATAAATTTTCTTTCATAGTAACAGTGGTGACCATATCCTTAGAGAAAAAATTGAAACAATTTTTTAATATTACCCTAAATCAGAAACTAAACATAGCAGTTAGAAAACAAAATAAAATCTGGTTCTAGGATGAACACTTCTCTAATAATTATCTATCACAACCCAATCCACTATGTCTAAGATGAATATAGATGAGTTGATTATTACACCCCATGTAAACCTCCTTTAGGATACGGTCTATAAGACTACATAGAGTATACATAACACACACATGGGATGACTTAATATAAGGTACTAATATACACACAAACATCTCTAAATACTATTCAATGGTGAAGGGTAAGGAAAAAACGATTCTATAATAAATTATTAACATTTATCCTAAAGTATATTTTGAAATAATGTACATGAAAGAATAAATGTCTAAATAAAATACTATAATACAAACAAAAGGGTCCATCCTAGTTATAATGAGGGTGTTGTTGTCAAATGAAACCACAAAGAATCAACCAGTGTCTATCTATCCCACTATGATCCTCCTACTCCTTATCCTCCCAGGAATCAGTCAAAAGGTATTTCATATGCATAATATATGAAATGTCTGGGAATATCCCATGTGTTGGTGAGTATGAAAATACCCAAAAGGACACAGTGACATCACTAAACATAATACACTGAGCTGTCACAACCCTTCCTAGAGGGGCTCGTGAAATGACTACCCCAAGCCATCCTCTGATAAGGTAGGTGGTCATGACTAGCACGAGGTAGGCATATCCCATAAATGGGATGCATTTTCCTATGTATTTATACACACGCACAAATCTCCAATCCCAAAATTCTGAAATGTAAAAATACTAAGTAGAAAATGAATTCATACAATAAGATACCAAACGTAGAGTACTATAATAGGGAAACTAGAAAGTAAATAGAGCCAGAATACAAGCCCACTTAAAGAAATATTTGGCCAATGTGAATTCACATGTTCCTAAAACTGATCCATAGAAAAACCTACCATAAAGGTTGGTGTTGGACAAATGCCTTAAGTCGTTGGAGCACAACACATTTGTCTAATCCCTCTAAGTACCACCTGGTCTTGTTCTACCTAGAACTCCATCAAAGCATCAATCAACTACACACGACATGAAATTTGTGGGAAAATACCTTGTAGGGGTGAGTAAAAAAATACTTATTATTTCACCCTGAAACAAAAAATGAAATACCACTAAGAAATACTCGAAGTACACCACAAAAAAACACACTTTGTAGAGAACCAATGAATCACATGAAGTAAAATCAACATGGTCTACTCACACGGGTATACGTCTTAAACATGAAGAGATTTTTTTAGTTTTTTTTCATATATCTCTCTTTTTACATGACCCAGGGAGTGTTTCTGGAACACGAAGCATCGATGGCGAATGGAGCATCAATGACCCATGGATCGTCAATAGAGCACAAAGTGTCAATGGAGTATCAAGTGTTGATGAAGCATGAGATGTCAATGGTTCCCAAACTGTCGATGGATCATAGAGAATCCATTGATCACAGAGTGTCTATGGAATACATGGCATCATTGGGTACTGTAACCACCAAGTCACGTATTCACTAATTGACAGCCAGCCAAAGGATTCCGCTCTTAGAGTGATTTTACCTAGAGAACCTACTTCTTCAATCTATTTGGTTATAGAAGAAATTCCACAAAAAATCACATAGTGTATTATAAAATCATATTCTCTTCCTTAGGTTCCCAACACACCAAAAAATTCACCAAACAGACACACAGTTTGAAATATAGGGCTATTTTTCAGAAAAGGTCTAACTTGGGTACAGTCCGGGTCCGACCTGACCCACCTGACTCAACATGACCAAACCGAACCAGCATGACCCATTTCGGCCCATCCCAAACAAGCATGGTCTTTTGGACTGTTGAGCCACAAGAGAGGCATGGATCCTCTATCTCGAACCACATGTGTGGGCTGTTTTTTCCGCACCACACGCGGTCCGTAGGAACACCTACCTTTGACTGGTCAACGTGGTGCCACTACAGCCAACACGGTTGGTCACCACGTCATAGATCTCCTATAGCTTCACACCACCATGGGTCCCATCTAGATTACCATTCACATATGCGTCAGCCCTCATTAGGTCCCTTATCAATGTTATGGCCACCTACTGTGGCCCCCTAGTAATAGCTCGTGGACCCCGTCACCATGGACTCCATCTGACGCGGTCCCTCCTCAACTGCATCCTACTACCATCATCAGCCACCCAACCGGAAGACCATCCATTTGTGCTCTACTCAGCCCGACCCCATCCATCCACCTTGTCGGTGGCCTATTTCTGCGTCATGCTCCCCCTGGACTGGCCCTATCGGCCGCATCGTTCCCTCACCTCTAGGAGTTTTCCTTACACCATCATAAGCTATAGCCTCACTTGAACCATTCCACACTCTCACCGCACCTCTTATATACCATCATGGGGTCAAACATTAGATGTCGGACCATTTTATTGTGGATCTGGGGTACAACCATCAATTGTTTAAGTAGGGGATTCAACAGTGAAGGATGTTTGAAGAACCAAATAAATTGACGGGGAGAGATAAAGAACATGAATTCCCAATGAATTGAGCCTATCCTTGTTTGTGTCAGCCTTGATCTGTTCACATTAGAAGGTTTAACTACGAACAAAAACACATAATCACAATTGTCTATTTCCCTTTTCAAACACTACAACAGTAAACAATCCAGCAAGAACGATCGAACCATGGGTCAACCTATTCGTTAGTTTTTCTGTGTTTTTCATTGAATCTAAGAACAGAAAATAATTTCACCAAGATTTTAAACACCCTACCTTGAATTCGGATCAGTTCTTGAAAGAGAACAGTGGTTTGTATCATCGTCGATCCTCAATTTGTGATCATTCATCGTCATTCGTCAGAGAGGATTTTATATCCTTGCCTTAGAAGAATTTATAGGTTTATGGCAATAACCATAGATTCTAGAAAATATTCTTTAACTAAAATAAACCAACATAGCGTTAAATAAAATAATCATAGTATAATATATTAATGATAGTTGCGTCAAATTTCTAACTATCACAGTTAACCCGCGATGGTCGATGCTAGGCCCCGTCTAATGTAAATTCTAGGCTCTAATGGAAAAAATTCCCTCATATTTATAATCCAAGAAACCTTTTAGAAGTTATTCCAATTATAAATAAAAACACCAACACACTTTATTAAAAACATTAAATTTTAATCGTATATTTCGGGGCACACCGGGTGTCAGAATCTCAAACTTTCTCAGTGCCGAGTCCCAAACTTTTCCCAATTAATTAATGAAAATAAATATGAGGAAAATAAAAGTCATTACATTATCTCAAACATAGAGATTTATGTCCTCATAAGCCTAAACAAGGGCTACTAAATAAAAATATGAGGGTACTGAGCACGTATTTGAGCCCCCCTCTCCCATGTGCTCTCATTGAGATTCTCATGCTGGAATTGAACACACACCAAAGGAATCTACTGGTCATGAAGGATCCTCTCTTATCAGTCATTCATCTCCACCAGGTACCCTGCAAAAGTTTTCCCCATCGTCAATACCCAGCTCGCCCTAGTCAATGAAGTGTGATGGATCATGCATGTACCTCCTCAGCTATGACAGATGGAAAACATTGTGCACGCGGTGAATCTATGGTGGTAGATCTTGGTTGTAATCCACCTTTACAACTCTAATCATAATCAGAATAGGGTTGATGCATTTTAGAGATAACATTCCACCCCATCCAAATATCTACAATCCCCATCATGGTGAGACGAGAAGAAAACCATGGTCTCCCACATTGACCTCTAGAGGCCTCAGTCTCCTACCAGCATACGAATTATTCTGGCATTGTGTTGTCCTCATATGCTCCCAGATGATCTGCACCTTCTATGAGGTAGCCTACACCTACTCATGACCCCGGAGTGTTGACCCCCCTAGGATAGTCTAGCATAGTATAAACCCACATGGTCACCCATATATGTTATTGAACAGTGCCATACCAATGGTAGACTTATAACTACTGTTTTATGAAAACTCCACTAGTTCTAGGTGATCCTCCCAACTATGGACAATGTCTAGGTTGAAAGCACATAGCATGTCCTTAAGAACCTAGATGGCCCTATCCTTCTAGCCAACCTTCTGGGGATGAAACACTGTTCTCAAGAGAAACTGAGTCCCAATAACCTATTGCGATCCCTTCTATAATCCGTATGTGAAACAAGAATCACATTTCAAAACGATAATCAATGGAACTCCATGATTCTGAATACTATTATATATGCAGAGGTGTCCCATGATCTCCACTGAACTCTTCTCACAAAGCTGTAGGATGTGGGATGACATGGTGAGTTAGTTAACGATCACCTAGATTGTATCGTATCCACTGGACCTCTATGGTAAACCCATTATGAAGTCTATAGAGATCCCAAATCATCTCCACTCTAGAACCTATAGAGGTTGGTTCAAACCCAATGGAACCTGGTGCTTAGTATTTATTTTATGGAACATGAGGAATCTAGAAATGAACTTTTTCACTGCCTTCTTCATCCACATACACCAGAATTGACGTCAGAGTTCCTGGTACATATTCGCCACACCTGGACCTACCACCAGTGTGGATGTGTGGAACTACCTCAGAACCTCATCCTACAATGTTATAGTCACTATTTTGTATCCTTATATGATAACCACGTTCTCCGTTCCTTTTGAATATCCAACCGGGGAATTCCATATTGACATCTGTGCTTGTAATGTCTTACAGTTATTGTCTTTGATTTGTGCATCTTCTGACTCACTATAACAGTGGAGGGGTGTATACCATCGACTATAGGTAATCTGTTCTATCTCCATCCACAAGGGATATCTGCAACATGGCTAACTACTCTGATGCCTCACTCAACAACTTCATGCTAGATCATTTGGTGAGAGATTCTGCCACTACATTCCCCTTCCCTAGAGTATATACAATATCAAAGTCATAGTCCTGGAGTAAATTTGTACATATACTAAATCTCATGTTAATATCCATATAAGAAAGTATATAATTGATACATTTATGGTTATAGTAGATGGTAAACCGCTCAATGATTAGGTATGGTTGCCTCATCTTCAATGTGAATGGTACCACTGCCAGCTCTAGATCATTGGGTGCATAGTTCTACTCATTAAACCTTAACTAAAAAACAACATGAAATCACTTCATTCCCATTCATCAATACATAACCATGCCTAGTGTCTGATGCATCACAAAGCACTGTGTACTTGACAGGCACCTCTGGCAATCTCCAGATAGGTGAACTCATCAAACTATGATGCAGCTGCAGAAAACTCTCCTTGAGCTTATCTATTCTCATGAAAGGATTCCCCATCCATGTCAAGGACATCAAGGGTGATTCAACTATACAAAATTTAGGAAAAAACAATGAGAGTACCTAGAAAATATGATGAAACTCCACACCGTAGAAACACTCTTGGTTGGCTCCCATGAAAGAACTATTTTAATATTTTCATCGGATCCACTGGAACTCCTGCCTCTAAAATGATGTGTCCCAGACTGTGGTCCTCTTGAATCCAGAACTAACACTTCGAGAGATTCACATAAAAATGGATCTCTTGGTCTGTGTGTGTGTGTAATACAATCCTCAAGTGTACCACGTGCTCCTCCTCATACACCGAGTATACTAGGATGTCATCATTGAAGACCACAATGAACCAGTCTATGTAAGGCTAAAATATTTTGTTCATGAGACCCATGAACACTTTCGGGGCATTGGTTTTTCCCAATAGAATCACTATGTACGCATAGTCTTTATAACAACATCTGAAGGCTTTCTTCATGATGTGCACATCCCATACACCAAGCTGTTGATATCCATATCTGAGATCTATCTTCGAGAACCACCTATCTCCCTTCAGCTGATCCAAGAGGACGCCAGTCCTCGGTAGTGGATACATATTCTTCACAGTCACATGGTTCAGGTGCTGTAATTCATCCTAGTATCCCAATCATCTATCTTCCTTCTTGGAAAACAAAACTAGGGCCATCCAAGTTGAAACACTAGGTCTCACGAATCCCTTACTCTATAAGGCTTCCACATGTACCCTCAACTCATGATTCTATATGGGATCCATCCGATATGTAGGTGTTGATATCGGTGTTTTCCTAGGGTACATATCAATGACTAAGTCTACCTACATAATGATAGGTTACCCAAGGGCATCCTTAGGAAAGAAGTCCTCATACTCTAACACCACTATAGTAAAGTACAGGCTGTTATATATACCCTACCGAAGGTGAGGATTGAATGCTACTGAGTAATCAGTTACACCCTCCTATGAAAAAGTTTGTCCTATATTGTATGTGTTTATTTTTCACAATCAATATAAAAAATGGTCCCATATCCACAGACACACTTCACTATATTACAAAAAATCGTTAATATGGGAATGAATTGTGGATAACCTGTCCCTACCAAGAATGACATCGTAAGTCCTTGATGCTACCACCAAGATATATCAACTAAAACTATCACACCCTAGAGTAAGGGCACACTATTTTCACTAGTATGTGATCATTTAATCACCCTCCATATGAGTCTCTACGAACAGGTATTGAGTGAATGGTTCCACTAGAATCTATAAGTCTCGAACAATGGTTGTGGCAAGAAAAGAGTAAGTGTAACCTATATTTATAAAAAATACAACTATTGTGGAAAATAATTCTATAATAACTATAATCATATCATGAGAACCAGGTTCATAATACCCCATCACCTTAATATGGCCTTGTCCCTATCCACCATCTCTACGAGCCCATGGTGGACCACATGGGGGTGGTGGTGGGAGTACATAGAACCTCCTCCCAGTGCCTGCTGCTCTTCCTAATCCTCTTCTATGCCCTTCTCCTTGTGGACCAAACTTCTTCTACATCCTCTTCATCTATTTTTGTGCCTCTCCCATCTCTTGATCATCCCCATTATGAGTCGGGTGATCTTGAGTCAGATAACCCTAACCACCGCACAAGTAACAAAGCATATCCATCAACTATCTCGCTCGGCCCTGGTAGCCCCATACCAATGGACCCATATCCTGGGGTCATCCCTTGGAGTTCTAGATGAACTTGGTTCATTGTGGAAACTTCCAGATACCTACCATTGAAGACTCAACTGCCTGATGCCTGGTGGTAGTTCCCACTACTAGCGTCTTCTCTCCTAGAATGATCTTCACAAGTAGGGATTCCTCTAGTAACCCAATATATGTAGGGATGATAAGGGATATCATAAATTCCCAGATCTACTAGTGTAGCCCCTTCTCAAATGTTTGGACATTGAAGAACAGGTCTTGCACCATATCTGCAGAGTAGTGATAAAGATCTGTAAATATCTCCAAGTACTCCTCTACATTCTGACTACCCTGCTGCAGATACAGGAGCTCCTACATGCACACTGAGTGTAACATTTCTGGAATGAACTCCTACCTGAAGTGGTTCTCAATTTTTACCCATGAGAAATTTGTCTCGTCCTGCATCTAGATAACTAAGATCCCTCATTTCCCCGCTAATCCTTGAAGAAGGCTCGCAGCTAGAAATTACATCTATCAGAAAGTCATCCTCACAAGGAGGAAGACACGTGTAACTACCTCCATCCAATCCTAAGCTACCTTAGGGTCTTTCTCACCCCTAAATATGGGAGGTCTATACTACTAGATCTAATTCAACTCATAGAGCCTTCATTCATACTCTACTATTAGAACTGGTTGTAACTACTGCTCTTTGGATGGCGGTATCACTGGTACACCACTCGGAGGTGTTATCTCTGATACTAGACCATGTACTAACACCTCATATCAAGTAGGATCATCCTCGTGATCATGAAACGACATCCTAGTGGGATTTATGTGTGGAAACATCCTGAAATAGATCAAGACATACCATAGTCTATAGGGTATACTTGGAAATTTGATTATATGACATGATAACAAACTCAAAAGCCTATATGATGCACATACAATTTATTCTTTGTAACTAGTGTTTTCATGTACTGAGTCAAAAAGAATAATTTACAGTCTTGGTGTATGGATACATCAGCCACTACACCAACACTGGAGTGCCTAGTTTAAAAACTAAACATGAAACACCTATCAATATTTTCCCAAACCTATATCACCTAATCTAGGTTCTTTAGGTAGAACATATCACCTCTGATACCTCTCTATCATGAACTTTCCTAGAAGGTCACATGTTATGGCTACCCCATGCCTGACTTCAAAAGGTCAGGGGATGAAGACTAGCACAGAGTAGGCATATCCCACAACTGGGTTGCCTTTTCCAATATAACTATATACAAAAACACATCTCCTTACCAAAAATGCTGAAAATGTAAACATAATTTGTAAAAATGCATTGTTACACTAAGATACCTACCATAGAGTATGAATGTAGTAAAACTATAATGTGAATAGGGATAGAATACAAGACTATCAAAATAAAGAGACTACTGAAGTGAACACACAAGTTCTTGAAACTCGTCTATAGAAAACCCTACCTGAAGGGTTGGTGTAGGATTGCTTCCTAATGTCGTAGGAGAAAAACACCTCTGTATGATCCCTCTAAGAACCACCTATTCATGGTCCACCTAGAACTCTATCTATGAATGAATCTTCTGTAGAAGACTTGACACATACAGAAAAACCCATGTAGGGGTGAGTAAAACAATACTTTGTAGGAAACCTCTAAACCACAAAGGAAACACAACTATGAAATTAAAAAATTACACCACAAAGAAAAAAATGATGTACACCAAAAAGGAAACACACAGAATTCAGTGAATATGGTCATCTCACACAATTATAAGTCTAAAACAAGAAATGAATGATTTTTAGTTGTAGCCCAAAAACTTCACTATTTCCCTGAATCAAAAAGTGTGTATAGCACATGGAGCATCAATAAAACACAGAGCGTCGATGTCACATGGAGCGTCAATGGCTCACTAAGTGTCGATGGAACCTAGTAAGTCAATGGTTCTTGAAGTTTAAATGGTGCATGAAGAATTGATGGAATATGGAACGTCGATGGAGCATAGAGCACCGATAGTGCACGAAGTTTCATTGGGTCATACAGTCCCCAACTCTTGTAGTCACTAGGACACATCCAACCGCAGTATTTAATTCATATCACTCTTTTACTAGGATAAAAAACTCCTAAATGCATTAGCTCATAATAAAACTTCCAAAAAAACTCACTTTTTGTATCTCATGATTAACTTCTAATTGCTAGGGTCCCATCTCCGGGAAAAACTAAATAAAAAGATACATGGTTTGAAAGATACAATTGTTTTTCTAAAATGGTATGACCTGAGTCTGATCAGGGTTAGACCCATCGGCCGACCTCACCCTATCCGAGTCCTACACAACCTGACTAGGTTGGGCTTTCCCAACACTACCCAACCCAGTTTGGCCTGAACCAAATTAGATCAACCCATTTGGCTTGGCCCATTGGGAATAGCTTATACCATCTACCCTAGGATGCACGCGTGGGACTGTTTTTCCACACCGCATGTGGTTTGATGGACCACGTGCCTCCGCCTGGTCAATGTGGTCCGTAATCTTGTACCTTCTCCCACATGGATTCTCACATCCACTAGTAACACACAGAATTCCAGCCTTGTAAGCGGGGGCCCACACCGCGTCTACCTTTAGTGTTGCGACCGCCTACCGCAACCACCTGGTCACCGCCTGCGGCCCTCACTGCTGCGTGCTCCCTCCGATGCAGTCCAGCCTAGACCACATCTTATTTCCATCACTGAAATCTCTACCAGTAGGTTGTTCCTCCATGCTCGTCCTAGCCCAACCCAGTCGGGCTGGTGCTACCTCTATCACTTCCCACTATTTTTCCAGCCTGTTACCGCTTCACACTCCCCCAAGAACGACCACGCAGGCCACGTCCTCCTCTCACCACAAGCCACCCCATTATCTGTATGCCTTACGTTATTGTAAGAAACTACATTTCCCAAAGCATACCACACCCCCATTAAACCTCTTTGACACCATCATAGGATCAATCCTTCATTCTCAGGCTGTTGCTCTATGGATCAGGGGTGCAACGGTCGAATGATCACGTAGATGTTTTAAGGGTGAAGAATGTATAAAGAATTCAATAATTTGAGGGGAGATATAAATAACATGAATACCCAAGGGACATATCTTTTTCTTGTTCATTTTGGCCTTAAATATTTCACGTTAAATGGTTTAACAGAAAACAAAAATTCATAATCCCAAATATCAATGTTCCATTTAAATCCACGATTTTTTTTTTCATCCAAGAAGAACGATCGAACAATTGATCAACATGTTCATTGGTTGGTCCACATTCATCATTGATTTTAAGAATTGGTAAGATAATCAGGAAGAGATTAAATTCCCTTCCTCAAGGATGGAATATTCATTAACCAATAATGAAGTTCTATGTCGATGTTGATCCTTGATCCATCGGCCATCATCACCATTTGTCAAAGAGGATTCCATAAACTCCCCTCATAGGAATTTATAGGGTTATGATAATAACCATAGATTTCAAACAATAGTCATTAATTTAATGAAACCAATTCAGAATGAAATAAAATATTTTTTATTTAAATATTGTAATGATGGTTACATCAAATTTCTAACTATAAAATTCGACCCGCTCTGGTCAATGTTAGGCCCCGCATATAGTAATGTTGATGCACTGAATGCAACAGTTCCCTCAGATTTATGATATTTTCACCCTTTTAAATGTTTCTCCCATTTTAAATAAAACTTGACCGCACGATGTATTAAAAACATAACATTTTTCATCTTACTATTTTGGTCACTCCTGGCCTCAAAATCTCATTCCGTCTCAATGGTTGGTCTCAAGAATTTTCTGAACTATTTACAAAAATAAAACCAAAGAAAATAATAGTTGGTTTAGGAGATATGAATAAAATCATCATCATGAAATTATTTCTAAAAAATTGGATACATAGAAATAATAAAATCATATAGACTCTAAAATAAAATCACAGAATAACTGTGGTTTTTTATATGGAAGTGGTTTAAAATGTCGCGATATAGTTCTACGGTGGTTTCATAAAATCACCTTCAAAAATTGTGTTGACGTCCAATACACAATATTTTCTTCCATTTAGCAATAGTTCTTGGTATGTTTCCTAGGAACCATGTTCAGTAGTGGTTTTATTGTTCTTAGAGGTAGTTTTAAGGGGGGAAATACTGAATGGATTTAGCGGTGGGTTTAACCACCACTAAATATTTCCTCTTTTTTTCATGGAAACCACAACTAAAACCTATAACTTTGAAATTAAATAATCACATGACGTTTTTAGAGGTGGTTTTAACCACTACTGATAAAAAATATCATCATATAATTGGGGTTTAAACAACCGCTAAAAAATATACCATATTTAACGACGTTTAAATACCTGCAATATGTTGATTTACAAAAAAAACTACCACTAGATTCTAAAACCCAGTACCCTGAAAAAAAACATATGCAGATAAAATATAACCCAAGGTGTTGACACATAAAACTAAATCATAACTTAATATGTCTTGGTAAACTATAATTCACATTATAAAACCACACCACTCCTCTAAAACAAGAAAAACACACAAAAAGGTAAACCCACTATTAAAAACATATTTCGCTTAAACCCCAATGAATAATCATTTTTATCAACGTAAACCACCATTGGAATTTTAGAAAACATGTAAAATTCATAAAACCCCATTTAATAACAACCAAATTCTATTAATCTATTCCATTTACCAACTTTTACAGGGGAAAAATCTAAAAATTTATGTAAAACCTTTCCAAGACCAATCTTGCTACCGTATAAATTGCCACTTCAACTCAAACACCCTATATAAATCCATAACTACATATAACTTATTTAAATGTAAATTAATTATA
The DNA here is from genome assembly GCA_963277665.1 of Viscum album. Taxonomy (NCBI): domain Eukaryota; kingdom Viridiplantae; phylum Streptophyta; class Magnoliopsida; order Santalales; family Viscaceae; genus Viscum; species Viscum album. Next base: position 996,852,655 of record OY728147.1, read on the forward strand.
AACACCTAGGTTAAATGGTGGAACCATGTTTCTTTTGAAAAAATCTAAAGGAAAGGAACTCATAGGAGGGTTTATAAGTACTTAAAACCAAAATCCTTATATCCTAGTAAAAATAACATAGAAAATAATCCAAAAAAGTCTACTAGGTTTAGAGGAAAATTCAAGGGATGATTTAAAACCAATAGAATGATATGAGAAGTTCACAATTCTTGAACCTAGTGAATAATCACTAATAAACTAACTTTAATCCACCAAATAGGTGCATAGAAGAAATGGAGAGACCCATGTGAGGTTTTTGGGTTGTTAGTGATGAACGGGGAGGGTTGGGGTGTAATCCCCCCATCAGGATGAATATAAAAAGAAAAATACCCCATTATAGTTAGGTCGTATAGTTTTCTATCCCGTATAGAAACAATGTAGATCAGATAAGGGAGACTCATATAGAGTTAAGCTAGTGAATATGTAGAAGGAGATATAGGGATAGGGGAATCAGAAATACAATAATACTAGGTATATATGATACTATTTGTGTGATCATTAGTGATAAGGATATGAATCATGAATGATGATTTAATGTTATTGATGTCAGACATTGAGTTGATGAATCTTAACAGGACGATTGAACATAAATGATGAATGGGATTTGGGGCCTATATTCTATAAGGAAAAAATAACATGAACAACAATCATTCAATATTATATGATTGAAGTAAATAATCATTCATGGATATTTAATAATGGGTAGAAAATTTAGAACCATATTGACTGAACTTTACTTTGTGGGATTCCAACAAGAAAGAAATGAAACTTTGGTATTACTATACTGGATTAGGAAAAGGGTTTTTTCTGATGATAAAATAAAAGATATTATGGTTTTCACTAAATAGAATGAAGACCATAGCAATATAGTTATTTTTTAATAATATTCAATCATATATTTCTATGAATTAATGACTATTACAGTAGCCCTGAAAGGTTTTATGCCTCTTCAAACATGGGTAATAATGAAAATGTTAGGTCATAAAAATGTTAGGTGAATACTCTATGCCTCACATGAGACATAAACAAACCCTATATTTCAATATTTGTCTGAAACATCAAAAACAAAACTAATCACTATCTGATGGTGAACACTACTCATCACCATCTCCATCTCCATCCATAATTAATGCTACTGGAACCTATACAAAAATTATATTGATAATTAAATAATTATATATTTATTTATTTAAAAAATAAACAAATAAATGATTGTGAACTAAATGATTTTGAAATTGTCTTATTTACCTCATCACCAATAGTCATCGATGAAATACCACCTAGGACAGATCTGGTCATCTTCTGATATAAATTAATCAACGCTTTTAACAAAGTGGATATCTAATCATGCAGGAACTGAATTGTGTTATTGATAGAGACAAAATCTATCTAAGAATCTAAGGTTAGGGAGTGGCTACAACCAAGATTCGATGCATCGATAATCCCTAGTGGACTACCAAAGACCTAAAATGTTAATGGTCCTAAACCCATCCTGCGCACCTGACTAGGGTTTTCTTTCCCAAGGAATTTAACAACATAGTCATCCTGGGAGACTGAGTAGGATTGTGTGGGATATTCATCCCATAGATCATTAATTATTACCTATAAATGAAATATCAACCATATTAGAAGAAAATTATATTAACATAGTGAAATCTAATAACATGTTATTATAAGTAAAAATTAATTCATACTCCAACTTCATTAGAAGGCTCATTAAGAAAAATCCTTTCATATTTTTTATAAACATCCAACCACACTTTTGTTGGGGATTCTTTGTTCCCTAATCCCTGTGACTACATTTAAAAAATATAAATAAAAAATTTAATACATTAGATATATAATATTGCCTTATAAATATTTAAACTAAATAAAATTTTACGAGAATCGATCAGCTTTTAGAAAAACACTTCGAATCCATAGTGTGAGAGACAATTTTATTAGACTGAATCGATGCATTCTTCCTTGAAAGATCCGGAAATAAATAAAATGTAATTTCATAGTAATATATAAAATGTCATATTCTTTTCATATACATTTATAAATGTAAAAAGAAATTAATATAATAATATATTTTTAAATACCATGTGCTTCTCATAAGGATGCATATAAATAAAAACATTCTATTTCTCTCTAGGTGGGTACCTTATGAAACTTTTTTTTGGAACTCAACGAAGTATCGTTGACATCATTCTATAATCACCATTTAATATATTTCCATTTATTAACAAAAATTTTAAATATCCACTCTCATGCTCGCATATTACCAATGGTAATGTAGAAAAACATCTTTACACATAGATTCATTTATAAAATATTAGCATTTAATAACACAGTGACATTAAATTACACCATAATGTTTTAAAATTACAATTATTTCTGAATAAAAAAACATTATTTTTCCAGGATGAAGGCATATGCCTCTAATCATTATAAATAATGGGAGAGGTAACCAACTCTATTTCCATCATGCCTAGAATCTGGCAACGTAATTCTGTAGAGTCATCTATAGGGACCCCATATGAATCAAATGGAACAACCATCATTAGTCAGGTCATATTATATATATCTAAATATTTCGTATTTTTCTTAGCAGTAGCATTGTTTACACATATTTTGAAAAAATATTATGTAGTATAAATAAGTGCATTAAATCTATTCCTATAAAAAACTGTATGTTTAATAGTCACCCTCCAATATCCCTTTGATGAACTAGGAGTGGCGCTCCACTCCTTCACTGTTGAATCTGCTGAATGAGAAGGCGTTAACTGAGCTGATGATGAGATGATGATGCAGTGTGTGAGAGATAAAAAAAGGGAGGAAATGAATGGTATCTTAGATGTTATAGGGATGGAGACATATGGATCATCATATGTTGGTGTGGTAGATGGAATGTCTACTGTGCGTCGAATACCATCAGTATAATGCTTCCACTTGGGAATTACTATCATTTAATAAAATAAAATTAAGTTTAGAACATTTATTTTGAAACATTCGTGCACAAAAATATAAATGATAATAGATGAACAATACTAACATAAAAAATACAAAATACAATGATAATTAATGACAAAAAAATTACATATTTTGTTAATAAATGAATGGATAACTACAAATACAATCATTTTATTCCTCAATAATGTCTATTTCATGCTCCTTCATTAATTCATCTAATACATCCACCCTGAAAATACTAATATATTCAATATAATGATGGAAAATTAAGTCCACCTATTTCTATTGATTGGATGCAATGTGAGAGGTCAAATCTTTCACTTCATCCCCATATGATACAAGTATCTTTATTTTACGTGAGAAACTACACTCCACCCTTTATCCATAACATATTTCACATAATATAAAATTTTATATTGTGATAATAAGATATATGGGTCATGTAGTTCATGGTATTCAACATCCATAAAGTAAGAAATGTTTATAGAATTAAATTCAAAGGAATCCCTTTTAACACCGCTAATAATATCCACCTAATTACGTTTCAATAAAATAATGGAAAAATGCCTGTGGTAGTTTAATTTAATAATATCAGTCAACATTCGATAGCATCCCACTTCAGGAAAAATAAATAATCTACTATTTTTTGTTTTCATACACTCTTCCCAATCGACTTTACAGAATCTAAAGTCATTCACATTTTATGTATTGATCTTTCTAGATTTTTCTAATGGATCTCCGGAATGAAATGTCAAATCTTCTAACAACACTACTCGAGTATCAGTATTCGAGCTAAAAAAAGTAATTTACATTATTATATTTAAACAATATATATAAACATAATACCCTTATTTATTACAATATTTATGAACTAAAACGCCGTGCAAACCATTATGAACGAGCTTTATTAAATGATTTTGTTATATCATTATCATTTTATGTTCTTCCTATAATTCGACTCTTTTCTGTTTCCTCAAATCTTCAATAATTAGATCTAAAATTTCACTATTAAAAAGCACATATCTATGTGCTTATAAAAATTATATATCTTTTAGTGTAACATTTGAGCTCCACCCAACTAATAAACCAATATCTAGAAAGATTTTGTGATTTCCCATGTATTTTAGATTGATTCGATGTGTCATCAACATGTCCAACTCGATTGAATCTGGTCTCAATATCATCCATATATCTAAAACAAAAGGTAATACATTCCTCTCTCAAATAGCCATCAGAAATAGAGCATTCTGATTTAGATATATTTTTCATGTATGATATCAAATTTCTAAGATATCTGTGAAAAAAAATAAAAAACATAATTATTTATTTAATGAAGTGCCACGAATTATTTAACGAAATTAAAAACATATAAATGAAGTAATTCTCAATTGAACACATCCATAGATAATTTATAAGGCCTCCAAATTTAGATTCCCCAAATAAATGAATAGTTAAATCTATCATGATAGTAAAAAATGACTGAGGAATGATCATCTCTGTTGAACATAGTGTCAATAAAAATAAATCCTAATGGTTTTCAAGCTCAAATAGATGTTGATTTTTCTCACATTGTTATCTGAAAAATGTGCATAAATTGAGTACAATAATAGTAACATTTTGAGGTAATAATATACGGAATCCCAATCATTGTAACTATGTTAAAAAAATATGTGAATCATGGATTATCATTCCATGTAACCTATGATGCTATAATTTAACACACCATGATCAGTTACTTGAATACCCATTAGATAACTTTATATGTTTTAAAATTCAATGGAATATATCTTTATCAATATTTTTCTCTGCAATAATATCTGGAGCATACATTCCATTCTCATATGGCTAGAGACCACACTTTTTTTCATTACTTCTAAGTATTTCTGAGCATTGAGATGATCCTTTGACTTTCCATGATCATTAAGCAATGTGAAGATGAAATTTTCACAAACATACTTCTCAGTGTTCATCACATTAAGATTATGTGGAAAAAAATAAATTAGAAATATATAAGTTTGAAGAATATAATTATTTTCTTCTATTGTGGTGTTCTGATTTCACTTGATGATCCACTTAGAACTTGTTTCCCTCTATAAATTGACGATTCTCTTCGAACTCATTTCCCACTTTTAGTTAATTATGCACTTCAAACTCGTTACCCATTATCAGTTGATAAATATTCATGTAATGAATCAAATTTCATCGATGATTGTAAGTCTCTTAGATGTTTCATTAACACATCATTGTTATTATATATAGAATTACACTTCATATATTTAGTGGTTTTTGATGACATGAAAAATCTTTTCAATCGTGGTTTCTATGTAATTTAATACAAAACCATTACATGTGTGTTCTTTTTATTCATATTCATGGTAGTATGTTGATTCAGACTTCCAACATCTTCCATTTAATTCCATATAGAATAAGAAAAAAATTCAATATTTTCTACATGAATCATCTCCCAAATAAAGAATAAAATCATTGGAATACATTTTTTTATAATCCAGATCAATCCTATTAATAAATTTTTACATATCATTAAAAGACTCATGGATCATTTCTTTAAGAAATGCATCACACGAAAATTGAAATATCATGGGAATCACCTTATTTTTAATTCTACATAGGCATTTGATATGGAACAACATCATTAGAAGTGAATATTTTGAAAATTTGAAACATCAACTATACAACTCATGATTTCCATTGTTAAATATACCATGAAACCCGTCTATCTTCTTAGTGATGTTTTCTCTTACATTAGTCTCCACATGATCAAGTGGAGGATCCAATGATATGTTACAACCTTGATCTAGTTTTCCCACAGTGTAAAAAACATCTTTTATTACATTTATATTTGTATCACCCTCAACTGATTGTTTAGATATGTTTTGATGTTGATGTTGGTGTCTTGCAATGCTGAAGAAAACATTTATAAGGTTTTTCATTTCATTTTCCATTGTCAATGATGTTGGGAGGTCATTCTGTGGATTGACATCAATTCTCATCCTTTCAGTAACATTAAATTATTCATACCAAATCCAAAAAAAATATGGAGTAAGGAATTTTGTTAATATCAAGTGTTCATAAAAATCAACTCTATTCAACCATCTTCTAAATTTACATTTAGGAAATGGACATCATATTATCCCATTAACAAAATGATTGGAAATTGAAAAATCTAAAAACTAATCCAAACCCTTTGCATACTGTGGTGTGGTCCTCGATAATGTGATCCATCTTTTATCTGTATACATCACAATGTGCCTACACATTATTAAAAAAATTAAAACCCATAACTATTACTAAATCGAAAAGGAGATTCAAATTTACTAGTTGAAAGAAATATGAATATGTAAAATAATTTTTTCCGATGATAATATATATGGTAAATAGTGAATCATTTTAAAAAGAATAATTGAAATCCATAAAGTTTGGTTATGAAGAATATGATGTATAAAAGAGTAAAATTTTTCATTTAAAAACCATTATGAAACTGAAGATGAAATACACATAGTGAAATCCATTTAAAAAAAATATCTTTTAATAAATCATTGAAAAATTATCACAATCCAATGTCAATAATTTATTAGAGGAAAAACATGATTATCAAAACTGGTAGTATATTATCATGATAATATTTTTTATTTAATGGACACATTTTGTACCATTTATTTCATTGAGTAAATTAGTGGAATGATGATCATAAAGGATGTGTTATTCAAATTTAATCTCTTTTATATTGATATATTATTTTATTTCTCTTATTTTTTTAAATTTATAGAATTTTATTTTAATGTATGTTTGAAGACACCATTGACCTTATCAGTGGATCGTGGCAGTGAAAAGAGAGATAGTGAATGGTTGTGTATTGTCTGGTAAGTGTTTCTACTCTGATGAGGATTGAGAAATGATCAATGATGTGTATTATGAATCAAATAACATAACTGATGCCAATATTTACTATTATATTTAGAATGATAATGAATTCATGGGACATACTAATGTGGTGTTCAGATAATAAATGAACTGCTCTAAAGATGACAACATTAGTTCATGAAACCAAATTAATTATAATAATCTGGGAAATATAATGCGGTACTAGGTACCACTAACATAATGACCATAATACAAAGTGAAAAAAATGTTTTACTACATCCATTTCTCACTCACTAATTAAGGAAATTGAAACTCTTTTATAAAAGATATATTCAACCAATAAGAAACTAAACTAGCATAATTGAGGAGGATCAATGTTGAAGGAATAATTAGATATATTATTTTTGAGTATATGTTTCAAGTAAAAACAATTTATATCCTCCCACATATATTAAAATATACAGAACCACACAACCTAGAAGAGTTGAGATTACTCATCTAACCACAACTTCTTCTTATCTAATGATTTATAGAAACTGAATAACATAAGTATACTAAAAATCTATATATTTGGACAAAAATTCTAATGTAATAAAGTCTACCCCATTTATTTTAATAAAATATAGTATAAACAAGAATTAGTTGGCCAAACATATCAAGATCCACCCCAACTCCTTGGATAACCAATTTGTAATGTATAAATTAATGTATAACAAAACCAAATAGTGCCTTGGTTGGAGGGGGTATCGGAGAATTAGATTGGGATAGGCGACAAGTGGCTAGGTTGAGACCAGTGGTGAGGGTTGGCATGGTTTTTGGTTGAGATAGGAAGAGAGGGTTGGCGAATAGCTAGGTCGGGACTAATAGTGAGGGGTAGCGGGGGGGGGGGTGAGAGTTGAGACTATTGGTGAAGGGTTGTGCGGGTCAGGACTGGTAGGGATTCACAGTTTCTGGGGGGTTGTGGAGGTCGGGGTGGGGGGGGGGGGGTCGGGGGTGAAGGGAGAAGTGTTGGGTGTGTGAAAAAATTAATAGGTTTGGTGGCTTTTCTTAATAAACCACTGATTTATTATGTAATTTATTTTCTGGAGGTTTCATAAACTGCCACTACTGAATGATTTTGGTGTACTGTTAATCATAGAAGAATCTATTTCTACAATATTTTCAACCATATATCCATCCATAGGATTATTCAGGAGTCATTAACATAATTATCTTCTAGGATAACACACTCCACAAAGCATGTTATCAATAATTTTTCTCTTCTAAGAGGTCATTATCATCAATCTTATCCAAATAAGTACTTTCATGATCTCTAAAGATCTCAAAAAATGTATGGGATCAAATATAGTACCATTGGGGATACTACAAAACTAATCTTGAATAAACCACAAATTTGGGTATCATAAGACCATTTGTGTTTGTCACGATTATTTAACAAACCCCATAAGGAAGGTGATACGAAAGAGGATCCCAATTTGACATCACGAAGGTATACCGATAACTATGTTAATGATAATACTCATATAGTGGAACAAAATAATATATAAAAAAGTAAATTATTCATTTTACCCTAGTATGAATGGACCAATGGAACACACTCAATCATTTCTGGTCTAGATTGAAGAGGCAAAGGGCCTAAACCTACATTATAAAACATTCAAGGAGTGTAATGGGGGTACATGAAATGTCTCACCTTCTCAGGATATTATTGTGTGTCACCATCTCACACATCATGCTCATATATATAAAAGGCACATCCCTTATGGATACAAGTCATGTTGAGATCAATTAGATGCATATTTTTCTACCCTCCTTTTCCAATGTACATCCTCTCATGCCCATGTACCTCAGGTTGTTGAAGAGCCAACCTTGTGTAAGGATTGTATTTGTTGTCAATTTATTTTTATTAGTTGTAAATAGATGTTTAATGAGATAAAAATATCTCATTATGGTCCATATAATGAATTACATCTAAATTTACTGGATATTAGGATAATGTTCTCATGTCTTGATTTTTCAAGAAACAGGTGAATGGTTTGAAGACCTTGAGTTTCATGTTTATTCCAAGATAATTTTAATGGATTGATTTTATGACATTGGATGTTATAGATGAATAATTATCACCATTAAAGCATGGCTATTATTTTATGGATTGTATTTCACACATATAATAATTTTTTTTGGAGAACATGTGATGAAATATTTATAAAGGGAAGTGGGAGAAAAGGTGTTACCAATCGTGTTTAGGTTTGATTAGGAAGAAGGATGTCGATATAAGACAAGAAATTTACAATATATTCATTTGAAAAACTTAAAATGCTAATGGTGATTAATCAAAGATTATATATTACAACATATGAGGTTTATGATTACAGAATATAATTGTATAGAGTAGAATATGACTGTGAATCAGAATGGTTAGTGTTGTCGAAGTAGATGTTTAAGGTGGCGTTGTTTTCCATGGATTAACAAATTTTTTGGACTCAAAATAAGAATTTTGTTTCTTGAAAAAGGTATTTTTCCTATAAAGAAGTTTTTAATAGATTTTTTCAGATCATAAATCATAGTTAACTAACCTCCATGTAAGTATGCAGAACAAATAAAGGAAAAATCAGCTAAGGAATATTTCTGCATAGATGAACTATACGGACCGGGAAACCCGCTATGTGGACCACAGAAGAAAAAATGGTTCATGGAAGGATTGATGTTTGAAGTAGGATTGAAGTTCACATTAAAGGCTGTCATTTGTGGCTCATCAGTGGTGATCCATTTGCGGATGGAATCGGCCACTACGAGGAAAGAGTTATGTCTCTATGTGGATCGCATAACATAGTTCACAGTGATGGCTATCCCACACCAAAGTTTTGTGTAAATAAGAATAGTGGGATCTACAATTTTTTTCCTATAAAAAGGACCATAATCCCATAATTTTGGGAAGAGAGATTTATTCGAGAAAATCATCACTATGGGATGAAATTCATAGAATTCTAAAGATGTTCGTGAGGGATAATTCAATGAAAGAGAAGAGTTTATGGAGGAATGTTTCTATGAATGTGGATGATATATGTAGAAAGAGTATTTGGGGACTGATAGATCATAATGAAAATGGGGTCCATGAAGAAGCAGTCATCCATAGGGCATCAGTCATCTATGGAAGAAGAAGTGGTCTGTGATGTAGAATTTTCATGTGCAAGAATCTTGCGTGGATTGGTATCTCACAATTGAAAAGGAACATTGTAGGGAAGAAATCCATAAATTCATGCAAAGTTTGTAAGGAATCAACTATCCATGAGTTATAGGTGGTATGAGGATGTAAATTTATGTTTGAAACACTAGCTACACTTGGTGAAAAGTATTTTACATAAGAATGTTTCACGTACTAAAATGATGAGTGTGCCCAGTTGATACACAATGGACAAACAAAAGAAAACACACAATTTTTTTGTTGTGTAAAAAAAACCAACTGTGATCTTACATACATATTTACACAAGGAATAAGGGAATAAAATACTGCTATATAATTTTACATTATTGTGTTTCCACTATGATTAGAGTGTGCCAACATAATGATTGATTATTATTCAAGGAAGATAAATTGTGATGATGCTAATTTGAGATAATCGATATTGATTTAATAATAAAAATGGATGTTTTTACTCTATATAGAAGAATAATAGATAACAGTGTAGGTGGTATTACACTATAGATAATAAGATAAAACAAGAGAAGTAGATCCAGTGACCAAATTGATATCAGTTGATTATAATTTGGGTAATAAAAAATACAATGTTCATCAGTCCTAAAAGACATATTATTATGAATAATAGAATAAGAATATTGTGAAGCTATCAATTATGCTACTAAGAAGTGATAATATGAGTTTCATGTATGCATTATTGCACATAAAAAGTGAAGAAGAAGTTTGTGGGAGAACAAAGAAGAACTTTGACATTATATAGGACTCAACTAAAAGAGTAATTTCTTGGTGTTATACACACTCATTGGAAAAGAGAATACTATCTTAGGTGGTAGTATAAAAAGCATGCCATGTCCTATAAAACATGCACTATTGGATTATTTTCAAAGTGATACATGGACACACTATTGGATTGTTTACATAACGCTACATGAGTGTAAGGGAATATCATATTTGTTGTAATCTAATCAAAAGAATTGTTTTCTAGTTGATTGTGTGGTCAGGATTATTTAAAACCATTCCCAAGACTAGCTACTCTTATTGAGTAGTGAACCTTATAAAAATAGCATGTACTTGTCTTCACTACATTAACATTATATCATGTAATAGGGAGGATAGAATAAGAAAATCCAGATACTAACAGGTCAAAGAGGTAAATGGATAAAAATTTGAATTAGATTAAGATTCCCTAAAATGGTTTCAAACACACCCACCCCCTTTTAGTGTGAGGAATATCCCAAACTGGTCCCTGCAATTGGAATCAGATCCATTCTGACCTCTGTTAGTTTGTCTATAGTGAATTATAATCACTTTTTATGACATGAGTTTCATTCATGAGTCAAAAATGATGTGCGGTTTTGGTAAAGATTCAGTTACCTCTATGAAGATTTCTATATCTACCAAGACCACGATGAAAAAGAAAAAAATAGAAGAGAAAGTTGAAGGAGAAGTCCCTCTTATCAAAAGAAGAAAAAGTATTAGTTTCTCCATACCTTGATGAAAATGTAGACATATCATACATGGAAAGTAAGGAGTAGGTGGCTAATTATTCCACAAAAAATATGGATAACCATTATACATATATTGATCCAAAGGTATGTGTTAGAAAATTTGAAAACATTATGTATGATGAAAATGAAAGCACAAGTGGTGATGATGATAAATCTACAAATTGTCAAGAATTATTTGTTGATTGATAAAGAGTTATTCTTGATGATATTCTTCAGGAATTTGTATCCATTGACTTTGGTGTCTTTCAATGTACGCAGGATTAGATGGCCCAACTAAATTAAGAAGCTAATGTATTAGAGAGGGGATTGTAATAATAATTTTTGAATGTTTAAAGCTCTCAATATAAGTTGTATCCATTGAATCACCAAAGATGGGAACTTGAAATAACTTCCTCAAAATGGATTAAAGAAGTCTATGAGATAGATGGAGTCAAAAAGGTTATATAAAAATGATCCATTCACATTAATATTAATTGAAAAATAGCACTGATATCAATGGTTTACAATCAAAAAAAATATCCGATAAGATCAAGTAAATTGACTCTTTGATTCAGATCAAAGCTAAGAATACTGGAAGATGAATTTGAAAGAATAAATAAGGTCAATTAATAGAAGATGATTATGATGGAAAATAAAAAAATCATCCTTAATGTGAAAAGTCTATAACTAGAAATTCAGTTATCTAATCTTTATAACACACATATTGTTTCTTCATAGAATAAGGAAACATTTTCTACAGGTACTCAATGTACATTGGAGTATTATATTATAAAAATAACTCCGAAAATTTCTAATAAGATCATGACTTCAATAAATGATCTGTAAAAATAATCTAAGAAGGAAAAGGTATCATCCATTCCATCTTGCATTATTGTTTCTAAATCATTTTCCCCCAAATAATTTAGGTAGGATGAAAAATTATAAACATGTAAGGATGAATAAAGGTGATATGATAGCTCACACCATGTATAGGGTGGATAAGAGGATAAATTTGGAAGGAGGTTCCCCAAAGAGACCAAAAAAATCATAAAGAAGACCCAAAAACCCCATAAAGGAGATATCAAGAAATCATGATTTCTGGGTTAATGTTGGTGTTGCTATAGATTTGAGCACTGTGCATTAAATTGTTGGTACAGTCCTAAAAATTTTAAAAAAGGAAGCCTATCTCAAGGGTGAGAAATAAAAAAAATAAGAATAAAAATTCATATGTACATAAGCATTTATATACTACAAATTGATTTGTAATGCTTGACAATATCTATGATGTATGTAATGGTGATGGTCACAATTTTTTTCTATGCTCATATCAACATGTATCCATTGTTTCTAAGAAAATAATATTATATAATCTTCCTAGAAATACTGAAAAAACCTTGGGAATAAATTTGAAGAATATTGTGAATACAAATTCTCCGAAGAAGACATCAAGTAAGAATAGAAATAATCCCATGGATTATAAAGCCAAAATGACAATAGGTGGTTTATCCAAAAACACTAAATAAAGGTATGCCACTTAGAAGAACCCATGTAAATGATCACAACATTCTACCATGATTTCTAATGAGATGTTAGTTATTTTTTCTAAAGATGTTGAATGAATGAGTAGACATGACGATGCATAAGTAAAGGCTAGTGGAAGAGGAAATTAAAAAAATCTACATGATGAAGCAAATGTTAACAAGAGGTTGAAAAAAATGAAACTCTAGTGTTAAATATTTTATTGATGAGAGATAGAATAAATCTATTTATATTGTAAAAAGTTGTTTTACCTTATTACCAAAACAAGAAGCATAAAAAAAGTGTAATGATGTATCATCCATGAAGAATGTTAAGAAGAAACATTATCCACACAAATAATAATATTATGTGAAGAGATCCATGTTGATTTAAAATTATTCAGAATAAATTTTTAGATATAAAATCATAAAGGTTGGAGAAAATGGAGCAATATAAATGAGAAAAAAATATCATCATTAATTTTCATATTGATGAAGCAAGGATGATCCACCTTATTTCCTTAAATCATTCTGTATTATATTTTTTCTTATAATTTAGTAAATTAAAATTGAATTATGATCTCATGGAGAGAACATGAGAAATTGTGAGTTCTTTCAATTCCTTACAGAAATGTTAAAAAAGTTAACATCCATGAATGATTCCTCAATGGATATTTAAATAAATATATGATGGAGGATAATACTTGATTAAGTGAAATAAAGTAATGTTCTATTCTGAATATCTAGGATAAAAAATAATCCATATTGGTCTGATCTAATCTCATGCTATTCTGGAGAATTTTTTTTCTAGAAGATCATCAATGGTGAACTTGTGAAAGCTATCCATAATGGACTATCACAAGTTGAAGACCCATTCCTATGTATTATCCATACAATAATTTCAACAAATTGACCCTTTAAGAGATCATCTATTATGAAGATAATTATAAATGATTCCCTTGAGGGGGATTCAAATGAAGAAACTTCGATAATTATTATTTCAATTAGTATGAAATTTTATTATTCTAGACATTTCATGAAGAACATGTCATTGGAAAATGTATTTCTCTCTTAAATACCTCATACATGGTTATAAAATTAATCCACTTTTTACAATGGGGGAGAAATTTAATTATTCAGTGACATAAGAAGAATGGAAGTGCCCCAAGGTCACTTATCCTACCTATTACCCTTGTATTTTTTTGATATATTTTTAAGGTGAGTGATAGAGTTTCAGGTTTATTGTTCATCAAAATATTGTTTTCTCACATTTAGTAATTTCATTGTGGAAGGAATGTAAATAATATTTGAAGATAAGTATATTTTTTCTTAATTCTTTAGGTATCATGTTATGTTGATAATGAATATCTTTTTTGTCCCAATAAAATCCTCTTGTTTTCGACACCAAACAAAACTCTGGTAGACTTAGATTAACAAAATGGAAGTCAAATTTCATAATTATTGAATGATACCATTTCAACCATGAAAATTGTCTTTCTATTCATTAACGGAGATAGAAAGTGAAATGAATGTTTGAAAAGTAAGGAGGAGAGAAATGAAAAATAAAGGGGGGAGAGAAGATAATAGTTCCCCATGTTGACACATTAATTTGGAAAGAACATTGAAGGTATTTTCAACTAATGCAAAAGGGGAGATTAAAGTGACCACTTACTATATGGATGGTATTTGTTTTCAAGTAATTGTAATTTTTTTTCAATATGTGTTCAATTAGATAAGAAAATCACACTGTCGTCTATATAATGAAGTAGTTTGAAAGTTAATGGATATTAGGATAATGTTATCATGTCTTAATATTCTGAGATACATGTGAATGGTTTGAAGACATTGTGTTTCTAGGTGATTGATCAATAAATGTAATGGATTGATTTTATGACATTGGACATCAGGTTTGAATATTTATTTGTAGTAAAATATGATGATTCATTTCTAGATTGTATTTAAAAAATATCATAAGTTTTTTTGGGAGCTTGTGATGCAAGCTAAAAAATTAACGGGGGATAAAATGTGTTACCAATCAAATACAGGTTTTATTAGAAAGAAATATGTAGATGGAAGACAGAAAAGATACAATATATTCAATTGAAAAACTAAAGATACTAATCACTATCAATCGTAGATTATATATTATGACATATAAGGATCGTGATGAATGAACTCATTGTTGAAAAATCCAGATGACTACAAATTAGAATTGTTAGTGTTGACAATGAAAATTTTTATGGTGGCATAGTTTCCCAATATCTTCTAAATTCTTGGTCCTCAGACATGGGAGTTTGTTCTTTTTATGTAAAAGGATTTTTTTTTAAAAAAAGTATTCAAATCATAATGCATATTTCACAGACAACAATGGATGTATGCGAAACAAAGAAGGAAAAATCAACTACAGAATATTTCTGCATAACAATGCTATATGGAACAATATGCTCATTAGAAGTTTCATGGAGGGAAAAATAGTTTGTATGATGGTTGGGGTTTGTGGGAGAATTTAAGTTCATGGTGAAGGACATTTTTTGCAATAGAGAGGTGATGATCAGTTTACAGATGGAATTGGTCACCGTGAGGAAAGGGCTAAGGTGGTATGTAGACCATATAACACACTTCGTGGTGAATGTTGTCTTGGACTGAAGTTTTAGTTAAATTTGTTTTTTAGTATTTGTGGATTTATTTTCCTTTATAAATTACTATAATCCCATAATTAATGTTAGAGGATTTTATTATATAAAATCTTCATTTTGGTATAAAATTTGGGGATTTTTGAAGATGTTTGTGATGGATAATTCATTAAAAGATAAGATTTCATATATGAATTATTCAATGATGGAGGAATATATTCACTAATGTAGTTCATGAGGATCGATAGCTCGAAAATAAAAAGGGGTAGTGGATAATCAGCAGTCTATGTGGAATCAGTTGTCCGTGGAAGAAAGTGGTCAATGAAGAAGATGTTGTTCGCAGAAGAATCTTGAGGGGTTTGGTATCTCACAATGGAAAAGAAACCATGTAGGGAAGGTATTTCACAAATAATATAGAAAAAATAGACTTTTTTCACCTAACATGATATGATTTTACACATAATTATACTTTAGAGTACAAGACAAAGATCGTTATGTGTAATGTCTTGGAAGACGAGCTAAAAAAACAGATATCATAGGGCCAAAAAACAAACTCCTTTATTTAACATCCATAAGAGACCCTAAATTCATTTAAGACCTTACATCTACTTTGGGTACCCCAAGGAACAAATGAACAAAGGTATGAGCTAAAAACACTAGTAAGGAAATGATCATTAGAAGAAAGCATAAGCACATGAGTTAGGAGGCATGACATAATGATATAAAAAACATTTAATATATGGAATAATAACATATAATTATGGAATAATATACACATTGAATCATATAAACATGGGATCATATGAACATATAATCATATTAATGTGGTTTTAATATAACACATGACTTTATTACGAGTCAAGGCTAACCGCCAAGATTGTTTCCCATAGTTTCACAAGCCAAGGCTAACCGCCATGACAGTTGCACATAACATCTCATTAGAATAAACATTACCCAATGAATTGTAGAAATATTTAGGCACACGCATCTTAAAATTTTCATGAATATTCCTTCCATGTAAATAATCATACATAATCACCCATACATAAACATAAGGGTACACATGGAAAGAAATGGGTATCACAATCATGTCAAAAAGTATAATAAATGGGTGTATCATAAAAATGTCCATGAAAGAAAGGAATTAAATTATAAATGGAAATTAATAATTTGAAAAGACATAAATCATGATAAGTGATGTCAAAGAGAATTTAAAAACATGTAAAAAGTTATTTAATAAACTTTTTAATTAAAACATTTTTGTGTGATTTTAAGGAACACGCAATAGAGCCTTTAAAATAGAAAAAGTGACAATGTTTTATATAAAACCAGAAGTGAACCAAGAAGTTTTTCATAATAAGAATACTGATTTTATAAAGAAAATGGTGTCATAAAAAAGAAGATAGATTGCCCTTGAATGTAGGTAAGAATTTTGGCAGTTCCCTTAAAACAAATTTTCTTATCGGATTGTACAAACGAGGGAATATTTTAGATACATATATATCTTCGAAAGAGAGTGAAGAAAGGGTCATGATAAATGAATTTTATAAAAATAAACAGCATTTATAATATTCACATAAATATATACGATAAATCCATTTTGATATAAATAAAGATAGGGAAGCCCGAAAGAACATTGGAGGTTGGGGTAGAATTCGTTGCGGATTATCACCATGATATCAGGTTACCTAATAGGGATTGATGAGAGAGAAAGGGGGTTCCTCATTACATATACATCATGCAGGATGTATGGGGGAGGTGCTAAATCATAACCCATCATTTGGGATTACACATAAAAAGGCACAACATAGAGGAAAATATTGATTAAGAGTGAAATGGAGAGGATCCCATACCTTAAGTCTGATGGTGATCTATTGTTGAACTTAATATCATGAAAAAACAAATTTAGATCATTAATTAATAATTAAACAATCTATTATATATTTTAATTATTTATTATAACTTATTAAGTTCATTTATGACCTTTTTAATGGGTTATGTTTTTCAATTTCATTGTTCGGGACCATTTGTTTTCTTGGTTTTAGAGATTGGTTTACATATATTCATGTTAACATAAACACATATGATGTAATTGGTTTTCTAGAATTGATGTTATATGTTATTAGTGAACATACAAAAGATTACATGGTTATAAAAATTCAATTGGTTATTAGGAGTGAAGATAAATTGTTATATAAAACCTTAGTGATAACTGTTTTGGTTAATTAGTGGGTTTTGATTATAATGAACATGTTTTTCTTTAAAAAATAATACCACTTGGAAAAAAGGATTAGAAAACCTTAACTAGTATATATTAAATATATAATAATCTCATTCCACAATAAGAGAAATGGTTTCATGACCAGAATTAAAGATGATAATAGATATTGAAAAACGGTTGTCCTTGAATGTGCTATATTAACACATCTCAAACAGTGTTTTCATTTCATTAAAATAAAAGGTGTGGAAAGAATAGATGATAATGAAATATAAAATCAGAATAAAAAAATTCCATTAAATTTATGGTACTGTAATTTTCATATCATCTGGATGAGTAGAGGTTATGAATGAAAAGATAATAATGGAACTTAAAAATGAAAGAAAAGAAAAGAGGAATTTTACCTCTTGAATCAACAATCCCTGAGAGCTTCTTAAGGGGAGAGTTTTTGGTCTTTTAAGGATACAAATGGTTGTTGGACGTGGGGAGGTATCTTGGGGAATGATTGGGCATAATATAGGATAAGAACATGGGTTGAGAGGAGTGAATAGATGAGGAAGTGAGGGGGGGTTATAGTTGAGGAGATGAGGGTTTTCATAATTTTTTAATCATTATTTTATTAATTTCCCTGAAGACCAGAAATATTGATGATTTTATGACCAAAAAATAGTAAATGGGTCATTTTAGTTTGAACCAAGGGTGGTGACATCATCCATGATGCTAGGAATAGTCTACTTAGCTTATAATGTATTTATAAGGTAAATTATTGTATTTTACTATTCATAAAAAATCAAGTATTTCAGAAAAATATCAAAAATCCACCCTAACCATTTTTCAACATGTTGAATCCAAAAATGAAATCCATTTTTCAAAAAACATTCTAAA
Source organism: Viscum album (assembly GCA_963277665.1). Classification (NCBI taxonomy): domain Eukaryota; kingdom Viridiplantae; phylum Streptophyta; class Magnoliopsida; order Santalales; family Viscaceae; genus Viscum; species Viscum album. The sequence continues at coordinate 996,871,470 of OY728147.1, forward strand.
TACGTTTAATTTAATATTTAATTAAAACCATAATTTATTCTAAAAATAGTTTTAAAACATTTCTTTACTTATTCCAAAATATAGGTACATCATAATTTATTTTAAATCTTATTTATATACTATCATATGTAAGGTTAAAATTCATTATGGTAGGTCAGTATTCATAAGGGTAACATTACTATTCATAAGGTTATGTTACTATTTACAAAAAATTAATTTGGTCATATTAGACACCAAATAATTTACTGATCACAACCTTGTATATTAGATTTTTAAAATTGAAATCACAGAAGTGAAAAATTTATGTTTTGAGGTCACATAGAACTTAGTATTTCATTATGTTGTGATTTTATGTGATTATGACATATTTATAAGAATGTAATTTCCATTGAAAAACATTAGGTCCTCACATTCTCCCCCCTTATAAAATTTCTCCCTTGAAATTCAGTTTTACATTCTAATCCATAAATAGGTGTCAGTACTTTTCCCTTCATTACTTATTCCAGTTCCCATGATTCCTCTTCATACTTATGGTTTCGTCAAAATACCTTGACCAGGTGAGTAGGCTTGTTACGTAGAAGTTTATCTCTATAATCCTAGATCTTCAATAGATTCTCCTCATAGGAAAGACCATCCTCCAACTGTACCACCTCTGAATAGATTACGTGTGAAGGGTCTGGTATGTTATTCCTTAGGAGGGATACATGAAAGACATAATGTACTTTGTCCATGGTAGGTGGAAATTATAATAGATAGGACACAACCCCGATACGATTAAGAATATCGAAGGGTCCAATGTACATGGGATATAGCTTCCATTTCTTCCAAAACCTCATGACTTTCTAACACATAGATATGTGGTGGAATACAATGTCTCCAACATTGAACTCAAGGTCTTGTCAAAGATTGTCTGCATAACTCTTTTGTCGACTTTGGGCTACCTGGACATGCTACCGAATTGTTTTCACCTTCTCCACCATTTCATCGAACACTTCGGGTCCTAACAGCTTACGCTCACCGATTTCATCCTAACATGTTCGTGTTCTACACCTTTTGACATAAAGGGCTTCATATAGTGCAATTCATATGTTCGAATGGAAACTATAGTTATAGGAGAATTCAACCAGTGGAAGATCTTGGTCCCATCATCCTTTTAAATTCCATAGAACATGTGCTCAACATATCTTCTTGTGTTTGAATAGTTCTCTCAGATTGGCCATCAGTTAAAAGATGATTATCCGTACTGAAGTTTAGATCAGAGCTTAGGTCAGGTCAGAGACTTTTCTAGAACATCAAGAAGAATCTCGGATCATGATCAGATACAATAGATAGTGGTACTCCAAGTAGCCTTACCTCTTCTTTCACGTAAATATATGCAAGTTTATCAAATCTGAAGCACTCTTGAATTGTGAAAAATTGAGTTTTCTTTAAAAGAAAATCCACTATGACCCATTTAGCATTGTTTCCACTATATGTCCTTGGAAGTCTAGTGAAACATTACGTGGTAATGTTCTACCACTTTCATATTGGTATGGGTAGTGTTTGCATTATCCCCTTAGACTTTTTCCTCTCACTCTTCACTTGCTAAAATAACAGGCACTTTGATGTATTTCAATGATCTCATTCTTCATGTTGTCCCACTAAAAGAACTCTCCATGATCTCGATACATCTTTGTGCTCCATGGGTGAATAGAAATGTTTGAGATATGTGAATCATTTATAAACTCATTATTTTTCTCTTGATCGGATGGTGCAAAAAATCATGACCCAAATCTTACAACCCCTTCTTCATCCACCCTGATCTCGGAGGATATCCCATTTTGAATAGATTCCACCCTTTTTATAATTTCCACATCATTTATTTGAGCATCCATTATTTTCTCCAAGGGGTATAGTTGAGAAATAATTTGAGAAAGTGTTGATGGTGTTCTTCCCTTAATGATTCCCATGCCCATCCTTTCAAAATCTAAGAAGATCAGATCCTTTTCAATTCATATCATTGACAATGATATAGGATATTTTCAACTTAGAGAATCCACCACCTTATTTTCATCACCAATATGGTAGTGGATTGATCACTCATAATCCCTGATTAGCTCTATCCATCTTCGTTGGCGCATATTAATCTCCTTCTATGTGAATATATAGTTGGGACTCTTGTGGGTCCCAATGGTATTCGTAATGCTTCCCAGTTAGCTGTTAAGACTGTGGTCATGAGTTCGAGTTGCGTAGGAGGCAAATAATAAACCCCACCTTGAAAGGGACAATTACTACCTCATGTTATCTAGGTCTATATGTGGTGGGGACCTGAGGTCTTGCTGTCTACCATTGTTGGGATTCTCCCCATAGAGGTAATGCTGCCCGATTTTCAATGCAAAGATCACAACTGAAAACTTTAGATCATGTGTGGGATAGTTTTGCACATGTATTTTTACCTTCCCTGAGGGATATGCTATCACTTTATAATTTTTTGTCAATACATATCCTAATAATTTTTATAAAGAAATGTTTTATACCAAAATGAGTTCTCCACTTGTTAGGAGTGTGAGTACTGGCGTAGTGATTTTCCTCTCTTTAACTCTTTAAAACAATATCCACATTCATGAGTCCTAAAAAACATTACTTCTTTCTGTGTCAGCATGGGCATTCAGTTTGAAAATCGTGAAATTTTCTTCACAAATCATCGATAGTAACCATATAGACCAAGGAATCTACAGATATACATTTCAGATGTTTTCCTGGGATGGTCTTCGATTTCCTTTTTCTTCAGAGGGTCCAAAGATATCCCTTTGATGGTGATGAAATACCCCAAGAAGGATAATTCCTCTATCCAAAACTCGCATTTTCTATGATTTTCATACAACTTCTCCCTTCACAAAGTCTTTAACACAGTATTAAAATTATCCTCATGTTCCCCCTTGGTCATGAAGTATATCAAAATATCATCAATAAAGACTACCAAAAATTTGTCGAGGTAATCTATAAAAGCTATATTCAATAAATCAATGAAAATTACTGTAGAATTACCGAGTCCGAAGGGAACCACTAAGAACACATAATATCTATACCTCGTTAGAAAGGTAGTCTTGGGAATATATTCCATCATCACCCTTAAATGGTTATATGCCAATAAAAATTCATCCTTAGAGAAATAGATGGCCCCATGAAGGTGATTACACAAGTCATCTATCCATGGTAGGGGATACTTGTTCTATATCGTTATTTAATTGGGCTCACAATAATCAATGCAGAGTCACAATTATCCATCCTTCTTCTTGATGAAGAGGACTAGCGTACCCCACCGTGAAGCACTTGGGCATATAAAACCCTTATCTAGATTATCCTGTAATTTCTTCTATGCTCCCCCAGCTCTACGGTGACCACTATATAAGGTGTCATTGATATAGGAAGATATGATGAAATAATTTCAATAGATAACTCAAACTCTCGGTCAGGAGGAAGACCGTAAATCTCTTCATTGAATACATTAGTGTAATTCCTCACGATGGGCATGTCTTCAAGCATGATTCTCTCCTTTTCCTTAATCATTTGAGCTAGATATGTTTTCTCATAAGAAAAAAATATCCAAAGATTAGGAGATGATTCTAAATTATATTTATATTTAGTAACACCGAAGATTCCTCAGTATGTTTCCCTTGAATAAAACAATGGCTTGTGTTGTACGCAACTTCGAGTTCTAGCACACCACAATAAATCAAACTAGCCATTTTAAAAGTAGTTATGATTAGTAGTACCCAATTTTTAAAATTTTTAAAATTTTATATTTTAAAATGGAATTCATTTCTGGATTCGGAATATTAAAATCGTCTTAGGTTGAATTTCGGGTATTTTTCGGAAAACATTCAATTTTCTATGAATAGTGAAAAAAATTGTGTTATTGTTTAAAACCAGCATTTATTTAAATATTTATTATTTTTATTTATCATAATGTAAAAATAGATACATAATACCTATATTAGTCCAATGTAATTCATTGGAGTCATTTTGTAATAAGAGTTGATATATAAATTTTTATTGAACTTTTTAATGTCTTTTACCCACCTTCTAGGAACATTTTCAAATTTGCATAAAAATTAATTTTACCACTTCTGTGTATTTAATTTAAAAAAATTGAGAGACTTGGTTTATATCAGTAAGAAAAATGTGATTCAATGGGATGAAAATAATTTTTTTATGAGCAACAACATTTGAATTGTATTTACCATGATTAAAAGTAAACCAGGTAATTAAAGGTACAAATGATATTATAATTACCCCAACACATGTTCTAATTCTATTTTATAATTGTATTTAGACCAAAATAAACCTTAGGAATAAAACACGATCTCATTTGATCCACTTTTATTAGATTAAGATATTTATTATATTTTATGTAAAGAAGAGTTAAAAGTGTTAAATTCAGAGTTTAAAAACTAAAACATTTTTAATATTGGAATACACATAAGATAAATTCGGCTATAAATATACATTAGAACACTAAAAATATTTACTACATAATGGAAATTTATTTATAATTTTTAAAAAATAAATAATTAAATTTATTTATGATACAATGATGATGTAGTAATTACCTTATTAATGAATGATTAAAATAATTTGTATTATAAACATCAAAATAAATGTAAATTCAGACTTTTGATGCATTAAACTAATTTTCTCAGTTAATAAGACATATTAGGGTGTATTTAATTTATTTTTTTCTAATAAATAATGGTTTTTGACTTTCCCAAAAACGAAATACTAAATAGTGTCAACATTGACATAAAAGAGTTTTTAAAATAAATACTATATTATTAAATGATATAACATTCCTAAAAATATATGGTCTAAAAAAAGCACTTATATAATGTTAGATATGTCATAAATGAACCACATTAGGTTCCCTTGGAATTTTATTGTATGTTTATTAACCATGTATTATAATAATACAAGACGACATGGTAATAGTTAAACTATTTAACTAAGAGTTAACTATAAACTATATGGTTAATATGGTGACCTAAACTTTTCTAAAACCTATTGGTTGAGATTTTTTTGACCCATACCTACCTTATCTTAGAAATAAATCTATTTGTAGACATTTGAAATTGAAACTTTTTTTTATAATAAAAAAAATATTTCAATCTTTTCCTAAGGTGACCCTCCCCTCTCTTAATAAGGGGTAATTCCCCTTCTCTTAATTTCACACCTCCAAAGCCATTTGGATAGGAAAACGCCTTCCAAAATATCCTCCCAAATACCCTCAATTAAACTTATATGTCTTACATTGATGAGAAATCCACCCTATGGATCCCTTTTTATCAAATCAAAAGGAAGCACACGAAGAAGAGGTAATAATTTTACTCCCTCTGTCAACGTTCTTTTCTTATTCCACTTCCACTTTCTTTATTGTTTTCAAAAAAATAATAATAAATATAGTAAATTTTAAATTAATCAGTTTTATTTTAAATATGGTACAACAAAATTCATTATTCTATCCATCTTATGAATGACAAAGTCACCATACGTGCATACGTTCGACTTACCATCTCCGCATCGTGGTGTCGATTGTTATTCAACACTTCATTATTTGGATGGGTATAATAATGATTATAATTGATATAAATAAAAAAATATAACATGTTAATGATTATTTATTTTTTATATACCATCTAATTACATAATATTTCACCATCAATAGAATGATATTATCGTTCGTGCGTAAGTATGGATTACCGTCTGCACGAACATGTTGAGATTTATTCCCCATCATAACCATTCAAGAATAATTTTTATTTTATGATTTCAAATAATGATAAAGAACATAATATAATTATGGATATTAATCATATACATTCTTTCCATAACAAGAATGAATTATGTAACAAAACATATATAGGAAAATGAATCAGTTAACACCTGAAACAATGATACTATAGATATATTATTAACAAAGCAATATTAGAAGATCATATATAATACCATATTCGTATATGTGGCTCTTTTATAATTTAATAAAAATTATTTAACTATTATACAAAAGTAAAACGTACCCTTGACTAAGGAAATGTACTAGGTAAGGGGTTTTATCTCACTTTTATTCCTGTGAGATTCATGCTATATTCACCACAATTTCCTTTTGTGTGGTGTACGTACTACCCATAATTTTTTTATCTATGTAATAAACATTATCTTATGGGTATTTACATAATCATTGTTTGATCCTTCTTTCATGGGGTGTATGATTCGTAAGTTACCATATTGGTAAGTAAATTTCTAATTTCAATTTCCACTCATTAGGTTTTACGCACACTTGATAGATTATTTTACGTCAAGATTATGTGAGAAATAACTATTTATTTATTTATGTAGTAATTTCCACTCCCATTTATGTGGATATACTTTTGATACACAAAATCACAACATTAATAAATTCTCAATTCATTGATATGAATTTGATAAGGGTAATCTTAACTAAATTTCAATTCATCGAGTTAAACATCCAAGTCATTGGTTTTGTTTTTACAAGAATATGTGTGAACGTCCTCAAAACGATTTACACTAAATATCCAATAATATTGAGTGTATTTATATTTTTTACACATAATTATGTAATTAATTTTTCCTTAATCTAAGGATATGATCTTTATAAGGGATTTCATCTCAATTTACATTCCATTGAGACTTCTTCATTGTTATAAGCTAATTCACTTTTATATGGTGTATATACTATCCTTTGATAGATTATATAATTAATCCCTTTATTATAATTGTATTATAATGTCTTGATTAATGTTATTACTCAATTTGATGAATTTAATCATCTTTCATTGGGTTAGGAACCCTTTATTTGAAATATCATTTTAAATGTTTTAAAGATTTATTCTTATAAATTTTCCTCAATAATTTCCATATTTTAAAAATAGTTTTAAGGTTTTATTTATATGGATAGGAATGATTTAAAATTGATATTACTTTCAAAATTTTCAAAGTGGTATGAGACACTTTGATTAAAAAATCTCTTTTAAATGACTTCTTTGATAAATAGTGCGAGTTTTAAATGTTTTCAAGAAAAGGGGATATTTATTTCAAAGATTTTTATTGATTTTTTTCATCTATGTCAATATCCATTAGTGGATTTTATTCTTTATTGAGGTTGATTTATTAAAATACTATCATGCATATTGTATTTAATGGGTTATGTTTCACTGTGGATGTGATATTTTTTTACAATTCATGGTTTATGGTTAATGTATTGACATTACATATTCTTGTTTTAATACGAATGTTTATATTATGTTTTAACATTTACATATGAGGAATTCATGGGACTTAGTAAGTGACGGGTGGAGCCCGCTATATCTCCTTGATGCATCGGTATGTCTCATGAGACAAACTGGTGTCTTGTCACAAGGCCTTGACAAAATATTATTTGTAGTTTTGGAATGGGGCCTTGACTCTATTGTTATGATGTCCAAAATTATACATTACATCATTATGAAATTAGATATTGATATTACATGATATTATTCAACTATTATAATATCCATGTGAATAAGTTAATTACATTATTTTATTTATATTTGCGATATTATACTGAAGGTTACGTTTAAAAGGCATGTGTTTTAGTCTTCTACATTTCCATAAAATGTTTATGTTTATTTTTGAAAGATTATGCTATATTCTTATCCTTAATGAGTATCTGAGTTCACACCGTTCTTATGTTTTCTTTTTCCCAGGATCGGAAGATGAATATTATTATTGACCTACATGGATAGGCTAAGGGATATGAGTGTTTTCAATGTGGACACAACATTTTTATTTTTTTATTTTATGATGTAATGTATAACTTTTGTAAATATCTAGTACTTCCAAGGCTACTAAACTAATTAGTCTTTTAAGACATGATCTCTCGTGATCATTCCAATTCTATGTAATAATGCACTGATTCTTGATAACTAGGGTTGGTGTGTTACATTTGGTATCAAAGGAAGTTTAGTACAAACCTTTCAAACTGGATTTATAAAAATTCTGATTAGAGAACATTACCCTATGATAGAAGATGAGAATTATTTTAGAAGAACATCCTAGAATTTCGGTAAAATAGAGATTTTGTGAATTTTCAAAGAAATACATCCCAGTCTGGATACGAGTAGGTAGAGTCAGCTCCAGTATAGATATATCTAGGGGTAAAACCTGAAAACACCACTTGTAGCGTCCTGACCCGGAAGCCACAAAACTGGTTCTTTGAGACAGTTCGCCACAAGGCCTCAAGCGTGCCTCCCCGTATGCCAGAGGCTTCCGAATAGTAGTGAGGGCCAAGGGTGTGATAGTGGGGAGACTATTCCCTCATACCAGAGTAAGAGAACATTAGAAATAACTAAGTATCATACACATCGGAAAGTAAATAGAGTGCAGAAGGAATAAAAAACTAAAATAGAACACACTATAATAGCAAAATGCTGTAAAATCCTGAATAGATATGTAATTAAATACAACACTGGTCACCCACCAAGCCAACCATACAGATACAAGTATAGAAGAAACTGAAAGTAAAAGTAAAGGGCTCAACTACTAACTCTGATCCCATCCACGTACCCAATCTCCAGACAATATAAAACTGTAGCAGCCCGATCAGTAGAACCACTCGAGCAGCTCCGCTCGATCATGCAACATTGGGCCTCAGCCCTATCCCCCATGAAACTTGTTCTCAACCTGAAAAATAAAACATAAGGTATACACGTACACCGACGTGTACACGCTGGGGTGAGAAATAATCTCAGTAGGGAACCATGACAAGCAACCTATAACTATGCTGCTAAGTGTATGCAACAACAACGTGCTTAGCCTAGATGGAACACAACAAAAGCAATTAAACCAAACGTGAAACCCCAGCTGAACCGAGGGTATGTAATCCCTATCAACTGGGCAAGTGACACCATGGATGTCTATATCTATATACGTACAAATGTATAGTCCCATACCTATACACATATACATAAATATGAACATTCATGATTAAGTGATTCAAATAACAAGAAACAACATCAGCAGTCGATCCTTGGGGCCATAATCCCAATCTCCTGGACATCCTGTGCAGGGGCATTGAGCTGGACATCGTACCACTCAAGCCTTGTACCATCAAGTCGATTTATGGGTCAGTAATCCCATCAAAATGTACCTTGTTCATCCAATTCCAAAAAAATATCTCCGAGCAAGCTACGTCACCATAGGGGGATACTCGTGCTACACCTGGGTTCTCCCACACTCACCTACAATCACAAACTAGGATACTGTATACCGACAGTCAATCCTGTAAAAGTTCACTGGTCGGAAAACACGGGGAATAAGACCTTGAATCCAACCGAGACTCAGAAAACCTCACCCATAGGCATTGGAAAACCACACCCTTAGGCATATTAGAACCCACCAGCAGGCATATCTCAACCTTTCCCTCATGCATATCTCAACCTTGACCTCAGGCATATCATATCCTCACCCTCAGGCATATCATAACCTCGCCTTGAGGCATATCACAACCTCACCCTCAGGCATATCACAACCTTGCGCTCAGGCATATCACAACCTCCCCCTCAGGCATATCACAACCTCACCCTCAGGAATATCACAACCTCTCCCTCAGGCATAACATTCAGCCCATGAGTCTATCCAAGGAATTCCTACTATGGGAATCCAAATATAACTCAAGGCGTAAATGAAAACATGTAAGGTTAAATTTCCAGATACCAGGAAGCACATCTGGATATCCCACAAAATTCAAATATCACAATATATATATACACATATATATATAAATATATATACATTCAGGATCAACATCCAAATTCGAAGTAACACCTCTAGGTACTAGTAAAATATCCGAAATAACATGGCTCAAAAGCTGGATCCCTGGAAAGCACATCCAGGCATCCCAAAAAGCAATAAAGACTTCTTGCATCAGGCTCAACAACCACCAACCAGGAAGCACCTCTAGTAACAACTATTGCATCAACAAAACCAAGTCAGATATAAACAAACGATTGAGGGTGGCCCGAACGCGCAACCCAACACTACATCCACAGCTCCATGGGCTTACATGTTTGGCACGAGTTCTAGGTGACACCCGAACACCATCTCTACCCAAATCTGACGTAACAACTCTGAGTCAGTCAAACAATGGGAACCTGTTGGGTCCCTCAAGTCAAACACTGAGTGGGCATCATACTCGGGATCCTCCAGGTAAACACGAGCGAAGGAATCCTACAAGGGATCCTTAGCAAAGAGTAAGAGAGGAATCATACATGGGATCCTCAAAGGAAGGAAAGCATAGGAATTCCATAACATGGGTCCTATCAAAGGATAAATAGGAAAGAGATCCTACAAGTAACTCCCATGGTCAGTACACAAGTAAAAGCATCCCTTAGGGGATCCTTAGAAGTGTCTGGTCTCACAGTCTCATAGACCAAAAGGGAACGTCTCACAAGGGGAACATACTATAAATCATAGGTTACAGAAGATAGCTCACATCTCATCTCCTATTAAAGGTCTCAACTAAGTTGGTCTGAACACCCAACTTATCATACACGACAAGTCTCGCTCTCAGGTGAAAACTAAACTCGATAACTGGAGGAAGAACCCCTCCATTTAGATAAAAACCACCAAAACCACATTTAGATGTCATCTAAATGTAAAACATATTCCACCATTGCGATCTACATTGAAAAAATCTCATAATCGACTACTCACACGCCCAATTATGAGTTTCAGAGCGCAAGATATCCCGAAATTACTAAGTTGAAGTAGTACATGGAGAGAGCACATGGCCCGAGCACATTGGGCCTGCCTGTGTAATAGTACATGCCATGTACATTACTGTACATGGCATGTACTTTAAAAAACCACTATTCTGTGTTCTATTTCACACGGCCAGCCACACGGCCACCGACTACACAGAGTGTACTCAAAGTACACATCGTGTACTTAAGAAAAAATTTTCTTCCCCGAACGGGAAGAACACACGGTGTGTTCCCCTGAAACACACACCGTGTCTACTGGCTTTTCTGACGGGAAATCCCTAAAAATGCCCGATTCACCCGTTTTCGCCCCCGAAACAACAGATCAAGGCCCATGGGCATACAAGCAAAAAATATAAGGTTTCAAAAACTTAAAACAACTTGTTTAAAGGGGATATATGGAAAAAACATAAATGGTTCTACCTTTGGGAAGAAACCACCGAAACCTCGGTTGATTTCACGGTCCACAGATGCCGCACGCCGACTCAGCGCGTCGAGGGCTTCGAATCGGTACCCCTCTTGCCTCCAAACTCTCCCTATTTCTTAATCTCCAAATCCCCCCATGAGACATGGCCACAAAGGAGCACACATGGAGTGTGTGCAAGGAGGAGGAGGAAGGAAGAGAGAAAAAATAAAAGAAAAGAAGAAAAGAAAAGGAAGAAAAAGGGGCATGGGACGACCCCAGTTCCCGACACGAGTTTACGCCTCCCCTAGGCTAAACTCCCCATTTCGGACTCAACGGCATAGAAAAAATCTCAATCCGATGCTCTGATTAAAATTTATTGACCAACGAACCTGCATGAATAATTTAATATTTAATTTAATAATATTAAATATTAAATATTCCACTTAAATTCAAACAACTCAGATTTCCACCCAACATATATCCAAGGGTAAACACCCTATTCTGAGACCAATGGATTTTTTCAGAAAATTTATCTAAGATCAGATGGTAGGGTAAGATGACCATTTTACCTCTCACAAGCAACCAATAGAAAAAATTCAAATTTCTTCTCAAAACTTCAGTCCGGATAAATATGGGTTCTTAAAAAATCCCCACCATAAAACCTCTCATCCCCGAGAAGCCCAGTGATGGACCAGCAACCATGCTCCCAAACCGAGCATCTGCACAACCAAGCTATCTGGACTGTCCCACGACCATCCTTAAGGAATTAACAACCACATTCTTCATAGAAGGAACTCAACTATGCCCGATCTGGTACTCCCCACCATAGGAATACCCTTATAGTCATCTTAAAAGATAACCCCGAGCACAGAAGCTCGCCAAAAACACCGAAGATTAACCAGAACGAGGATAACCACCCTAAAACGGCCAATGGTGCGCTACCCACAATATGGATTTCCTTAAACCACTCCAAGAGCACAACCGGAACAGGTTCCATCCTCAACCGGGATGAACATTAATAAAGAAAAAGGAGCTCGGTGAAGCGTTGAAGCTCTATCAGCAGACTCAAGACGAATCAAGATAGCACATGATAATCTCTAACAGCAGTACACTAAGATTTCACTTATGGCGTGCCCAGCTCCCTCCGAGCCACTCTAACATCCTTCCAAAACCTGACCAGGATTCAAGCACGGGTCAACCATTTTTACACAGGTTTTCCTAGAACAGAATAGAAATAAACCTACAAAGGTTTCAGTCAAAAACCAAGGGTATATAGGTATTCCACCTATCCCTACAGAAAAATCCTCACAACTGGGTCACAAGGTCTAACCACCTAGCCCAACAGATCCAAAACCTCTCAGAAGAAGGTAAAAATCACAACAACCAAAGAAGTTCAAAACCGAAACATAGCCTACAAGGGCCTTGATCCTCTCCGAGAATCCTCAGAAGGAACTAATCCCTGGAGTTCACAACCCAAGAAGAAGACAAACTAAACTGACACCCATCGGGCATCTATATACTGGAATACCCCAAGGAGGTCCAGATCAAAAGAAAATCCTTGGTATCTATCGACATCGTTCTCAACGATCCGACTAGATAACCATAGACCTAAAAAACAACACCAAATAATGGGTTGAATAGAAAGTCATCACACGCCATATAGACCAACTGGGGTCACTGGACCAACTGTGCACAAGGACTGAGTCATCAGCCTCAACAAAAAAATGCCTCAATTTAGATCCACGTAACCTACCACCAGAGGAAAAATTTTGTGTAAGAAGACCAAAAGGTCTCAGTCGTCAGTAAAAACACACACTAGCTGGCCTATATGATGTGAATCCTACGTGCCTAGTATAATGCATGAGATGCCCCTTTCCTTTTCCGTCCAAGAGTCAAAATCCATCCATGGAATCTTGCCAATGGACAAGAGACAGAGATCCATAGTAAATCAAAACACCACAAACATGTGCATCGCTCAAGGAGAAAATCATATATAACTATAACATCGCAAAATCCGAACAACAATCCCAAACCCTGGAAACCAGGACTTCTTACCGGAACAAGTGTTCTCAATGAACCAACCCGATATCCATAACAGGTTTCGCCACATTCCTAGTACTCCTATTTACCATATCCCAAATAGTAAAGACCAGGAAAGAAAACTCCTCTGATTCCACTTTGTAACGTCCCGACCCATAAGCCACTAAATCGGTGCTCCGAGCCGGTTCACCACAAGGCCTCAAGCACGCCTCACTATACGCCAGAGGCCGCCGAATAGTTGCGAGGGCCTAGGGTGTGATAGTGGGGAGACTATTCCCTCATACCAGAGTAAGAAAACAGTGGAAATAACAAAGTATTATACACAGCGGAATGTAAATAGAGTGCGGAAGCAATAAAAAACTGAAATAGAACAAGCTGTAACAGTAAAATGCTGTAAAACCCTGAACAACAATGCAATACAATACAACACTGGTCACCCACTGGGATGACCATACAGATACAAGTACAGAAGAAACTGAAAGTAAAATAAAAGGGCTCAACTACTAACTCCGATCCAATCCACGTACCCGATCTCTAGACAATATCAAACTGCAGCAACCCGATCAATAGAACCACTTGAGAAGCTCTGCTCGATCATGCAACACTGGGCCTCAACCCTATCCACCATGCAACTCGTGCTCAACCTAAAAAGTAGACATAAGGTCTACACGTACACCGAGGTTCACGTGAAGGGGTGATAAATAATCTCAGTAGGGAACCCCGACAAGCAACCTATACCTGTGCTGCTAGGGGTATGCAACAACAACGTGCTCAGCCTATCTAGAAGACAACAAAAGGAAGTAAACCAAACGTGCAACCCTAGCCGATCCCAGGGTATGTAATCCCTATCAACTGGGAAAGTGCCAGCATGGATTTCTATATACATATACGTACACATGTATAGTCCCATACCTATGCACATATACCTATATATGAAGATTCCTGATTATGTGATTCAAATAACAAGAAACAACATCTGTATTCGATCCTTGGTACCATAATACCGATCTCATTGACATCCTAGGCAAGGGAATTAAGCTGGACGTCGTGCCACTCAAGCCATGTATCATTAAGTCGATCTCAGGGTCCATAATCCCATTGACATATACCTGCTTCAGCAAACGCCAAAAATATATCTCTAATCAAGCTATGTCACCACAGGGGGATACTAGTCCCACACTTGGGTTCTCCCATACATGCCTCCAATCAAAAACTAGGATACAATACACCGATAGTCAATCCTGTAAAAGTTCACTGGTCAGAAAACATAGAGAATAAGCCTGTGAATCCAACCGAGACTCAGAGAACCTCACCCACAGGCATAGAAAAACCACACCCTCAGGCATATCAGAACCCACCCACAAGCATACCTCAACCTTTCCCTCAGGCATATCTCAACCTTTCCCTCACACATATCAGAACATCTCCCTCAGGCATATCAAAACCTCTCCCTCAGGCACATCACAACCTTGCCCTCACGCATATCACAACCTCACCCTCATGCATATCACAATCTCTCCCTCAGGCATATCACAACCACGCCCTCAGGCATATCACAACCTCACCCCTAGGAATAACATTCGGCCCATTAGTCCATCTATGGAATACCTACTATGGGAATCCAAGTATCACCCAAGGCGTAAAAGTAAACAAGTAAGTTTCAATAGCCAGATACCAAGAAGCACATCTGGACATCCCAACCAAATAAATATATCAGAATATATATATATAAATATAAATATATGTATATATATGTATATACATTATGGCTCAATAACAAAATCCCAAGTAATACCTATATGTACTAGTAAAATATTAGAAATAACATGGCTCAAAAGCCGAATCCCAAGAAAGCACGTCCAGGCATCCCAACAAGCAAGAAAGACGCCTCATGTCAGGCTCAACAGCCACCTACTAGGAAGCACCTCTGGTAACCACTACTTCATCAAGAAAACCAAGTCAGATATAAACAAATGACTGAGGGTGGCCCGAATGCCCAACCCAACACTACCTCCACAGCTCCATGGGCTTACTTGTTTGGAATGAGTTATAGGTGAAACACAAACACCATCTCTACCCAAACCTAATGTAACAACTCAGGGTCAGTCAAACAATGTGCACTTGTTGGGTCCCTCAACTCAAACATGGAGTAGACATCATACTCGGGATCCTCTAGGTAAACACGAGCGAGGGCATCCAACACGGGATCCTTAGAAAAGAGTAAGGGAGGAATCCTACATGGGATCCCAAAAGGAAGTACAACATATGAATTCCATAACATGGGTCTTATCAAAGGATAAATAGGAAAGGGATCCTACAAGGAACTCCCACAGTCAGTACACAAATAAAGGCATCCCTCAGGGGATCCTTATAAGTATCCGGTATACCAGTCTCATAGAACAAATGGGAACGCCTCACAAGGGTAAAATACTATAAAAAATAGGTTAAGAAATATATCTAATAGCTCATCTCTTATTAAAGGTCTCAACTAAGTTGGTCCGAACACCCAACTTATCATACACGCCATGTCTCACTCGCAGGTGACAACTGAACTCGATAACTGGAGGAAGAACCCATCCATTTAGATAAAAACCTTCAAAACACCATTTATAAAACCTCTAAATTTAAAAAAGATGCCTCCATTGCGATATACAAAGAAAAATGTTCAGAATCAACTACTCACATGCCCAATTTTGAATTCTGGACCGAAGATATCCCTAAATTACTAAGTTGAAGTAGTACATGACCAGAGCACATGGCCAGAGCACATTAGGCCTGCCTGTGTAATAGTACACGGCGTGTAATTTACTGTACATGGCATGTAATGTTCACAAAAAGTCACACTATGTGCATTTTTACTAAAACACTTGCCCAAGTATCACTACACAACGTGTACTTCAAAAAAACCACTATTCTGTGTTCTATTTCACACGGCCAGCCACACGAACACCGACTACACGAAGTTTACTCAAAGTAAATGGAATGTACTTAAGAAAACATCATATTCCCTGAATGGGATGAACACATGACATGTTCCTCTAGAACCCATGCTGTGTACACTGGGATTTTCAACGGGAAATCCCCAAAAACGCCCGATTCGCCAGTTTTTGCCCCCGAAACAACAGATCGAGCCCCATGGGAATACCAGCAAGAAATATAAGGATTTACAAACTTAAAACAACTTGTTTAAATGGGATATATGAAAAAAACATAAATGGACCTTCCTTTGGGCAGAAACCGCAGAAGCCTCAGTTGATTTCACGGTCCACGGATGTCGCACGCCGACTCGGTGCGTCGACGGCTTCAAATCGGTACCCCTCTTGCCACCAAAATCTCCCTATTTCTCAATATCCCAATCCCCCCACAGGAAACGGACAAGGAGGAGCACACATGGATTACACGCAAGGAGGAGGAGGAAAGAAGAGTGAGAAAAGAAAAGAAAAGAAGAAAAGAAAAGGAACAAAAAGGGGCTTGGCCCGACCCCTGCGCCCGACATGAGTTTATGCCTCCCCTAGGATAAAATCCACATTCTGAACTCAACGACACAAATAGAATCTCAATACGACACTCTGTTTAAAATTTATTGAAAAAAGAACCTACACAAATAATTTAATATTTAATTTAATAATATGAAATATTAAATATTCTTCTTAAATTTGAACAACTCATATTTCCACCCAACTCCTATACTAGGGTAAACACCCTATTTCGGGACCAACAGAGTTGTCATAAAATTTATCCGAGATCATTTGGTTAGAGAAAATGACAATTTTACCCCTTATGAGCATCCAACAACAAAAAATAAAATTTTTGATCGAACCCGTAGTCTGGATAAACATGGGTTCTTACACCACTATAGGCTAGACTCGAAGGATAAATGGTGCACAAAAATGGGCCTTGCTGCACTCTTGATTATGATACTTCCAGGGGATATGCTTAGGATAATTCAAACATTATTTACAAACTAATTTTAAGGTTTTTAATATCGGATGAGAATAAATAACCTTGGTTAATCTTAAGGTGTTTTATATTGAAAATAAGGTGTCATGATATTCTCTAAATGATTTTATGAATATTGTTACTCACACAATGCTTTCTAGTTTTAGATAATGGTTGGATTACAAGGAATTTATGGTAACATTGAACATGATGTACATGGTGGGAACAATGGTGGAAATGAGCAACTAAATGGAATTCTGATAGTCATAAAAGATATCATGTTCATGCCGAAGCAGGTTTTCAAAAATATGACAAACAACATATACATTAACCGACTCCAAAACTCTACAGAGAAGTGAAAGGCATATAATGATAAGAGCTCCAGTAGTGGACACCATATAGAAAAGAAGGATCAATTTCCATAATTTGAGAAATGTGGAAGGATGCACCAAGGAAAGAGTCTCAATGGGAAAATGAAATGATTTATGTTTTGGAATGAAGGACATAATGTAGAGAATTGAAAAAAATAGGTTTACTATAGAATAAAATACAAATGATCCCATGAATCCATTTATATCCCTTTACTGTAAATTTAGGGGTCCTAGGCATTACCTGAGTCAATGACATATTCTGTAGGATAAACACTAGGTCAAGGAAGAACCTATGTGGAAATAAATGGACGGAGAAATGTTTAAAAGTATCAACTATCTTTGTTGATGGGATTACATTGGACGACTTCTCTCTTGTATGTGTAACCCTATAGTTTGTTATGTCACAATGAAATCTGAGGAAGAATTAACTTTTCTTTTGTGAATATAGTTATAATGAACCATTTGGGTTTATATGATCCTTGAATTTGAGGAAATTATAGGTTATTAATATTTGGGATGAGAATGTGAGGTATGATATAAAATTTGATGTTAAATTATGTTATGGTTTTTTTGTTGAATTTTTCTCATTTTTGGAATCTTATAAAATATAGTTTTTGAAACATGCAGACCGTGTGACAACCTGTCGCTTCGGACAAAGCCACGGGAATCGAACCCACAACCAAAGTGCAACTGAGATTTATCGCTTACCATTGGACTACGTGAAGTCCTTGGTTAGTGTGACTAAATATTTTTAGTTAAATGATTTTATAAATCAATAATAAGTTGATTTAGGGTCTTATGTATTATCAAATGGATTACCTTAATATAAAAAATGATTTGGTGATTATGTGATAAATGTTATTTTGGAAGACGTTCGCTCTGTTAGGAATGTTATATGCCTTAGGAAAATATAATACTATTGGATTTCATTTGAGGAGTAATGGTGTATTTTTATTTTGGAAGAATATATGTTTTTATAGAGATTTGGGTTATTAATGGAAATGATTAACCTATCATAGAGAATATTTGATTTGGTTAATTACACTTCAGTATGAGACTTTAAGATTAGTTGATGTTATTTGGAGTTAAATGATAAGATTTACTATGAAAGTCTATGTGATTAAATTATTGTGAGTTTTGGGTTTCAATCTTAGTCTGGACAATTTTGAAGGATTTTAAGAACAATTGTTAATTGAATGGTCTTTATTGAAGTTTGGGTATTGTCTGTTTAATATTGGATATTAAGATTAGTATTTCTTTCTATAAAAGATTATCCATTTTGGGGATCATCTAATATTTTACAAACCATTTTGATTTTGGTTAATATCTAATGATAATGGAAATATATAGTTCATCCTTTGTGGATTATGAGATTCTCTAGAAATTAATTCTTGCACTTCACATATGACCAAGTCATCTTGAATACACATCATTTGGAGAAAAAGATGAGTTAGTGGTATAAATTTTATTAAAAGGATGAAAATCTACTTGAAAAGTAAGTATATCTCTTTATGTTCTTAGTAAATATCATAAATAAAACCCACTACATTATGAAATGGAACCTAAAACAAAAAACGTTGTCCGTTTACTTTTCTTATTGGGAAAGTATTGACCACTTAACCCATCACATTTTTTGGTTTTCTTATTGTTAACTTTATCCTAATCATATTTTCTATCAATCTCCATCAAAAAATGCAACTTATTTTATCTTCCATATCCATGTTTTCTTACATGGAATCCTTGTATGGGTTATCTCAGGTGACCTTTATAGTTCTCTTTCTTTCTTTTAATGTAATTGTTTATTGAATATTTTTCTAACGTGGGATTTTCAATGAAGTTAAAAAAACAATTTTAAAATTGTGAGGGTAAAATTTCCCAAAGGGGGAATAATTTAACCCCCCAGTCTTCCACGATACATTTCCCTTGAATAAAATAATAGCATTTATTGTACGCAACATTGAGTTTTAGCACACCATGAGAAATCAAACTACCCGTTTTAAAAGTAGTTATGAATAGTAGTACCCACTTTTGGAAATTTTATAAATTTTATTTTTCAAAATGGAATTCATTTTTTTATTTGGAATATAAAAAATAGTTAGGGTGAATTTTTGGTATTTTTTTGAAAACATTCAATTTTTGAAGAATAGTGAAAAACATTGTGTTATTGTTTAAAACCGACATTTACATTATATTTATTATTTTTATTTATTATAAAATTTAGATAAATACATAATACCTTTATTAGTCCAATTTAATTCATTGAATTCATTTTATAATAATATTATATATATATAATTTTATTGAACTATTTAACGTCTTTTTCCCTCCTTTTAGGAACATTTTCAAATTTGTATAAAATTTAATTTTAACACTTCTGTGTATTGAATTTCAAAAATCCCAGAGACATAGTTGACATTAGTACGTAAAATTTGGTTCAATGGTATGAAAATATTTTTTGGTGAATAGTAACCATTGAATTTTAATTACCACTGTTAAAAGTAAATAGGGTAATTAAAGGTAAAATGATATTATAATTACCGCAACACATGTAATAATTATATTGAATAAGTTTATTTCAACCAGAATAATCCTTAATAATAAAATAACATCCTCTTTCATCCACTTTGATTTGATTAGGACATTTATTATATTTTATTTAATGAAGAGTTAAAAGTGTTAAATTCAATGTTTAATAACTAACAAAAAATTAATATAGGGTTAAACATAAGATAAATTAAACTATAAATATTAATTAGAAAGATAAAAATGTGTAATACATAATTGTATTTTATTTATAATTTTTAGACACTTAATAATTAAATTTATTTATGGCACAATGATGAGGTAGTAATTACCTTATTAATGAAAGATTAAAATAATTGAATTGAAAAATATCAAAATAAATGTAAATTTATATTTTTGATGCATTAAAATAATATTATAGGTTAGTATGACATGTTATGGTTTATTTAATGTATTTTTTTTGAATTAATAATGTTTTTTTACTTTCACAAAAATAAAATACTAAATAGTGTCAAAATTGACATAAATGAGTTTTTAAAAGAAATACTATATTATTAAATGATATAATATTTTTTAAAATATAAGTATTTTCCAAATGAATTATATAATTATAGATATGTAATTAATAAACCACTTGAGGTTATCATGATATTTTATATTATGTTTATTAACCATGTGTTATAATAATATAAGAAAACATGGTAAAAGTTAAACAATTTAACTAAGAGTTAAATCAAAATGATAAGGTTAATATGGCAACCTAAACTTGTCTAAAACAAATTGGTTGAGATTTTTTAGACCCACAACCACCTTATCCTCTAAATAAATCTATTTGGAGCCATTAGAAATAGAAAATGAATTTATAATAAAAGAATATTCAAAGTTTTTCCGAAAGTGACCCTCACCACTCTTATAAAAGGGTACTTCCACTAATCTTAATTTAACACCACAAAAAAGCCATTTAGATCAGACAAACCCTACTCAAATATCCTCCCAAGTACCCTCAATTCAACCTAGTGTCCTTAATTTGATCAGAAAACCAACCTAAGGATCCATTTTGATCAAATCAAAATGAAGAACTTGAAAAGGTGGTAATAATTTCACGCATATTTCAATGTCCTTTTCTTCTTCCACTTCCTCTTTCTTTGTTATTTCCAGAAAAAAATAAGAAATACAGTACCTTTTACATAATGTTATGTTATTATAAATATGTTACAACCATATTCATTATTCTACCCATCCTATGAATGAAAAAGTCACCATACATGCGTACGTACAATATACCATCTCTACGTCGTGGTGTAGTTTGTTTTTCAACACTTCATTGTTTGGATGGGTATAATAATGAGTTTAATTGATGTAAATAATAAATATAAAATTTTAATGATTCTGTATATATAATATACCATCCAATTACATATTATATCACTATAAATAGATTGATATTGTCGTTCGTTCATACGTATGGATTACCGTCTCCACGAACGCGATGAGATTCATTCCCCATTGTAACCATTCATGAATAATTTAAATTTTATGATTTCAAATTATGATCAAGAACATAATATTATTCTGTAAATGAATCATATAAATCCTTTCCATAAGAGACACGACTTATGTAACAAAACATATAAAGGAAAATGAATAAGTTAACACCTGAAACAATGATACTACTGAAATATTATTAACAAATCAATATTCAAAGATCATATGTGATATCATATATATGTATGTGGTTCTTGTATAATTTAATAACAATTATTTAACTATTAAACATGACTTTAACATACCCTCGACTAAGTAAAACTACACGGTAAGGGGTTTTCATATAACTTTTATTTCTTTGAGATTCATGCTATATTCGCCGCAATTTCCTTTTGTGGGGTGTATGAACTACCCATAATTGTATTCTATATGTAATAAAATTTTATTTATGGGTATTTAAATCATCCTTTTATGATCGTTCTTTCATGGACAGTATGTTTTATATGTTACAAAATCGGTTAGGGAATTTCTAATTTCAATTTCCACTCATTGGGTTTTATGCACACTTTACTGATTATTTTACTCCAAGACTATGTGTGAAATAACTATTTATTTATTTATGTAGTAATTTACACTCCCCTTAGTGTTGATATAATTTTGATACACATAATCACTCCATTGATAAACTCTCAATTCATTGATATGAAATTGATAAGGGTAATATTAACTCAATTTTCATTCATCGATTTAAGCATCAAAGTTATTGGTTTGGTTTTTAAAAGAATATGTTAGAATTTACTCAAATTTATTGACACTGAATATCCAATAATTTTGAGTGTATTTATTTTTTTCACACATAATTATGTCATTTATTTATCCGTAACCTTTTGATACAGTCTTTACAATGGAATTCGTCTCAATTTACATTCCACTGAGACTTCTTTGTTTTTATGCGCCAATTCTATTTTATATGGTGTATATACTATCCTTTGAAAATTATTTCATAAATCCATTTATTCTATTGAAATTATAATGTTTTGATTAATGTTATTCCTCAATTTTTTGTATTTAATTGTATTTCATTTGGTTAGGAAATCGTAAACTAAAATATCTTTTTAAGTGTTTTAATGATTTATTCTTGTAAATATATCTCATTAATGTCCATGTTTTAAAAATGGTTTTAAGGATTTATTTATATGGACATGAATGTTTTAAAATTGAGATTACTTTAAAAAATTTCTATGTGGTATAGGACACTTTCATTCAAAAATCTATTTTGAATGACTTCTTTGATAAATAGTGCAACTTTTAAATGTTTAATGAAAAGGGGATATTTCTCTCAAAGTGTATTGCTAATTATTTTCATCTATGTAAATATCATTCATTGTATTTTATTCATGATTGAAGTTTATTTATTAGAATAAAATTAACCATATTGTATTGAATGAGTTACGTTTGACTATGGATGTGCTATTTTTATAGTGGTTTATGGTTAAAGTATTGACATTTGGTATTCTAGTTTTAATATAAATGAATATATTTTGTTTCAACATTTCCATATAAGGAATGAATTGGACTTATTAAGTGATGGGTGGAGCCCGCTATAACTCCTCGATGCTTCAGGAGGTCTCATGATACAAACTAATTTCTTGACTCAATGCCTTGACAAAATCTTATTTGTAGTATTGGCAGTAGGCCTTGACTACGTGGTTATAATATACGGAATTATGCATTCTATCATTATAAAATTAGCTATTGATATTGAATGTGATTATTCGACTAGTATATTATCCATGTGAATATGTAAATGGAATTATTTGATTCATATTTTCCATATTATACTGAATTTTATGTTTAAAAGTCTTGTGTTTTAGTCTTATACATTACCTTAAATGTTTGTGATTATTTATAAAAGATTCATCTATAATGTTATCCTTACTGAGCATATGAGCTAACATCTTTCTTATGTTTTCTATTTACTATGATATGAAGAATTGTATTATTACTAACCTATAGGGATAATCTAAGGGATTTGAGCATTTTCAAACGAGACACAATGTTTTTGTTTTTTTATTTCATGATGTAATGTAAAAGTTATGTATGTATCTAAGTATAATAAACTAATCAGTCTTTCAAGACTTGATCTCTTGTGATCATTCCGATGTTTTGTAATAATGCACCAAATATATGTAACTAGCGTTAGGGTGTTACATATTCCTCCTTACACATGTATAGAATTGGAGGATTCTTCGGGATGTGAAGAGTGATCTCCCTTTCCCAATAGTTGATGTTGGATTTGTATAAATATAGCCAATCCATAAGCAAGATAGCATCAATCTCTACTAAGGAATGTATGAAGTGATTTTTTGGGAGGATTATTCCACAAATATTTACATGGGAGGTGTTATGAACCATGTATGAAATAATTTCCCCATATAATATTCTCACAAATTACATGTCCTAGAAATTTTGAGGTTGTTTTTGAATAGTTATACTAAACTTCAGAGATACGAAAGAATGTGTAGAATCAGAATCAAACTATACATTATCTATTCTTGAATGAATAACTAGAATACCTATCACAACATCGTTGTCTGACTCCACCTCAATAGTAGTTATAACATATACCCTTACTTGTATCCTTAGAGTTTGTTGTTGATTTCCTCCGAAAACCCTTGGATTAGGGAAACTACTTTCATAATTACCATATTCCATTCAGTTGTAACATTGAACTAATGGATGATCATTGATCTTAACCATCCCTTCTTCTTCCACATTATCCTACTTTTTCATATCCCTTTGGCAGTTTTTGGCCAGATGTCCCAGATTTCAACATTTTATGCAATTCATGGTTCCCTATAGTTAGTTCCCATGATTCCTATTCCCACATCCTTTACAAGTGGGATATTCAGGATTATTTTCATCATCAAATTTTTTTTTGAACCATGCATGTTGTTTTCCATCTTTCCCTTATTTCCACTAGGCCCAAAAGACCACTGAGAGTCACCAATCTCCATTTCAACCTTGAGGGAACAACCGAAAATCTCCACATAACTTTCGATGTCTTAGATCACCAACACCTTCCGTAGACTCAGATTTTTCACAGTAAAGAATGAATCCACTTTTATTTCTATGTTCATGAAAAATCATGAGACATACGTTACAAGAATTGTAAATATTGATTCATATGCCCCGATGGACTAATATTCCTTCTTCTTGAGTCCTTGGAACATTTTTTCCATCTTGATATTGAGAGTTTGAGGAAAATATTTAACAAAATAAATCCTCTTTAATTCCTCCTAATCCATGGAATCAATTTACTCTTGGGACATTGAATTATTGATCATTGTCCACCACTGATTAGTTTCCCCATCAAAATGGTAGACACCCAGTACAACTATCTCTTCTTCCAAACACTAGATGAAGGATAATATCATTTCAATGGAGTTAATCCACTGTTCTGCTAGGAGGGGATCCGAATATCTGCTAAACATGGAGGCTTTTTCTGTATGAAGGATTCAATGGAAACTTGATCTTTACTTAGAGGAGGAGGGTGTTCCACATGATTCAAGTTACTAATCCTAACTTGATCAAGCTGAGCAAGTACTGTCATGATGTTTTTAGCACCTATTCCTGTCATATTTGGGACATGATGAGGGAAATCGTTACATTGCCTATCACATAGGTTGCCGGAAGGTGTTCTTCTATTTCTCACCATTAACTAAGAAAAATAATGTACAATTAGAGGGCTTGAATACTTAGTTATTGAACATAAAAAACGATATTTTTGAACATAAAAAGATAACCCTATAAAGGGTAAGTATATCCTAATGTGTGATTCCTTAGGTTTAAATCTAGGTTATCCTTGATTTATTTAATAACTTATATTCTTATGGGATTTTTTTATTCTCTTAATATTGGTTTGTACTAAGCTCATGAATTTACCAAGGCATATCCCCTTGGAGTGTCAAACCAAATTTGCAGCAAGGCCCGTTGTCATGTATTAGGATACCCCGTTTCAATCCTCAAACACATTGTCCGGGTTTTCAGTCCTAGGTGCATCTGTTCCATATCCTCCTCTACCTATTTGTATCTATACATGGCCATATTTTGTTGATAAACCACTTACTCTATACTTTCCAAAACATAGGGGTTTTTTTATATAATTAGACTTATCATTAAGGTTCTTACTAAGGAGTTCTATTCCTTATCTTCAAAAATAACTATACCACACTTTGATAACAACTATATCAACACTAGACTTCTTCAAAAAACATTACAATATTTTAATCATAATTATACATAAGAGTAAAATCCAAGGATTTTTAAGTCTAGTGTCTTGGAAGACTAGGTATATAAACGTAAATCCTAGGTCCAAAAAACAAACCTCTTTATTTAATATCAATATCGATTTCCTAACATCCCTTGAGCCCTTACATAAGCATAGGGTACCCAAGGGAACACATGAAGAAAGGGATGATCTAAAAAGCCCAGTATGGAAATGAAAATAAGAATAAACCATAAGCACATGAGTTAGAAGGCATGACATAATGATATCCAAATAATGGAACATATGGAATCATAACATAAAAACATGGAATCATATACACGTGGAATCATAGAATCAAGGGATAATATAAACATGGGATTATATAAACATGGGATCATATAAAAGTAGAATCAACATAACAAATGACTTTAGTACCATTCAAGCCTATCTTCCAAGATCGTTTCCTATTGTAGCACAAGCCAAGGCTAACCGCCAAGACCGGTTCACAGAACATATCACAATACATAACATTACACAATGCATTGGAGTTCTATCTGGGAAGAAAAATCATTACATTTTCATGAACATTGTTTCAACATAAATAATCATACAAAATCAACCATACATAATCATAAGGGTACCCATGGAAATAAATGGGAATCACAATCATGTCAAAAATCATAATACAAGGGCAAATTATAAAAGTGTCCATGAATGGATGGAATTAAATTATTAATAAACACGAATAAGGTGAAAAGGAATAAATCATGAAAATTGATGTCAAACTGAAGTGAAAAACTTGTAAAAAAGGTATTTAAAAAATATTATAATTAAAACATTTTAGTGTGGTTTTGAGGAAAACACTATAAAGCCTTTAAAATAGAAAATAAGACAATCATTTATATAAAAATAGAAGTGAAGCAAAAAGATATTCATAATAAAAATAATGATTTTATAAATACAATGGTGGCTTAAAATAGAAGATAGAGTGCACTTGACATCATGTAAGTATTCAAAAAGTTCCCTTAAAATAGACTTTATTATCGGAAAGTACTAAGGAGGGAATCTTTTAAAAACATATATATTACCAAAAGAGAGTGATGGTTGGGTCTTGATAATAGAATTTTTAAAACTAAACAAAATTTAGAATATTCAGATAAATAGATTAGATAATTGTATTTTGACATAAAGAAAGATAAGGCAACCTGAAATAACATATGAGGTTGGGGTAGAACTCATTGCGAATTATCGGTATGGTATCAAGTGTACCTATGAGGTATTGATGAGGAATAAATAGGGTTCCTCATCACGTATACATCATGGGGATAGTATGGGGGAGGTGAAAAATCATACCCCATCACTTAGGATCACACATAAAAAGGCATAGCAAAAAGGAAAATCTAGATTAAGAGTGAAATGGAGGGGATCCCTTACCTTAAGTTCGATGATGATATATTGTTGAACTAAATGACCTAAAAAACAAATTATGTTCATTAATTAATAATTAATGAACATATTATATATGTAAATTATATATTATAACCTTTTTATGTTCATTTATGAACTCTTTAATGGGTTAAGTTGTTTAATTTCATTGTTAAAGGCTATTTGTTTTCTTGGTTTTCAATATTGGTTTAATTATATTAATGTTTAGATAAACGCATATGATGAAAGTGGTTGTCCAGAATTGATGTTATATGTTATTAGTGAATATCTAGGAGATTACATGGTTATAAAAATTCATTTGGTTATGAGGAGTGAAGATAAATTATTATATAAAACCTTTGTGATAGCAGTTTTGATTAATCAGTGGGTTTTGATTACTATGAACATGTTTTTCTTTATAACATAATACCATTTGTACAAAAGGATTACAGAACATAAGTAGGATATATTACATACATAATAATCTAGTTCCACCATATCAAAACTGGTTTCATGACCATAATTATAAATGATAATAAATATTTCTAAACCATTGTCCTTGAATGTGATATATTAACACATCTCAAACAGTGTTTTTATTTCATTCAAATAAAAGGTGGAAAAATAAGAGATGATAATGAAATATACAATTAGAATAAAAACATTACACTAAATGTATGGTAATATATTTTTTTTACCGTTTGGATGAGTAGATGTTATGAATGAAAAGATAATAAAGGAACTTAAAAATGAATGAAAAGAAAAGAGGAATTTTACCTCTTAAATCTTCCATTCTTGATAGACTCTTAATGGGAGAGTTTTTCATCTTTTTAGGAGACCAATGGTTATTAGACGTGGGGAGGGAGTTTGGAGAGATATTTGAGTAGAATATAGGGAAGGAACAAGGGTTCGTAGGAGTGAATAGAAGAGGGAGTGAGGGGGGTTATTGTTGACGAGAGGTGGGTTTTCATAATTTTTTAATCATTAGTTTATTAATTTCATTCATGACCAGAAATAATGATTATTCTATCACCAAACATAGTAAATGGGTCATGTAATTTTTAAACAAGGGTGGTGACATCATCCATGATGCTATAAATAGTATATTTACCTTATAATGTATTTATATGGTAAATTATTGTATTTTACTATTCATATAAAAATCAAGTATTTCAAAAAAAATAAAAAACCCACCCTACCAGTTTTTCAACATGTTGAATCCAAAAATGGAATCCATTTATGATTTTTTTTCTAAATATGGTTAATTTAATATTTAATTAAAATCATAATTTATTCTATAAAACAGTTTTAAAACATTTATTAACTTATTCCAAAATATAGGTATACCATACTTTCCATTAAATCTTTTTTTGTACTATCATATATAAGGTTACTATTCATTAGGGTATGTCACTATTAATAAGGTTATGTTACAATTCACTAAACATTAATTTGGTCATATTAGACTCCAAATAATTTACTGATTGCAACTATGTATATCAAATATTTGAAATTCAAATCATAGAAGTGAAAAATTTATGATTAAATGTCACATAGAACTTAGTAGTTCATTATATTGTGATTTCTTGTGATTATGACATATTTATAAGAATGTAATTTCTATTGAAAAAAATTTGGTCGTTTCATTCTTCAGCCCTTATGAAATTTCACCCTCAAAATTCAGTTTTACATTCTAATCCATAAACAGGTGTGGGTACCTTTTCATTCATTACATCCTCTAGTTCTCATATTGCCTCTTCGTACTTATGGTTTCACCATAGTACCATTGACTAGGTGAGTAGCCTTGTTGTGTAGATCTTTATCACTACAATCGAAGATCTTCAATGGATTCTCCTTATAGGAAATATCATCCTTCAACTGTACCACCTCTGAAGAGAGTACATGTAAAGGGTATGGTATGGACTTTCTTTAGAGGGATACATGAAAGACATCATATACCTTGGCCATGGTAGGTGGAAGTGCTAGTAGATAGGCCACAACCTCGATACGATTAAGAATCTTGAAGGGTCCAATGTACCTAGGACTTAGCTTCCCTTTCTTCCCAAACCCCCTGACCATTTACCATGGAGATACGTAGATAAATACCATGTCTCCAACATTGAACTCAAGGTCTGGTCAAAGATTGTCTGCATAACTCTTCTATCAACATTGGGCTACCTTGATATGCTGCTAAATGGTTTTCACCATATCCACCATTTCTTCGACCATTTCAGGTTCTAGAAGCATACACTCACCAACTTCATCCCAACATTCCGGTGTTCTACACAAATTACCATAAAGGGCATCATATGGTGCCATTCATATGATCTAGTTAAAACTATTTTGGTAAGATAATTCAAGCAATGGAAGATGTTGGACCCATCCTTCTTTAAATTCCATAGAACATGCACTCAACATATTTTCTAGTGTCTAAATAGTTAGCTCAGATTGGTCATTAGTTTGAGGATTATAGGCCGTACTGAAGTTCTGTTTAGATCTTAGGGAATGTTGAGGAATTTTCTAGAACATCAAGGTGAATCTCAAATCACGATTAGATATAATAGATTGTGGTACTCCATGCAGCCTTACCACTTCATTGATGTAAATATGCGAAAGTTGATCCAATGATAAGTCCTCTAAAATTTCATTAAATTGAGTTGTCTTTATAAGACAATACACTTTGATACATATAGAATTAGTTACACAATTTTTCCTTGGAAGTCCAGTGAAAAATTACATGGTAATGTTCTCCCACCTTCATGTTGGTATGGGTAGTGTTTGCATCATCCCTTTAGAATTTTCATCCCAGCCTTCACTTATTGACATACCAAGCACTTTGATGTATATTCCGCGATCTCCTTCTTCATGTTGTCACAAGAAATGTTATCTCAGATATCTCGATACAACTTTGTGCTCCCTGGGTGAATTGAAAAGGTTGAGCTATGTGTGTCACTCAGAAGCTCTTTATTTTTCACTTGATCGGATGGTACACATAAGCGTGACCCAACTCTTACAACCCCCTCTTCATCCACCTTAAACTCCAAGGATGTCTCTTTTTGAATAGCTACCACCCTCTTCATAATTTCCATATCCTTTTTATAAGCATCCATTATATTCTCGAAGGGGGATAGTTGAGAAATAATTTGAGAAAGGATTGATGATTTTCCTCCCTTAATGATTCCTATGTCCATCCATTATAAATCAATGATGATCAGATCCTTTTCAATTCCCATCATTGATAATGATGTAGGATCATTTATACTTAGAGCACCCACCACATTATTTTCCTTACTGAGATGGTAGTGGATGGATCAGTCATAATCCTTGATGAGCTCAATCCATCTTTGTTGGGGGATATTAATCTCTTTCTGTGAGAATATATAGTTTAGACTTTTTTGGGGACCAATAGTACTCGTAATGCTTCTCAGTTGGTTGTAAAGCCTGTGGTCACGAGTTTGAGTTGTCGGGGAGGAGAATAAAAAACCCCACCATGTAGGGGGAAATTCAAACCTTATGTTATCTGGGCCTACATTCGGTGGGGACCCGAGGTCTTGCTGTTTACTATTGTTGTGCTTCCCCCCATAGATGTAATGCTGCCAGATTTTCATTGCAATGATCAAAAACACAATCTATAGATCATGTGTGGGATATTTTTTCACATGGAGTTTCACCTACCTTGAGGAATATGCTATCAATATATCATTTGGAATCAATACGTATCCCAACCTTTCATTGAAACATTGTTGTACACCAAAATGAGTTCCTTACTTGTTGGGAGTGTGAGTACTGGCGTAGTGATTAGTCTCTTTATTACCTCTTTAAAACAGTCTTCACATTCATGAGTCTAGAAAAACTTTACTCATTTTTGTGTCAGCATGTTCATTGGGTTTGAAAATCTTGAAAAGTTATTCATAAATCGTTGATAATATCCAGCAATACCAAGGAAGATACGGATATCGATTACAGATGTTGGCCTAGTCCAATCTTCAATTCCCTTTGTCTTCAAAGGGTCTATAGATATCCCATTGAATGTGATAACATGACCCAAGAAAGATAATTCCTATACCCATAACTCACATTTACTATACATTCCATACAAATTCTCCCTTCACAAAGTCTTTAACATAGTATTAAAATTCTCCTCATGTTCCTCCTTGATCTTGGAGTATATCTGAATATCGTCAATAATGATTACCAAAAATTTGTCGAGATAATCTATGAATACTATTTTCATTAAATCCATGCAAATTTCTAGAATTTTTTTGAGTCTGAAGTGCATAACTATGAACTCATAGTGTCCATACCTCATTTGAAAGTAATTCTAGGGAATATATTCCTTCCTCACCTTTAATTGGTTATATCCCAATCGAAGGTCCACCTTAGAGAAATAACTGGCTCCATGAAGCTAATTACACAAGTCATCTATCCATTGCTGGGGATAATTATTCCATATCTTGATTTTATGGAGCTCATGATAATCAATTCAGAGGCACATTGATCTATCTTTCATCTTGATGTAGAGGAATAGACCACCCAACATTGAAGCACTCGAGTGTATAAAACCCTTCTCAAGATTCTCCTGTAATTGCTTCTTCACTCTTCCAGCTCTATGGTGACCATTCTATATAAAGTATTTGATATAGGTAGAGATGCAGAAACACGTTCAATTGGAAACTCAACATCTCGGTCTGGAGGAAGACCATGAAACTCTTCATGGAATACATCAGTGTAATTCTTCACGATGGGCATGTCTTGAAGCATGATTCTCTCCTTTGTCTCAATCATTTGAACTAGATATGATTTTGCATAAAAAATAAATATCCATAGATGAGATGATGATTTTAAAGTAGATTCATATTCTGTAACACCCAAATATTCCATAGTATGTTTCCCTTGAATAACCTAATAGCTTGATATGTACGCAACTTCATCTTCTCGCACACCATGATAAATCAAACTAGCAATTTTAAAAGTAGTTATGAATAGTAGTACCCACTTTCTAAAATTTTATAAATTTTATTTTTCAAAGTGGACTTCAATTTTGGATTCAGAATATTAAAATTAGCTTAGGGTGATTTTTTTTGTATTTTTCTAAAAATGTTTACTTTTTTAGGAATAGTGAAAAACATTGTGTTATTATTTAAAACAATATTTTTTTAAAATATTTATTATTTATATTTATTTTAATGTCAAAATAGATACATAATACTTATATTAGTCCAATTTAATTCATTGGAGTCATTTTATAATAATATTTGATATATAAAATTTGATTGGACTATTTAACATCTTTTTCCCACCTTCTAGGAACATTTGCAAATTTGCATAAAACGTAATTTTACCTCTTCTGTGTATTGAATTGAAAAAAATACAAGTGAAACAGTTGAAATAAGTAATATAAATGTGGTTTAATGGAATGAAAATAATTTTTTATTAATAGTAACATTTGAATTTTATTTACCATGATTAAAATTAAATAGGGTAATTAAGGGTACAAATGATATTATAATTACCGCAACACATGTCCAAATTCTATTAAATAAGTGTATTTCTAACAAAATAAACCTTAGGAATAAAATAATATCCTTTTTTATC
The DNA here is from genome assembly GCA_963277665.1 of Viscum album. Lineage (NCBI taxonomy): Eukaryota > Viridiplantae > Streptophyta > Magnoliopsida > Santalales > Viscaceae > Viscum > Viscum album. The sequence continues at coordinate 996,904,317 of OY728147.1, forward strand.
CACTTGGATTAGATTAAAACATTTATTATATTTTATTTAAAGAAGAGTAAAAAGTGTTCAATTTGACATTTAATAACAAAAACCTTTTCAATATAGAATTACACATAAGATAAATTTTGCTATAAATATTCATTAGAACGCTAAAACGATTTATTACATAATGGTATTTTATTTATAATTTTTAGAGAATAAATAATTAAATTTATTGGTGAGGCAGTAATTACCTTATTAATGAAAGATTAAAGTAATTTATATAATAAATATAAAAATATATGTAAATTGATAATTTTGATTCATTCCACTAAATTTATTGGTTACTATGACTTTTTAGGGTTTATTTAATTTATTTTTTCTATGTAGTTAAGGTTTTTTTACTTAAAAAAAAACAAATACTAGTGTCAAAATTGATATAAATGATTTTTTAAAGAAAATACTATATTTTTAAATGATATAATATTCCTAAAAATATAAGGTTTGTCCAAAAGACTTATATAATGTTAGATATGTCAGTAATGAAACACATTAGGTTCTCTATGAATTTTATTGTATGTTTATTAACAATGTATTATAATAATACAAGATGACATGGTAAAAGTTAACATATTTCACTAAGAGTTAAATCTAAACTATATGGTTAATATGGTGACCTTAACTTGTCTAAAACCTATAGTTTGAGAGTTTTTATACCCATAACCACTTTATCCTAGAAATAAATCTATTTGGAGCCATTATAAATTGAAATGGATTTTATAATAAAATAATATTTCAAACTTTTTCTAAAGTGACCCTCACCTCTTTTATAATGGGGTACTTCCCCTTCTCTTAATTTAACACCTCCATAGCCATTTTTCGTGGAAAAACCCATCTCAAATATCCTCCCAACTACCCTCAATTCAACCTATATGCCTTACTTTGATCAGAAATCCAACTTATGGTGACCATCTGATCAAATAAAAAAGAAGCACTCGAAGAAGAGGTAATAATTTCACCCCCTATATCAAAGTTATTTTCTTTTTCCACTTTCTCTTTCGTTGTTGATTCAATAAAAAAATAACTCTAGTACCTTCTAAATAATTGAATTTTTTATAAATATGGTACAATTATATTCATTATTCTATACATCCTATGAATGACAATGTCACCACATGTGTGTGCGTACGGCTTACCGTCTCCACATCGTGGTATATTTTGTTATTCAACACTTCATTATTTGGATGGATATAATAATGAGTATAATTGATTTAAATATTAAATATAACATGGTAATTATTCTTTATATATGGTATACCATCCAATTACATACTATTTCACCATCAATAGAATGATATTACCATTCGTGCCTAAGTACAGATTACCGTCTCCACGAACGCGATGAGATTCATTCCCCATCATAACCATCCAAGAATAATTTTAATTTTATGATTTAAAATAATTATTAAGGACATAATATCATTATTTATATGATTCAAATAAATCCTATCCATAACAAACATGACTTATGTAGCAAAACATATAAAGTAAAATGAATCAGTTAACACCCGAAACAATGATACTACAGAAATATTAGAATATCATATATCCAATCATATTTATGTATGTAATTATTTTATAATTTAATAACAATGAATTAACTATTATACAAAATTTTAATGTACCCTACACTAAGGAAATGTACAAGGTAAGGAGTTTTTATCTCACTTTTATTCTCATGAGATTCATGCTATATTCGGCACAATTTCTTTTTGTGTGGTGTATGTAGTACCCATAATTGTTTCCTATGTGTAATAGACATTAACTTATGGGTATTTACATCATCATTTTTTGATCCTCATTTCATGTGGTGTGTGTTTTTTAAGATACCAAATCGTTAAGGGAATTTTTAATTTCAATTTCAACTCATTCGGTTTTATTCACACTTCATTGATTATTTTACGTCATGATTATGTGCGAAATTACTATTTATTTATTTCCACTCCACTTTGTGTGGTTATACTTTTGATACACATAATCACTCCATTAATAAATTCTCAATTCGTTGATATGATATTGATAAGGGAAATCTAAACTCAATTTCCATTCAACGAGTTAAACATCGAAATCATTGGTTTTGTTTTTATAAGAATATGTTTGAATGTAATAAAATTTATTTACACTTAATATCCAATAATATTGAGTGTATTTATATTTTTCACACATAATTATGTTATTTATTTATCCATAATCTAAGGATACGGTCTTCATAAGGGATTTCATCTCAATTTACATTCCATTGAGACTTCTTCATTGTTATTGGCCAATTCACTTTTATATGGTGTATATATTGTCTTTTGACATATAATATCAACAATCCCTTAATTATCATGATATTATAAAGTTTTGATTAATTTTATTCCTCAATTTTTTGAATTTAAGCGTCTTTCATTTGGTTAGGATCTCTTTGACTAAAATATTGTTTTAAATGTTTTAATGATTTATTCTTTTAATTTTTTCTCATTAATGTCCATATTTTAAAAATATTTTTAAGGATATATTTATATGGACATTAATGTTTATAATTTATATTATTTTCAAAAGTTTTAATGTGTTATGGGACACTTTTATTTAGAAATATCTTTTTAATGGCCTCTTTGATAAATAGTGCGACTCTTAAATGTTTTCAAGAAAAGGGGATATTTATTTCAAATATTTTTACTTATTATTTTAATCTATGCCAATACCCTTCATTGTATTTTATTATTTATTGTGGCTGATTTATTGAAATAAAATCATCTATATTATTTTCAATGAGTTATGTTTGATTGTGGTTGTTCTATTTTTATACTATTCATGGTTTATGGTTAAAGTATTGACATTTCGTATTCTAGTTTTAATACGAATGTTTATATTATGTTTCAAACTTCTCATATGAGGAATGAATTGGAATATGTAAGTGTTGGGTGGAGCCCGCTATATCTCCTCAATTCATTGGTAGGACTCATGAAACAAACTATTGTTTTGGTACAAGGCCTTGAAAAAATATTATTTGCAGTCTTGGCATTAGGCCTTGACTATATTGTTATGATGTCTAGGATTATGCATTCCATCGTTATTAAATTATATATTGATATCACATGTGATTATTCAACTAGTAGAATGTCTATGTTAATAACTAAATGAAATTATATGATTTATTTTCTATATTATACTGAAGGTTAAGCTTAAAATTCTTGTGTTTTAGTCTTATATATTTCTGTAAAATGTTTAGGTTAATTTATGAATGTTTCTGCTATATTTTTATCCTTATTGGGCATATGAGCTCCCCCTTTCTTATGCTTTATTTTTCCTAGTATCTGAATATGTATATTATTATTGACCTGCAGGGATAGGCAAAAGGATATGAGTGTGTTCAAAGGGGACAAAATGTTGTTGTTGTTTTGTTTTATGATGTAATGCAGAACTTATGTATATATATAGTACATACAAGGGTGATAACTAATCAGTATTTTGAGACTTGATCTCTTGTGATCATGAAAATGTTACGTAATAATGTACGGACTCTTTGTTACTAGGGTCATGGTGTTACATTGGGTATCAAATAAAGTTTAGTACAAACCGTGGAAACTTTATTTAGAAATAAAATTGATCAGAGAACATTACCCTTTGATTGAATTTGATGATTAGTATAGAAGAAAATCCTTGAATTTTGGTAATGTAGAGATTTTGTGAATTTTCCAAGCAATACATCCCTTTCTGGATATGAACATATAGAGGTAGCTCTGTTAAAGATGTATCTAGGGGTAATACCAGAAAACACCACTTTGAGATTGACTTGAATTGGTAATGGTGCACGACGACAGGCCTTAATACACTCTTAGTGATGATACTCCAGGGGGATATGCTTAAGATAATTCACATTTTATTTAAAAACTATTTTGAAGTATTTTAATATAATATGAAAATAAATAACTATGGTTAATCTTAAGGCGTTTTAGATTGAAAATGCGGTGTCATGATATTCTCTAAATGATTTTATGACTACTGTTACTCACACTATGTTATCTAGATTTAGTCAATGGCTGGATTCATAGGATGTCATAGTAACATTGAATATGATGTACAAGGTGGAAAAAATGGTGTAAATGAGAAACTAAATATAATTATGATAGGAATAAAAGATATAGTGTTCATTCAGAAGGAGGTTTCCAAAAATATGATCAACAACATATACATTAACCAACTTCTAAACTCAAAAAAGATGAGAAAATAAGATAATAATAAGATCTCCTACAGTGGATACTGTGGTGAAAAGAAAGATCAATTTAGATCATGAAGGAAATGTGGAAGGAGACACCCAGGAAAGTGTCTCAATGGAACAAAGAAATGATTTATTTGTGGGAAATAAGGACATAAAGTAATTAATTTCCAGGAAAAATGAGGAGTATTATAGAAGAAAATAAAAATGATCCCATGAATCCATTTACAGTCCTTTTCTATAAATTTAGGGGACCTCGGCATTACCTGAGTCAATGAACTATTATATAGGATAACCACTAGGTCAAGGAAGAACCTATGTGGAAATAAATCAATGAAAAACTATTTAAAAGTATTAATTCACTTTATTGATGGGATTACATTTGAATACTTATCTCTTGTATGTTATAATGTAACACTAGGGTTTATATGAACCTTGAATTTGAGGCAATTACAGGTAATTAATTGTCGGGATGAAAACGAGAGGTATGAGATAACATTTTTTGTTAAATTATATTATGGTTATTTTAAGGAATTTACCAAATTTTGGTAATTTTATAAAATATAGTTTTTTAAAAAGAACAACACGATGACCATGTGGTAACCCGTTGTGTTGGACAAAGCTACAGGAATAGAATGCACAACCAAAGTGCGGCTGGGATTTATCACCTACCACTGGAGTACGTGAAGTATCTGGTTAGTGTGACGAATTATTTTATTTAAATTATTTTATTGATCAATAATAAGTTGATTTATGATCTTATTTTTTATCAAATGGATAACCATACTATACGAAAGTGATTTGGTGATTAATTGATAAATTCTATTTTTGAAGATGTTCACTTTGTTAGGAACACTATATGCCTTAGGAAAATAGAATACTATGGGATTTCATTTGAGGAGTAATGGTGGATTTTTATATTGGAATAATCTATGTTTTTATAAAGATTTAGGTTATTAAAGGAAATGATTAACCTATCAGAGAGAATATGTGATTTGGTTAATTACACTTCAGTTTGAGACATTATGAGTAGTTTGTGTTATTTGTAGATAAATATTAAGATTTTCTATAAATGTCTATATGATTAAATTATTCTGAGTTTTGGGTTTCAATCTTAGTCTGGGCTATATTGAAGGATTTTGAAAACAATTCTTTAAGGAATAGTATTTTTTGAAATTTGCGTATTGTTTGTTTAATATTGGAAATTTATATCGGTATTTATTTCTATATAAGATGATCCATTTTGGGGATCATATGATATTGTACTAAAAATTTTATTTTTGGGAAATCTATAATGATAAAAAAAATATATAGTTCATCCTTTTTGGATTATGTGATTTTTTAGAGGCTAATTGTAGCACTTTAGTTGTGACCAAGTCATCTTAGAATTCTCATCGTTTAAAGAAAAGATGATTTAGTGGTGGAAATTTATTAAAGGATGAAACTATAATTGAAAATTAATTATATTTCTTTATGTTCTTAGTCAATCTCATAAAAAAATTCCTCAACATTATGAAATGGAACTTAAAACAAAAAATGTTATTCGTTTATTTTTCCTTCTAGGAAACTATTGACCACATAACCCATCACATGTTTTTTGCTTTCTTTTTGTTAACATTCTCATGATCATGTTTTATATCAATCTCCATCAGAACATGAAACTTAGTTTATCTTCCATATCCATGTTTTCCTACACTGAATCCTAGTATGGGTTATCTTGGGTGACCTTTGTAGTTCTCTTTATTTATTTGAAAGTGATATATTATAGAATATTTTTCTGATTGGGGACTTTCAATGAAGTCCTCAAGACCAATTTTAATATTGTGAGGTTGAAATTTCCAAAAGGGGTGAAGAATGTAACACCACAAGCATTCATGGTACATTTCCCTAAAATAAAAGAATAACTTGCGTTGTACAAAACATCGAGTTCTATCACACCATGACAAATCAAACTAGCTGTTTTAAATGAAGTTATGAATAGTAGTACCCACTTTTTGAAATTTTATAAATTTTATTTTTTAAAATGTATTTCATTTTTTGATTTGGAATATCAAAATTTGCGTAGGGTGTATTTTTGGTATTTTTCTGAAAACATTCATTTTTTTATGAATAGTGAAAAACATTGTGTTATTATTTAAAACCAACTATTATTTAAATATTTACTAGTTTTATTTATTTTAAAGTCATAATAGATACAAAAACCTTTATTATTCCAATTTAATTAATTGGAGTCATTTTATAATAAGATTAGATATATATAATTTTATTGAACTTTTTAACGTCTTTTACCAACCTTTTAGGCACATTTTCAAATTTTAAAAAAATGTATATTTACCACTTCTTTGTATTGAATTTCAAAATATTTAGAGGCACGGTTGACATCATTATGAATTTTTTTTTCAATGGGATGAAAATAATTTTTGGTGAATAGTAAAATTTGAATTTTATTTACCATAGTTATAAGTAAATTGGGTAATTAACGGTGAAAATGATAGTGTAATTACACAAACACATGTCATAATTCTTTTAAATAAGTGTATTTCGACCATAAGAAACTGTAGGAATAATATATGTTCCTTTTTTATCCACATGGATTAGATTAAGATATTTATTATATTTTATTTAAAGAAGAGTTAAATGTGATAAATTCTATATTTAATAACTAAAACAAATTTAGTAAAGGGTTACATGTAAGATAATTTCAACTATTAATATTCATTAGAAAGATAATAATATTTAATAAATAATGGTCTTTTATTTATAATTTTTAGACACTAAATAATTAAACTTATTTATGACACCATGATGAGACAGTAATTACCTTATTAAATAATGATTAAAATAATTAATATGAAAAATATCAAAATAAATGTAAATTAAGATTATTGGTGCATTATACTGATTTTATTGGTTAATATTAATTTTTATGGTTTATTTAATGTATTTTTTGTGAATTAATAATGTTTTTTTGACTTTCACAAACACCAAATACTAAATAGTGTCAAAATTGATATAAATGAGATTTTAAAACAAATACTATATTATTAAATGATATAATGTTCCTAAAAATCTAAGGATCAACCAAAAGACTTATATAATGATAGATATGTCATTAATGAACCACTTTAGGTTCTATTGGAATTATATAGTTTGTTTATTAACCATGTATTATAATAATACAAAAAGACTTGGTAGAAGAAAAACTATTTAACTAAAAGTTAAATCTAAAAGATAAGGTTAATAAGGTAAACTAAACTTGTATAAAACCTATTGGTTGAGATTTGTTTGACCCATCCCCACATTATCCTCTATATAAATCCATTTGAATCCATTATAAATTGAAAATGATTTTATAATAAAATAATATTCCAATCTTTTCCTAAAGTGACCCTCACAACTCTTATAAAAGTGTACTTCACCATACCTTAATTTCATACCTCCAAATCCATTTGTCTCGGCCAAAAACTGCTCAAATATCCTCCCAACTACCCTCAATTCAACCTTGAGTCCTTACATTGATCAAAAAAACCAACCTATGGATCCCTTTTGATCTAATCAAAAAGAAGAACCCGAACAAGAGGTAATAATTTCACCCCATATTTCACAATTCTTTTCTTCATCCACTTCCTCTTTCCTTGTGGTTTCCATACCAAAATAATAACTCTAGTACCTTATACATACTGTGATGTTATTATAAATATGTTACAACCATATTCATTATTCTATCCATCCTATGAATGACAATGTCACCATACGTGCATACATACAGCTTACTGTCTCCACATTGTGGTGTAATTTGTTATTCAACACTTCATTATTTGGATGGGTATAATAATGTGTATAATTGATTTAGATAATAAATATAAAATTATAATTATTCTATATATATTATATAACATCCAATTACATATAATTTCACCAAAAATAGATTGATATTGTTGTTCGTGCGTATATATGGATTACCGTCTCCACGAATGTGATCAGATTCATTCCCCATCATAACCATTCAAGAATAATTTTATTATGATTTAAAATAATGATTAAGAATGTAATATCATTCTGGATATGAATCAAATAAATTCTATCCATAACATAAATGACTTATGTAACAAAACATATAAAGGAAAACTTATCAATTAACACCCGAAACAATGATACTACTGAAATATTATTAACAAAGCAATATTAGAAGATCATATATGATATAATATTTATGTAAGTGGTTCTTGAATAATTTAATAAAAAAAATTTAACTATTAAAAATGATGTTAATTTACCCTTGACTAAGGAAAAATACAATTTAATGGGTTTTCATCTCACTTTTATTTCCATGAGATTCATGTTATATTTGCCAGAATTTACTTTTGGGGGGTGTATGTACTACCCATAATTGTATTCTCTATGTAATAAAAATTAATTTATGGATATTTACAACATCAATTTATGATCCTTCTTGAATGGAGTGTATTTTTCTTATATTACCAAAATGGTAAGGGAATTTATAATTTCATTTTCCACTCATTGGGTTTTAGGCACACTTAATTGATTATTTTACTTCACGATTTTGTGAGAAATAACTATTTATTTTTTTATGTAGTAATTTCTACTTCCATTTGTGTGGATATACATTTGATACACCTAATCACTACCTGGATAAATTCTCCTGTCATTGATATGAAATTGATATGGGTAATCTTAACTCAATTTCCATTTATCGAGTTAAACATCCAAGTCATTGGTTTTGTTTTTAAAATTATATGTGTGAATGTCCTCAAATTTATTTACACTTAATATCCAATAATTTTGAGTGTATTTTTTTTCACACATAATTATGTCATTGATTTTTCTTTAATCTATGGATATGGTATTTATAGGGGATCTAATCTCAATTTACATTCCATTTAGACTTCATTGTTGTTCTACACAAATTCTCTTTTATATGGTGTATATACTGTACATTGACATATTATATGATGAATCCCATTATTCTTATGATATTATAATGTTTTGATTAATGTTTTTCATCAATTTTTTGTATTTAAGCGTTTTTCATTTGGTTACGAACTATTCAACTAAAACATCATTTTAAATGTTTTAGTGATTTATTATTCTAAATATTTCTCATTAATGTCCATGGTTTAAAAAAGGTTTTAATGATTTTTTTATATGGACATGAATGTTTCGAAATTGATATTACTTTCAAAAGTTTCGAACTGGTATGGGACAATTTGATTCAAAAATCTATTTTAAATGACTTATTTGAATAATAGTGCGCCTTTAAAATGTTTTCATGAAACGAGGATATTTCTCTCAATGTGTTTTACTGATTATTTTCATCAATGTCAATATCCTTCATTATATTCTATTCTTTATTGAGGTTGTTTTATTATAATACAATTATCCATATTGTATTGAATTAGTAATTTTTGACTGTGGATGTGCTATATTTATTCCATTCATGGTTTATGGTTAATGTATAGACATTTTGTATGCTAGTTTTAATACGAATGATTATATTATGTTTCAAACATTTTATATGAGGAATGCATTGGACATAGAAAGTTACAGGTGGATCCCTCTATTGCTTCTCAATGCATCAGTAGGTCTCATGAGACATACTAGTGTCATGGAACAAGGCCTTGACCAAATCTTACTTATAGTGTTAGCACGAGGCCTTGACTATATGGTTATGATGTCCGACATTATGCATTACATCATTATAAAATCAGCTATTGATATTACATGTGATTATTCGACTAGTAGAATATCCATGTTAATATGTTAATGGTAGTATTTGATTTATATTTTCTATATTATACTAAAGATAATGTTTAAAAGTATTTTTTAGTCTTATATATTGCCTTAAATGTTTATGCTTATTTGTGAATGTTTTTGCTATATTTGTATCCTTACTGAGTATCTGATCTCACACATTTCTTATGTTTTCTTTTTCCGAGGATCTAAAGAATTATATTATTATTGACCCACAGAGATAGGCAAATGGATATGAGTTTTTTCAAAGGGGGCACAATACTATTGTTTTTTTATTTCATGACGTAATGTAAACCATATGTATGTGTATAGTACATCCATGGATACTAAAATAATCATTCGTTTGAGACATGATCAATTATGATCATGAAAATGTAATCTAATAATGCACTGACTTTGTGCAACTATGTTCAAGGCATTACATATTCTTCCTTACACTTTTATAGAATTGGAGGATTCTTTGGGATTTGAAGATTGATCTTGCTTTCTCAACAGTTGATGTTGGATTTGTATACAGATAGCCAATACATAACCAAGATAACGTCAAAATTCACTAAAGGGATTATGAAGAGTTTTGCTGGGAGGTTCAGTCCACAATCCTTTACTGGGGAGGTGTTATAAACCATACATTCAATAATTTCCCTATTCACTGTTCTCACAAATTACTTGTCCTCAAAATTTTGAGGTGGTTTTTGAATAGTAATACTAAACATGAAAGGTATGAAAGAATGTGTAGAATCAGAATAAAATTGTACATTAGCTATTATGGAATGAATAACTAGGATACCTATCACAAATAATTATACATCTCCACCTCAACAGTAGTGATAGCATACACCCATCCTTGTTGCTTTAGAGTTTGTGGTGGATTTCCTCCGAACACCCCTGGCATAGATTTTTTTTTTCATAATTACCTTATTTCTTTCAATTGTAACACTACACCCATGGATGATTATTGATCTGAACCATTCATTCTTCTTCCAAAATAGTGTGATTTTTCATATCCCTTTGGCAGTTCTTGGCCATATTTCCCATATTTCCAAATTTGAAGAAATTCATGGTTCCCTTTAGATAGTTCCTAGGATTCTTATTCCCACAACCTTTACAAGTGTGATGTTTAGGCTTCATTCCATCATTATATTTGTTTGTTGAACCATGTATGTTTTTCTCCATTTTCTACATCTTTTCACAAGGACCAAACGAACACTGAGAGTATCTAATCTCTATTTCAACCTTGAGATCACAATAGACAATCTCTTCATTACATTTGATGTCTCAGATCGCCAACACCTTCTGTAGACTATTCATTTTAACACTAACGAATGAATCCACCTTTCTTTCAATGTTCATGAAAAAGCCAGAGGGGCACCTTGAAAGAATTATAAATATTGCATCATATGACCAGATGGAAAAATATTCCTTCTTCTTGAGTCTGAGGAACTCTCTTTCCATCTTGACTTGGAGGGTTCACAGAAAATATTTATCAAAAAACATCCTATGGATTTCCTCCCAATCCATAGAATCAAATTATTCTTGGGACATTGAATTCATGATCATTTTCCACCACTGATTATCTTCCCCATTAAAATGATAGACCGCCAGTACTACTTTCTCTTATTTTAAGCACTATATGAAGGATAATATTTTTTTAATGGTGTTAATCCACTGTTCTGCGGGGAGGGGATCAGAATATCTACTAAACATGGTGGCCTTTTTTGTATGAAGGATTCAAGGGAATAATTATATTTCCTTAGAGGATGAGGGTGCTCCACATGATTCAAGTTATTATTTATAACTTGATCCAACTGTGAAATTACTTTCATGAAGTTTTTAGCATTCATTCCTGTCATATTAGGCATATCATTAGAGAAATTTTCACATTTCTCATCACATTTGTTGTTGGAACGTGTTCTTTTATTTATCAACATTAACCATTAAAAAATTATGTTGAATTATAGGGATTGAATACTTAGTTATTGAACATAAAAAGGATACTATTAAACATAAAAGAATAAACTTATAAAGGATACGTATATCTTAACTTGTGATACCTTAGGATTAAATCTAGGTTATCTTTGATTTATTTCGTAACATACATTATTTTGGGATTTTTTTTATTCTCTTAATAATGGTTTGTACTAAGATCATGAATTTACCAAGGCATATCCCCTTGTAGTGTCAAACCAAAAGTGTAGTAAGGCCCATTGTCATGTATCAGGATACCCCATGTCAATCCAGAAACTCTTTGTTAGAGTTTTCATTCCTTGTTACATCTATGTCAGATCCTCCTCTACACATTTCTATCCATACATGGACATATTTTGTTCATAAACCACTTACACTATACTTACCAAAACATAGGAGTGTTTTCTTATAATTCGACTCATCTTTAATGTTCATACTAAGGAGCACTATTCCTAATATCCAAAAATTACAATACCACACTTTGATACCAACTATAACAACCCTATCCTTTTTCACATAACGTTTCATGATTTTAATCATAATTATACATCTGAGTACAAGTCAAGGATTTTTATGTATGGTGTCCAGGAAGACTAGGTATATAAACATAAATCCAAGGTCCAAAAAAACAATCTTATTTTTCTAATATTAATAATGGAACATCCATTGAGCCCTTACATCAGCATAGGGTGCCATGGGGAAAAATAAACAAAGCTATGATCTAAAAAGCCCAGTATGGAAATGAACATAAGAATAAAGCATAAGCACATGAGTTAAAAATCATGACATAATGATATAAAAATCATGGAACATATGAAATAATAACATATAATCATGGAATATTATATTTATGGGATCATATAAACATGGGATTATATTAACATGGGATTATATAAATGTGAAAGCAACATAACACATGACTTTAGTACGAGTCAAGCCTAACCGCCAAGATTGTTTCCCATAGTAGCACAAGCCAAGGCTAACCACCCAGACTAGTGCACAAAAACTCTCACAATATATAACATTACCCAATTCATTGGAGTGATATCTAGGAACACAAATCATAAAATTTTCCTAAATAATATTTGAACCTAAATAATTATATAAAATCAACCATACATAATCATAAGGGTACCCCTGGAAATAAATGGGTATCATAATATTTTCAAAAAGCATAGAACATTGGTGTATCATAAATGTGTCCACAAAATAATGTAATTAAATTATTAATGGGAAAAAATATGGGTAAGAATAAAAAATGATGATATGTGATGTAAAAAAAGTGAAAAAATGTAAAAAATGTATTTAAAAACATTATAATTAAAAAAATCTAGTGCGGTTTTATGGAAAACACTATAAAGCCTTTAAAATAGAAAATGGGACAATAATTTATATATAACCAAAAGTGAAACAAGAAGGTATTGATATTAAAAATAATTATTTTATAAATACAATGGTGGATTAAAATCTAACTTTATAGTGCACCTGAAATCAGGTAAGAATGAAAGAAGTTCCCTTAAAATAGATTTGCTTATCGGAAAGTACTAAGGAGGGAATATTTTAAAAACACATATATTACCAAAATAGAGTGATGGAAGGGTCATGATAAGTGAATTTTTAAAACTATCCATAATTTAAAAGATTAACATTAATAGATAAGATAACTCTATTTTGATATAAAGAAAGATAAGGCATCCCGAAAGAACAAAGGAGGTTTGGGTAGAATTTGTTGCTAGTTATTAGCATGGTATCAGGTGTACCTAAGAGGTATTGATGAGAGAAAATGAGGGTTATTCATAACATATAAATTATTAGGGTGGTATGGGGGAGGTGAGAAATAATTCCCCATAACTTTGGGATTACCAATAAAAAATCATAGCATAGAGGACAACCTTGATTAAGATTGAAATGGAGCGGATCCATTACCTTAAGTCTGGTGGTGATATTTTCTGGAACAGAATGTCCGAAAAAAAACTACGTTCATTAATTAATAATTAAATAACCTATAATATATTTTAAGTATTTATTACAACATTTTTAAGTTCATTCATGACCTTTTTAATAGGTTAAGTTGTTCAGTTTCATTTTTTGGGACAATTTCTTTTCTTGGTTTTCCAGATTGGTTCCCTTATATTCATGTTTCGATAAACATGTATGATGAAAGTGGTTGTCTAGAATTAATGTTATATGTTATTATTGAAAATATAGGATATTACATGGTTATAAAAATTTATTTGGTTATTGGAAGTGAAGATGAATTAATATATAAATCCACAGTGATAACTGTTGGGGTTAATCGGTGGGTTTTGATTACAAAGAACATGTTTTACATTATAACATAATACCATTTGTAAAAAAAGGATTACAGAACCTTAACTAGTATATATTACAAATATAATAATTTGGTTAAACAATAACAAAATGGTTTCAGGACTAGAATTAAATATGATAATCGAAATTGATAAATCATTGTCCTTGAATGTGATAAATTAACAGATCACAAATATTGTTTTCATTTTCTTAAAATAAAAGGTTTTAGAAAAGAGAGATTATAATGAAATATACCATTAGCATAACAAAATTCCAGTACATGTATGGTACTGGATTTTTCCTACCATTTGGATGAGCAGAGGTTAGGAAAGAAAATAGAACAAAGGAACTTAAAAATTAAAAAAAGTGGAATTTTACAGCTTCAATCAACCGTCATTGAGACCTTCTTAGAAGGAGATTTTGTTTGTATTTTTAGGATACCAATGGATATTAGATGTGGTGAGGGATCTTACGGAGATATTTGGGTAAAATATAGGGAAGTAACAAGGTTTTAGTGGATTGAAGAGAAGAATGAGTGGGGGGGGGGGGGGGTTATAGTGGTGGAGAGGAGGGTTTTCATTATTTTTTAATCATTTGTTTATTAATTTTCCTCAAGACCAGAAATAGAAATGATTCCATGACCAAAAATTGTAAATGGGTCATGTTAATTCGAACCAAGGGTGGTGAAATCATCAATGATGGTAGGAATTATCTATTTATCTTATAATGTATATATACGGTAAATTACCATATTTTACTATTCAAAAAAAATCATGTCTTTCAGAAAAATCTCTAAAATTCACCCTAACCATTTTTCAACATTAAGAATCCAAAAATTAAATCTATTTTAAAAAATAATAATTTTCTATTTATGATTAACTTTATATTTTATTTAAATCATAATTTATTCTAAAAAAAATAGTTTTAAACCCTTTATATTCTTATTCCAAAAAATATGTACATCATAATTTTGATGAAGTCTTATGTATATACTATCATAGTTAAGGTTAATATTAATTAGGTTATATCACTATTCATAAGTTTATCATTACTATTCCTTAGTGTATGTTTCTATTCTCAAAAATTATATTGGCAATATTATACTCCAAATAACATACTGATCAAAACCGTGTATATTAGATTTTTGAAATTCAATTCATAAAGGTGAAGAACTTATGTATAGAGGCCACATAACACTTATTCATTATATTGTTATATCATGTGATTATGACATATTTATATAAAATGAATTTTCATTGAAAAAAATTGGGTCATAAAAATCATATGCAGTTCATGAGTCATTAGTCAACTGCAATGTAGAGGTGGACTGTGGAAGAAAAATATTGTCCACGAAACACTCACTCCAGACAATGAAATGTAGTTTACAGGGGACTCTTTCATGATTTGAAACCTTGTTTGCACCTAATTGATACACAATTAATATATAATAGAAAATAAACATAGTTTTTTTGTGAATTAGAAACAGATGTGCACCTATGTACATATTTTCTCAAGGAAGAAGAGAGTATGACACTTCTATACAATTTCAAATTATTGTGTATCCAAGAAGAATAGAGTGTTCCCACTGGAAGATTTATTATTATTCAGGGTAGATAAATTTTTATCATGTTATTTTTAGTTGATATTCATTTATTTAATAATCAAAAAGGATTTTTTTTATTCCAATAAGAAGAAAAAGAATACATCTTAGTGAAGTTGTTCTTGCACTAAAGAAGAAACATAAAAGAAGAGAAAAAGATCTGGTGACCAAATTGATATCATTTGATTATAATTTGGGTCAGAAAAAATCTATTGTTTATCTGTTCAAAACAAATTCATAATATTATGACTAATAGAAGAATAATATTGGGTATCTATCAAGTTTTTTTTGAGAAGAGAGAAGAGAAGTTTCTATCATTTTGTTATGTAACTAACAATGTGAAGAAGAATGTTGTGGAAGAAAAAAGAAAAAAATGACATCAGACAAGACTCAACTGGTTGAGGAATTTCTTGGTGTAATAAACCCTCATTAACAGGGAGAATACTGTCTTGAGAGAAAGTATAAAGATCCATCCATTTTGTATAAAACACACAATATTGGATATTTTTCAATGTGATACACAAACTCACTATTGAATTGTTTACATATTTATACCTGAGTGTGTAAGAATATCCTACTCATTTTAATCCACATAGAAGGATTATTTTATAGTGTACTGTGTGGTTAGAATTATTTTTGACCATGAAAGGGATGATCTACTCTTATTTAGTAGTAAACCTTGTAAAAACATTATAGTCATGGGTTTACAGTTTAAATATTCTTTCATGTGATAGGCAGAAAGGTATATAAGAATCGAGATCCTAATAGGTCAAAGAGAAAAAGGGATTAAAATTTGAATTGGATTAAAATGTCCCCAATACTAATTCACTCCTCCACTTATTAGGAATATCCCAAACATGTCCATGCTATTTTGTAAATGTATTGTGGTCATTCTAGTATACGTATCCATGTTTGAGAATCAAGGCATACCGATGTACTAAAGCAGTGCTTGTATGCCTGACCGTGTTCATGCATGTGTACCGATATGGTATACAATGAGTCTCAAGTATTTGGTTACATGGAGTGTGACACCTGTCACCTAACATGTATTATTTCTCCCATCAACTAAACCCTAGAATTTAAGAAGGGGATACACAAAATGTGTTCATTGAACTATACACTATCTATTCAAGAATTTCTCAGATATCCCAACCAATTATACAAGTCTATTATATGATACTTACACTACATGATCTATTTATAATATTTCTAAAATTCACTAATATCATTCCAACTATGAATTTCCACCCCCAAAATTTGATTATTCCAATTAATAATATCTTAATACATATTTCACCTCACAAAACCATTTTCACTGGCCAAAATGGGAAAAAGTAACATTGAACTAATACCAATTGACCTATAGTCATGAACCATCATCATCACACGTCAATCAACATTCCATTATAGGCTTAAACCGGCTGTATTGATCTATTGTGCCCTAGAATGGTCATGAAATAATCATATACATGGTACTTACCAAACCGCAAACCAAAGGAATTTTGGACAATGTATATGCGATAAAACATGAAAGAAATGAACCAGTCACAAATGATGAATCTACCATGATCGTTGTTTGGGCTTGAATCGATTCAATTTCAATTGAATAATGAATTGATAGAAATAATAAAAAATTATATCAATTCAACAAAATATCAGGAAGATAAACCTGAATCCACAAGGCATTATTGTCCTACAAATTATTTATTATTGGATTGATTCTTGTTCATCCTTGGATAAAACAATCTGTAAGTAAATCATGAAAAAAAATCATGTAGTTGGGGTTTGGATTAGTGGTAATCAGCCCGTAATCCTACATGAAAAATGGGGGTTCAAAACCCATTGGGCGTAGTCACTGTAGCAGTACTATAGTGGTACTATAGCAGTAGAGGCACTGTACCAATGGCGGCACTATAGAGGTGGCAGTGAACTTTAGTTGTGGTAGGACACTGTAGCAATAGCAGGTACTATGTTTTACTATAGCAGGCGGTGGTATTGTAGCAATACTATTCATAAAATGGGCTTTGGGACAAAAATTTTGCCCTACGGGCCTTGTAATGGGCTACATGCCCACTGGGCCTTCGGGCCATGTAATGGGTCTCCCTTTACCCAGTTAAAAGAGGTCTTTCCATTTCTTAAATAATAAATGAGGCTTCAACCCCAACCTTTTAAAAAAATACTTCATTTTTTGATTGATTAGAGACGAATGTTGAAATTTTATCATAATAAATAGAATGATCCATGTGCTTTGTTTATAAAAATGATCCTCTAGAAATATATCATAATCCTAGATCTACTTTCATTCACCAAGCTCTCATCTAATGACTCATCTAGGAATCAAAGGGTATTGTGGCTAAACATAAGTATTCAGAATAAATGTAACTACATATAGTTTGACATAGTTAGCTAATTAATTAACACTACTAATTAAATATAATTAATTTATATAACTATCTCTCCAATGATGGTGCTCAATACCAACACCTGATATTGTTAATTGATTATGTCACACCTTGGGTAAAACCTTTATTATGGAATCTATATAGGTCACCTATTTCTGATCCTAGACTCCATTAAGGATTTATGACATTATATCACAAAAAGTTTGAGTGTGTGATATAATATATTTAATATTTATATAATCTTAATATTGAGACTTTCATAGTCTTAGAATCCTACATCATCTTGGCATCTGGATCTAAATATATTACATAACATATTCCTATTTCAATCAAGTAAAAAATAAAATTACAAAAATAATATCTTATATCTTATTCATTTAATATTTCTATAGATCATACTTTTCCCTTCATTTTCATCTCTCTTCTTAATCAACATTCAAAAAGATTTTTTTTAATAGGAAAATGATTTTATTTATCTTTTTTTATTGGGAATAATTTTCTTCCATGTACTTGATTCCCTTGAAATGATTTAAATATATTTTTTTAATATAATAAATTGATTGATTAAATTATTTTTTAACCTCATTTGACTTTATGTAAAAAGTATTAAAATGAATCTTATTATCATTTTATGGATGTGGTAATTTTTACCAAAGGTGTGGATTGAATCATTATTTTAGTTTATACTACATGAATGACTCTTAAAATTGAAATGACTATGATTATATTTTATTATTGATTTATATTTTCCCATTATTCATTTGAAATAATATATTTTTCCTAAAAATATGGATAATTTTTAGATTTTAATTAATTTATTTTAATATGAAAACATATTTTCCTCAAGAAATTATCATGTCATCTTTTAATTTTATTTTAATCTATGAAAATATCCATTAAGATTACATATAATTCACATGGGATATGATCAAATGTACTATATTTATTTAGTACCTATATGGTTTATTATTTTTTTATGATATATTTTTGAATAACATTCATTTCAAAGGGTTATGATATGAATAAAAGTTTAATATTTTTATGATCTTTTGTTATATATATGAATAGAATATTATTATTTAATTGGTGGGTATATTGTTGAATCACATGTATTGGGAAGAGATTAATATTCATAATATCAAAGGGTATTTGGTTGGTTTCCCCTATCCCTAAATTGGGTTTATAGTGGTTATTTCAAGACCAAAAAGGAACATAGGTGTTTAGCCCAGACACAACATGTGACATATTCATTGGTCGATATCAGTGATAAATGATTGATGTGATTATAATTATGAAACTTTTTATAGATCTATATATTACATATTTTTATTCATATCATTTTATCTCATAATATGATTCATTTATAGGAAACATCAAAATAATTATGTGAGTATTGCGATCTATGAATTGTTGAATATTTTTTTCAAATGTTACGTTATTATTATCATTCGTGTCTTCTTGTTATATTATTTAATATGATCATTGATTGGTATCTCTATTGTTTACCATTACTGTGAATCTATTCTCACCCTTTAATATGTTTTAATTTCTCTAGGATTTGAAGAAATATTTTATTTATTATATGTCTAAATAGTATACTATGTGAGGAGAGCATTGTAGGAGGTATTAGTTATAATTAATTAATATAACATTATTATGTATGTAGTCTAAACATAACGTAAATTGTAAAAATCATCATATATGTATCATTGTAAAATTATATTTAATATTTATCTAAAATTATATATATTTATAAATTTAATATTTCAGATTAATTAGAATGTATCATAGGAGGTATTTGTTATTTAAAGATAATAAGACTATAAAAATTTACTAAAAACCTAGGGGATAACAATTAGTATAAGATAAAACCCATATTGTTTGGTAAAAAATAAATTGGTTGGTTTTATATAAAAATAAATCTCTATGTATGTACTAGAATGTGGATGCGAATGTGGCATAGATTCAGATGGGGTTAAAAAAAATCCAATATTGGAATATTGGGTATTAACTCAATAATTATTAGTGGCGAATGAGTGGACCTAATACTACACCCCTAGCAAGAAAATCCCAGGGGATATTCTTGGTTGATTTCACTTTAATTTAATGAACCATTATGATGTATTTTATTGGATAATGATCATGGAAGTCATATATTGAACCTAAGGTATCAATGATTTAAAATAAGTTGTCATGATTAATAAAACCTATGAATTGTTTTTAATGATAATATGATTTTTTACTATAATTATTAATGATTACGAAATTCTTTTTGGTTTTAGTAAATGGATATAATAAGTTGGAATAATCGTAAGAATAAATTATTTGGAAATTGAAAATATTTTAATCATTAGAAACATAATGTTTTGAGATCCATAATAAAAAATATTGTCCCAATTCTTATACAACATTCTCAATTAATTAGTTATGTAGAGATTACATATAAGAAATAGATGGGACAATGTACTATTATGTCCTTCAGTAGAAAACATACACCTTATGATTTCAGGTTTATTAGTCAACTATAAGATTATTAAGGGATTAATACCACTTTATTTATATTTTTCGATCTCTAATACCCAGATCATGAAAAAAAAATATTTTTTGATTATCATTTGAAAGGAAAATCAGTTCAATGGTCGACACATTTAATGAAAAAGATGAAATATGAAAAAATTGACTCTATAGAGAGGGATGTGTTTATGAAGTTATTTTTCAATAATTACATTCTTTATATTATTTATACAAGAATTAAGAATGAATTAATTATTCTAAATTATAGAGATGATGAATCCTCTAGTAACTATGAGTCAAATTTTACAATACTTGTGAGATACACTTTAGATATTGTCTTCCAAACTATATGAAATACTCATAGGTAATTCTGTATCCTCAAACCAAGTCTTGTAAAAAAATAGATTAGAGAATTCATTAGATATAAATAAATCATTATATGTGCTCTCAAAGTAGAGATGAAGATCAGAGTGAATCATTAATCTCGGGGTTTTAATTAGAAATGAAAGATGTAATTCAAAGGAAATCCTAAAAATAAATACAATGGTAGGAAGAATACATTTCTTCCATTATATGAGATTTTTGGGGAAAACATATAGGAAATTATATTATTGGGGTTACTAAATTCATCAATATAGGATATTAATGTCATTAAGAAATAAAATGTCTAATTGATTAGAAAATGTAATACATTTATATAAATGGAGAGTACTACCCATGAGATTGAACCATCCAAACACTACTATTTCAAATGTGGAGAGTAAGGGAATTATGCTAAGCATTACATGAATCAGAGGGTTAATGATGAATGTGGACGTCAAGAACCTATTCAGTCTAGAGACAATGGGAGATCTCTTATGGTCAATATTTTCCTTTTGTGTTATGAGAATAATGTGGTGAATGGTACATTTACCATCCACTATGGAACTAATAATGTCATATTTGATTCTAGATCATCCCACTCATTTGTATTTATTTAATCTTATAAGGGAATACCATTTCTACCTCAAATAATATAAATTGAGTTAATATTGAGAAATCCTAATGGAATGATTATCACATATCATGTCAATGATTTTTCTTCCAATTGATATTTTGGTGAATGAGATTTATGTAAATAATTTTATTCCCCCTAATTAAATTTTTTATGATTTTGAGAATGGATTGTATATCTCTCAATAAATATAAAATATAAATTTTTAATTATGTGAAGTCATATTTCATATTTTGAATGAACTTATGATAGTTTCTTTAAGGATGAGTATAATAATCTAATGTAATTTATTTTCATTTTATGTGTCATGATTCCTATTCATGTTGGGAATTTATCCTAGATGGTTAGAGATACACTAATCATTGAAGATATAAAGATTTTATTCCAAAAGAGTTTCCTAATAATCATTTGAATTGTGAAGATGGATTTTCAATATGATCCTCACATAATGATACACTTATTTAAAATACTCTATAAATAATAGACTTGATTGAGTATTAACTATTTAAGAGTAAACACTAGGTGAATCTAGATAAGGGATTCATATTGCCTATTGTTTCATTGTGTGGTGGGATATTTCATTTAATTAAAATGAAATATGGATCAATGTAAATATATATTTATTATCGGGATCCTAAAATGTAAAAAATCAATAATATGGTTCATTTACTATATGTTGTTCATTTTTTTGATCAACTTGGAGGAGATCAATAATTTACAATGATTGACCATTGTTTCGGATACTATCAAGTAAGGGTAAATTGTTGATATAAATCATTGATATCCATCCAAACAATATATGGAGACTCTAAATTTATAGATATTAATTTTAGAATTAGTAATTATACTATTTTCTTCATGTATTTATGGAATAATTTCTTTAGATATTTTCTTAATCAATTATTGGTTGTCCTCATAGATGTTAATATTATATACCCAAAGATAAAAGAAGATCATCATGATCATTTTATAATTTTGTTGAAGACCCATATGAAAGAGAAACTATTTATAAAACACATAATGTGTGAATTATGGTTATAGAAAATATAATTATCCGAATATATGATCCTAAGTGAGGGTATATCAGTAGATCATTATAATACAAAATTCATTGAACATTAGCCCCAACCAACTATTGTGCTAAGATAAAAAATTTCATTTGATCGGTTGGATATTATCAAATGTTTGTGAATAATTTTACATTTATTTATAATCCACTCACCAAGTTAATATTGAATGGAATCATGATTCTTTGGACTAATAGATGTGATGAAAATTTCATGGATTGGAAGAGTAGGATAGCCAATATACTAGTACTCACACTACCCTATAGTGGAAAAATATTTTTTCTCGATAGATATTCATTTAAGAAGAGATTGGGATGTGTTATCATGGTTAATGACATGATGATAAGTTATGCATATCATTAATTAAATAATCATGAGAAAGATTACTTGAAAAGTGGCTTAGAGTTAGCATCAATAATTTCATCTTTGAATATATGATTGAATTTTCATTACACATAAATTTTTGATATATATATTAATCATAAATATAGGGACTCAAAATTAAATAACTATTTATTAGGGATTTTTGTGTCAAGATTTCACAATATTATATTTTAAAGGATCATTATTTTTTATAGTATTAGATATTATATTCGGAAAACATACATAAAAACCCATTATATTATAATGTTTTAACTTCTAATCATAGTTATTTTTTTCTTAATTTATGGATTTTAAATTAATACATGTTCTATTTTAATGACTAAACATACTGAATTTCAACTTGACTTATTACTATTTCTTACACATCACTAAAACTAATGAAATATTTTTTTTAATAATATAGAATGAGTATAAAAATACCCGTAAGGGAAAAATTAAAACCAGGAAATAAACATGTTAGTTCATTAATACTCATAATAACTTTACCTTATTGAAAAATAATCATTGGTCTCAAAATATCATTTTTACCAAATAAATTACTAATATTTTTATGATTTTTTATATAAAACTTCATAATAAACAATAGAATAAAATGAAACCCATAAATCTTCCTTTTCAATAATAAAAAACCATAAAAAACGTTTCCAAAATTAATTTATACATTTCACCCATACAATGAATGATATAGTTTAATTAAAAGGTAATCTCTTTAGCATAACATCCGAATTAATAATATTTCTAAAATGACCAATAAAAACATTAATAAATCATATCTATAAATAGGGACATCATTTTCATATCACTCTTACAACTAATCAATCAAGTGGAAGAACTGAGATAGTCAGCATCCAAAATAAATACTACCTAATGAACTGAAGAGCTATCATAGACCCGCCTATAAATGGATTATAATTAAGTAATTATTATCATATTGAAATACTAATACATATCAAATAATTATAAAACATAAAAGAAATTAATTTTTATAATTATACTCATAAAAAAATATTTTCACCCAAAATAAATCATTTATAGATATTTCAATATCCATTCCATTTAAAACCGTTTGTAAATACTCAGAACAAATGAAAAGAAGAGTTTTATGTGAATAGTAGTTTAATATTATTATGTAATCCAACCATAAAATATTATTTTTTTATGTATTAAAAACATTTATTTTATATATGTTATAATAGAATATTTTTTCCTCATTTTTTAAAATGTTATATAGAAAATATATAAAAATATTCATTTTTAAAGCCTTAGGAATAAATTAAAAATTTTCCTATAATTTTTTCCTTAAGTATTTCATTTACATATAAATAATTCATTAAAATAATTTCATGAAAATTTAAATGTAATAAAATTATTAATATATAATCTTTTAAAACATTTAAAATGTGGTTTCTAAGGTGTCCCATTCATTGTTCTTGACTCATCATTTATGTTCTCTACCTTCTGGAAAAATAAACATATGTCAATTATTTAAATTATTAAGAATATTATTCAACTTTATTATCCCTTTTATTTCAATGTTATAGTCAATTACTTTATCAATTAACTATAAATCAAAAGTTTTGATGGTATTTGACTCACATGTGAAAAATGAATTTCGTTTGTTAACTATTGTAAAAGAGGTCATTATTCCATCATTCCAAGTGTTAAATTCAAAAAATAATTAAAATCAAAACACATAATTTATATTTTTTAATCTAATCAAAAAACATAAATTTTAATGTTTAATTATGTTACAATCATGCACATGGTAGGACGTACATATGCATTAGTAATGTTACATAATTTCAATGATCATTGTGGAAGGGAATTAAGTGTTATTTAATCATACCATAATGATTATTATATAATTAATATCATAATATATCATTAAATAAACATAAATAAATTTAACATTTTATGTGGTAATGAAAAATGTATTGCATCACTTTGTGCTGGTGGTAGTCCACACGTGCCCATGAATGAAGATATCATTTTTAAATGGATGGAAAGATAAGAAAATATTTTATATATTATCCTTATGAAATTATATATATTTCATTAATATTATATATATAAATTAATTTCATGATTACAAATATTTTGGAGAGTTGATGATGGAAAATGAATTCCATCAGTTTGTGAGACGGTAGTATGCCATTCACATAAATGGTGGTTTCATTTATCATTTTGTTGAATTTTAGTTAGATATACACATCTAAACAATTAATCTACACCAAAAATTCAAAACCACTGGTATAGGATAGATAACCATTATTATAGGTTTTACCCATGGTTCTCTAAACCATTGGTTAAGATTCCATTGGTATACGAAAATATGAACAGTTTTTGTTAAACCATTGGTATGAAACATATGGAAGTTCATCTTACCAATAGTCATTATAGAACAATCAGTATAAGTGTTTACCAAGGGTATAAAAACCATTGTCATAGATCTATACCAATTGGTTAAAAATCATTGGTATATAACTCTACCAATGGTTTATAAACCATTTTAATAGACTTCCATTCCATTAATATATAAAAATGGTTCCATGGAACCATTGGTACAACTCTAATCAAATGTGTTTGAAACCATTAGTATATACCTCACATATATACCTAGATATAATAACCCTATCCCTACACAAATAGCCATCAAAAACCATAGAAGAACCCTCACCTTGGTTAATTACCTACAAAAATCACCTGATAGTTTCACCAAACATCACCATCCAATATAAAAACAACGATAACAAAATAAATTTCTTAATGTATTCATCCAGTGATAACAAACATTAAAAAAATCTTCTATAATCCTTAATAACTAATCATTGAGATTAAAATGTCAAAAATATTAATAAAAATGTAAATCATTATATTATCCCTGATCACCATTCAAATAACTATCATCACTTTCATCTTCATTATCATCCTCATTGTCATCCTCATTGTCATCCTAACCATCATCATCACCATCGCCATCTCCATCATAAACACAAGAAAAAAATCATCTAAAATATTATTTGGAACATTTCCTACCATATAGCATATGAATTATGGATATATATGTATCAAAAGATAGGGGAGGTACCTGGATGAGGTGGTTGAAATATGAAAACCATAAATTTTAGAAAATCAATGATGGCCTTATGACTTCATTCCCACTTCAATCAGACTAGGTTTTCCCTTTTTTTACACAGTATGATACTTTTCTTTCTATTCATGGTGTATTTCCCTTTCGGTTCTAATATAATTGGAACCAGGAATGGGATAATATGTTTTCGGGAAAAAACTCTTCACTAGTTGACATTGTACTCCACCATAGTCCTCATCACCCAAATCCTGATGTAAATGACCATTCGACCAAAATTTTTCATCTATATTTTTATCAAGGTAATCCAAATAACGCTATTAAAAATATAAATAGACTATATAGTTACAAAAAATATTCTAAACTTTTATGTCAAAAAATGGAAACATTCAATCAGCTATTGTGTCTGATCAATTACAAGACTCCCATAATTTTCATTCTTCTTGAGAAGAAAAATTTTCCTCATGACACACATCCTTCAATATCAAAAACCTCCCTATGAAATTTCATTAATTTTATAAAACAATAATTCAAAATAGGTTATTTAAAATTAATAGCATAACTAAAATCAAATTAATATACTCGATGATGTAACGTGATTTTCTATAATGATGGATTACATTGTGGTAGTATGATAGGAGTTGGTTAACAATATAATTTTGTTATAATTAATTGGGATAATTTAGAATATGATGAACTAAAGATTTTATAAATTAACATATATTGTAATTTAACAAATCTTGTTTTTATATGTTATTTCCATGAATATAAAGACAATGTAATTATATAAATGGTAAATGGAATGTGTTTAATGAAAAAAAAACTAAACAATATTAAATACATGTATAATATTCTAAAGAGAAAGGGTGATATATATTCT
The DNA here is from genome assembly GCA_963277665.1 of Viscum album. Classification (NCBI taxonomy): domain Eukaryota; kingdom Viridiplantae; phylum Streptophyta; class Magnoliopsida; order Santalales; family Viscaceae; genus Viscum; species Viscum album. The sequence goes on from OY728147.1 coordinate 996,931,524, forward strand.
AGATGTATTCATTTTTTGTTTTTTTATATTTCGATGATTAAATTTAAAATTGGTTAATATAAGATAAAAAATGTATATTCTTCAATTTTGGATATTGGTGACAATGTATAGTCTATATTCGTATATTTTTATATAGAGACAAATGGAGTAATTTTATTTATTATTTATTTTGATAAAGAATGATAATTTTTTGTTAAAATTAGAGTATTTAAAATTAAAATTTTTTATTGTAGGAAAAATAATAATATGTTTATTGTGTTAAAATTTTGTGTATCTTGTTTTCATTATTTTTTTTATGAAAGTAATATTGGATTATTTTATCTTATGTTTTAATTCTTATTTTCCTTTTAGTTCTAAGTGTATTCTTGAAATTTGGTGACTAGAGTGAGAATTGGGCTTCCAATCCTTACGAGGAATTGAATCATACGATGAGGTATTTGGTTGTGAAATTTTTTGAGCTTATAATTAACTACTCTAGTGTCCTAGAGTTAATATTATAATTGAATTTACTTTTCCTCTGATAGTTTTTTGTGCCATTATATAGAAATTAAAACAGGGATATTCTAACAAGATTTGTAATATATTAATAATGACAATGTATGTGATTTTTTTTATTTTTAGAATATAATTTTGTATGGAATTAATAATTATATATAAGTAAATTAATTGGTTGATTTAACATATACCTTATGTCTAATAAAATGTATTATGATGTTTTGTTTTATTGAATTTATTCTATGTAAATTTTACTCTCAGGTATTTAATAATAATTCCGTGGGATTTAATGTTGTAAATATTTTGGATAGTCTTTAAAGGTGATAAAGGTTTCAATTTTTAAATTAATAACACTATATCATATTAATATGTTGGATATTTTCTTTTTAGTATTCTGGTTTCTGTGGTGAGTGATCATTAATGATCGATGGTGATTTTTTTAAATCATCATGTGGAGTGTTGAAATGTAAAAGGTATTTTACATGATGTACATTCTCATTTGGGTTTAATAACATCGGTACATGAATTACTTTTTATCATGGATTTTTTAAATTACCACAAAACTTTTTATATTGTTATTATATTGTGTGATATTTGAGTCTCATAAACTATCTCATACTCTAATAAGATTCATGTATTGAATTATGAAATATTTAATTTCAAATTTAAAATCTGTTAGAAGCATTAGATCTATCTCAATGATATATTCAATAAACCTATAATTTTATATGAATGTGATGGGCTTCGATCCCATTAAAATTAAAATATTCACTCTTTTATTTATAGTTTAGTAGATTAATGATCATTTGTGTTATTATTGGATCCATAGCCCCCTCCCTAAACATATTTTACATATTGTTCAATTTTGGTAACTTTTTTCTTTGCTTTTGTGTTTTAATTTTTATTATATATTAGATGTTCACTATTTAATAACAAAATGATTTAATGTGATTTTTTCACATTGAAAACTATATCTTGTGTCAGAGATTAATATACTATCCTTTTTTGGGACATTCATGTTCTAATGTTGTTTCCTAGCACAGTAATTATGGATTTCCATGATAAAAATTATTTGTAAAAGATATTAATGGGAAAATAAAATTTATAAATGAATAAATCAATGATGAAATGATTAAGGTGAATTAATAAGGACTCTAATTGATGTTTAAAAGAATAAATAGTTGTGTTAATTGTTATTATTGTAATACAGATTAATATTTTATTTTATAAAATTTTAGTTTAATATTGGGATGAGTTTTCTATGTTATTTTTGTTGAAAACAAGTGATCTACATTAAAATTTTTATATACGTTTATGAAAATATTTTTTAAGAGTGGACACACTTAATTAACTAGTGGATCGAACCATATGTTTGTGTGATGTGTACTGTGAGTTTGGTATGAAATTCTATTATGTTTCTTTAGTTTTAATTTATATCAAACTATAATAAAGTGAATATTAGAAGGGGAAATTGATTAATAACATTCAATACAAAAAATGTGGGATAAATAAATAAAAATTCCTATTTCTTTTGAAAATGCATCTTCGGTTTGTGTATTTGGTACTAAAAATGTAATTGGGAAATCTTTACTTTTTTTTATTTTTCAATGTGTTTTCAATTTTCATGTGAATGAAATTAGCCATAATGTTATATGTTTTTTGGGATATTAATGTGATGTTTCAATGGTTTACAATAACTCTTTATACATGGATAGATTTCCCAAAATTGTTTCACTTACAGCCTTCCATTGCTTATTTAGAGACATGAAATATTAACAAAAGAGCTATTTTATTATCTTATCCTTGAGTTAGGCCACTGAAATATGTGATGCCATGTGTTTAGTGTGACTATCTATGTTATTTATTTTTCTCCAGATTTTATTTAAATAGGTTAAAGGGAATGTAAATTGGGGAAATTGATTTTAAAAATTAAATATATGTAAAATTCCGATAAGGAATAATAAAAATTATGTGAAAATCCTCCTTAGTTTGTTTTTTTGAAACTAAAAATATAATTTTTCAATTAAAAAAATTTAATTTATTTTCAAAATTATTTTTATTATTAAATTTTAATAGATTTATCTTAATTTGAAATGACTTTACAAAAATTAACGTCATATTTGAATGATTACTAGTAACTCTAAGGGATTATTGAATGTGTCTAGAATTTGATCAATGGAATCTTTCCATTGGTTAGATATAGACATGAGAAATTGACATGGGATCAATGTATTTACCTTATACGTAAGTAAGTAACATGAAATATGTAATTTCATGTGTTTGAAAAATGAGATTTTTTGATTCTATGAGTTCGACATTAGGGATAATGAAGAAAAATGTGTTTCTCTACATTGTTGTAAAGGTATTGACATTGGATAATTTATGTATTAGTTTACTTGAGTATCTTTCTTTATCATATTATAATTAAATTATTTGTTAAAAGTTATTTAATTAACTCATTATATAATTTAAACTAATTTAATATGATCCCAATTAACTCAATTGGATTATATGGGTTCTAAAAGTTTCTAATAATGATTTATTCTCATTCTATATAACTACACAACTCATATACATACAAATTATACTCATGCTGCTCCATGTGATAGTTATAGGAATATTTATCTAGGATACAATGTCAGTAGAGGAATAATAGTTTATTTTATTTCCTTTTAGAGTAATGTGGAAGGTGTTTTACATACTTTGTTTTATTTTACATTTTTTTGTTTTGTTCATATAATGATTATTTGGAATTTATGTTTTATTTGTTTTTGGTTCTAGAATCCTATCATACAGAAATAACATTCATCTAATGTTATTTAAATATTTATATGTTGGTGGATTTCATTATAAATAAACAAAATATTTTTCAATTTTAATTTATCATCATCAGTTCTCAATAAGAATTTTTAATGGATAGGTTTTTTGTTGTATTGATTTTTATCATTTTTATTTTCCGTTACATCAACAAATTATCATTCTAATTGATTTTAAATTTATAAAATGTTTAGAAATATTTGATATTGTGGACATCAATCATAAACATTCTTCACCAACCAAATTCCAATTTTCATTTAAGAGGAACCCTGGTCTCTTTTCCCATTGTAAAATAACTAACACATATAATATTCACCCATTATTAAGAGGATATATAGGATTCCAAAAAAATATTATTTGTTAAAAATCATTTTTTCACCTCCAAATAATAATTATATCATTATCATATGACAAACTATCAAATTATTAAATATAGTTATATTCAAAAAATTATAATGACTATATATAATTTATAATTGATGAAAGTGTATTTCAATAACATGTTTAAATAGAAGAATTATAAAGAAGTTTCAGACCTGTATCGTCTCATGTTTCAGCATTATATCTCACCGCAATATTTGGAGGTATTTTTTTGCATCCCTGTTTTTTTTATTTCATTCTAAATCATCCCCCAAAAAATAATTTTCAATAATACAATACAATGTAATAATGAAAATCTTGGCAATTTTCATTAAAAATGACCAAATTTGATTAATAACCCAAACATGGTACTATTCGAATAAGAAATTATTTCATGATAATGTGATAATGTAGACTCATTCATGATATGTGTGGACTCTAAATCTATACCAACTCTAGCATTCCAGATACTATACCACTAATTGTTATATTACTCCCACATCTCACCTAATTCCATTATTTGTTCTTCCCCACAACCTCACCATCAAAAAAATTACAAAAAATCTGGAACCAAAATATTAATTCATATAAATAAATCAACAATATAACATTAAATCCCCATTCCTATATTTTCACTTGAGCATTTTATTTTACTTAATTTTGAAGGAGTATCTCAAAAATTAGCCAATTGGGAATTATTTTATACTATATGGAAAGGGTTAAAATAAAATTCATACATTATAACCATGTTGTTTAAGTAATTTAATTTTACTCATTGTACTCATACACCACTTATGTGTGCTGGTTCCACATCACATGTATGCATGTACGCCCATGCTTCTTAGTTTATTATCCATATATAAAATAAAAAAACTATTAGGACAAAACATAATATAATGACAATAAACCATGGTCAATGAGATTCAGGTTTTATAAATTTTCCTGAGGAAGTCTAATCAGTGGGTGCATCTAGATCCTTAGGCTCAAAAGGATCATCAACCAATACAGATGATGCATGACCCAATATTAGCTCAAGATGATCAAAATATGATGGAGTAGAAGATAATGGATCATCGAAATAGAATCTAAAAGAGAATGAATTAGAAGGAAAAGAATTTGGAAAGGAAATATATGAAATTTTGTAATATGGATGGGGTGAAAAAGAAATCATATGATAAGGGAGGGAAAGGAAAGGAGGATCACATGAAATTGGTCGCAAAAACATTGGTGGAATATATATCCTAGGTGACTCAAACAACATTGTAGGATAATAAGGTGTGTTGTATGGAAAGTGAGAGGAAGAGATATGCTATGATTGGTTACACTGAGTGGTTCCCAAGATCGAGTACCACCCCTTCCCATTCTATGGTTGTAAAGTGACACCACTAGACTTATTGGAGAATAAATATATTTGTGGTGGTGGATCATGATTAAAAGTTAAAAATAAATTCAATGACATGATATTATATGTTATATATATATATATTGGAAATAAAATAATCACCATAGAACCAAGTGGAGGGACACCCATCTCTCTCAAGAGGTTTTTATTGTTTTTCATCCTTTCCTTTATATCTCATCATTATTTTTCATGTCATGCATTTGAAAAAAAATATGAGATTATTTATTAATACATAACTAATGTGTAATATAAAAAACATGAATATGGGAAATTATTTAAATAATGAATGAAAACTATCGACCCAAATTAATGGATAATAATTATATAAAAAATTTTATTTAGTGAGAATAATATAAAAACATAAAAGTAATTACATAGAAAAATCAATAAATAAAAATAACCATGTTTAAAATGGGCATGATATAGTTTCTTTCATTTTTGATTCTACCCAATTCAATTGTTTTGTGGAAATTTTGATAACTTTTGTCAATTGAATAGTTAATTATTACACATTCTTATGTTAGGACATATGTTTTATATTTTGGGTTATTTTGTTTTTCCTTTTTTGGTCAGGCCATTCTTTTAATTGATTTTGATTTTGATTTTATGTTTTTCAATATTTTTCAATTAAATTCACCTTATTTTTTGTTCGAATATAAATTTCATATTTTTCAATTGGTTTATACATTCTAACATACTTCAATTTAATATTAGAAATTGAAATAGAAAGAAAACTACAATGAGTATATATTGAAAATTCACATTAATTTTTAGTTGGATACAATATAATTATAATCAATAATAATGAAATTTGAATAGTTACAACCTTAACAACCCAAGTATAGTTATAGAAAATTAACAGATAACACAAATTGTTGACTCTGTATGTTTTCCTCCTCAATGTTAGGTTTAAAATCAACTATAGCAATTGAACTATCATAGTAATCATATTTAAAAAATTGACTGAATCAAATAGGAGTATGAATTTTTTAAATTTAAATATCACCATCGTCATAAATATGAATTGGGATTCCCTCAAAAGAGACACCAAATTCAGGTCTCTGATGGACAGTAACTTAAACAAATGTCTCACCATTGATACTAATATATGTGTCCCATTAGTTTTAAGAGTGTGAGTCCGGTAAATTACATGATGAAGACAATAATTTATAAATGTATGATGTCTTATCACAAAATCAAAACACTTTCATTCCATAATTGTGACTCGATCATGAGAGTAATAATCTAATATTATTATTTTATCAATGACTCCATAATGAGATATATTTTCAAATCGAGGTCTAAAATTTGTTGCATGGGAATAATATTCTATTATTGTTGTTACAATAACACCATTATGATATGTATTCATGATCATTTTTTGTTCAATTATAATAAATTTGTACCCATCGATCACAATTTATTTCTATCAATGAACCACTAAAATGAGACCAAACCCCAATGATTTTATTTCCGTACATATAATTTCAACAGACATACTCAATAGAATAATTATAAATATATATTATAATTAACTAAATTTTAATTTTATTACGTTATTACATCAATAATTCAACCTTCAATTTCAATGAGTCATAAAAATATTTTTATAAAAATTGTCTCTCATTATCAATGGTAATGAATGATTATTTGTATTTATATTTACTTTATTTTCCTACAAAAATGTAAATAGTTTAATGGATTTTTATAATTATGTGATATGAAATTAAATATACATTTTCAATTTACTTACTTGATTTAGTAATAAAAAAATCATAGTTACTCAAATTTTATGATATTCCATCTCTTGTTGTTCAATGATTAATGTGTTTAATTTATATACTCTAGTAATTACCCCTTCTGGGTATGTGATTGAAGATTGGGGTAAATATTTTCATACTTTTCTTAATCATTTATCATTAGTCTATTCCATCATATAGTCACACCATTCAAATACATTGAACAAAAATCCATACATTCCTGGTCTATGTAACCTTTTGGGATAAAACCATCTAGGTGATTACTATTTCAAAAACAGGGTATAAATGTGTTCATATTTATTTTAGTTAGACAAAACAAATGAAAATAAATAGGCCCTCAATGAATTATTCTGGTTAGAATATGGATAGTATGATTTAGGATGCATGTTAAAAATGAGAGAGGAAATATTTTCTCTAACTCACACAAATTAATGGTTCTTCTTTAAACATTTTGTTTGCATAAAATTCATGGAAACCATCATATAAAGAAGTTATATACATAAATGGAACATCTAAATAACTTCCACCGATAAATTATTGGTCAATAGATGTCATATTTCTTTTGGAATCAACACATACATATGGATGGGATAATGATGAACCATCAAAGATTTTAGTATCAAATTTCTTTTATTGACCAATTTTGATATATTAATTGAATATCTATCACAATATTTAATAATGACTATTACTTCCAGAAATTGATTTTTTCATTTTTCATCACATATTAAGAACATGGAACTATCTATTTATTTTCACAGATACACATTATATGCAATTATGGTCTAGCAGGACAATCCACCAGGTCATGCCTAGATCATAAATCAGATTTTATATTTCCATTTATATTTATAAGAATTGAAATCCAAATATCACATATATATTTTTTAATGTGAATTACATCAATGAAATGAAGTAATAAATTTTTTAATCAAAAATGAAACTCAATTATGATACTTTTGATCATCCAATTATAACTAGTTTCAATATAAAAATTTCACCACCTTTTATATTTCATTCAACCCTCCCCGAATGAAAAACAGACATCTTTCAATTAATTATGAACATAATTTCTAGATATATACTGAGGTGGATATTTGGTCTCCATGGTATCATCAATCCTTCAATGATTACTCCGATATGGATGATCTATTGGAAATAATCGTAAATATCCCATAATAATGAAACTACAATGATATTTAATTATTCTGTATCATGTATTCCACATATAAACAATCCATGACTTTTACCCTCTGTGATTCATCCATACATAATTTTTTTTGAGGGAAAATCATTTATAATCCACATAAATGCAAGACACACCAGTTATATGTCTTATGAACATGCATCATATGATCACACACCCACATTCTGAAGATGCATCAAATATATTGTTAATGGTTTCATGTGTACATCTATATCATTTCTAGGATCCCGAGGACTAGGTATGAGTATACTCATGAATCTGGATGGTTTCCTCATATATATTCATGGAAGAACGTCATAAAATCATATGAAAGCTGGCCATGTGTTGTGGGAATAATTAATCTTCAAAAACATATTAAAACTATCACATGATTGACCAATACTAACATTACACATTTCAGCTACAAAATAATGATATTGATAATCAGTGTTTTAACAAGAAAATTCAACTATAGGATGAATGAACACATAAATATCCTTCTTTCTCTCAGTATAATTCCATCACATATTTATTGATATTTTCATAGAAATGAATGGTTCTAGATTATTTTAATCAATGGGAAGATCCAAATTATATTATATGGCACATGGTATAGTGTTCCACCAGAATTTTGATTCCATGTGGATGTACCATATTTTATACAATCATTTCATTCACTGTTTCGTCCCGTAATAAGCTTCAATCGTTCAGTCATGTCAGATTTTTTTTTAAAAAATCCATGATTTTCAACTAACCTCTATTCTATTTTTTTTGATTGAGGGAATATCTATATAATCTAGAATTAATTCCATTAATAAGATAATAATATAATCAATAATAGTATTAGAAATCTGATAAATGGTTTTCCCATAAAATATAGAGATTAAAAAATATACCTTTTCTATTTTACAGCGTTGTCGATGTACTAGAGTCCTGGAAGTGTCATTCAATTTTTACAATCAACATCATTATTTTCGTTACATGAATAATGCATTATCATGTCTATGTCTTATTGGGATAATATATTTCCTTTCTCATGATAATTAAAAAACATGAATGATTCATCTAACAAATTTTATAATCTTGTTCTCTCTGTTGGGTCATGAACATTTTGATATTTCATTTTCTCCCCATTATAATGTTAAACATAGTAGTTTGTTTGAAAATGATATTTTGTTATATGGTAGCTAACATCTTAATAGATTAACCAAGGTCTTCCTACAGAATTATAACATTGTTAGTGTATGTCACCACTATCTAAAGAATTATTAAATGAAAAATCTAAAATTCATTCTGACTGGTTTTTAAAATTGAATGATATCTGATCAGTTTCTTACATTCAACTTGTATTTATCATTAAAAAAACAATTATATGAAATTTGGTAAAGATAATTAAAAAATATTGAAGTTTAAATGAAAATATATTAATAGAAATGATGATTGATCACTTTATATGAATCCATAATTGAAATTCTATTATATATGAGAATCATAATTTAAAATCAAAAAAATACAATAAGTATTACAAAATACTATAAATATAAATCCGTGATAATAAATTAAATTATGTAAATGAGTAATTATTATAAATAATACGACACAAAACTATGTTTATAATTGTTATTATTTTCTCTTATTAAATTCTATTTTTAACAAATGTTATTATTATTAAATGAAATCATGTATATATGATTACAATCTCTATATAGCCATCATACGAGTCATAGAGAAATTATGATGTTAGTTTGGATAAAACTATATTTATTGTTTTCTCATTTTGAGGGATGTTAAATTGATTCCTTCTTCACCTTGTGACCAATGAAAAATGTGTTTATATATATGTGGTAGGAATGATTATGCCTTCGATTTATGTGATGAATATACATTTACTATGTGTTACTTTCTATAAATTATTGTTTTGGTAGAAGGACAATTTAAATGTCTAGCTCTATTTAGTTTTGGTTTTTTGGTTATCAATGTGATGATTTATGATGAATCTAAAAGGGAATGTCTTAGGTGGAGAAAGTGTTAGTGGATATTTTGGATTGTGGAACATTTTGAGTGTGGTGGGTGTGTATGGATTATACTTTGGAATTAGTGTTGGATCACTTTTTTATGTGGTGTAAAGAGAAATGTTTCATAGTTGGGATAGACATGAATAATGATCTTGGTTTTTTGAATAATAAAGTGATCCTATTTTCAATTTCATGTTACTCTTATAGTGTTGGGATAAATTCTATATTTAATTACATAGGTGTGTAAAACCATTTATTATTGATGTAATCTTGTTGGAAATAACACTCATGGAATTTGTTGTTCCATATGGAATATGGATTGGGTAGTATGCGAGTGTAAAAAATTATTCTGAAATTATATTTAGGTTTCATATGTTTTGTATATGAGACATATTTTTGGTAATATAATAGTGTCCATCTTTTTTTGGTATATGGATTAATGTTTTTTTTGTTTTGGTTCTAAATTAAATTGAATACAGGTGATTAAGGTTTTTTTGAGTGATAGGGCCTTTTTTGAGATAATTTAGAGGGTATGTTATAGAACATATGTGTTAGTGGAATGTTTTGTATAGTAACATCACTCAGTGACTTAATCATAATTTACAGCAATTTAGAATAAATTTATTGGTTATTATAAATTTTTTAAAATGTTTTTAGTAATTATTGGAATGAGATATGGCTCTATGTGTTATTTAAATAACTATTACACTTGGATATGCCAACAAATCATGGACCATGTGGTCCCTGATGAAGGAATTTCTTCACTTATAAGATAAGTGGTCCTTTAAACCTACAACATTAGTATTAGACATGTTTTTATATTTATTGTGATATGTGAGGTCACTACTCATTGTGAAATTTATCCTTTTTATAATTAATGAATTATATATGATATAATGGTTAGTATGGAGTTGAATCAAATAATCTAGAAAATCCATAGTGGACAGTGAGCACTTTTTTTATTCCTCATCCATCAAGTCCCAATCCATTTAGTACGATAATATTCTCTAAGAAATATAATTTCATAGGGGTTTTTTAAATGAGGTTTGATTGAGTGAATAAATTTATGAGGAATAAGTGACCTATATATTGGTGACATAGTGACTCTCCCCTTCAATATAGAATAGTGAAACATTGGCCATTAGTGAATACGTATATTTATGGTGGATAATTATAGTAAAAAACCCATCTCACATTAATAGATGTTAAAGTGAGTCATTTTTTCACATGTAAGTGAAAAAATAAAAGCTGAAAAAATACCAAAGAGATTCCAATTTGGTTACAAATATCAAAAATGAAATTATGATAACTATAGTGAGCAAATAATCACTAAAAAAATCTTCTAGAGGCGCTGAGCAAATAAATTAATCCAATAAAGAACTAAAATTATATAAATGGTAACATTCCATTTATAAAAAAAAAGAAAAATAATGAATTAAAAACCAAAAAATTGAAAAATTCTACTTCAATATATTATTAGATTACCATTTTTTTGACATCCAAATAAGATTTCAGAATAACCAAAGAAATTAAACGAAGAAGAAATGGATATTCCATGGCGTTTTATAACTAGAATTAAAATTATATTGATGTTTGATATAATATATAAATAATTTGGGTGTCACAGATTTATTATTTTTGAGGAATAAAATTTAAAAAAATATTGGATAGATCACTATAGGTGGGAAAGAAACTATAATTCCAATTTATACTAGGGTTCTAGATTCAAATGGGATGGGAATATGGGATCCCTCAAGGACTGGTTCTTGCGGAAATCCTTTAAAATGTATTTTTTTATAACAGTTCGTATTTCCAGCTTAATACAAGTATTTTTAAAAACCCATTTGAATAGAGATTTCATTAACAATGTTTTTTTAAAATTTAATTATTCTTCACTTTAAATATATATCCAAATAGTTTTGATCAACCCTTGGGATAGGACAACCTATACAAATAGTTTTTCAAAAATGATTGTATTGATGCATAGGTATAACCATCCATTCTAACAGGGATAGGTTATGATATTAATATAATAGAATATCAATATATATAAGATACCGGTGTTATTATTTCATCATGGTAGAAAAATATTTGAATAATGTAGTATAAGAAATAAAACTAAAACATTCAGTTAAAATCTATACCCCTTCTATGTACAACCAACTTTTCGTCAAAGCTTAATACATCCAAGGATGGTATTTTTATCATAATAATAACACTGGAATGTGGTAAGATATTTTTATAGGATTTTTTAGGTATTTTCCCTACTAAAAGGATCTTTAAATGTGAATAGGAGATGAGGGTGGGTGCAATTTACAAGTGAGAGGAGTTCCACACTTCAAATAATATAAAATACTTAAATAATATAAATTTATTTCCAAGGGCTCAGAAATTACATAATTTAAAGATAATATGATTATGTGTCTAAATCCTCTAATACAATTAAATTTGGACTAATTAAGGTGGTGTCCTTTCCCTTATAAATTTTTTATAAGCCCTATGAAAACATTGGTAAATTATGGATATAACATTGTTTCATACTCTTCTTGGGTCAAAAAAGTTACTATAAAATAAAAAATGACATATAAATAGAAAGATTCTGATATTTTCAACTTGATACCATTCACCTGGCCAAATACATCATTTGTCTAAATTTTATGTTATTTAGTAAAAAAAAAATTATTATAAAATATCATTAATTTCATTATTGGAAGTATTCAACTAATTTTAATTGGAAAAAGACATGTAACTGAGGTAATTAAAATATATCCTTTTCAAAAGTCTGTAATATGTAATTCATATCTATATAATTAGTTTAAGGCCTTCAATTACCCAAATTATATTACATTTGTAGTTTTTAAAATAATTTATTTTATTTTTTTAATGAATTAAAAAGCATAGAGCCTATAGTACATACGAATTTAAGGTCATCACTTCTTCACTAAATAATATAAATAAATTTCAATGAGTAAATAACTCATTCATATTTCATATAACTATTTAAAACTACACATAATTTTTTAATCTTTATCACAAAATTATTATTGATATTGAAATAAATTGAGTTACATTCTTTACATCGACCAATAAATATATTTTATAAATATAAATATAAATTCTAAATGGAAAAAGGTCATAATTTTGATGTTTTTATGATTATAGATAATGTATACACATGCAATGAAAAAAATTCAATTTTTATGATCAATTGTTTTCCTATCATATTATTTAATTTAATTCTCTTATTTACCCTAATTGAAGTGACAATGATATAATAATGTTACTCTTCATAACTACCAAAAATAAAAGAGTCCTATTTACCATATTTAGACCCCGGAATTCCAATTATGTAATAATATTTTAGTTATTAGATTCATAAAAGTGAATGGATTTAATCCTAAATTATACCTGAAAAACACGATAAAAAAATATTTTAGATAAATACCTTTTTATGAATATAAATGTTTTGTACCAAAGTCTTGTATAAAATTAATTCAAATACCATAAAATTATTATTATCATTCTGATTTAACTAATTAATTTTTAAAAAACATCCCAAAGTGAAAGGCAATATAATATCCAATAAAAAAATTGAATATTTTCCATTGTTTATTGAAAAATGATTTTCAGAATATTATAAAAAATTATTCCAAATATAATATTTCAATGATGATTTCATAAATTATATAATTTTTATAAAAGTCAAATTCTAAATGTTCTAGAAATTAATTATAATATTAACTAATAAAAATATATGATAACTTTTTTACGTAAATATATATTTGATGAATAAAATGACCTCCCTAAAAATTGAGTTATTATTTTCTATGAATTAACCAGTACATTTTTAGGTATTATAACCTTTTAATATTTTTCATAATTCAATTAACCATAATAATTCCCTCAAATTAAATGGAAGGCTTAAATTAGTTGAATTTTATAAATAGTAGTTTTATAGTATGTCCTAATTTTCTTAAAGACTATTATTTCATTTTTAGAAAGCTATCGAGCATAATATTATTTCTTAAAACAATTGGGTGTTATATTACCCCCTCCTAATGAATTGTATCTTCTCAATATGAACAATATATTGGTAATCAAGGTTTTTAAATTTGAGAATAGATTTTCTTCAAATCCCACATCGTTTAAAGGGTTAATAAAACATCCTATTGAATATATGGAATGGAAAATATGAAGTTCATCTAGAATAACACTTTACTAGGTTTAAAATTAAGATAAATTTATGTCATGATATTATTTTGTTCTATCATGTATGTGTACTTTCTTTATGTGTACTTATAGTGAATACTCCTAATAGATCTATTTTATTTAAAAAATTATCTTTGTAAGGGACTTTGGATCAATCTCCATTCATTGAGGCATATTTTTTTATACACAAATTTCTTTTATATGGTGTATAAACCCCTTTGACTTTTACGTTTATTCAAAAGGAATATTTTTATACGACGTGTTTTACGAAATGAAAAAAAGGAATGTTTTTCTTGTCATACGTATGCGGCGACAACGACTTTTCCGCCGCCATGACCATTATTTTAGTTTCGGCTTCCTCTACAAGCCATAACGTTTTTTAAATGAAAAATAAATACCAAGTTTTATTTTTCATTTATTTTGGTATTGAAAATGGTTTTGATAATGTTTTATTATATCAATGTGTTGTATTGATTTCTTGTGATTGAAATGCAGAAATGTTATGTTTCCTTTATGCATGTTTTATGTGATACGATTACGTTATGGTTTATGATATGTTTAAACATGTTCATATGAGGAATGCATTGGACTTAATAAGTGACTGGTGTAGCCCGCTATAGCTCCTCAATGCGTCGGTAGGTCTCATGAGACAAACTAGTTTCTTGGCACGAGGCCTTAAAAAAATATTATTTGTAGTCTTGGCACGAGGCCTTGGCTACGTGGTTATGATAGTCTGGAATTATGCATTCCATCATTATGAAAGTGGTTATTGATATTGCATGTGATTATTTGACTAGTAAAACATCCATGTGAATAAGTAAATGGAATTATTTCATTTTATTTTTTCCATATTAAGATGAAGTTCAAGTTTAAAAGGCCTTTGTTTTAGTTATACATTGCCTTAAATGTTAATGTTTATTCATGAAGGCTTACGCTATATTGTTATCCTTACTGAGCATCTGATCTCACCCCTTTCAATGTTTTAATTTTTTTCCAGGATGTGAAGAAGTATTTTAGGAATGACCTGCAGGGATAGTATGAAGGGGTTATGAGTGTGGAAAATAGAGACTATGTTATTGTAGTTTTTCAATTTATGATGTAATGTAACATTTATAAATGTATCTAGTGTTTCCAAGGAAACTAAACTAATCGTTCTTTCGAGATTTGATCTTTTTTTATCATGCCAATGTTATTAAATAATGCACCGACTCTGGGTAACTGGGGTCAGGGTGTTACATGTCGGCCTCAACGCTATCGGGTGGCGGTCGGCACGCCAGCCAACCACATGGAACGAGGGCACCACGTGTTTGTACCACCAGTAGAGGAGGTGTTCGTGACTGTTGAGCCACGGTGGCACACCTAGAGGGTGGCCAACACCCAGCAGGCCGCGATTTGATCAATTGACACACCCAGTTGGTCGCGGTTGGAGCGACGGCACCAGTGCCGCTGGAAGCGGCGCTGGCCGGAACCTTGGCCGACCACGTCACGATGAGCAGGACCCGCTCCAACAGGACCCGCGTGCTAGAAAGCAGCACCATGGGACGCCGCTGGGTTGGAAATAGCTGAACATTACAACTGGTCCGTTTGAAAATCGTGGGGGGAACATCCCCCGAGTGGCGGTTAGGGAAGGTATCGCCATGGTGGAATGCACCCAACCAAGCTAGCTGTGCTAAGCAGGCTGAGCCCTGTAGGCCACACCGAACGGGCTGTGCCCAATGCGGGTCGGGCTGCCCCCTTTGTGGGTTGAGCCAGGACGGACTAGGTTGAGAGACCCGAACCAGGGCGATTTGGCCTAGACCGGGTTCGGCCGGGTTGGACTAGACCCAGGCCATCTGGACCGAGATACGCCTTTTGTCCATATCTTGATAACTGTGCATCCCTTTGATAAACCACCCATGGTTCCAGAATACTAAGATCGAGACAGTCCTTTTGGTATATTCCATATGAGTTTTTGATAAATTAGAAGTATGGTTGGGTTGGATCGAACCCGAATCTATCTGGGCCCTCAGAACAATAAGGATAATAACTTACAGATCGTGTTTCTGATTGACATGTCGTCTGTTGAATTAGGACCCTTATGACATTGAAGTCCATCATGATACTTCTTAGTGGAAGTTGAATTATTGTCTTAAGGCTTGAGAAGTGGATTCTACTGAAATCAAGCTTCCTTAGTGCTGGGACCCTATGGCTTATTATACTTGAAGAATCTTTAGATCCTCTGTGGGTCATCATCAGATCTTGGGTAGGTCATCTTCAGATCCTATGTGGGTCATCTTCAGACCCTGTGTTGGTCACCTTTGATCCTGTGTGGGTGAACAGCAGAGCTTCTCGATGAAGTTAGATGATCTAGCAATATAACTAATCATCTATACATTCGTACATATGTTATACCTAGTGTGAGCTGATTCGTTACCATTTTTGTACACTTCATTGTGGTGATACCTTCATGGTATTCTTCTATGTGGTGTTACCTTTGTGGTATTTACCTTCAGGGTGTTAACATCATGGTGTACTTTCCTTCGTGGAAAAGTTGTGCTTTTGGATAGAGAGTTGGCCCCTATGTTTCCCCATGAACTAGATGGGTATACTTGATTACATAGGTATATATATGGGCATATACCTAAGTAGGATTGACTTTTGTTTTCGTTCTTGTGAACATGGTGTTGCTTAGTGGTTTATCCTTTGTGGATTTTGGGAGACCTTCGGGGGTCTCAGGGTCCTTACTGAGTATTGTTATACTAACCACTACTAAGTCTACTCCCGTACCTTGTTGTGTCTTGTGCAGGTGACAAACAGTACTGATCGAGACTGAGGGTTCCATGATTGGAGGATACATACGGGTGGACCATTAGATGAGATGTACCATAGAGACTAATATTAGAGAGTTGTACCTACCCTTCAGGTAAGATCCTTGGTGAGTGTTCATAGGAGTTGTTTTCAGTTCAACTTGTACTTTCTAGTTGGGCTTGTATTCTGGCCCCCTTTACATACTGTACTCACCCTATTTACTATATAGTTTACTTTATGCTTGTATCTTGTTGTGTGCCTAGATAGTGTTAGTTTTATGGTTAAAAGACAATTCCTTCCCGATTTTTGGGATATTCCTTTCCGGTGCTAGTCTCCAGCCCCTGGCCTATGGAAGGCAGGTTTGGGTTGTCACGGAACATGCCTCGAAGGACGAGTTATGAAAAATTGGTATCAGAGGAGTTGGTTCTATCGAAGAACTTGGAATCTTATATTTTAATTGAAAATGGTGTTAATTGTTATGAGTGTGGTAATCAGTTTGGGAAATCTAGAGTTGGTACAATGACCAACACATCCATACACCAGGACCCTGGCTTCTGTTTCCTAACTCAGTGTATGAAAACACTGATTGCATGTGTGTTTTTGAAAAGTTTTCTTTGTGATCTCTTTGAGTATGCTCACTAGGTATAACTTATTGACCATGGTATAACTGTTTCTTTTCAGGATGCCTCGCCACAGTTAGCTTTCCAGGGTTTTGGGTAGAGTATGTGATGACATCCCACCGAGTGACGAGGCTTCGGTGCAGGGCCTTCTTTCGACCGTTGTACCAGCGGCATCACTACTTGTTGGACTGCCATTTCCACCAGCTCTAGCAGCAGAGGGTGCACGCTGCTTGATCCTATTGCATGATTTTTAGTGCTAGAGGCCACCGAGGTTCTAGGGAGAGATATATCCATATACAGCTGATGACTAGCTGGGGGATGTGGTTAGAGTTTTTCGACTGGTAGGGACGCCAACTGATCTCATTGTGAACCTTTCCACCAGTCTTCTTCAAGCACCAGTGGGAAGATGGTGGAGCTTGATGCTCCAGGATCAGGATGAGGTGAATCTCCTCTAAGGGGAATTTGATAGCCTATTCAGGGAAAAGTTCATTCCAAAGACTTTATGCAAAGTGTGTATACATGAGTTTCTCCACCTGCAGTAGGGCATCATGACCATGGCTTATTATTCATCAAGGATAATCGACCACTCGCGCTACTCAACTGACATGGTGTGAAACCCTTTCTTCAGGGCCCTAACCATTGATAAGATGCTCATATGGGAGATTAGAGATTTGATGATTTCTCGCAGCATCCCGACATAGGTGGGGGTGTTAGAGAGAGTACTCTTAGTGGAGAGCTTCCTTGCTGACCAGCCAACGACAGCGAGACCCACCACCGGATGACACATAGTAGTGTCATCTACATCTGGCATCAAATAGATTACTTAGAGGTCCATGATGAATAGACCTATAGGGGGACAACCGAATGATACAAGGATGGTTGTGTGGGGCTCTTGAGATAGATAAGGACATGCAATGAGTAGGCAGTGTTACTCGTGCGATGGGTAGGGTCACATGGCTCGCGACTGCTCTACCCACCATACAGATGACCAGCAGAGAGTCGATGGACTGAATGGGCAGAGGTGAAAATTCAATCGTGGAGGTCCGCAGGTAGCAGGAGGACGTGGTAGTGGAGCTGGTCGTACAGTAGGTGTAAAGACGCGCAAATTTCAAGGAAATTTTTTTCTTAATTTTCTTTGGAATTTTACAAGAGCGCAGCTTCAGACGGCACCTGATTCCGAGGCCCGGTGTGCCCGGAATCAATTTCCGAAGTTTGGCTCGGGTACGTTCAGTGAACGGATGAGCGGGTTTTTCTATCTTTTGAACCGGTGCCCGGAATCGAATTCTGAGGGCACCGATGAAATCGCAGCGCCGATATTTGCTTAGAAATGCCTCTTCCGGAGTTGCGTTTGCTCAGACGTGGTTTTTAAATTTTGCGGCTTTAAGTCAGAAATAAAATAAAGTTTGTGCGACAACATTATTTTATTTCACTTAAGCTGCTTGGAAGTCACTTGGAAGCCACTTGAACTGAGTTAAAGCGGATAGGGTGCTATCCGGAAATATCCTACCCCTTGTTAGGATATTTGTGCGGTGGGGCCCGCACGAGCCCCGCCGTTTCTTTCGCTAAGTAACGCACCCGCGAAAACCCGTCAAAGTAACTGAAAAGTCAACCGACGCGTTTTCTTTAATTCTTAACAGACCATTTAATTGGGCGGTTTATTTCGTGAATTAAATGGGCTGTTTCTTTCGTGAATTAAATGGGCTGTTTCGTTCGTGAATTAAATGGGCTGTTTCGCTCGTTGAATTAATTCAACGAACTGATGGGTCGTTACTTACGCTATTGCGTTTGTTGGCATGTTTATAAAATAAGACCAACCTAAAAATCCTTTGAAAGGATTTGAGAGGATCCTTGTTTCTTCATCTCCCCGCGAAGAACGCGAAGAACGCGAAGAACGCGAAGAACGCGAAGAACGCCGGCGACCGGAATTAGACGACGCACACCGAGATCTGCGACGTCGACGAGCTTTACCCGCGACGTTCTTCAGCGACGCCTCTTCTTCCGCGGCCGATCCTCGTTCGGCAACTAAGGTGAGAATCGGATCGTTTAAATTCTCCCTTTTTATATTTCCTGGCAACGGATTTAATTAATTAAATCCGTTTGTTCTTGATCCGGAGATTGGCGACGCGACGCCGGATACCGCGACGACGCGACGATCTCCTTCATCCGCGACGAGCGATTCCGCGACGACCTCTCGTCCGACGACGACGACAAGGTAGGGGTTTATTTTTTTTTCTTGATGATTCTTTCCCCGTGTTTATTCTTTTAAAGTGAAGAACATGATCTCCGACAATTTTAATTTATTTAAAATTGTTGTTGATTATTCCTCCCGTGGTTTATGACTAACGCGGAGGATGCGGGTCTAACGAATAAGACCCGGCAACCCTCCGCCGATCTCTTTTGTTGTGCGGATATGGCGGACGACGACGAACCGTGCGGCAGGGGCGATCTGTTGATCCCGCAGTGAAGGTCGGCCCCCGGGAGGGGCAACGGCGCAGACGGGAGGCAAAACGGGCCACCGGAGCAACTCCGGCGGCCCGCGGAAGGCGGCGGCGGCGCGGGTCATCGGCAAGGCGGCGCCGGCGACCGGAGGCGGCGGCGCCCGGCGCGCCGCCGTGGAGAAGATCCGCCGCGGCTGAAGCCGCGGCGGCGGCTGCCGGTTCCGCGGCCGCGCGGAACCGGGGAGGGACGCGGCGGCCCGGCCGCGTCCGCGTGACAGGCGGCCCCCCGCGGGGCCGCGTTTCCTTCAAGCCGCGGGTCAAACCCGCGGCGGCGGCTCCTTCGGCCGCTCGGCCGAAGCCGAGCCGGCCGGTCCGGCCGGCCGGGCCGCGCCCAGGCCGGACCGGACCCGGCCTAGCCGGGTCGGGCCGGGTCGGGCCGACCCGGTCCGGCCGACCCAGGGGGGGTTCGGGCCGGGTCGCCCCGGGCCCAGAACCCCCGTTTCGGGCCCTCTTCGGTCTTTCGCCCATATCTTGGGCCTGGGACCTCCGATTGACGAACCGTCAGCGTCTACACGATCCTTGGATCGTGACGGTCGTTTCGGTATATTATACTCAAGGTTTCGGGAGACTTTGGGTTCGGCCGGGTTGGTTCGTACACGAAACCAACCGGGCCCTCGGAGCGGAAACGCTCATAACTTGAGCTACGGACGTCCGATCGACGTACCGTCAGCTGTGGTAGTTTCCTCTAAGTGAGACGGAACTTTTGGCATACTCCGCCCGAGGATCGGATACAGGCGGAGTACGGTCGGGTTGGTTTTTCCCTAAAAACCAACCGGGCCCCTGGGACGAAAATGCCAATAACTCTCAGACCGGGCGTCCGATTGACGCGCCGTCTGTTGCGTTGAGATCCTGTTGTCGATACGGAACTTTTGGATACATCAACTTCGGACTACGTGTCAGTTGATGTATCAGCCTCTCGGCTCGTGGAGCGGACCCTCCTAACGAGCTCGCTATGTGCGGGAACCCTAGTGCTGGCTGTGACTTCGACGACAGAGCAGAGATCCTCCGTGGACTGCGACGACGGCAGAGCAGAGATCCTCTGTGGACTGCGACGACGGCAGAGCAGAGATCCTCCGTGGACTGCGACGACGGCAGAGCAGAGATCCTTCGTGGACTGCGGCGACGACTGTGCAGAGATCCTCAGTGGACTGCGTCGACTACTGCACTCAGCGATCCTACGTGGAAGAGTGCTACCGAACCTGTGTGAGCTGAATCTTCTTTTTACCTTGAGCGGTGGAGCGCTTGGGTGTAGCGGCGGACCCGTGGTACTTGACAGTGGGGGTACGCTTGGATGCAGCAGCAGACCCTTGGCGGTGGAGCGCTTGGTTGTAGCGGCGGACCCGCGATACTCTACGGAGTGTGTGCGCTTGGTTGTAGCGACAGACCCGCGACAGTGGAGACGTGAGTGCGGAGTACGGAGACCGTGTAGATGACTGAGACCTGACGACTGCTTGACCGACTCGACTTGGAGTGAGTCGACTAGCCCAGTGGACGGAGCGCCCAGTAGTTGGCAGCAGACCCACGGCGGACGGAGCGCCTGGTAGTTGGCGGCAAACCCGCGGTACTCGACAGGAGGAGTACCTCAGTAGGCTATCTGGGTGAGCGCCCAGTATTTGGCAGCAGACCCCCAGCGGACGGAGCGCCCGGTAGTTGGCAGCAGACCCGCGGTACTCGACAGGAGGAGTACTTCAGCAGTCTTAGGTTAGTGAGAAGTACCTCGGAGTCGTGACAGGACCGCTGTACACTTCAGAGATGGGGCTCTTCAACATTTACGGTTTCGATAATGAAAATCCTGGTTGAGCTGAATCTTATGTTACTCTCCTTTGTGGTTTGTGTTGGACTATCCTTTGTGGATTTACTGTTTACTCTCCTTGTGGATTTGAGTCTTGCTTTCCTTTGAGGATTGAGTTGTTCTTGAGCTCGTGAGCAGAGCTAGAAGTGGGGACTTAGGTATATGTATGGGCATATACCTAAGTCGAGTCAGATGTTACTTCGTGATTGCATCTTTCTTTTGTGCTATATCCTTTGTGGATTTCGGGAGACCTTCGGGGGTCTCAGGGTCCTTACTGAGTAGCTTTTACTCACCCCTGCACGGGCTATGCCCGCACCTTGTTGTGTTGGTTGCAGACGACGGACATCGCTGATCACGGTTGGGGCGTGGAGCAGGACGGTACCTGGAGATGGACCACTGGGCGGGACGTGCTCGGAGCGGACGTGGGACCCGAGGAGCCTGGAGGCTATCTGTACCCACCCTTCAGGTGGGATTGCCAGTGGACGACACGAGGCCTCCGTCTTTTCTTCAGTTGCTGTACTTTACCTTTTTCAGTTGTACTTTACAGTTGGGCTTGTATTCCGGCCCCCTTTACTTTTCTGCACTTTACTTTCCGCTTGCTGACTCTGTGTGGTTGTTACTTATAAAGGCAATGTCTTCCCTGTTTACTGGGATTTTACGCCTTGGTGCTAGTCGCCAGCCCCTGGCCTATGGAAGGCGGGCTTGGGGTAGTCACGGCACGGGCCCCGAGGACGGGTCGTGACAAATTGGTATCAGAGGTGGTCGGTTCTACCGCAGACTCTGATCGTCTTTTCTTTCTATGTGAAGCAATAGTGTTTAGTGTATTGAGTGTGGTTATCAGTTCAGGGAGCCCAGTGTTGGTGCGGCGGCCGACGTATCCGTACACCAGGACCCTGACTCCTGATTTCCGACTTAATGCATGAAAACATTGATTGCGTGTGTGTTCCAAGTTTTCTTTGTGATTACTTGTGTCAGCTCACCGAGTATACTGTTCTGACTGTGGTGCTCTTGTTCTCCTTTTCAGGATGGCCCCGCGACGACAGCCAGCTAGGGTTCCGAGTGTAGGGCGCGACGGCAGCCTACCGAGCGACGAGGCCTCGGTGTAGGGCCCTTTGCCGGCAGTGGCACCGGCGGTAGCTTTACCCGCCGAGCCACCGATGCTACCAGTACCAGACGCTGACGATGCACGTCGCCTTAGGGCACTGCATGAGTTTCAGAGCCAGCGACCGCCCAGGTTTCGCGGTGAGGCGGACCCCCAGGCCGCCGAGGACTGGCTAGAGGCGGTGGTACGGATCTTTAGGCTAGTGAGGACACCAGCGGATCTCATGGTGATCCTCGCGGCGAGCCTCCTGCAGGCGGCGGCAGGACGATGGTGGAGCTTGATGCTCCAGGTTCACGACGAGGCATCCTTGCTCTGGACGGACTTCGAGAGCCTCTTCCGCTCTGAGTTCGTCCCGGCCACCCTCCGAGCGGTGCGCATCCAGGAGCTTCTCCAGCTGCGCCAGGGCAGCATGACGGTCGCTCAGTACGCGGCGAGGTTCACCGACCTTTCTCGGTACTCGACAGACATGGTACGAGACCCCTTCTTCCGAGCCCGGACCTTCGAGCAGGGTTTGAGACACGAGATCAGGGCATCGCTGATCTCCCTCAGCATACCGACTCAGACAGGAGTACTAGAGCGGGCCCTTCTGATCGAGAGCTTCCTTGCTGAGTCTACACCAGCACAGAGACCCACCGCAGGGCGGCACATAGCGGAGTCTTCGGTAGCAGGTAGCCGACAGATGACTCAGGGTTCCAGGCAGACCAGACCTACCAGTGGCCGACTGCACGACTCAGGCTCAGTTGTGCGGGGAAGCCGGGGTGGAGTCAGAGCCAGGCGTGCCGAGAGTGGGCAGTGCTACTCCTGTGGCGGAATTGGTCACATGGCTCGTGACTGCCCGACCCGCCATGCGGGGGAGCAGCAGACGGTTGAGGAACCACCTAGGCAGAGGCAGAGGTTCGACCGTGGAGGTCTGCAGGGAGGAGACGGACGAGGTAGAGGAGCTGGCCGAGCAGCAGGTGGTGGACGACGCTTTGAGGCTCTACCACCACCACCACCAGGAGTTCCACCCCGACCGCAGGGGAGAGCTCAGCTTCAGGCAGCCGAGGCCTTCGATCATGGAGCCCTGGGAGCTGATGGACAGGAGCAGAACTAGTGGATACATCCTTTGTACTTCTGGTTCCTTGTTGCTTTTGTGTAGCGTCTTGTAATATGAGCTGCAATAATAAAAGATGCATACCTTTGTGATATTTTCGTTCCTGTCCTCTTTCGTGATGTTACTAGGAGATTCCAGTTTTGGCTGTTGACTTGACCCTCACTTGTGAGACATCTACTGGAGGAGTCCCAGTTACCACACACTGATGCCGACAGTGTGACTCAACCCTTGGAGGCGAGAGTAACAGTTGAATCTCTTAGTAGTAGCGTCGAGGCCTTACGACGTCATCCTTGGTATGGATTAGTATCATCCATGTTAGGATTGACTGTTTTAGGCAAAGAATGTGGTTCATCCAGGGGATGAGACCAGATTTCTCTTTTCGGCAAAGAAGAAATCTTGTAGCTCTTGTGGGACCTGTGATGGTCCAGGCCACGACAAAGAAGGTCCAGGTCATCCAGGAGCGGATGAGTACAGCTTAGAGCCGACAGAAATCATATGCTGACAGGAGGCGGAGGCCACTGGAGTTAGAGGATGGCGACCACGTCTTCTTGCGGGTCTCACCTCGACGTGGTATTCGGAGATTTGGCCGAGGCGGCAAGTTATCTCCGCGCTTCATCGGACCCTTCCAGTTTCTTAGCAGGATTGGCGAGGTGGCTTATCGCCTGGCTCTACCACCTCAGTTGCACCGGGTGCACGACGTCTTCCACGTGTCTCAGCTGAGGAGATACGTGAACGACCCGACGCACATCATTGATCATGGGGAGCTTGACGTTGACGATGGGGCGACTTTTGCGGAGGTCCCGGTGGAGATAGAGGATCGACAGGAGCGGGTCCTGCGTGGGCGATCGATTCCTCTTGTGCGCATCAGATGGCAGCACGGGAATCTCCAGGAGAGCACATGGGAGCGGGAGGCTCAGATGCGTGCTCAGTACCCTCATTTGTTTCCCTAGTTTTTGATGTATCTTTACGGGGACGTAAAGCCCTGAGGTGGGAGTAATGTAAAGACCCGCAAATTTCAAGGAAATTTTTTTCTTAATTTTCTTTGGAATTTTACAAGAGCGCAGCTTCAGACGGCACCTGATTCCGAGGCCCGGTGTGCCCGGAATCAATTTCCGAAGTTTGGCTCGGGTACGTTCAGTGAACGGACGAGCGGGTTTTTCTATCTTTTGAACCGGTGCCCGGAATCGAATTCTGAGGGCACCGATGAAATCACAGCGCCGGTATTTGCTTAGAAACGCCTCTTCCGGAGTTGCGTTTGCTCAGACGTGGTTTTTAAATTTTGCGGCTTTAAGTCAGAAATAAAATAAAGTTTGTGCGACAACTTTATTTTATTTCACTTAAGCTGCTTGGAAGTCACTTGGAAGCCACTTGAACTGAGTTAAAGCGGATAGGGTGCTATCCGGAAATATCCTACCCCTTGTTAGGATATTTGTCCGGTGGGGCCCGCACGAGCCCCACCGTTTCTTTCGCTAAGTAACGCACCCGCGAAAACCCGTCAAAGTAACTGAAAAGTCAACCGACGCGTTTTCTTTAATTCTTAACAGACCATTTAATTGGGCAGTTTATTTCGTGAATTAAATGGGCTGTTTCTTTCGTGAATTAAATGGGCTGTTTCTTTCGTGAATTAAATGGGCTGTTTTACTCGTTGAATTAATTCAACGAACTGATGGGTCGTTACTTACGCTTTTGCGTTTGTTGGCATGTTTATAAAATAAGACCAACCTAAAAATCCTTTGAAAGGATTTGAGAGGATCCTTGTTTCTTCATCTCCCCGCGAAGAACGCGAAGAACGCGAAGAACGCGAAGAACGCCGGCGACTGGAATTCGACGACGCACACCGAGATCTGCGACGTCGAAGAGCTTTACCCGCGACGTTCTTCGGCGACGCCTCTTCTTCCGCGGCCGATCCTCGTTCGGCAACTAAGGTGAGAATCGGATCGTTTAAATTCTCCCTTTTTAAATTTCATGGAAACGAATTTAATTAATTAAATCCGTTTGTTCTTGATCCGGAGATTGGCGACGCGACGCCGCGACGATCTCCTTCATCCGCGACGAGCGATTCCGCGACGACCTCTCGTCCGACGACGACGACAAGGTAGGGGTTTATTTTTTTTTCTTGATGATTCTTTCCCCGTGTTTATTCTTTTAAAGTGAAGAACATGATCTCCGACAATTTTAATTTATTTAAAATTGTTGTTGATTATTCCTCCCGTGGTTTATGACTAACGCGAAGGATGCGGGTCTAACGAACAAGACCCGACAACCCTCCGCCGATCTCTTTTGTTGTGCGGATATGGCGGACGACGACGAACCACGCGGCAGGGGCGATCTGTTGATCCTGCAGTGAAGGTCGGCCCCCGGGAGGGGCAACGGCGCAGACGGGAGGCAAAACGGGCCACCGGAGCAACTCCGGCGGCCCGCGGAAGGCGGCGGCGGCGCCCCGCCGTGGAGAAGATCCGCCGCGGCTTCAGCCGCGGCGGCGGCGGCCGGTTCCGCGGCCGCGCGGAACCGGGGAGGGACGCGGCGGCCTGGCCGCGTCCGCGTGACAGGCGGCCCCCCGCGGGGCCGCGTTTCCTTCAAGCCGCGGGTCAAACCCGCGGCGGCGGCTCCTTCGGCCGCTCGGCCGAAGCCGAGCCGGCCGGTCCGGTCGGCCGGGCCGCGCCCAGGCCGGACCGGACCCGGCCTAGCCGGGTCGGGCCGGGTCGGTCCGACCCGGTTCGGCCGACCCAGGGGGGGTTCGGGCCGGGTCGCCGCGGGCCTAGAACCCCCGTTTCGGGCCCTCTTTGGTCTTTCGCCCATATCTTGGGCCTGGGACTTCCGATTGACGAACCGTCAGCGGCTACGCGATCCTTGGATCGAGACGGTCGTTTCGGTATATTATACTCAAGGTTTCGGGAGACTTTGGGTTCGGCCGGGTTGGTTCGTACACGAAACCAACCGGGCCCTCGGAGCGGAAACGCTCATAACTTGAGCTACGGACGTCCGATCGACGTACCGTCAGCTGTGGTAGTTTCCTCTAAGTGAGACGGAACTTTTGGCATACTCCGCCCGAGGATCGGATACAGGCGGAGTACGGTCGGGTTGGTTTTGCCCTAAAAACCAACCGGGCCCCTGGGACGAAAATGCCAATAACTCTCAGACCGGGCGTCCGATTGACGCGCCGTCTGCTGCGTTGAGATCCTGTTGTCGATACGGAACTTTTGGATACATCAACTTTGGACTACGTGTCAGTTGATGTATCAGCCTCTCGGCTCGTGGAGCGGACCCTCCTAACGAGCTCGCTATGTGCGGGAACCCTAGCGCTGGCTGTGACTTCGACGACAGAGCAGAGATCCTCCGTGGACTGCGACGACGGCAGAGCAGAGATCCTCCGTGGACTGCGACGACGGCAGAGCAGAGATCCTCCGTGGACTGCGACGACGGCAGAGCAGAGATCCTTCGTGGACTGCGGCGACGACTGTGCAGAGATCCTCAGTGGACTGCGTCGACTACTGCACTCAGCGATCCTACGTGGAAGAGTGCTACCGAACCTGTGTGAGCTGAATCTTCTTTTTACCTTGAGCGGTGGAGCGCTTGGGTGTAGCGGCGGACCCGTGGTACTTGACAGTGGGGGTACGCTTGGATGCAGCAGCAGACCCTTGGCGGTGGAGCGCTTGGTTGTAGCGGCGGACCCGCGATACTCTACGGAGTGTGTGCGCTTGGTTGTAGCGACAGACCCGCGACAGTGGAGACGTGCGTGCGGAGTACGGAGACCGTGTAGATGACTGAGACCTGACGACTGCTTGACCGACTCGACTTGGAGTGAGTCGACTAGCCCAGTGGACGGAGCGCCCAGTAGTTGGCAGCAGACCCACGGCGGACGGAGCGCCTGGTAGTTGGCGGCAAACCCGCGGTACTCGACAGGAGGAGTACCTCAGTAGGCTATCTGGGTGAGCGCCCGGTATTTGGCAGCAGACCCCCAGCGGACGGAGCGCCCGATAGTTGGCAGCAGACCCGCGGTACTCGACAGGAGGAGTACTTCAGCAGTCTTTGGTTAGTGACCAGTACCTCGGAGTCGTGACAGGACCACTGTACACTTCAGAGATGGGGCTCTTCAACATTTACGGTTTCGATAATGAAAATCCTGGTTGAGCTGAATCTTATGTTACTCTCCTTTGTGGTTTGTGTTGGACTATCCTTTGTGGATTTACTGTTTACTCTCCTTGTGGATTTGAGTCTTGCTTTCCTTTGTGGATTGAGTTGTTCTTGAGCTCGTGAGCAGAGCTAGAAGTGGGGACTTAGGTATATGTATGGGCATATACCTAAGTCGAGTCAGATGTTACTTCGTGATTGCATCTTTCTTTTGTGCTATATCCTTTGTGGATTTCGGGAGACCTTCGGGGGTCTCGGGGTCCTTACTGAGTAGCTTGTACTCACCCCTGCACGGGCTATGCCCGCACCTTGTTGTGTTGGTTGCAGACGACGGACAGCGCTGATCACGGTTGGGGCGTGGAGCAGGACGGTACCTGGAGGTGGACCACTGGGCGGGACGTGCTCGGAGCGGACGTGGGACCCGAGGAGCCTGGAGGCTATCTGTACCCACCCTTCAGGTGGGATTGCCAGTGGACGACACGAGGCCGCCGTCTTTTCTTCAGTTGCTGTACTTTACCTTTTTCAGTTGTACTTTACAGTTGGGCTTGTATTCCGGCCCCCTTTACTTTTCTGCACTTTACTTTCCGCTTGCTGACTCTGTGTGGTTGTTACTTATAAAGGCAATGCCTTCCCTGTTTACTGGGATTTTACGCCTTGGTGCTAGTCGCCAGCCCCTGGCCTATGGAAGGCGGGTTTGGGGTAGTCACGGCACGGGCCCCGAGGACGGGTCGTGACAGTAGGTGGTGGAAAATGATTCGAGGTTCTACCACCACCACCTCCAGGTGGTCCATCCTGACCATAGGGAGCAGGTGGAAAAGAACATGATCAGCTCCAGGAAGCTGAGGCCTACGACCACGATGATTCAGAGATAATTAGAGGTATGATATGTGTCTACTCTACCTTATCTATAGTTATTATATACACAGGTTATAGTCAGTCTTTTATTTCCATGTCCCTCGTTTAGAGCTCAGAAATTCTGGTGGAGCCGTTGGATCGATCCTTACTGCTAGATACTCATACAGGAGGGGATTCGATGATTTCCCACTGGTGCTTGCTATGTGAGATTACTCTAGGAGGCAAGATCTTCGGCTAAGATCTTTTAATAGCGACATCGAGGCCTTACGACGTCATCTTTGGTGTGGATTGGTTGTCTACAGTCCATGCTCATATCAACTGTATTAGGCTTAAAGTGCGGTGTATCCATGAGAATGCAACCAGGTTTTCCTTCACCAGCGAGAAGGGAACCATTGCAGCACAGGATGGAAATACACAGAGGAGAGTGCAGCCAATCACACATCAATTGGCTTGTCTTACCCTCAGAGCAGTTGATGTTGAGAGTCTGAGTTATCCTGTAGTGGTGGAAAAGTACACTGACGTTTTCTCTGATGATGTTCCAGGTCTACCTCCTCATAGAGAGTTGGACTTTTATGTCAAATTTTACCCTGGGATGGAAAAAATATCTACACCAACATATTTGATGGCTCCTGTCGAGCTTCTAGAGCTATGAGTATAGCTAGAGGCCTTTCATAGCAAGGGGTTTATTAGGCCCATTATTTCTCCTTGGGTAGCCCCAATTTTGTTCTCCATGAAGGTGGATGGGAGTTTGAGACTCTGTGTGGACTATCAGCACCTAAACCAAGTGACCATGAAGAAAAAGTACCCACTCCTGAGGATTGACAATCTCTTTGTTCAAATGAAGGGAGAATAGTGGTTTTCGAAGAAATGAATCAAATTAGGCTATCACCAGCTCGGGGTATGAGATGAGGATGTGAATATGATGGACTTTAGATGTCGATATGACCACTATGAAGTCTTGTTTATGCCATTCTGCATTAACAACACCCCAGAAGTGTTCATGGGAGTCATGAATTGAATCTCCTAGCCATACCTTGATCACTTTATGGTAGCCTTCATCAGTAACATTATGATATACTCCGCTATAGAGGGGGAGCATGCCTAACATCTGCTAATAGTTCTTGACACACACCACGAGAAACATCTCTATGGTAAGCTCATGAAGTGCTAGTTCAGGATCTAATAGGTTCACTTTCTGGGACACGTCATCTTAGAGGTTGAAGATGCAGTGGATCTAGTGAAGAATGAGGTCGTGCTTGCTTGGGAGCCACCCAAGTGTGTAACAGAGGTGTGTAGTTTCCAAGGTCTCACCGGTTAATACCGGAGGTTTGTGCCTGACTTTTACAAATTTGCGGCACCCTTATCATCATTGATGAAGAAGGGTAAACACTTCATGTGGTCGGAGATATGCCAGTGGAGCCTTCAAGAGCTGAGGTAGAGGCTGAATAGAGCCCCCATCTTGAGGCTACTAGTGGAGGGTGTTGAGTACGTAGTGTACTATAACGCATCATTAACCGGGATTGGATGTGTCCTAATGCCGGAGTGAGAAGTGATCGCATATGGTTCTCGGTAATTAAGACAAAATGAGAAAAACTACACTACCCAGTACCTGGAGTTAGCAGTAGTGGTCTTTTCCATGAAGATGTGGAAAAATTACTTTATGGGAGAACATTTTGCTGTCTACTCTGATCAAAAGAGTCTCAGGTATATCTTATCTCAGAAGGACCTGAAGCAGAGACATCAATGTTGTCTTGAGTTACTCCAATACAATGAATTCGAGATATTATATACTCCACTGAAGGGGATTGTAGTAGCAGATGTACTTAGTAGAAGATCTGCTATATAGTTGCTGAGTGAGGCAACAAGGTAGATGGTCGCTTTGGAGATATCATATGTGGATCGAGATAGAGTATCTTATCTTCAATATCTGACAGTCACTCCCCCATTAATTTAGTGATAAATTAAGGTGTATATTGGGGGAAATAACAGTGAGGCGCGACGTTATTAGATATCCACAGGACATACAACTGATGGATTTTCTGAAGGTGGGGAGCATCTCATCGTCTTTAGAGGATGTACTATGGTTCTTGTGGCTCTACGGGAGGAATTATTGAGGGAGTTTCATAAGTCCCCTCTACTAGTACATCAGAGACTGGAAAATATGTACTAGGACCTTCTATATCAGCACTGGTGGTCGGGAATAAATAAAGAAGTGTCCGATTTTGTCTCACGGTTCCTCACTTATCAGCAAGTGAAGGCAGAGCATCAGGTTCCAACAGGCTTAGTTCTTCCACTAGTGGTTCCAGAGTGGAAGTGGGATTGAATTTCCATGGACTTCATGACTGCACTTTCATGTATATGTAGGGGTCATGATTCTATCTGGGTGATCATTGAACGACTCACCAAGTCATCCCGCTTCCTATCTATCAGTGAGCAGGGATCAGTAGAGTGTTTGGGATGCCTCTACGTACAAGAGATTGTACGGCTTCATGGGGTGCCATCTACGATTGTCTCCAATCATGAGAACGTTTTACTTCCCAGCTATGGAAGGGGTTTTAGGAGGCGTTCGGGAAAAAACTTCAGTTGAGCACCGCCTTCCATCTTCAGACGAAAGGTTAGTCAGAGCATACCATTTAGACCCTTGAGAAGATGTTGCGTGCTTATATTCTTGATTTCGTCCGTAGCTGGGAGGACCAATTACCCATGGGGGATTTGACATACAATAACATTTATCACTCCACTATCAGTATGGAACCATTCAATTCATTGTACAATCGACCTTGATGATCACCTATGTGCTGAACTGACCCAGGGGAGTCATCACTCAAGGGACCAGAGATGGTACGAGCTACCACAAAGAAGGTATAGATCATTCAGAAGTAGATGAAGACTGCATAGAGCAGAATAATTCTTATTCTTATAGGAGACAGAGACCTCTGGACTTCGAGGATGGTGACCATGTCTTCCCACTGGTCTCACTGCGATTATGTTTGCATAGATTTTGTAGGGGCATCATGTTATCTCTGAGGTTCATCAAATCCTTCCAGGTCCTCAGCAGAGTTGGAAAGGTGGAATACCACCTATCTCTTCCCCATTAGTTTCACTAGGTGCACGACATTTTCCATGTATCCTAGTTTAGAAGATATGTACATGATCCTTCACACATCATTGACTAGGGAGAGCTGGACATCAAAGATGGGGTAACATTTTCAGAGGATCTAGTAGAGATCGAGGATCGACAGGTGAGAGTCTTTATAGGGCGATTGATACCTCTGGTGTGTGTACGTTGGTGTCACGGGAAACTCCAGGAGAGCACATTGGAGTGGGAGGCTTATATTCGTGCTCAGCACCCCCACGTGTTCCCCTAGTTTGTGTTGTGGATTTCGAAGATGAAAAGCCCTGATGTGGGGAGAATGTAAAAACCCATATTTTCCAAGTTATTTTTTATTTTATGGAATTATTATGTATCTTAAAAAATTAGCGGCGGGTGATTCTGAGGCCCTCTATGCCCGCAATGAAATTTAGATCTTTTTTTCGAGTGCGTTTAGTAAATGCGTGAGTGGCGTTTTGTAACTTTTGAACCGGTGCTCAGAATTGAAAATTTAGGACACCATTGAACTCTCTGCGCAAATATTTGCTTAAGGATACCTTCACCTCGACCGCAGTAGGTCGAGGGTGGAATTTTTATTTCTGGTTTTTCATGGGAGAATTGAAAAATAAAATAAATATATTTTATTTTATTTCTTGAAACCTCCCATTTGAATTTAGGTGGTGGGAACCACCAGAGGTGGTTGGGATTTAATGCCATGCATTAAATTCTTAGTTACAAGTGGTGTGACACTTGGAAACCCCCCATTAATGAAATCAATTAAAGGATTAATTGAGGACGTCATTAAACTTCATTAGGGGGGATTGGCTACTCACCTCTCATGGTGGGGATTAGTGGCAATCTAGTTTGGTAGAAGTACACCCTCTAACAAGGAACCTACTCTAACGAATAATGAACCTCCGAATCAAGAATGAGGAAACGAAGCTCGAGGCCGGATCGGAAGCCTGTTGCAGGAGTGATGAACACCATCGTCTCCATCAATGTCTTAATCTTCTTCCTCATGCCATCCCTAATGAAAGATCAAGGTTGGGAGATTGTTCATGTCATTCTTCATGATAAATCATTGTTTTAAATCTATGAACCAGCTGCTATCAATCTAACTCGGAGGGTGCAGACCAAATGAACACACTTGATCCCTCCTTTACTTCATTGTTGACATGTTCTTCGTGGGTGGGGTGTCGGGTTGATCAGAAATCGACCAAGTTTTTGGTGACCGACGCTGGTAGTGTACAGGCGGCGGTCGGAACACTGGGGGCCGACGATGGTGGCGACGGCTAAACCGTTCCGCCGAAGGAGGCCGTGGCCCATCGACCATGGAGATAAAGGGTGGTGACCATCATACCAGCCATCCACATGCAACCAGGGCAGTGTGTGTCCGCGCCTCCAGTAGAGGAGGAGCCTGTGGCTACTGAGCCACAACGGTGCACATGGAGGGCGGCCGACACCTGACCGACCGTAGTTTGAGCAGGTGGTGCTACCGGAGGGAGGCCGACACTTGGGAGATCGTGGTTTGACCAGTCGGTGCCATTGCAAGGCAACCAAACCCTTGCGACCATGGATGGAGTAGCGGCATCGTCGCGCCGCTGGACGAGGCGTCGGCCGGCACCCTGGCTAGCCGCGTCACGCCGAGCAGGACTGGCTCTGGCGGGTCATGCATGCTAGCTGGCGGTGCCATGTGGCGACGCTGTGTTGGCCAAAGTTGAACGGTCTAACTAGGCCATTCTGAAATCTTGGGGGGCGCCCCCCGGGTGGCAGCTAGGGAAGGTCCCGCCACGAGGGGCCACACCCTGCCGAGCTGGCCGTGCCGAGCGGGCCAAGCCTAGCAGGCCAGGCCCACCAAGGACCGGCTCATCTGGTCTGGACCGGACCCTGTTGGGTTGACACGAACCAGGTCGGGTCAGCCCAAGATAGGTCGATCTGGGTCGGTCCGACCGGGTCAGACTGGACCTAGGACCATCTAGACACAGATAAGCCTTTTTGGCCATATTTTGAGAACTAGGCATCCGTTTTACTAATAGTCTATGGTGCCAGAATCCTGGTATCTAGACAATACTTTTGGTACAATCCACATTAGTTTTGGATAATGGTGGAGAACCTCCAGGTTGGATTGAACCCAAATCCAACCAGGCCCTCAGAACAAAATGTCTAATAACCTACAGACTGGGCATCCGATTGACGCACCGCATGTTTCTTTGGGACACTTATGACATGGAAATATTTCATGATACTTATTTGTGGAAGATAAACTATCCACTGAAGGCTTGACGAGTGAATTATTTCTTAATCAAGCATGCTTAGTGTAGGGACCCCATGGCTGGCTATACTTGAAGCATCTTCGGAGCCCATGTGGGTAATTTTTAAATCCTGTGTGGGTTATCTTCAAATAATTTGTGGGTCATCTTTAGATCTTATGTGGGTTACCATCTACAGATCCTATGTGGGTCATATTCAGATCCTGTGTGGTGGATCTTCAGATCCTATTTGGGTTAACTTTGATGATGTGTGGATCAACAACAAAGCTTCTCAATGAATTAAGATGATCAGGAAATACAGCTAATCATCTATACATTCATACACAAGTTATACCTGGTGTGAGATGAGTCATTACCTTGGTAGTACACTTTTATGTGGTGATACCATTGTGGAATTCTTCTGTGTGGCATTACCTTTGTGGTATTTACCTTTGTGGGGTTACCTTCATGCTTTTTTCCTTCGTGGAAGAGTTGTGATTTTGGCTAGAGAGTTGGTCATTGTGTTTCCTCACGAACGAGATGGGTATACTTGATAGCATTGGTATATGTGTGGGAATATACCTATGTAAGGTTGACTGTTGTTTTCATGCTTGGGAACATGGTGTTGCATTGTGGGTTATCCTTTGTGGATTCTGAGAGACCTTTGGGGGTCTCGGGGTCCCTACTGAGTATTGTAATACTCCCCCTTAGACGGGCTATGCCCACACCTAGCTGTGTCTTGTGCAGATGAAGGAAAACATTAATTGAGGCTGAGATTTCCAGGACTGGAGGCTTCTCTGGGATGGATCATTAGATGAGATGTACCACATAGATGATCGTTCGAGAGTTGTAAATACCCTTCAGGTAGGATCATTGGCGGGTGTTCACAAGACCTGTTTTCAGTTCCACATGTACTTTTTAGATGGTCTTCTATTCTGACCCCCATTAATTACTATACTCACCCTATTTACTATATAGTTTTCTTTGTGCTTGTATCTTGTTGTGTCCTTGGATTGTGAGAGTTTTCTGGTTAAAAGGAAATTCCATCACAGTTTTAGAGATATGTCTTTCCAGTGCTAGTTTCCCACCCCTGGCCTATAGAAGGAGGGCTTGGGATAGTCACAACATGGGCCCCGGAGGATGGGTCGTTACACTCCAGGATGCCCTGTATCTCTAGGATGAAACTAAACATGTTTCTGAGTCAGATCATGGGGAGGTATCCAGCGTCGAAATCCAATTCTCTGACATATTTTACCTATTGTAGAAAACACACCTTTATGTCATCTACTGATAGATCCCATAGCCTGGCTTCCCTATGATATAACTATATTTTTCACTAGTTCCTTCTCTAAAACCTGGGTATATTTGGGGACAGATAATGTCACTAAACTGGAATTGATCTCTCTATGGATTCCCTCATTAATCTTATTTTCTCAGGTGTATCCATACTTGATCATGTCAAGTTAGAATCGGGTAAGGATTTAAAACCTTGGTGAGTACTCATCCATTATCATCCCTCCCTATTATAGCTCTATAATCTCTTAGATATTAATTGATTATAACTATTAGGGGTAGTAGTCTTAATGAAATAGGTATCAGATGTTTCTCTATGGGAGTCTAGGGTCATCCTACATGTATGTAACATGACTCCACCGTCTCCCAAATGCTATGTGGAAAAAGCATGCGACTAGTGAAACCACCTGATCCATCGGTGTCAGGATGAGACTAAAGACACATACCACCAACACTAGCCAATACTATACTACCAGAAGATATAGCTCTTTGAGAAACCATAGTGGCCTCTAGTGATAGAACTCTCATAGTACACAGAGCCTCTATGTATCTTCATTCCACTCTAATAGGATGATATTCTTTTAAAATGGTGTATGTTATGCTACCTTCCCACCTAGAGAAATTAGCATATGGGATAGAACCTAAACTGATGTCTCATTTCTCATCAGATCATCATCCTGATCGTGAGCTGGTATCATATATGGTTGGTATTATGGTAGATTAATAAATTTATCAAGATGTATGATGGTCTGATGATAATAACTATATATAGCAATGATGGGGAGCAGACTCAAGAAGGAATGTCAATGAAACAATTCTATATGATTCATGTACCATTAATCCCTAGAATAAAGCTCTTAGTGTTCCATTTTGATAAGAATGTAGTCATTTTCTTTCCAAATGGATACATTTTCCACCCCACCATCACTAGATTCCCTATCATGAGATCCATACATGAGGAACTATGACACAATTTCACTAAACCCACCCAAATAAATGTAAGGGGTCTTGTATGAAAAACATCCCAATGAGTGAACTACTCTGATTCCAATCTATCCTAACATGAACCATACTCAGTCTTGAGCATCAAGTAACCCAAGCCCACCCCCATAGGTCGGGGGTGGTGATAGGCATTGAATGATACATCTTTAATGGGAGGCCTTTTCCTAAGTACCTGTATGAACACACCCAACCATCTCAATGCCGAAGTGTAGAGGAAAAATAATAAAAAAATTTAATAGCTAGGAAGTAAACCAATCACTCATAACATTTAGGGTGTACAAGAGTATGATAGTTCAAACTGAAAAGTATTGAGAAAAAACACACACCAAACAAAAAATATTTCCTAAACTAATAAAAATGGAAAATTATACTTCTGAGAGAGCCCATATTTTGATCTCCAAGCTATGACAACCATACATGGTCCACAACACCAAGTATCCCTATGTTCCTATGAAATGACTAAAAACTTTTATGTCATGTGCATATGACACAACAAGTATGGTTATATCCCATGAATGGGTGAGTATATATATACATAGTAGGATGACATGAAAGATGAAAGGAGAGATGTCAAATATACAAAAGGAATGAAAATATAGTAGATAGTATATACAATGAAAGATTTAGGGAAATATAATTGATCAACCCAAACTAATATTTAATAACCTTTTCCAAACACAAGAGGCTCAACATTGTGTGCATATAAAGTACACATTGGGACGTTTTCATGTATAGTAGGAGAGTGTACTCATCTAACTGTGATAAGATAAACATAAAAAGAACATAGATTAACCCGTGTGTCTTTGCAACCCATTTAAGAAGAGTAACCAAGTCCAATGGTATAGACACACACATATACATATATAAACATATATAAATATATATTTCTGATCATTCAAAGAATCCCAAACAATAGAGTAACAATATCTCCTTATCAAAACTCAACCTAGGAAAAAGAGTTTCTGAATGTTCTAAAATACAATTAATGATGCCTTGAATCTCATGTGTCTTCCATGAAGTAACCATGCACATTAAGTCATGCCTCATGACTGTTGTGAATAGTCAAGGGGCCTCATATATAAGTAGAGGACCCACACCCTAATACATAATAGGGTTCAACTCTATAAGTATCCATATAGGTCCATTATGCATGTTGATGGTGGGTTCCACTCTAGTGTGATGAGGACCCACACCATATCTAATAGGGGGTTTCACTGGAGAGTTAGGGACACATGCCATAGTAAAATAGTGGGGTTCAACTTGGATCATCGAGGACCCACACACTATTAGATTTGGGGTTCCACAATGAAGTAGAGGAAATATTCCCTTGTACAATAGGGGGTTCCACTATAGTCATCGACAGCCCACACCCTATCAGATAGGGGTTCCACTTGGATGTCGAGGTCCATCATCCTAGTACAACGGGTGGTTCCACTATTTTCATTAAGGACCCACTAATTCTTCCATAGGTTTTTCCACATGGAAGGTAGTTTTTGAGGACATGTGCCCATACTATTCAAGGTTCCACCATATAAGAAGCCTAGAGTGATTTGGAATGATAACTTCTATCATCGAGCATCACCTAAATAAGTGTTATAACTGAAACATTCCACATTGTATCTAAAAACCCCCAACCTAGGGAACTATCACATTTTATGAGAAAACCACTCATGATAGGATACTGGGGGGACACAATATTAGTCAAAATAATGTAAATAGGAATCCATGATGATTTTTCATAAGTAACCATGGGGTACACGACATGTGATGGGACCCACACAACATGTGGTCCCACTCTGCCACCTAACCATATCCTTCTCCAACACACATCTCCCAATCGCTATAATATTATGCACTATATTGGTGGACTTCAAAGAAATTCTAAGCTTCGTAGGACTAGGCTATGACCTTCTAGTCATGTTAGTGTACCTCGACACCTGGAAATGTTCTTGGCCATGTACTCTCACTTGGAGTCCCACTCATGTGATCCATCACATGGAAAATACACCCAAAAAAAATATACATAACATATATGAGGGATACATGTCGTTCCATCCTTATAAACATAAAATCCCAAGGATCCATAAAAGAGGAGCTACATGTCATGAGTTAATCCATGTACATGAATTTTAGTTGGGATTTTCATAGAATTATTGATCTTAAATCTAATATTAAATGAGGTATTGACCTTCATTTTTAGCTCAATATTCGGTTGAAATATCTGGATCTGACACTGGTGTCTGGATTCCAACATTCCAGTTGTTGGAAATTTTAATCATGAAGCCTCATATGAATCATTTTCACTGCACACACATATTTTTCTCTTCTTATTGATGATTCGATATACAATAATTGAAAATTCCATCATCTCCCCGTAAAAATCCTAGACCCATTCTCTTTTCATCAATATCTTCCTTTCTCTTGATTTTTTCTCATTTATCGGGGTCCGATTAGGCTCAGTATCACACATCCACATCGATTCCGGACTTTATGGGTCCAAATGGTGAATAATGAAAATAAATTTATGGAGAATATAATAAGAAAATATATTTATATGATTTATGGCCATGTGTTATATGACAAAAATAATGAATTGGTTATCTTATATTAGAAATAAAGAATAAACAGTTGTGATTTAAATAAATGGGACGTGAAAGAGAATTAATTTTTATTACTCAATAAAAGGGATATATATAATAAATAAATTTAATCCAAGAGGGAATAACCCCATGCTTGGTGAGTCCTTGATGTATGTTGGATCAATTTTCGTCGTAGAATGATCTCACTAATGATTGGAGGATGTTGTTGCGTCTGTTTCCTCCTCATCCTCTATGATTCAAAGTTTTATCATCATATGATGTGATTCACCAACATAGTGAGGAAGGGAAACTTCATAATTCCCCTAGGGTTTATGCATATATCCCAAGAGAATTGTCCATGGAATTGTTCTTATATGATTTCTAATTAGGTTAAAATGTATAAATTAATTATTTTATCCATAAAACATTCTTTCAACGAGTGAAATTTATGAATGCCCAACATCAACTAATTTAAGGTAACACCTATGGTAAAAGACAATATTACTGAATCAACATTGGTATCATATATTATGATCCAAGCTTCACTTTAAGAGTAATATAATTTTCTTTAAGAATCAATGTTTTCACAATTTAAAATATATTTAATATTTAATAAAATTAATTCTGAGCACACCAGGCCTAAAAATCATATTTCGAGACACCTCGAAGATCTTTATATATATATATATATATATTAATGTATTACAAGGGAAAAATTGGATATCTAAAAACATAGTACACTTTTTTCAATGAATGGAATCGGAATAAATTGACACTATGCAGAAAATGTATTTTTCCAAAAAAAATATTTTTTTATTCATATTTTCATGATTATATTAAAATTAAATTACGAAACTACAAGATATTGAATTTTGTAAAATTTATTGCATATTTGAATGCATAATATCCAAATTTCATAAATATTCCACAATTGTCTTTGTTCATAATGAATAGTCAAAATAGTTAAAATTTGTTACAATGGTTAGGGATTAAACCGATTAATAAAGGGGTATAAACAAAAAGATAAGGTTAAAAATTACACAAATACATTTATTAACATTGTTTTCTGAATATAATTCGACATTATATTATCATTCCATATACTTACTTACCATATGGTTTCACTTTTACAAGAATTTGAGTTTATATAATTTAAAAAATTTATGTAATTCCATGTGGGTCTAATCCCTCACTTATAAAAGGGTACCTCTACTAATCCATTGTTCACAAACATCAAGTACTCAATAGCTAAAAAAAATTAAACATAAACCTTACTATATTACTTCCCTTATCTGTTGATATTTTAATATAATTCTATAAATATTCTAAGAAGTCTTATTCTTCAATAGAAAGGCGATCTCTCAAAAAACTGGAAATCATCTTACCTATATATTTCATAATGAATTTCATAATATATTTCCAATAGAAATATTATATATATCCCTATATAATAACACCAATATCATCAATACACTGATATGTTATTATGATATTGGTACAATCATTCCCCCCTTCCTTTCATGAAATGGACTAACATATCCACGAACACATGTAAATCATTTTCCTTCACCAACTCACATGGATGACTAAAATTATTGGTTCAATATATATATATATATATGTGCGCGTGTGTGTGTGTGATATTTATGATATGATTATATCTCTTTAAGGTGGAATAATAATTTATCTTACTTTCATTACATCCATCAAAATGTGGAAGCATCACTTCTATGTACATACATACTACTGTCTCCACGAAGTAATATATTTCATTTTTTATCACCACATTATATGGATAATTAAAAAATTGAATATCATAATTAAATAAAATTCTTATGAAATGATTAATAATTAATATATGTTTTATCCATGATTAATATGAATGTAATGGAACAATATAATCGAAACGTGAATAAAAACATAAACATTTTTCATCTAGAAGAATGATTTAAATAAATAATCGTTAATAAATGAGTGATAAGATGTAATAAGTTAAGAATCTATGGTATTATAAGTATAAATATATTTTTGTTAAAAAAATTCTAAATAATTTATATTTATTATATGTCATATTAGTGTTCTTACATATAAATTCATACTTGATGTAAGGGTTTATGGTACAATATAACTTTTTACCGTGATTTTTTATGATTAAATTTATGATGGTAAAATTATGTGAACTATATTAAAAAAATTAAACATATTTTGCAACACAAATTCATTTTATATAGATAATAATGTTTTATTGATTTTCCCTTTACTATGTACTCAAATGTAGAGAAGATTATTTTTATAGAAGATCGATTTTATTTCCCTCTTTGGCTAGGAATATTTTTCTTCAATTTTTATATTTTATTTAAAAAAAATTCATGAACATTTTTACTTTTATCTTATGATTTATAAAACTAATTTTTATAAAAAATTTAATTTCTAAAAAAATTGTTTTAATGGAATCCTAATATTCTTTTCGAAATGATGCACCTATTACCAAAGATATGAACATAATCATTATGTTAATGTATCTCACACAAATAAAATTTTCCATAATCATAACTAATCATTGATTTTAATATTATGTCCCAAGTTATCATTTTTATTTTAAATGAATTTTTTTCCTTAATATTAAGAAAACAATTTAGAGATTAAATATTTGATTTAAAACATTAAAGTAAATTTTCAACTATAAATGTACCAATTATCTTTTAATGTTATTTTCAACAATGAAAGGACCTAATGATGTTACATATTCTTCATTATGGATATGATATAATGACACCATATTTATTCATTGACTATATTTTTTATGATTATGATGATGAAATATTGGTGAAACTCAATATATTTAAAATGAGTAATGATATATTAACACATAGTGTATAAATGATATATGTATCTTTAAAAAATGGTTGTTATAGTATACTATATTGTATTATAATAATAAATAGATCCACAAAAAAATATTTCATTAATAAACATTATAACATTAATCAACAATGTAAAAAATTAAAATTACAAACATTACTGTTATAAAAAAATATAAAATTGAAATGCTAAAATTGGAAAATATATATCACAATAATCTACCATAATCATCTCACCAACTCTTAAAATTATAGAAAAGTAGCATAACTATAGCAAACAAATAAAAAAATTGAAAATGGAAATATAGAACCTTGAGAGTAATTGTGTTTGATATTGAGTGAATGAATTAAGTCGTATATATATGATGTAATGTGATAATTATAATAGTAATGTGATTGTGGGAAATAGTAACATATCCATTGGGAATAGTAACATAGAGGTAGGAATAGTTATTTTACAAAAAAAATATTAAATTGTGACGTAAATAATACTTATCTTGATTAATTTATTTAAATATGAATTTTATAATTCAATATATATATATATATATATTTATCTTGATTAAAATACTCAATCAATATATAATCACATTTGTAAACAAATATATTTTAAATTATTTTGTAAAAATCATTAATTTTTTATTAAAAAATATAATTAACTATGATTAAAATTTACTGGATAAAATTAATATCATATTTGAAGTCACCATGTGAACATTTTCAAAGGGTGTTTTTTTGTAATTTTTTTTATTAATTCAATTTTCAGGTGAGTAGTAAAAATATAGTTTTCATAAAACCGATACATCATAAATTTCTTAATTCATGATGTAATAAATACATAATAAATTAAAGAAAATTAGGTTCATACATGATATATTTTATTTCATAAATTATTCAGTAAAATACAACAAATGTAATTTCTAAAAATAAAATGTACATTCCAAAACCTAGAGTCCAAAATGAGTCTTTAAAATAATTGTTTTCTTTTATTCCACTTTCTTTTTTAATAAATTATTGAATAAGAATTATAAAAGATTTAAAGTCTTAAAACTATTATATTATATTGATAAATTATTAATATTATTATAAATTAAATATTACAAGGTTTACCTTGGATACAATATTTTATTCCAAATATCCACATCCTCAAGTAAAAATCACCCCTATCACATCCCTTGAAAAAAAAATCCTTCTATCCATTCCAAATCACCAGCTCTACCAAAATCCTCCCTCTATATCCCTTTAGAAAATAGAGTGACATTATGAATAATACACAACAAGTATTGTTATATCTCATGCAGGGGTGATTATATACATATACAGTATGATAACCTGAAAGATGAAGAGAGAGTAGTCAAAGATACAAAAGGAATGAAATACTATAGATAGTAAACATGAAGCAAGACATAGTGAAATATAATTGATCATACCAAATTATGATTTCATAACCATTTCCAAACACAAGTGGCTTAACTTTGTGGGTAGATAAACTACACATTGATTGTTTTCCACCTATAATAAGAGATTGTACTCATCCAACCATGAGAAGATAAATATATAAAGCCCATGGATTAACCTGTGTGTCTTTTCATCCAATGTAAGGGGACTAACTGTGTCCAAGAATATAGACACACACACACACACACACAGATATATATTTTTAGTCAAAGAATCATGAACAATAAAGTAAGGTTATCTCCTTATCACAACTCATCCTAGGAAAAAGAGTTTCCAATAGTTCCAAAAGACTATTTGAGATTCCTAGAATCTCACATTTCTTTCTAGAAGGTACCATACACATTAGGAAATGACTCTTGACTACTATGAATAGTAATGGGACCACATAAATATTTAAAGGACCCACACCCTAGTAAATAAAGGGGGTTCTACTCTATAAGAATCTGTAGAGGTCATTTGTGCATGATGATGGCGGGTTTCACTCTATTGTCATGAGGAACCACAACATATATACTAGGGAGTTTCACTCGGAAGTTGAGGAATCATGCCTCAATAAAATAAGGGGGTTCCACTCTGGTCATCGAGGACCCGCACCCTAGCAGATTTGGGGTTCCATAAGAAAGCAGAGGAATTGCATAGTAGTACAATAGGGGGTTCCACTCTGGTCATCGAGGACCCGTACCCTAGCAGATTTGGGTTTCCATAAGGAAGCAGAGGAATTGCGCACTAGTACAATAGGGGGTTCCACTCTAGTCAATGATAGCCCATGCCTTATCTGATATGGGTTCCAAATGGACGTTAAGGTCACTCACCCTGGTAAAATAGGGGGTTCCACTATGGTCACAGAGGACCCACTCCTTATTCGATAGGGGGATCCATATGGAAGGTATTTTTAGATGACAAGTGCCCATAATGTTCGAGGTTCCACCTTTTAAGAAGCCTCCAGTGATTTTGCTAGATCACTTACATCATAAGGAATCACCTAAATAAGTGTTGTACCTAAAATATTCCACATTGTATCTCAAAA
This sequence comes from Viscum album, assembly GCA_963277665.1. NCBI lineage: Eukaryota > Viridiplantae > Streptophyta > Magnoliopsida > Santalales > Viscaceae > Viscum > Viscum album. The sequence continues at coordinate 996,976,206 of OY728147.1, forward strand.
ACCACATTTTATTGATCTATAACATTTTAGGATAAAAACACTCTGTATAGGCTACTCATGGGTTAAAATATTAGTCTAAATGAAGGAGATATGAAACTATAGTGTTTCATTAAATGTAACCAAGGGGAACACAACAAGTTATGGGACCCACACTATATGTGGTCCTAGTCCACCACTTAACCATGTCCCTTTCCAACACACGACTCATAAGACCTATGGAAGTACACACCATGCTGGTGGACTACAAAGCATTTCCATGGTACCTAGGACAAGACAGTAACCTTCTAATCATGTATGTGTACTTTGGAACTTGTCCATGTTCCTGTCCATGTACCCCTACTTGGTGTCCCGCCCATGTGGTCCATCACCTAGCTCATCCACCCATGAAAAATGTACACTACTTGTAGGAGGGTACAAGTCTTTCCATACATATAAAAATTATATTCCAAGGGTAACATTACAAAGAATCTACATGCAGTGTGTTCATCCTTGTACATGAATTTTACTCATGTTTTTCACAAAATTATAGATCCAAAATCAGTCATTGAATAGGGTATTCACTATCATTTTAATCCCAATATTCGATTAAAATTTATAGATCTTACTCTGGCATGTGTATTCTAAACTTCGAGTGGCAGGATATCCAAATCTTGAAGCCTCACATGCATTATTCACACTGTAACACATATATTCCTCTTCTTAGTGAAGATTCATTCTCGAATCCCCTAAAATTAAATTTTATCCCCATGAAAATCCGCGTTCTTTCCTATTTTCTTCAATACTTTCTTTTCTCATGATTTTTTAACAATTACTGGGGTCCGATATGTCTCAGTATCGCCCAGAAAAATCGATCCAGGACCGCAAGGATCCAACTGGTGAAGAATGACAATAAATTATTAGAGAAAAGCATAGGAACTTGTGTTTAAATGGTAATTTCCCATGGGTTCTTGGAAAAAAATACTTAACCAGTCTTCTAAGGTTACAGAACATGAATAAACCGATTTTATTTCAATACATGGGATGTGAAAGAGATTTAATTGGCGCAGATCAATAAAATGGATCTATCTAATCATTCAATTTAATCAAATAGAGAACAAACCCACAATTAATGAGTCTTTGTTGGAGATTGGATTAATTTTTATCAGAGAACATGTTCTCCAATTATCGGAGGATGTCTTTGAATTCGTTTCCTCTTAATCTTCTTTGATTTAGAGTTTCATTGTCTTATGATGGGATTCACCAAAAAAATGAATAAGGAAGCTTGAGAATTTATATAGGGTTTATGCATCTATCACTAGAGAATTATATATTGAATGATTCTTATATAATTTATATTGAGGTTAAAATGAATGAGTGAATTTAATTATCTACAAAACATTACTCCAACGAGTGAGATATTTGAATTCCCACCAACAACCAATTTTAGGACATGCCTTTGTTAAAAGACACCATTCAGACTCATCTTAGGCGTCATATTTCTGAACTAAACATCACTTTAAAAGTGATCTCATTTTCATAAATAAACTATGTTTGCACTATATAAAATATATGTAATATTTAAATAAAATTACTTCTAGAAAAACCAGGCCTGAGAATCATATGTCGAGTCACCTCCAATATGTAGATATATATTTATAAATATATTAAAGTATTACAGAGAAAAAAATTGGATATCTAAAAACATAATAAAATATTTTTCCAATGTAAGAAATGAGAATAAATTGGCTCTATGCATAAAATGTATTTCCCAAAATGAAATGGTTTTTTGTTTTATTTTGTATGATTTTTTTAAAATTAAATTTTGAAACTACAAGATATAGAATTTGATAAAATTTATTCCATATTTGGATACGTAATATCCAAATTTCATAAAGATTCCACAATTGACTTTTTTTATAATTAAAACTAAAACATTAAAAATATAGTACCATGGTTAGGAATAAAACTTATTAATTAAGGAAGATAAACTAAAAGATAACGGTAAAAATTACACATAAAAATTTATTAATGTTATTTTTTAATATATTTTGACATTATTTTATCATTCCATAGATTTATTTTCCATATGGTTCCAATTTTACAAGAATGTTATTTCATATAATTTAAAAAAATTAAGTAATTCAATGTGTGTATCATCCCTCAATTAATAAAGGGTACCTCTTCTCGTCACTTATTCATAAACATAAAGCACTCAATATTTGTAAAAATCTAAGAAAAAATTCCTATATTCCTTCCCTTATTTATTGAGATTTAATATAATTATATGACTATTATAATAAGTATTATTATTCAATCCAAAGTCCATCTCTCAAAAAATGGGTAATCGTCTTACCTATGTCTTTCATAATGAATTTCATCATATATTTCCAATAAAAATAATATATATATACCAATATAATGACACCCATATCATCAATATACTGATATATGTTTATGATAATGTTACCATCATTTTCCCCCTTATATCCATTAATTGGACTAACACATCCACTCTGAGATGTAATTCATTTTCCTTTACCACCTCATATGGACTGATAAAATAATTTTTTCAAAGAATATATATATATATATATGATATTTATCATATAATTCTTTTCTATATAAGGTGGAATTAATATTTACCTTTCTTTCATTCCATCCATTGAAAAGAGGGATCATCACTTATATGTATGTAGAGAGTACTATATCCAGGAGGTGATATAATTCATTTTTCATCACCAAATTATATGGATAATTATAAAAATGTATATAATAATTAAATATAATTATTATGAAATGAATAATATTTTATAGATGTTTTCTCCATGATTAATGTGAATGTAATGGAACTACTGAATCCAAACATCAATTAAAAATGAAACATTTATCACATAGAACAATGATTTAAATAAATAATTGTTAATAAATGATTGATAAGATGTAATAATTAAATAATTTATGGTAATATAAATATAAATATAATTTTGGAAAAAAAATTTATAATAAATTTATAATTATTTTACATTATATCAGTGTGCTTACAAATAAATTCATCCTTGAGGTAAGGGTTTTGTGGTACAATCTCACTTTTTACTGTGATTGTTTATACTTAAATTTATAATGGTAATATTATGTGACCTATCTCACAAACATTTAACATATATTTCATTATAAATTATTTTTATATTGATAATAATATTTTTATTCATTTTCCTCCCTCTATGTACACAAATGTAACGAAGAATATTTTTATAGAAGACCGATTTTATTTCCCTCATGGGCTAGGAATATTTTTATTATATTTTTATATTTTATGTAAAATATTTTCATTAATTTTTTTAATTTTATCGTATGATTTATTAAATTAATTTTTATTAATGTTTTAATTTCTATAATTTTTTAAATGGAATAATATTATTATTATATAAGTAAGGTACTTTTTACCGAAGTAGTGAACATAATCATTATTTTAATATATCTCGCACAAATGACATTTATTGTAATCATGACTACTCATTAATATTAATATTTAATTATAATTTATCATTTTTTATTTTCAATGATATTTATTTTAATATTATGAAAATTTTTTAGAGTTTAAATATGTGACATAAAACTTTAATGTGTATTTTCTATTATAAATGTTCTGATTTTCTTTTAATGATATTTTCAGTAAAAAAAGGACCTACTAATGTTACGTACACTTCACTAGGGATATGATCTAATGATACCATATATACTCGTTGATGGTATGATTCATGATTATGATGATGAAATATCTATGAAACTCCATTTCATTACAATGAGTAATGATATATCAACCCATTGATTATGAATGATATTTGTGCATTGAAATAAATGAGTGTTATATTATATTATATAGTATTATAGTCATAAATAGATAAATAATATTATTTCATTAATAAATATTATAAAATCAATCAACAATGTAAAATATTAAAATTAAAAACATTAAAATTGGACAAAAAATATAAAATAGAAATTCTAAAATTGGAAAATATATATCACCATAATCTAACATAATAATCTACGAATGCTAAAACTATTTAAAAGTACCATAACAATAGAAAACCAATTAAATTAATTGAAAATGGAAATATAAAACGTTGAGTGGAATTGAGTTTGATATAGAGTAAAAGAATTAAGTGTTATATATTGGACGTAATGTGACAATTGGATCAATAATTTGATAGTTGGGAATAGTAACTGACCCTTTGGGTATGGTAACATGGTGTTAAGAAAAGATATATTACATAAAAATAATAAATTGTGACATAAATAATACATATCATGATTAATTTATTTAATTATAAATTTTATAATTCAAAATATATATATATCATGATCGAAAAACATAAATAACATATAACCACATTTGTATTAATCCATATTTTAAAGCATTTTGTAAAAATCATAATTTTTATATAAAAATTTAAAATTGCCTATGATAGAAAATAATTTTTATATAATTAATATAATATTTCAAATCACCATTGTAACATTTTTAAAGGGTTATTTGTTTTGTAATTTTTTGAATTACTTCAATTTTCATGTGAGTTGTAAAAATACAATTTTCACATAACTGATACATCTTAAATTACTTCATTCATGATGTAATAAAGACCTAATCTATTATAGATAATTAGGTTTTTCCATGATATATCTTATTTCATTAATGATACTGTAAAATAAAACAAACATAATTTCGAAAACTAAGAAGTACTTTCCAAAACCTAAGGTTAAAAATGAGTCTATAAAATAACAATATATCTTTCATTGCACTTTATTTTATAATAAATTATTAAATTATAATTATGGAACATTTAAATTCTTAAAACCATTATATTATATTGATTTAATATTTATATTATTTAAAATTCAATATTACAAGGTTTAACTTTGATATAGTAATTTATTCAATATTTTATTCTAAAAATACCATTATCTTCATGTATAAATAACCAATATCCCTTCCATTGGAATAAAAATATATTCCATCCATTCCAAATAACAAGAACTAACAAAACCAACCCTTTATATTCCCTTATAATACATAGTGACCTTATGGATGAATCCATGGTTAAGCACTAATTGGTTATAGTGTCATACAAGAGAAGCTACACCAATGAGAGAGTAAGTCTATATTAACTCATCCCTCTTTTCTCCTTCTCTCTCTTCATATTCTCAATACCTTTAAACCCATATACTATAAAACGAATTACATATTATTCTATAACTGTATTAATTATTTTAAAAAATGGTAATTGTATCATTTATGAAAAATCTAAATGTCACACTTCTCTTTCCCTCTCTTTCGACAACATTTGGTTAACAGACGATTAACTATATACGGAGACATTTTTTGGAAAATTATTATAACAAACATCATGGATAGATACCAATAATTATATATATTATATAAAATATTAATTACATGTATTATAAGCTTCTATACCGAATCCTATATTTCAATAAATTTATTTGAACGAAAATAGGGAAATCAATTCAAAACAAATTATTTTTTTAAAAAAAACATGATAAGAAAAAAAATTCAACATCACAGACTAAAAATAACTTATATAATCCAATTATTTTTATTGATAAATATATACATAAATTAATATAATTAATTTTCATATAAATGTATTAATAAATCTATATTTATTATTCAGGAAGAGTAAAAGCGATGAATAATGTTGTAATAAAGGTAATGGGATTCATGAACCCAAATCATTTATTTTGTTTATCTATATTTCTTGACATATTTGGGTGGAATACTCCTATAATGTTCTCTAAATATAATGTAATTATTAAAATATTTACTTTTATAGGGTAAACATATTTCCTTCTTGATTTCATACAAAATAAAAATATATAACAAAAGAACCATTATTTTCAAAACACATCTTTGAGTCCTCTTAAGTTGTTTCTTATTCATTAAAGATTGATTATTCTTATACCAAATAGGTTTTTTTCTTTTCCACATATGTAATGCATGAAAATGATTATATCCTTATTCAAAACTATGTGTGGTATTTGACCACTAGTACATGATGATTCATTTTAATGAATTTATGCATTCCATTCAGTTATATCATGTTTCCATCACTATATTAATGATGATATTATGCTTATGATGTGATGATGTGGATTATTCTCACCCATTTTATATTTACTCATGTACCTTATTCATCCCCTTTTCGACCTTTTAGCTCATCCATTTCATTGATATATATCCTTGTGTGATTACATATATTTTTTAGAATGTAGGATTTTAGGAATAAGTGTGAATTCTTTAAATGAATTTTTATGGTTTTTTATGGTCATATTTTATATGAGCATAATTATCCCATGAAACTAAAACACTTGATATAGTATTTTTATCTATATTATGTTTTTTATCTTAAAAATGATGTAACTATAATTTAATTGAAAGTAGGGTATCTATAGTTGGTATTAGAGAATGGATTAATTAATTTGAGAATTAGGATTACAAATATTAGTGAAAAGCCTCACGATGAGACTAAGTATATGTAAACATATAGGAAACTATGTTTTAGAAAAAGGATAATCATAGTGATCCCATAAGATATACATTTAGGGTTTATTTCATAAATGAATAAATTATTTATACTTTTTTGACATAATTTATTTTGAACATTTTTTATATTAGAAAATGGTTGGAACTAGTAGAAACATGAAAAAAACTGTGTGAGGGATAATGTAATGTTTTCCAGACAACATCCCTAATTCCATAGTAGGTGGTGTTCATAAAATTATAGCGATGCATACCGAGTTGTATATTGATATGAAAAATAACTTGAACCATATAGAACATACTCTTTCACCCAAAAAGGATAAATTATCCAATGAGTCCTTTATTAGGAAATGACTATCGATGTATAGTTTAACTTTTGATGCACTATCCATGGAATAGTTGGTAACTCAATAGAGAAGATATTTTTTGTGATCTATTTTTATAATAAGGAGAACATGAATCTCTTCATTTATAATTTATATAGAGAAACCAATCAATGGTGGGAATTGATACTGATGAAAAATACAAAGGATGAAATAGAATAAATATAGTGGTAAGACTTTATGAAAATAGTTCTTACCAAGTATTTTCCATAAACTATTCAAACAATGATTAAAATAGAATTCATAAAGACAATGAAAAATGATGTTGAATATCTCATGGATTACGAGGATATAAAATTAAGGCTTTTACTATATTACTTGGGTTTAGTAATAAAAAATGATAGAAAATTATATAGATTATTTAGTGGTGTAAAACCACACCTTTTAATGGCTATAGATATCTGGGACATTATGAATAATGAAGAATTTGTTTGATATGCTCTCAATGTATTGGTGGAGTTCATAGATTTTTTTCATGGTTATTGAGAAAAAATAGAATAATTGAGTTTTAAGAAATTGGTTCAAATGAAATGGGATGAAATAAGATCCAACTACCCACATGTATAAAATATTGGATAAAACACTATGGTAATTATCTCAATGGGATGATAAAATGCTTCAGGTGTGGGAGAGAATTCCACCAATCTTATGAATAAAAAAGAGACACGAGGAAGATGAACAATATTATATATTAAATGAATGAACATCCTACGGAACCACTTATGGTTTAAATATTCACATGTAATGAGCTAGGTCAATATGCTATCTAGTGCACTAATCGGTGGGTCCTTGTGAGTAATCAGTTTTATAAACCTCCAAAAACCAAATGAGAGGGGGAAATATTATTACATAACTATACTGAAGTAGATAATGAGAATTAAGTCATAAAAGGTATGATTCCAATAAACTCAATAATAGAAAAAGTTTTATTTTATTTAGATTCTATACATTCAATTATATCTTGAATGTTTTCCAAAACATTTGGATTAAATCCTCAATACATTGAAGTATATATATCTACAAAAACACCTTGGGGTGAAATCATTGTAACCCATGTATTGGTATTTTCCCCTAAAAGTGTATGTGGGAATATTATTTTAGGGAATCTTTTAACAAAACTATTGGATGAATTTGATGTTATAATCATCATGTATTATCTATAATTATTTATAACACACATATACTATCAGGTAATGGAATTGTATTTCCATATTTCAAACAATCCAATTATCCACTATAAATACTTGGATGACCATGAATATCCTTTTGAAAATTCATCAAATGTGTTGGTGTTGATACCTGATGTAGAATAAAAACATTCCGAAATGGTTGAGTTAAAGGATGCTATCAACCTGGAAGAAATTCTCATCGTTTTTTAATACACTAATGTATTTCCAGAAGAGTTACCCAGAATTACCCTTGAATGTGTGGTAGATTTCACAATTTATTCATACCTAGAGCAACTCCTATCCCAAAATTACCCTATAGGATTGATCTAGTCAAATTGGAATATTTAAATAAGTATCTTTAAGATAATTTGTATAAAGGGTTCTTATACCCTAGTGTGTCCCCTTGAGGTGTGCCTGGGATCCTTTTGAAGAATAAGGATGCATAAATGCAGTTTTGTATCTATTATCGAGAACTCGACATGGTCCTAAGAAAGAAAAGGTATCCCCATATAAATATTGATGACTTGTTCGATTAATTATGAGTAGGTCAATACTTCTCAAAGGTTAATCTTATTTTTGGATATCATCAACTAAAGGTAGTGAAGGAAGATATTTAAAAGTATTCTTTTTGTAAATGTTATAGAAACTATGATTTCATTGTGATTCCCTTCGTACATACTAATGCATGTGAAATATGCATGGATTTGATGAATAATTACATTAGATATTACCTGGAAATTTTTTTGTGGTGTTTATCAGCGATATTGTCATTTAATCTACGAGTGTGGAGGAACATGAAGAGCTTATAAGGATTTTTTATCAATGATGGGGAATGTTAAAAAATTTTCTATGTTCCTGAAGTGTTTCCATAGGATGATAAAATCTGAATTCATTTGTCATGTGATCAGAATTAATATAATTTTTATAAACCCTACAAAAACAATGGAAATTGAGGAATGACCCAGGCCAACTAGTGTCATGGAAATCCATAGTTTTCATGGATTATCTGGATACTAAGAATATTTATGAGGAATTAATCATGATTTCCTATCACTATAACTATGATAACATGAAAAGTTGTAAAGTATGTCTTGAAGGATGATGTGAATAAATATTAAATGATCTCAATAAGAGGATAATCACTACCCCTATACTCACACTACGAACAAGTGGAGAAGGTTTTTTGATATGAAACAATGCTTAAAATTAAGGCTTGGATTGTGTACTCATGTGGTATGATAAATTGATACCCTACGCCTCGTGATAGTTCAAGATCCATAATCAAAACTACCTAATGCATGACCTAGAGTTTTCATCTTTGATCATTGCTAAAATTATTTTTCAGTACTTCCCCTATGGTGAAATGTGTTTTCTTATACTGATAAAAAGATACCGAAATATATATTAACGCAAAAGGTTCTCAACATGAATCAAAGATTTTTTTTAATGATAATCGTGAACTATGATTGATTTATTCACTACCATCTATGAAAGGTGAATAAGGTAGCTGATTCTCTTAGTTGAAAATAACCTCCTACATTATCCATGATGTAGATTTAAAAATACCCTACCTCTATGGATATTCAAAGAATCTATTTAGAAATCATAACTATAGGGAATACATCCTACCTTTCCCAAATTATTTCCCAACCATATATCCAATAGAATATCATGGTGGCACAATGGGATGATCTAGTGATACAAAATAAAATGACAGTAGAAAGTAAATGGAAGCTACATGAGTTCCATATCAATGATTATGCTGTCATTTAGTTTGGAATGGGGTATTATGTTCCTTCCTCACCTAATATAAAGAAGTATCTATTGGAAAATGCACATAGCTCACTATAGGGTCCTTAAAAATCCTCAAAGGAGATGATACCCACCTCCCCAATGAAATTGGGGAAAAGATTTCAAAGGAAAGGACGAATTGGACCGGTCCGCAGACCGGTCCGAAGATGATGATGCCCGACCGGTTCCGTGGAGCACTCCCTTCGCGGACCAGTGTCATTCGCGAAAGGTAGGCGGAGATACCCCGCATGCGTGAGGCAGGATGGGCGCTAAACCGGTGCACATTCATGGACGCCCCAGCCACAGACCGCGTTAGCTGATATGAACCGCCTCTGTCATTCGCGAAATAGAGGCGGAACCCTCCGCGGCCGTGAAGCACTCTCCGAGTTTGATTCGCGGAGGAGAAGCGCTCAATACCCACCGTGAATCGCGTATTGACCAAGTCAGCTGTAAATTAGATATTTGGTTATGGGCCTATGCAAAAGGTGCCACTTGACCGTAGATACATCCTTTTCCCCACTCTATAAAAGGAGAAGTAGGGGGAAAGGAGAAGGGATTGGGATTTCGGATTCAGACGATTCGAAGGTGGAGGAAGAGAAGAGCGATCAGATTTGGGAGGAAGGATTTTGAAGGAAGGCTAAGTATGTTGCAAACATCAAGGTTCCAGTTCACGAACTAGAGCAGGTATAAACCTAGGAACGAACTAATAAGGAACCGAAAATGCATAATAATTTGGTGAACCGCGAACCTAAAATAACAAACAAAAGGAAACCGCGAACCATAGCCCCTCTCCGGATGTACTCCCCACGGACCAGGGTGTTTATGCCTCTTTTCAGATCCGGAACACCGCGTAGCACCCTCCTACATGGGCGAAGCCTCGACCAACAAACCCCGATCAGCACCGCCCTTTGCCACCTTCTCTCACATGGACCCCTCCGTGTATCCCCTGTTACATGGGCCGAACTCAAAGCCACGAACCACCCTGGTTCGTGGGATGCTCGCCAGACCGCGAACTGCACTGGTTCGCGGGATACCCCTCAGTCCGCGGACCACCCTGGTTTACGGATGACTTTTCTAGCCGCGTAACACCCTCCGACGCAAAGGGCACCACCACCCCTTCATAATTGTGGCCCATCAGAGCCTTTGGAGTTCCCATTCCCCTGGCCAGATAAAATCCTGCCAATCCGACCCGATCCTCCACGACCGCCTAATAGGTCTACTCATCGGCCCCGAGCCGAGGCCTCCACCAGAGCCACCAGATCCACGTGGTGTGACCCTCAGGAACGTCAGTGCACCATTTTGAGTTCACATACCCATGGTAAGTAGAGGTGAAGGGGTTTCCCTGACCCTTGAGCATATTTCAAAAGAATTTCTGGGTTCACATTCCCACGGTAATGTGGAGTCTGAGCTCGGGAACCCCCTTTCTGCCCCTCCACTTGTTTAGGGCTCTTCGAGGGTGGTAAAATACCCATTAGAAGGAAGCCCTCATTAACTACAAGAGAGGATACGGGCAAAGTATCACCCCCTTTCCCTATCCCGCTATGCTTTGTCGCATGGGCCTCCTTAGAGTGTATGCCCCAATCCATCACCTCGGGCGTCCATCTCGGAGTAAGCCCCGACCTTATGGGTCGCTCCACACATAATCCCCACTCCATTCCTCACGGGCGCACCTTTCACGACGTGATCGTCTGGTCCCTGCTCCCTCTTGTTTCTAACACTGAGCATGACTCACATGAGCTTAGAGAAAGCATCAACCATGGCATCCTCTTTTGGGCCTCCTCGGAGTGTAAGCACCAATCCATCACTCTGAGCCTCCTCAGAGTGTAAGCCCCAATCCATCACCCCGGGAGTCCATCTCAGAGTAAGCCCCGACCTTATGGACCACTCCACATGTAAGCCCCACTCCATTCCTCATGGACTCACCTTCTACGACGTGATCTTCTCATCCCTGCTTCCTCTTTCTTCTCACTTCGAGCATGACTCACGTGGGCTTAGAGTAAGCATCGACCACGACATCCTCTTTTGGGCCTCCTCCGAGTGTAAGCCCCAATCTATCACTCTGGGCCTCCTCAGAGTGTAAGCCCCAATCCATCTCCCCGGACGTCTATCTCGGAGTAATCCCCGAACTTATGGGCCGCTCCACATGTAAGCCCCACTCCATTCCTCACGAACGCACCTTCCGTGACGTGATCGTCTGGTCCCTGATGCCTCTTGTTTCTTACACCGAGAATGACTCACATGGGATTAGAGTAAGCATTGACCATGACATCCTCTTTTTGGCCTCCTCAGAGTGTAAGCCCCAATCCATCACTCTGGGCCTCCTCAGAGTGTAAGCCCCACTAAGCGAACTACGTGGACTTTGATCGTTGCCTCCTAGACAGGGTACATAGGAAGCCTCCATGAGGTTCAATCCCACCACCCACCAGACCACCCAGTCCATCTTCAATTATCACACTTTCCAACTATAGGTACCCGAAAGTATCATCTCAAAATATAAATTACATTTAATAATGATTATATCAGAAAATTTATAGTTTCAAAAAACTAGAAGGATAACAATTATGAATTAAAATGACTTTTAAATCTTATCATCTTGAAGAAGCATTACATATTTATGTTCTCATCCAATTCCATTAACCAATAGAGGAAACACATACACACTTTAACATGAATCATTCGTCAATTATATCACCATAAAATTACAAGAACATAAGGATTTATTGAACAATCTTATTTATATTTAAATATTTATCTAACCAAAATGATATTGGATTTATAGTCATTAAAATTTACCATAATAATATAAAATAAGAAAAATACACATACTAATTAGTGTATTGTATATGGCATAGTATCTAGAAAAAACTAGAGGCAAACTATCATCATAGTGGAGAGACATATGGTCTCTAGATATAACCAATTCATTATTTAATTTGAATCAACACAATTTAGGCCTATTACATTTATATATAGAGGGATAATCACTTAGAACATTATTATTGTACATAAATAAAAATTATAATAAATTAATCCTCTACCTCAAAATCATTAATGTTTTTTTATGAAAACAGATCAGCAATACAGATATATTATCACCTCTCCCCAAGGAAACAATTTTCCTATATGGTCATTATTCTATGGGCACATCGAAAAATGAAAAAAAAACAAATTAGAAAAAATCAATCTATCCTCCATAACATAGTAAGAATAAAATTTAGGAAATGATACTAAACAAACAAAAAAGAATCAATCAAGAGGAAAAAACATTGTATCACCATGGATTGATCATATCAATCTAGGGATTAATCTATATCGAATGGGGATTCATAGGCATTCAAAAAACTATATTAGTCACCTAGAATTTTATGGACATAATTATATAATAACAGGTTCAGATGGAATTTTAGGTATTTATAGGAAAACTAAAATTTATAAGAACATTGGATAATGTCCTAGAACATTCCATATAACCGCATGACTTATGTGGTATATAGAGGTATGCATAAGACCACACTAAAACCCCATTTTTACCAAACATTTTACAAAACATGGATAGATCCAATAAGTATAAACTATATACCCATGGAGAGGGGATATGTCATAACCGATAGCCAATGGTGTAGCTACACCCAATTTGGGAGAGCCTCCTTGAATCACTATGTCCCAGTCGGGATGCCCACATTGTAGAAGCAATTCAGCCCACATCACAGCCCCAATCCACGAAATAGAACCCATACCTATTATATCATAACTTACTTCTACATCATATTCATTCAAAAAATGGTATTGGATTTTATTTCCCCTCTCGACAACTGTTACACTGCAGCTGGACTCACTATGCAATATCAGGCTTCCCAGCTGTACAACACTAGGATCCATAGTGTGAAATACATTTTTAAGCTGACATTTCATCTTAAATCATCTGTTTCCATTCCTAAACACCTTATAACCTCATCCAAGTAGTTATATGACCAAAATATCACAAAATAAATTCATATGATGATCAAGGACCATACATCATCTTCCTCTCAAACCATTATAGTCTTTAAGAATTGAAATCCATTTTTATTGAAAATATAAATGAAATAGATATTCAAATAACAACACTGAATGATACCTATCAAGGATCTCATAATCATAGGTTTTCCACCATCTCACTCAAATTAAAATAGTGTAAAACCACTCAATATTAATAACCACCTCCTAAACGCACTCTTGGGGAGACACCTGTCAAATGATTGTAACCCAAAATAAAAATATCATCACAAGGAAACCATCTCATAAACAAGAAAAGGGTTCTACAAACACAATATTAAATGATATAAGAGAATATATTTTCCCAAAATAGATCAGATTACTATGTTAATAAATATTACTCACATTACCATGTAATCTTCTCTATTCCACCATGTTTCCATAAGACACCACCCAATGGAATAACATGCCCTCGCAATACCTTCTCCTGGAAGACATGGATATCCATAGGCCACCCCTAAAAGGTAACATAATCCTTAACATTGATCCCACCTTAATAAATTATATTAGATTTTTTTGAAGGTTACAGAGGAGTCGTGATAACTGAATAAAATCATGTATCTAGAAATTTTATAGTGGAAGTGTTGTCTGATATGTCGCAATTCCAACATGAGCCAACACCTTCAAAGGCCTAATAGAACTGGGAAAAAACATACTCTAAAAAAACATCACTTTCCATGATGAGTAGTCACCTATATATACACATGATCTCAAACAACTTACCCTAGAGTTCTCATCATATGATCTTCATAAGATTTTTGAAAATATTTCACAACCTTTATCATCATGAAAATTTTCTAAACCATCTTTTTGGTGGTTTTTACTAGCTCAGGATTCAGAATTTATATCTCTCAGAACCTAGACCAACATAATAGATAATTGAAAATTCTGTTATATAAATAATCAAATGGGGTCATACCAATGATATATTGAAAACTATAATTGTAAGAAAACATGACCAAGCGTAGGTTCCTTATACATAAACCACTAAAATCTTCGACATAAGAACATGGCATGTCTTAAAAATTTTGGATGGTCCGCTCTATTTGACCATACTTGTGATGACAAAAATAATATCTAAGGTATATGTAATATCCAAAAACATGCATGCGATCTCTCTGCATCCATGTGCTAAAATTAGGATCATGATCAGATAAGATCTTATTTATGAATCCATGGAGTCTCACTACCTCCTCCAAATACCACTATAGAAAAATCTCCAATGATATGTACTCCATAATTTCTATAATGTGGGGAGAATTTATAAAATATCCATTGACCTCTATATAGAATCAAAGGATCTATGACCCTGAGGTATACTAGTAATGGTGTCTATCAATATTTTCTCCCACTTCCACTAAGGCACATTTAGTACCTGGAGTAAACCATCTGGTACACAGTGCTCGACATTCAAATTTTGGAAAACAAAACATTGAGACAGAAACTCTAAAACTAAAATCCTAAACCCAAGCCACCCAAATTTCCCTCTCATATCATGGTACGTCAATTTCAATATAGGATATAATACCAAGGGTGAGCTATAGAGGTAATGGAAAATCATACCACTCATAGAAAAGGGAAATAAAATCCTTCATGAGGACAAAACATGATGTTAATCATCCATTGACCAACTATTAGGTGAATAACCATTGACAAATGAATCTTTATATAAATCTACATTAAAATCTTCTAGTATTAAATCCTCTACCAGCAACACCAAAGATGAATTCACTTTCATCTAAAAAATATACCTTCGTCCATAGTCATACCCTATATCATAATGCATCTCTGATATTCATTCCATTTATATATGGGAATGTTATAATTCATGAAATACATTACTACATGAATTCATACACAGTGTATCAGTTACAAAATTATGCATCTCCGGTGTATATGAAATCTTGTTGTAATAACCCTATAGGAATTTCATCCATAGTAACTATCTCACATTCAAGTAAAACTAGGATAAGACATAACTTAGGCTCTTATGATTTGTGAAAATCATAAAATTAATGTTGATGATGTAATTTCACCACTACAACAATAATAACACAACTGCTATCAACTCAATATCATGGGTGGAATAGTTATACTCATGGGGATTT
Organism: Viscum album; assembly: GCA_963277665.1. Lineage (NCBI taxonomy): Eukaryota > Viridiplantae > Streptophyta > Magnoliopsida > Santalales > Viscaceae > Viscum > Viscum album. Next base: position 996,992,230 of record OY728147.1, read on the forward strand.
TGCTTTAATGAACCATAAGAAACAACTGATCTCACATACATCAGAACACATCCCTAAAAAATATTAAATGAATAAACAAACCTAAAATTTACCTCCCTTGTATGGATGATGAAGAACTAAGGCATTGACCAACTTTTATAATAGCTACTCGAATATTCTGTGACACTGTCCAATCTTACAAGAATGTTTGATGAATTATTTTAAATGTTGTTAGATGAGTCACAACATGGGATAAATAAAATAATAATGTCCTATAAAATCATAAAATACCAAAGAAACATCACGCGTCTATAACAATATTATGGTATTACTAAGAAAAAACATCCTCAGTATTTTATGGATCCATAGCTATGCTAAGTAGGGATACGATATTATCCAAAAACAAACATCACATGTCCAAAAATTACACACCTACAACTTCAGAATTATATATAGATTATTATGAACTAATACTTGCATATCCAATTCATTATCCTACTCATACATACTATATACAAGTACTCCATCGATTAAAACTACCCTGAGTCTATGAAATAAATGAACATTAAATTAAAAAACAAGTAAACATATATAGAGAGTTCATCACATCAAAAGGAATAATAATTATTTCATAACCACCATGATGAAATCATAATTTGGTTATTGAAATACCCCCATCCTCACCTGCATCAGATGATATCTTAACCACTAATAAATTTTTGAGAACCAACTAGCTCATTCGACTGATTGAATAAATCATTAATTCATATATTATGGTTGAATTTCTATACTATAACCATATTAGAGAAATGATAATAAATACAAAGAAGAAAAACATATATTTTCATTCGTTACAAACAAAACCAGTTCACCCAAAATTGACACACTTGGTTGAACACAATATCGTTATAATTGATCACTAATCTTTATCCAAAACTCTTCTAACTCAGAAGGTATCATCATATATAGAGAATTTGATATTATATAAGCACCTTTCTATAGATATATCGTAAAAATGATCTCTCATTATGGGTGTAAGGCTAGAACCACCTCATGAAAAACATCCAGGTACACTTCTATGACCCTAGGAAACAACATCGGCTAAACCTTTGATGAACTCAATATCATCTCAACCATCATGAAATACAAGGATGAAATATTCCATCTACAACGACCTATAATTTTTATCAATTTAATTTCCATTCTCCTAATTATGTTATATATTATAAATCACAAATCAACACATATAGAAACCCCCATATATTATTCTCATAAATGATGAATTACAGAAATTAAGGAACCTATATGACTGTTATAAACCTTACCATTGGAATAGTAATGTAACCATTATGAATATTAAGTTTTCCATTAGAATACTAACTTCACCTATTAATATATAAATAAAATCTAGTTATCCTATAAATTAAAATATTATATTTCTATATCTCTTTATATATAAATAATTTTTCTAAAAATAATAAACTATGTTTTGGTATTTTTGTGAAATATAAATGGTTATTTAAAATTTAATATTTAATATAATGGATTAAATTAAAATTATATTCATAAAATAAATTCTTAAGTTAATATTATGTTGTATTACTATTATAATACAAATTTGAGAGTCCTTAATAAAATTTCAAAATGGATATAAAATCAGTTATAATAATAATCTCAATATCATTTGAATAATTGATGGTTTTTATTAAAAATTAAATTTATCTTATTTAGAGAATTCTTTTTATAATATGGATTCAATTTTAAAAAGCTTAAAATAAAAATATTTATTGTTACTTTTTTTTTATTTTTCTAAAATAGTTTATATTTTAGTGAATACAAAAATATGGTAATTTATGGTATTTATAATTTTACGACAAATAAAAGAATTCTTGAGTCATGGATGATGTATGAAACCATTTGATCAAAGACACTTTAACTAGTTACTGTACTTGGTCACAATAATCAACAGTGTTTTTAATCTTGAGATAAAATAAAATGAAAATGAATAAAATAATCGAAATCTCCCCTCTCCTCCCCTGATAGGTACCACGCATCACCATCCCTTTTTAGCACACATATAAATCCTTGGATCTTGTATAAATTATAACAAATTCCCTTCCCAAGCCTCTTCCCCTCATCCATGAGATGTTGGTCTCATAAAAATAAGGAACCAAAGATTCATAAGGAGGTTCCGAAAGAGATGATATTAAAGTGGTAAAATCATCCAACATTATTTTTAAATTATTTCAGTATTCTACCTTATCTCCACATAAAATATCCAAAAAACATGATAAATCCATTATTGTATAAATACTATAAATTTTATTATGTTAGTATACTATTCATCATCTAATCTCTTTTCTTCCCCTTCTATCATAAATATGTAAGCAGCGTTTGTGATATATTTATTCACCACCTTTGGGGATGATGATTAATCAATTTAAATTACCGCCGTCAAGGATGGTCATAAAACCATTACAGTGGTTAATAAATATAGTAAAATTTATATTATACCTTGTTTCATTTTTTTAAATTTTTTATAAACATAATATTAAATAATAAAATAAACCTAGATCGTGATGATTAAAAAAACTCCAAAATAATCTAAATATTTATGATTCACATTTTATCATATGAATAATCATCATATAAGAAAACATGAAGACATACAAGAACATATAAAATTATGAAAGTCTATTAATACCATGTCTTTCCACTTTGGGGTTTATTGTTGTATTTGAAAAGAAATCTCACAGATATACTCAAGGGACCCGATAATAAAACCATGGAACAAAAACTTACAAAACCAAAAAATTAAACATTTTAACTCTTTGAAATGGATATAAATAATCTTAATTAAATTATAATGAATCAAATACATATGAGAGAGGTTATTAATTAAATTATTTATTAATCTATTTTGATTATCAATTAAATTAATTGAATGTTTATAACTCATCCAGATGTAAGGTAAGGGATCTCACTAGACCACCAAATTACCATTAGGTTATACTATCTCTATATTTTTATCAATTTATTTCTTAATTATTCATATATACTTATTATAAATTATTTTTATATGGATAATAATTATATAACTACATCAATTAATCCTTATTGAATGGGAAATACCTTTTTTAAAAGGTACCCTTACCAAATCCTCATAATAAGGAAGCCTCATTAAAGGGTACATCCAAATTTATTACACATTTTTTAGAACACTCCATAACCTAATTCAATCAACCATTTTTTTAATAAAATATCTCATTTTATGATGAAAAACTGTCTTACTTCCTTTATGGTTTTATACAAACAATTTTTCATTTAAACTCTCTAAAGCCTTTTTTATGTTTTCCATTAAAAAACACTAAAGTGGATCAATTATAACGTTTTTTACCATTAGTTTTACATTTTTTATCTTCAGTTGAATAAGATTTAACATGATATATTCCTATTTATAATTATGAAATTCCAAGTATTATATAAATACATTCTTTATTGTAAAAAATTATGGAACAAAAATAGGTTATTCCATGTGACATTATTATGATACTAATTTCATTCTATAGGTAACCTATATTGAAACAAATCAGGATTTTATGGTATACATCATTTAAAATTTATTCTTTTTGAAATAATACGCTGCATGCAGCACCCATCTTAAATAAACAATGAAATGTTATTATAACATAGTTGTTAAATTGTCGTGAATCAATAGTATAATCCACATTATGAAATTTATAAATTATATCTTAAATATATTATTTAATATTCATATTATTTGTTTTTTAGACAGGATATAAAAATAAATCAACTGTTAGGCATAAAATCAACATTTTTCTAAAGATAGTTTCTCAGCATTTTTATGGTTCACTCGTTTTAAAAATTAAATTTGAGAGTATTTTAAATTATATTGGAAAAAATAAACTATATTTTAAAATTTTTTATCAAAAAATTACTTTAGGGGAGTTTTTAATTTTAATGAAAAGATTAATTTTCCAATAAATAGTGAACAAAACTACTCTTTTTGCTGAAAACAGACTTTTCAGCTAAATATTTTAAAATGTAAAATTATATGTTAAATTGGTTTTAAATTTAATTATATCATTAATAAACTATTTAATCTAATTTAGTTCATTTGAATCATTTTTATATTGAACATAAATATGAAAATGTTTTAATATTTTGAGTATTTTTTCTTTTAAACCCCACTTATGTGCCCTATATATGGGAGTAATTTTAAATTTATTTTATCAACTTATGTGTTTTTAATTATTAAAAATGGATTCCATATTTGGAATCATATTGTAAAATTTTAAAAAACAATTCCATTTTATTTTTGGAAAATATGATTGGTAAATACTGTAATTTATGTTACCACTGTTAAGGGTAATCAGGTATTTAAGTGTAAGAATATTATTATAAATATAATTTAATGACCCTATAAATTACCCAAAATTTATTGTATGCGTATTTTTCGTCCATAAATATTTATGTTTTGGTCATGTGACCATTTAAGGTTATTGGAATTAAAATATAACAATTATAATAATGTATTCAAAGAAAAGTCAAACTTGTAATAATTTTGTTTTAAAAAATATAATTCTATTTAATATGGAGTTACCTAAGAGATATATTAAACTAAAAAAATAAATTTTAATATAAAATATTTATCTTCATCAAGGTAATGTTTTTAAATTTTTTTTGGAAGAAAAACATAACCTACAGGATTGCATAAGGAAGATGTAGTAATTTTTTAATTAACAAAAATATCAAATAAATTATTTTAAAAATATTACAATAAATAAAATTTTAATATAGTTAATTTAATAAAATAATGTAATAGATGAAATAAATATGTAATGGATTTATTAAATAATTTTTTTCTATAATCACTTGTTTGATTAATATTTTTAAAAGTAAATCTAATGAACACTGTCAAAATAGTCATTAATGATATATTAAAATAAATAATAATTTTTAAATGATAAAAATTTCTAAAGATATTAATTTCCCCATAATTTCCAGGATAGGGTTTAATATTTCATAAATTATCCATTAATTGGTCTTTATACATTTTATAGTAACTATACTAACCCTCAAAGCATAAAAATCCAGGTTGTCGCGGTAAAAGTTAAATGGTATAAAAATGTGTTAAAACCAAAAGATTATGGTATAACAATGACATAAACTTGTATAAAAGTAATTTGATGATGATTATTTGACCCTTATCACCTTAATATATAATAATATATTTTTAAGATTCACTTTTCCATGAGAATGAGTTATACAATATTTAAATCATAGATAGTTACAAAATGTCATTCTCTTTGAATTTAATATCTTTTACGTATCCACATAAGGAAAAAATCATTATATGAACAAACCTAATTGTATAATTTTTTATCTTAATGGAATTATTTTCATTATATAATTTTATATTTTTTAAAAATTTATAATTTCCATAAATGCTACTGAAATTGTAATATAGTATTCCTTTAATTAAAAGAAAAATAAAATAATTGATCTTATGAGTATTACATTTGATGTATTTGGCATTTGATAATGAGTCTAATGTAGTTTATATATCACTAAGAGATATTTTATATGTGTGAATGAATGTTATTTGAATACCACTTGGTCTTAATGTTCATTATGAAAAATTAAATGAATTTTATTAAATTTTATAATAATGATATTTTATGGAATTAATATTTTATTAAATTATTTAATAATTAAATAACTTAAATAATAAAAAATTGGATAATATATGATTGAAAATTAATTACTAGATTCATTTATAGGCCATTGTTCTGTCTTTGGATATATTGTATCCTTATTAAGTTTAATATTTTAAAGTTTTCCAAAAATTACCCTCACCTCAATTATAAAAGGGAACCTCCAAACTCACATCATCACATAGCCATGAGGAATATATATCAAAAAAATTACCCATTTATATTATAAACATACATATATTTGTTTTATAGGTTTTTTTCCCTAAGAAAGTTCATCCCTAGTGTCATTAAGAGAAGTTATAAAAGAAGTATTTGGAAGAAGAGGTAATCATCCTTACCAACTTTTCAAGATTATATATTCTTATACTCCCTATTCAGTTTTTGTTTCCATTATAAAGTTATAAATATAGTATAATATATATGTTGTGATTTTACTATGATTATGGGACAACCATATTTCACTATTTTTCCATCCCATGTAAAATGAAAGCACAATGCGTAGGTACATGTGGCTTACCGTCTCCACATCGTAGTGTAATTTTTTATCACCACTTTATACATATAATAATAATGATGGAAATAATCGATAGATATGAAAATGATCAAATAGTATTTATTATATAAATAAAACTTATACCGTGCACTTACTTTCCCTTTCACTATTAAGGTAATAATAACGCCGCCCTTGTATATGTATGGCCTACCATATCCACAATGACATGCAATTAATTTTCCATGTTCACAATTCTAGAATGAGTCTAACAATATAGATAATGAATAAATATTATATATATTAACTTAGTATCATTATAGATATTATATAACTATATCTCATGCACAAGAACCTTGACTAAAATGACAAAATATATTTAGAAAAAATGAGGTAGTTGACACTCGAAACAAGGGTAATAAGGAAATATTATTAAAAAAATGCGGATAAGATGATATATAAAGATCAAATATTATTCCAGAAATGTTAATATCGGGTTGGTATTAATTATTAAAATTATTTAAACCATTATAAATTATTATAGATCATGTTTATATAATTTAATTTTCAAAGTAAAGAATTTTAGTCACTTTTATATTTATTGGATACATGAAATATTCAACAGTTATTTATTTTGTGTGGTGTATATAATTTAACTATAATATAATATCATGAATCTCCCAATATTAATTGTATTTAATGATTCATTTTATGTTATCGGGTATATGATTCAACTGATTACAATGTGGTAAGGGTTTATTTCAGAACATCATCAATATTTGGGGTTTTTATGATTTAGTCTCCTCTGGGGGATATTTATATTCATTGTTAAAGTTTTACTATAGAAATTGTAATCTTTTTATTATATTATCCAATAATTTTTAAATTTTATTTTACCCCTTAATGATATTATAACATTTTTTTTGAAATGAATCATCCGGGCATATTCAATAAACTGCTCGTTAGGATTTTATTAAAAGAGTTTAATGAATCTTTTTTAACAAGTACGTAATTAACAAAATTTCAATCCATCATTACCACTGATATTTTTTAAATAATATTTTTTCTTCTAAGGTTATTTTAAAATTAATGTATTTTTAAAATTTTGTATTAATTTTTAGTTTTTAAAAAGTGAATTTTGAAGTGAATAGATATTTTTGTCGAGAATTTTCTATAAAGATATTTTTCTTCATCAATGAAATCAAACATTTAATATAATTATGATATAATAAGGATATTTTATGTAACACCCCGACCCCAGTTACCTAGAGTTGGTTCATTATTACATAACATTGGCATGATCACAAGAAAGATCAAATCTCTAAAGATCGATTGGTTTAGTAGCCTTGGAAACACTAGATATATTCATAAAGTTTTACATTACATCATAAAGTAAAAAACTACTACAACAACATAATGTCTCCATATTGCACACTATTATCCCCTCATAATATCCCTGCAGGTCATTCATAACTTACTTCTTCACTTCCTGGGAAAAATAAAACATAGAAAAGGGGTGAGCTCAAATGCCCAGTAAGGATAACAATATAGCGTAAACTTTCAAAAATAAGCATAAACATTTAAGGCAATGCATTTATAAAACAAAATCCTTTTAAACTTGAACTTAAACATAGTATGGAAAAATTAAAATGAAATAATGGCATTTACTTATTCACATGGATATTCTACTAATCGAATAATCACATGCAATATCAATAACCAATTTCATAATGATGGAATGCATAATGCCAGACTATCATAACCACATAGCCAAGGCCTCATGCCAAGACTACAAATAATATTTTTCTAAGGCCTTGTGTCGAGACACTAGTTTGTCTCATGAGACCTACCGATGCATCGAGGAGCTATAGTGGGCTCCACCCGTCACATATTAAGTCCAATGCATTCCCATATGAAAAGGTTTAAACATAACATAAACATTGGTATTAAAAATAGAATACGAAATGTAAATACTTTCACCATAAACTATGAATGGTATAAAAATAGCACATCCACAGTCAAACATATCACAAAACCTTCAATACAATATATAATTTTTGTATCATAATAAATAAAATTCAAATAAGCGTAATATCCATCAAAGGATGTTGACATAGATTAAATCAAAACTCTTTTTAGAGAGATATCTCTTTCTATTTTTGAAATAATATAAGAGTCATATATTTATTAAATAAAACATTTTCTTTGAAAATATTCTTATAAGATTGTAAGGGAAGCTTCACCGATTTTATAACGGTGTAAAATAACCGCACCCGCCGTATAAGTTAAAAAAACATTTTTACCTTAATTCTGTCGAAATGATTAGAAAAAACCTTGTTTGGAAAATGATGGAAAGATTCCTTTATAAAACCCTTATAAAAATTCAAACAAGGGTATAAATGACTTTAACCCATATTATTTTAAATAGTAAAAATGTTTTGAAATACATTTTTAAGAAACATGGATGTGGATGATAAAGAGATCCCAGTAGATTATTACGTATAAACAACCTCGAATAATGAAGAGATTACGAAATAAACCCTTACCTTTGTACTTTTCCTTGATTGGGGTAGGTTAAACTCCTGTATAATAGTGAAATAATTGTTATTAAATTATACAATAATCATATACATTCATATGATATCATATATGATCTTTTAACATTGCTTTGTTAATAATATCTTAGTATTATCGTTGTTTCGGGTGTTAACTTACTTGTTTTCTTTTATATTTTTTGTTATGTAAGCCATGTTTGTAATGGATATGTTGTATCTTAATCATATCCATAATGATATCAAGTCTTTAAACATCATTTTTAAATCATAAAATGATAATTATACTTTAATGGATACGATGGAGAATGAATCTCATCGCGTTCGTGGAGACGGTAGTCCGTACGTACGCACGAGCGACAATATCATTATTTTGATATTAAAATAACATATAAATGGATAGTATATCATATATAAAGAATCATTAACATGTTATATTTATTATTTACATGAGTTACACATCATTATTATACCCATCCAAATAATAATATATTGAATAACATTTACACCACGACGTGGAGACGGTAAGCCGTACGTACGTACGTATGGTGACATGTTATTCAAAGGGTGGATAGAATACTGAATATTGTTGTACCATATTTATAATAACATCACAGTATATATAAGATACTGGAGTTATTATTTTAGAATGGTAATAACAAAGAAAGAAGAAGTGGAAGAAGAAAGGAACTTGAAAAGGGGTGGTGAAAACATTACCTCTTCTTCGGGTTCTTCCTTTTGATTTGATCAAAATGGATCCGTAGGTTGGATTTCTGATCAAACTAAGGCCTCTAGGTTGTATTGAGGGAAGTTGGGAGAGTATTTGGGCAGACTTTGGCGGAACCAAAAGGCTTCGAAGGTGTGTAGAAATGAGAAGGAGGAGTGCCCTTTTATAAGAGGGGTGATGGGCACCTTTGGAAAATCTAGAAATATTAATTTATAATAAATTCATATTCGGTTTCTAATGGATCGAAAGTATATTATTCATAGGTTAAGGTGGGTATGGGTCGAAAACAACTCAACCAATAGAATTTAGACAGGTTTGGGTACTTATATTAACCTTATCTTTATGTATTAACTCTTAGTTAATTAGTTTCACTTTTACAATGTCTCTTTGTATTTTTATATAAAATGGTTAATAAACTTACTATATACATCCAAGAGACCCCCAAGTGGTCCATTAATGATACACCTATCATGATATAAGTCTCTTGGACGAACCTTATATTTTTAGTAATTTAATATCAATTAATAATATAATATTTTTTTTAAAAACTCTTTTATGTCAATTTTGACACTATTCAATAGTTGATTTTTGTGAAACTCATAACAGAATGATTTCTTAGAAAAAATTTAATTCAATCATTCCTAACATGTCATAATAACTTATAAAATTAGTTTAATTCATAAAAAGTCTCAAATTATATTTATTTGTATATTTATAATATCAATTATTTTAATTTTTCACTATTATGGTAATTACTGCATCATCATTGTGTCATAAATAAATTACATTATTTAATGTCTAAAAATTATAAATAAAATATTATTATGTAGAAAATCTTTTTATATTTCTAATTAATATTTATAGTCGAAAATCTAACATATATAACCCTATGTAAAAATTGTTTTTCTAAAAGATATATGATTGTGTCATTTTAGTATTCATTTTAACTTAATTAAAGTAAAGTGTCCCTATCACCTACAAGTGGCACCATGGGGTCCCCAAATCTACCCAAATATGCCTATGGTCGAACATGTATCAACCAATAAGGCTAGGAAACGTTTTTGGGTAATTTAGTATTATTATAATATTATTTTTTAACCCTTATTTACCGGATTTATCCTTAACCATGGTAAATAAAATATTTACCGCAGTAACTATTCAAAATGTCTAAAAATAAAAGTTATCTATTTACACAATTTTAACATCCTGATTCCAAATATGGAATCCATTTTTATAAATTCAAAACATAGAAGTGTCAAAAATTAATTTAAAATTAATTCTCGCTGTCAAAACAAAAAGCGCGTTTTTAAGAGATAATAACTATCAATAGATTGACACTTGTTTATGTTCGGTTTAATTGTAAAATTATGTCCAATGACAAACATTATATTAAATGGTAAAAATATATTCTAAATATACTTTAAAACCACTCAAATTTATAATTTATCACTATTAATTATTTTGATTAAAAAAGTTGTTTTTAATTAAAATTTAGTAATTTTCACTATTAATCAAAATATTAAAGTTATCCGAAAAGTACCAAAATTTCACCTTAGGATAAATTCGATATTACGAATCCAAAAATTAAGTCCATTTTAAAAAATAAAATATATATATTTTCTAAAAGTAGTTATTACTATTCATAACGGCTAGTTTGATTGGTTATGGTGTGTTAGAACTCGGTGTTGCGTACAACACACACTATCACATTATTCAAAGAGAAGCGTACCGTAGAAGCTTAGGGTGTTACATTCTCCCCTCCTTCAAATAATTTAATCCTCGAAATTTCTAGAATACTTATCACATGAAAATACTCGGGTGGTTCTTCATCATAAGTTCCTTGGGTTCCCATGTTGCCTCTTCCATCTTACGGTTTCTCCACAAAACTTTTACCAGACACGTCGTCCGGTTTCTCAGTACTTGTTCTCTCGTATCAATAATCCTGACGGGCTCTTCGTAATAAGACCGATCGGGTTCCAGTTCTAATTCTTCATAGGTGAGTACATGCGTTGGGTCATGCATGTATTTCCTCAACAGAGGTATGTGGAACACATCGTGAACTTTGGAAATACTTGGTGGCATTGCCAATCGGTAAGCTACAGCCCCAATTCGTTCTAGAATTTCGAAAGGTCCAATGTACCTGGGACTTAATTTACCTTTCTTACCAAAATGTATGACTGCCTTCCATGGAGATACCTTCCGAAAAACATGATCACCAACTTGAAATTCCAAATCCTTCCTTCGATTATCGGCATAGCTCTTTTGCCTACTTTGAACTGCTTTGATGTGATTTTGGATTACCTTCACCTTTTCCGTCATTTCCTCCACTAGTTCTGGGCCTACAAGTTTTCTTTCACCAACGTCATCCCAACAGGTTGGTGTACGACAACTCTTTCCGTATAACTCTTTATATGATGCCATCTGAATACTCGAATGGAAGCTATTGTTATAGGAAAATTCTACTAGAGGTAAATATTGATCCCACATACCCTGAAAGTCAAGTGAGCAGGATATCAACATGTCTTCTAAGGTTTGAATAGTTCGTTCTGATTGTCCATCCGTTTGAGGGTGGTAGGCAGTGCTCAAATGAAGTTCAGTATCTAGGGATTTCTGAAGACTCTTCCAGAATCTTGAGGTAAAATTGGGATCACGATCAGAAACAATCGATAGGGGTACTCCATGAAGTCTCACAACTTCATTAATATATAGTCTTGCTAGACGTTCCAGGGGTAGATCTTCTCTTATAGCAAGAAAATGTGCTGACTTGGTAAGACGATCAACAATAACCCATATTAAATCGTTCCTTCTAGGATTATTTGGTAGTCCCATGACAAAGTCCATCGTAATATTGTCCCATTTCCACTCCGGTATGGGAAGAGGTTGCATGACTCCTCCAGGCTATTGCCTTCCAGCTTTCACTTGTTGACAAACCATACATCTTGACACAAAATCAGAAATCTCCCTCTTCATATTGTCGCACCAAAAATATTCCTTCAAATCTCTATACATTTTGGTGCTCCCAGTGTGTATAGAGAAATTGTAACTATGAGCATCATCCAGCAATTCCCTTTTTAGATCAGGTAAATCGGGAACACAAAGTCTCTTCCCGAATTTCAAAATTCCATCTTCATACACAAAGTCTCTCAATCTCCCATCATTCACAGCTTTAATCTTCTTTTTAAATTATTCATCATAGGTCTGAGAACTCTTAATCATTTCTAGTAATGATGGTTTGGAAACCATTTGAAAAATAATTGATGTTTCACCTTCCCTGGTTATTCCCATGTCCATCTTCACTAGATCCATCAAAATTGGATCCCTTTCAATTCTCATCACGTTCAAAACTCCATGGTCTTTTCTGCTCAAAGAATCTGCCACCTTGTTTGCTTTCCCCGGGTGGTAGTGTATCGTACAATCATAATCCTTGAGTAATTCAAGTCATCTCCTTTGCCTCATGTTGAGTTCTTTTTGTGAGAAAATATACTTCAAACTCTTGCGATCAGTATAAATCTCACATTTTTCACCATAGAGGTAGTGCCTCCATATCTTCAAAGCAAAGATCACAGCTGCTAACTCGAGATCATGAGTAGGATAGTTTTGTTCATGAATTTTCAATTTTCGTGATGCATAGGCAATAACCCTATCATTCTGCATAAGGACACAACCAAGTCCCTTCTTCGATGCATCACTATAAATAATGAACCCATCATTCCCCGATGGTAGAGTCAATATAGGAGAATTGACTAATCTTCTCTTCAGTTCTTCGAAACATTCTTCACACTCTTTTGTCCAAACAAATTTAACCCCTTTACGTGTGTGCTTTGTTAATGGGTTAGCCAATCGGGAAAAATTCTGGACGAATCGTCGATAATAACCTGCCAAACCAATAAAACTACGTACCTCAGTTATACTCGTAGGTGCTGGCCATTCTTGGATCATCTTGGTCTTAGAAGGATCAAAAGAGATTCCATCTTTAGAGACAATATGGAAAGAAAGAAAATCTCATGAAGCCAGAATTCACACATGCTAAACTTCCCATATAATTCATGTCTTCTCAGAGTCTTCAAGACAATGAGCAAGTGATTTTCATGATATTCGTAGCTTTTAGAGTATACTAAGATATCATCAATAAATACCACCACAAATTCATCAAGATAATCCTTGAAAACACTATTAATCAGATCCATGAATACAGAGGGTGCATTAGTCAATCCGAACGGCATTACAGTAAACTCATAATGCCCGTACCTGGTTCGAAATGCTGTCTTCGGAATGTCTTCCTTCTTCACACAAAACTGATGGTATACAGATCGAAGGTAAATCATTGAAAAGTATTGAGCTCCATGCAGTTGGTCAAATAAATAATCAAATGCGAGGTAGGGGATACTTGTTATTTATTTTTATAGCATTTATCTCCCTGTAGTCGATACATAACCTCATAGATCCGTCTTTCTTTTTAACAAAAAGAACAGGGTCTCCCCATGGAGAAACACTAGGGCGAATAAACCCCTTATTACTCAATTCCTCTAGTTGTTTCTTTAGTTCAACTAATTCTACAGTGGCCATTCCATAAGGGGTCTTTGATATAGGCCTTGATCCAGGAATTAAATCAATGGAAAACTCAACTTCTCGTTCTGGAGGATTTCTAGGTAAATCTTCCAAAAATACGTCTACAAATTCATTCACAATAGGTACATCCTCTATTTGAACATTCCTTTCCTCACCCACATTTATTTCATTCTCTTCCTCCCCAATAATTGAATTTAGTTGAGCTACTGGGGTGGATCTAAATAAGAATTAGGTGGTGACGATTCTGCTCTAAAGATAAGGTGTTCCTTATCATTATCATCACAAATCGTAACCTTTTTCTTCTTACAATAAATCTTCATATCATAGTCCGAAATCCAGTCCATACTGAGGATTATATCAAACTCAATCATAAGTATGACGATGAGATCAGCAGATAAAGAACATTTATGTGCTCTAATGGGGACTGATTCACAAAACATTGTTGCAATGATAATTCCATTAGGAGTTTTAACTGACAACTCCCTTGTTAAATCAAATTGGAAATATCTAATTTTCTTAGAAAGATGGGACGATATGAAACAATGCGATGATCCAGAATCAAATAATGCATTTGCTAAACTTGAGGAAACCATTAAATTACCTGCCACCACGTCTTTTGGAGCTTCTACCTTAGCAGTAGTGATAGCATAAGCTTGGCCTTGATCCCTTGGCCTTTTCTGAGGTAAGTTCTCCTGATGCTTAAGACATTCATTTGCATAATGCTCCATCTCCCTGCAATTGTATCACTGAACATTGGTAGCTTCCTTCTTCCCTTTTCAATCACGATCTTGGTGGCCTTTTTCAACACATTTGTAACAGACGCCCATTCCCTTCAAGAATGTACTAGGGTGTTTCTTCCCACATTTACCACAGGATGGATATTCAACCTTTCCTTTCTTCCCCTTATTTCCATTCCCAGATTGATCAGAATGCCTCTTCTTCTCTTTCTTTTCATTAAATTAATAAGACTTAGAGAATTCCTTTTCGGTCTTGATAGCACATGAGATAATGTCTTCGTATGACGAGAAGGATTGTGAGACTAATGCTCGACGGAGAAATGGTTTTAACCCATCAAATAAACGATCAATATTACTTCTTGGGTTACGTATATAATCCCCAACATACCTTGCTAACCTTGTAAAGTTAGCCTCATACTTTGTGACATTCTCATCCTCCTTCTGTCTCAGACTTAGAAATTGCCTTTCCATATCTTCTCGATGGTCGCGAGGAAAGTATTTTTCTAAAAACAGATCTTTGAACTCCCTCCATTCCATATTTGATACTTCATCATCTTCCTTCGTATTTTTAATTAATGACCACCATTGATCAACATCTCTAGTAAGGCGGTAAACTTCCATGATAACTTTTTCCCTTTCACTACTCCCCAAAGCCTGAAATATTTTCTCTAGGGAAAATATCCATTGCTCAACTACTAAGGGATTTGTACTCACATTTAATGTTGGGGGTTTTTGCCTCATGAATCGATCTAACATTGATCCTCCATGCTGTGGATCAGGGTGTTCCATATGGGTAAGGTTATTATTCATAAACTGAGTGAGTTGTCCCAGTATGGTGATTAGCTGATCGAAACCAGTTGCATCACCAGCTCCACTATAATTATCTTGAGAAGGAGGGAAATCCATACATGGAGTGCGTGCATTGATACAGTTTCCATTTCTTCCACTAGGCTCCATTTATAAACAATGGCATAAACTAGATCAGTTTATGAATCAAAATACATAATCCCATACTTATAAAACACTTATCATAAATTGAACTATTTATGGATATAATCCATAATAATAAAAATATTTTCTTTGAGGATGTATATAATCATAAACCCTTCATAATGATTTGTAATGAAAATGAGAGTTAACCTAAGCATATCCCCCGGGAGTGTCGTAACCAAGAGTGCAACAAGAACCATTGTCGTGCACCAGTTCCCGTTCGAGTCTAGCTCAAAGCAGTGTTTTCGGGTTTTACCCCTAGGTACATTTGTGCTAGAGCTGCCTCTACCTGCTCGTATCCAGATAGGGATGTATTGCTCGGAAAACTCACAAAATATCTACAATACCAAAATTCTAGGAAGTTATTCTATACTAATCCTCAAAGTTCATCTTAGGTCTACGTGCTCTAATCAGAGTTTATCTAAATATAGCTTCCAAGGGTTTTACTAAACTTCCTCTGATTCCAACTGTAACGCCCCAACCCCAGTTACCTAGAGTCAGTGCATTATTACATTACATTGGCATGATCACAAGAAAGATCAAATCTCGAAAGACCGATTGGTTTAGTAGCCTTGGAAACACTAGATATATTCATAAAGTTTTACATTACATCATAAAGTGAAAAACTACTACAACAACATAATGTCTCCATAGTCCACACTATTATCCCCTCAAAATATCCCTACAGTTCATTCATAACTTACTTCTTCACATCCTGGGATAAATAAAACATAGAAAAGGGGTGAGCTCAAATGCCTAGTAAGGATAACAATATAGCAGAAACTTTCAAAAATAAGCATAAACATTTAAGGCAATGCATTTCTAAAACAAAAGCCTTTTAAACTTGAACTTCAACATAGTATGGAAAAAGTAAAATGAAATAATTCCATTTACTTATTCACATGGATATTCTACTAATCGAATAATCACATGCAATATCATTAACAACTTTCATAATGATGGAATGCATAATGCCACACTATCATAACCACATAGCCAAGGCCTTAAGCCAAGACTACAAATAAGATTTTGCCAAGGCCTTGTTCCAAGACACTAGTTTGTCTCATGAGACCTACCGATGCATCGAGGAGCTATAGCGGGCTCCAACTATCACATATTAAGTCCAATGCATTCCCATATGAAATGGTTTAAACATAACATAAACATTGGTATTAAAAATAGCATACGAAATGTCAATACATTCACCATAAACTATGAATGGTATAAAAATAGCACATACACAGTCAAACATATCACAAAACCTTCAATACAATATAGAATTTTTGTATCATAATAAATCAACTTCAAATAAGCGTAAAATCCATCAAAGGATGTTGACATAGATGAAATCAAAACTCTTTTTAGAGAGATATCTCTTTCTATTTTTGAAATCATTTAAGAGTCATATATTTATAAAATAAAATATTTTCTTTGAAAATATTCTTATAATCTTGTAAGGGAAGCTTCAAAGATTTTATAACGGTGGAAAATAACCGCACCCGCTGTATAAGTTAAAATAAACATTCTTACCTTAATTCTGTCGAAAAGGTTAAAAAGAACCTTGTTTGGAAAACAATGGACTGATTCCTTTATAAAACTCTTATAAAAAGTCAAAAAAGGGTATAAATGACTTTAACCCATATTATTTTAAATAGTAAAATTTTTTTGAAATACATTTTTAAGAAACATGGATGTGGATGATAAAGAGATCCCAGTAGATTATTACGTATAAACAACCTCCAATAATGAAGAGATTGCGAAATAAACCCTTACCTTTGTACTTTTCCTTGGTTGGGGTAGGCTAACCTTCTGTATAATAGTGAAATAATTTTTATTAAATTATAAAAGAATCATATACATTCATATGATATCATATATGATCTTTAAACATTGCTTTGTTAATAATATCTTAGTATTATCGTTGTTTCGGGTGTCAACTTACTTGTTTTCTTTTATATGTTTTGTTACGTAAGACATGTTTGTAATGGATAGGTTGTATCTTAATCATATCCAGAATGATATCATGTCCTTAAAAATCATTTTTAAATCATCAAATGATAAATATACTTTAGTGGATACGATGGAGAATGAATCTCATTACGTTCGTGGAGACGGTAGTCCGTACGTACGCACGAGCGACAATATCATTCTTTTTATATTAAAATAATATATAAATAGATATTATATCATATATACAGAATCATTAACATGTTATATTTATTATTTACATGAGTTACACATCATTATTATACCCATACAAATAATAATATATTGAATAACATTTACACCACGACGTGGAGACGGTAAGCCGTATGTACGCACGTATGGTGACATGTTATTCAACGGGTGGATAGAATAATGAATATGGTTGTACCATATTTATAATAACATCATAGTATATATATAGGATACGGGAGTTATTATTTTATAATGGTAATAACAAAGAAAGAAGAAG
Source organism: Viscum album (assembly GCA_963277665.1). Classification (NCBI taxonomy): domain Eukaryota; kingdom Viridiplantae; phylum Streptophyta; class Magnoliopsida; order Santalales; family Viscaceae; genus Viscum; species Viscum album. The sequence continues at coordinate 997,010,467 of OY728147.1, forward strand.
TGGAAGAAGAAAGGAACTTGAAAAGGGGTGGTGAAAACATTACCTCTTCTTCGGGTTCTTCCTATTGATTTGATCAAAAGGGCTCTTTAGGTTGGCTTTATGATCAAAATAAGGCCTCTATGTTGTAGTGAGGGAAGTTGGGAGAGTATTTGGGAAGATTTTGGCCGAACCAAAAGGCTTTTAAGGTGTTTATAAATGAGAAGGAGGAGTGCCCTTTTATAAGAGGGGTGCGGGGGAACCTTTGGAAAAGCTAGAAATATTAAATTATAATAAATTCATATTCGGTTTCTAATGGCTCCAAAGTTTAGTATTCAAAGTTTAAGGTGGGGATGGGTCAAAAACAACTCAAGAAATATAATTTAGACAGCTTTGGGAACTTATATTAACCTTATCTTTAAGTATTAACTCTTAGTCAATTAGTTTCAATTTTACAATGTCTCTTTGTATTTTTATATAAGATGGTTAATAAACGTACTATATACATCCAAGAGACCCCAAAGTGGTCCATTAATGATAGATCTATCCTGATATAAATTCTTGGAAGACCCTTAGATTTTTAGGAATTTAATATCAATTAATAATATAATATTTGTTTTAAAAACTCTTTTATGTCAATTTGGACACTATTCAATAGTTGATTTTTGTAAAACTCATAAAAGAATTATTAACTAGAAAAAAGTTAATTAAATCCTTCCTAACATGTCATATTAACTTTGAAAATTAGTGTAATTCATAAAAAGTCTCAAATTATATTTATTTGTGTATTTATAATATCAATTATTTTAATTTTTCACTATTATGGTAATTACTGTATCATCATTGTGTCATAAATAAATTAAATTATTTAATGTCTAAAAATTATAAATAAAATATCATTATGTAGGAAATATTTTTATATTTCTAATTAATATTTATAGTCTAAAATCCAACATATATAACCCTATGTAAAAATTGTTTTTCTAAAAGATATATGCTTGTGTCATTTTTGTATTCATTTTAACTTAATTAATGTAAAGTGTCCCTATCACCTACAAGTGGAACCATGGGGTCTCAAAATTGACCCAAAGATGCCTATGGTCGAACATGTATCAACCAATAAGTCTAGGACACGTTTTAGGGTAATTTAGTATTATTATAATATTATTTTTTAACCCTTATTTACCGGATTTACCCTTAACCATGGTAAATAAAATATTTACCGCAGTAATTATTCAAAATGTTTAAAAATAAAAGTTACCTATTTACACAATTTTTACATCATGATTCCAAATATGGAATCCATTTTTCTAAATTCAAAACACAGAAGTGGCAGAAATTAATTTAAAATTAATTCCCACTGTCAAAACAAAAAGTGTGTTTTAAGAGATAATAACTATCAAAAGATTGACACTTGTTTATGTTCGGTTTAATTGTAAAATTATGTCCAATGACCAAAATTATATTAAATTGTAAAAATATATTCTAAATATACATTAAAACCACTCAAATTCATAATTTATCACTATTAATTATTTTGATTAAAAAAGTTGTTTTTAATTAAAATTTAGTAATTTTCACTATTCATCAAAATATTAAAGTTATCCGAAAAGTACCAAAATTTCACCTTAGGCTAAATTTGATATTACGAATCCATAAATGAAGTCCATTTAAAAAAATAAAATATATATAATTTCAAAAAGTAGGTATTACTATTCATAATGGCTAGTTTGATTGGTTATGGTGTGTTAGAACTCGGTGTTGCGTACAACACACGCTATCACATTATTCAAAGAGAAGCGTACCGTAGAAGCTTGGGGTGTTACATTTTCTTTTAATATATTCCTTATTATTTAATTGGATGGTTTATGATTAGTTTGACTATGAATGTGATATTTTGATACCATTTTCTTTATCACCGTGAATGGTTTATGGTAATGTTTATTAATTTTGAAGGTATTCAAATCTCATATGCTAGTGTTTCAATACGATTATTTATGTTGATTATGATTCATCCCTATCATGTGTGGAATGAATGGAAAATATTAAGTGATAGGATGGTCCTTTTATATCCCCATGATGCATTGGTAGGCCTCATAAGAAAACTAGTCTGGGTTTTTATTGAGGCCATACCCATTAATATAACCTTTTTTTGCTGACTGTTTAACATTATTTTTATGATGTCAAGAATAATTCATTCCATAATTTTCAGATTAGTTATTTATACTTAATGTGATTATTTGACTAGTAGAATATCCATGGGTCAGTTTCATAGTTATGTTATTATTTTTAAGGAATTATTTGATCATATTTTATTCCTTCCATATTATGCTCATGTTATTGATTTAAGGGAATGTGTTTCTGTTAATTGCCATACCATAACTATTTGTACTTATTTATTATACATTTTACTGTATGTATACCCTTACTAATTAAAAAATCTCACCCATTTCTTATGTTTTATTTTTCCCCATGATTTCAATAATTTTATGATGACTGATATGCAGGGTGAGATGCCTATTTTTCAATGCACTTTTCCAAATCATTTTTTATTTTAGTTATTTTAATTAATAAAAAAACAAATAATTTTTTAAAATAATTACCAGATATTGTTAATGTTTAATATAATTGTTAAAATAATCTTTTTTTTGTGAAATTATTTATTTTTATTATTTTTTTCAACGTTGAATTATTTTTCAAATAATTAATTATATTTTAAAATTCATTTTATCATATTTTTTGGGTCTAAATTATATTTTTTTATTTATTTTAATTATTTTATATTTTAATAATTGTATTTATTTCAAAACAACAAAATAATTTATTATATTTAATTATTCTACATTTTCCATTTATTTTTATTTAATATTTTTCATATTAGAAACATGTCATTATATTTTATAAATATTTATTTAAATTTTTTAATTAATTCTCATTTTGGCTGTAATTAATTTTATATTCCTCTTTTTAGATTAATTTATCCTGTTAATTATTTTATCATTCCCCATTGTAAATAAATAAATCCTATTTTCTATTATTGATTCATTAAATAATTAAATTATCATTAATAATATAATTTCTTTTTTTAATTATTTAAATTTAATATTAAATAATTTAAAATGTGAATTTTAAGGTATTAATTTTTCTTTCTTTTTTTGTTATATTTAATGGTTTATTTGAATACATGTATTAATTTATTTCTTTTTAATATAATTTATTTGGTTCGTTTGATTTTTCTATGGCCTATGGAACTACTCGGAGTCAACTCCAGTACCCTTTCTCTCTGTTAAACTCCCTTAAAAAAGAAATCATAAATTGACCCACTATTTTCAAAGACAATGGCGACTCACTGTTCATGTCCACTTTACAATTTTCACACCTCCTACTATCTGTGTTTCTATTAAGGGGGAATCATTTTTCTCATCGCTCCATTTCATATTCATCCCAATAATGACTGAAGTCACAATTTCCCCCTTTACTGGTCACTTCTTCCCCTGGCGGTGACTCATGTTTTTCACACCAGTATCCTTTTTTTACCACTCACTACTACATCCCATGGGTGACTTGAATCATTATTAAGCTTTATGTCACTGTTATACCATCTCACCCTAACACTCATTGTTACTACCCCTAACCAACATAGCAACATTCTTCCAACCCCTATCTCACTGCCATCATTTGTGGTATTGAGTCTTGAGTCTCCCCATCCAATCGTTTCACTATCCTATCAATAGTTACTTACCTACCATTATCCCTTATCAATAACTTGTGTCCAGCATATCCTCTACCCAAACCACCATTGAACCCACCATCCTAAAAACCAAAAAATGAACAAAAAATTACAATTGTGGATAAGAGAAAAATTTCAAAAAAAACATCATGAAATCATAGATCGGATGGAAAATCGATTCTAAATAAGAACTTTAAATACACACAAGCAAAAAAATCAAAATCCTTTGGGTGTACATCTCCCACAGATCATATAAAATGTTATTATAGTTGTTCTCACCTAAGTATACTGGTCGATGATTCCCTGGAGGAACATTCCACAAAGGATCTGAAATCCAACATGATCTGACTTAAACTGAGCATTTTCGAGTTGAACCACCCCAAATGCCACTCATGGACTACACTGAGGCCGAACCAAAGCCTTACAGGACACATTAGTTTCTTTTAGTCACAAATATATCATTGCATAAGAACCTACATCGAACTGTCACCACTAACAACCACCTCCCCCTTTTTCGAGTGTCCTACCTCCTTCCTCCCAAAGCCCTCTTACCCCTTCTCCCCAATCTACACTGAAACCAAATACCCCCTCTTCCTAAATCCTAAAACCCAATACCCTTTTTGTTTTCTCTTTTATTTTTTTGTAATATATAATATAATATATACGATATTAATAATAAATATAAATATGATAATAATATATAAAAATATTATAATGATAAAATATAAAAATATTAATATGGCATAATAATAATATATAATAACTAACAATATATTTTTAATAACAACATTTATTTAATTTTAATTTTTATTACTATTAACTTATATTTAAAATATTAACAATATTGATCATTTTTATAAATTTTAAATATATAATAAAAATAATAATGTAAATATAATAGTATATATATGAATTACATTGTTATTGTATGTATTTAAATGAAAATAAATTTATATTCATTTTTTCACATAATTCTAAAATTTATCTATCTATTTTCATAGTTATATAAAAATAATTTATATTTCCATGTTTTCATTTATTTTTAAATATTTTTTAATGTTATAATATATATATATATATATATATTAATTACTATTAAAATATATTTTGATTTATTTATATAAGTATTTAATTTTAGTAATAATTTAATTTTGTTAGCAGATTTTCCATTTTTTTCTTAGTTTTTATGTTGTTGGTCATGTCACTGTACATGGATAGGGATTGTGGTGCAACACTTCACAGGCTTTCACAACCACATTATATTGGGAGAACTTCTACTTTGGGGACTATATACGATGAAGAGGAACAGGAAAGGTCGAAAAGGAGGAAAAATAAGTGATGTAGCAGTGGGTGATGTGGATTAGAAAACGCCAGAAGGAGAACAGAGGCATCAATTAATTTTTACCATTCCATTCACTCCCTGAACACTCTAGAACCATCAGGCAGGTGCACCCCACTACATAGAGATGAAAATTTGAGATCCAAACATGTATTTTTAGGAGAATGAGAACATCTATCACATTCTCAAATGACTTACAGATCACTTCACCATCACACAAATTCCACTATTGCTAGGGAAGAAGATTACCCCAAGGACACTCACCATCACCATCACAATATGAGCAGAGGACATCAGAGACTTATGGATATTGAGTAAGGAGAAAATGATTCCTTTTCTCATTTCTCAATTTTTCCTTATTTTATTTAGCATGAAAAATATTGTTTTAAATGTTGTTGATCTATTATGTTCAACCATGATTCTTGGGTAATCTATTTCAGAGGAATAAACTGAACTACTTTATTTTAATTCACTATATTTTATACATTTATCATTTACTAGATGTTTATATCCCTAACTCCTCATACAACTATTCTTTTCAAAACTACAATTATCAGTGAAAACTAATCTTTATTGGATTTTAATTTTAACTATTTTCAATCTATGTAATTCCAATGAAAAGTAAATCAAGATTAAGATAGATAGACACACTAAGTTCAACAGAAAATTGCAACATAGTGATTTCTTCTTTGTTGTCAATTAGTGATTGTAATATTTCGGCAGCTGAGAAACTATATTGATTAATCAGTTATAGCTTTACTTGATGACAAATCTAGTCATCCTACATCAATCAGATCATGATTTTTAAATGTTAATACCTACATAAGAGAAATATAGTATCTAAACTGACTACATGATTTCCTCCTTTCAATCTACTGGTAGTTCTTACAATCATTCCTCTTGTCTAATTTCTTATAAATTTTCACACACATTCAATCTGACGTTCACATTAACAATTCCATTAAATTTTCTTTTTTTATCACCACCATCCATTTTTTTTTTGTTTTTTTAATTTTTTATATTTTTTCTTTTGGTCTCTAGCACTAACAGTACTTCTGTATAGTTTTCCAATCCTACTATAATACTAGTGTATGTTTATGTAGGATTATGAATATTAAATTTTCACACACTCAATGACCTCATCAACATTTTTGTGCACCGTTTCTATGGAATTTATGTGTGACCATGTTTAATAAAAATAATCAGTTTTAAAAAAAATAAAATAATGAAAAACAACATAAAAAAACTCTATTAAAAAATAAAATAAAAAAAGAATATGATATAAAAATAATTAAAAAATGTGCTCTATGAAAAGTCAAAAAATAATTGGTGAACCTGCTACTACAAGAAATATACATGTAATTTTGAAACCATAGAACCATCATTTCCTGATTCTTTGAAACAAGTAATGGAATTGAAAAAGAATAAAAGTGAAATCAAAATTTAAATCAACATAGATTGTGAGAACCATAACATTAATAATCTACTGCCATTAAATGAAAACCCACATTGTAATGAAATAGTTGAGAGTCACATTCATTGAAGGTATATTTTGACTACAACTTCCATTATCCCTTCTTGATTTAGGATCTCATCTGAATTACAAAATAAAAAATCAAACAATCGATGATGTCTTAGGTGATGAACATCCATGTGATTCCTAGTGAAAACACTCTTTACATCATTTGGTACATTTTATATACAGTCCAGCAGTTGATACTAAGAGGACTTAGTGGGTGACCATATAAATAAATATTTTCCCCATTCTTCCTCAAGGGTGATGTCAGGTCATGGTTCCAAATATTAAAGGATGAAATTTTTCCTATATAAAATCAAGTCTTTTATCCCTTCATTATGAAATTTTATCCCAGAAGAATAATATCTATGATTTGGAACAAAATAAATGTGTTGTTGTAATATAACGAGGAGTTTTTTTATGAATCATTTGATAGATTTAGAGGATTAATGATATTGTGTCCAAACCATCAACACACTCCCCAATTTCTCATTGATAAATTCTATAACATCCCCTCCCCTTACCACTAAAACATGGTTGATCAATTTTCTAGAAGGGGTTTTAGTGATAGGACAACTGAAGAGCATAAACAAATATTTAACACTTTGTCACAGAACTCCCATAATAAATGCTCTAGAAGTAGACCCGTAGTGGGAAAATAAACAACACTCACTCTACATGTTGAAGCCATATCTTCTGGTTTTTTCAATGATAACACTCACAATACCCTTAGGGAACAATTCAACTATTGTAGCATTTTTAGAAACTCCCAAACATGATTTCAAAATGTAAACATGCTTGTAAGAACTCTTATAAATTATAAATTTCTGAGACGAGGCCCAAGGATGCTTCCTAGGGATGATTGATTTTTCAAAATCTATAACTAGGGTTTTAGGAACCACTCATTCCCCTCTTATAGGGAGCGACGTGTTCTTCAACCTGCTACCCCACCTAGTTTCCCACTGCCTTTTGGATAGCAGTTCTATCCCCTACCCTATGACAAGTCATCCAATTCACCAGAATAATTTATAATAATGTTTCAACATTTGATAGGATTCTTTTAGGAAAAAAAGACTAAAAATATTTGGATAATGTTCAAATAGATTCCAAAATGAATATCTTGTAAATTCAAATGGGACAGTTACCTAGTAGTGTTGGTAATATAGACAAAGGTAAGGTACTTAGTAACGCTGAAGCGATCCTTGGAGATAATTCCATGGTTGTGACAATAAGAAGTGGTCTCAAAAGCAGTAAATATTCTAGGAATGAAGTTCAAAATTCTAAAAATCAATATCTGGTTGAATCTGAAAATTTACATCTAGAAGAAGTTGAATATATAAAATTGGAGTTGTAACATTGGAAAACCTCTAGTTATTTATATTCCAACTTAAAAACAAAAGAAAATGAATTGAAAAAAATAAAATAACGGGAAGAAATGTTTATAGAGGAAGTTGAAGGGTTTACCATAATTGTTAGAAACTTTTCTCTTTTGATCATTTTTCTACAAATAGTAAATAAATAAACCCATGATTACGAGGTGTTAAAATTTCCAAAAGTGGTTGAAAAGGTGAAAATTGATATACCATTACTATAATCCCTAATTAAAATACCATCATACATAATTTCCTTCATGAATCCTTTCATAAAAAGAAATAAACTGGAAAATTTTACACATATAGTCTGGTAGAAGAGAGTAATGATTTTTTGCAGAATATGATACCTACCAATCTTTAGGACCAAGTGATCTTTGTAATTTTTTGTATTATTGAAGGTAGTGGTCGTAATTAGAACTACATATGTGATCTTGAGGATAGAATATATTGGATCCCACTATCTATATTTCCACAATTAAGAGTAGGAGTTCCCTAACCCACCACTGTTGTGTTATAACTTGTTGATTGATCCATTAATCATCTAGTGGGAAGGGTGGATGATCTTCTAGTGAGAGTAAGAATAAATTTTCTTTCTGACGACTTTCTGATTATGAATATGGAGTGTGACTTGAAGATACCTTTAATCCTTGGAGAGCCCTTCCTGGATACATGGGGATCCATCATGGATGTATTAATAGGATGTTAATTTATTAACTTGGGTGAAAAAATAATAATTCTAGATGTTCATGAAAATAAATGAACCCACCCATCCAATCTTCCCTAAGGATAATATGTTATTATCTAAGGGCTCTATTAAAGAGGAGGTAAATGAGTTATTGAAGATGCTGGATGAGATCAATTTTAAACATGATTCCTTATTACAACTTGCGTTGGGATCAAATCATGTTAGGAGAAGGATCTTCAAAATGTGTTTGAGAGGTAGTTTTTGGATCATCTTAATGAGTTTTATTTAGAGCACATAATTTCCCCAAAATAAGATTCTAATTATGAGGAATTTTTTTGGATGTACCGGTGATGATGAGGATACCTTCTACATTGCGTTCTTTAACTGGAAACATAAGGAACTTGATCAACCCATGCCCAAATGTCATCCCAAAAGTCACACAACACCCATTATATAGATAGAAGCCCTACTTGAACATCTAAAATATTTATTTTTAAGGTAGAAATCAACCATTCTTATGATCACCTCATCAAAATGGAGTTAAGACAAGAGGGAAACCTACTTAGAGTTTTGAAGAAGTACAAGGCTATCATTGTCTTGAAAATTTCTGACATTATGGTGATATGTCCATAAACTTTCATGACAAAATCCCATTGCAACATAATTCTAAACTAATAGTTTAATCCAAAATGATTCTTAACCTAAAAATGAAATATGTGGTGAGAAAAAATGTGATCTGACTACTGGATGTTGGGATTAGTTTTTCGATTTTTGATAGTCCTTGTGTTACTCTTATCTAGGTGGTCCCACAAAATTGTGGTGGTATACTAGTCACAAATGTAAATAATTAGAAAATAAAAAATGGATATAAAAATATAGTGCTTTTGTATTGATTATGTTAAAATAAATGTTACCACAATGAAGGAACAATTTCCTGTGCGATTTTTTAGAACAAATATTAGAGATGATGGATAGAAATGAGTTTTTCTATTTTCATTAATCTAGTTACAACCAGATATCCATTTCAATTGAGGGTCAACATAAAACCACATTTAATTTCATATTTGGGACATTTATCTACCAGATGATTCCCTTTGGATTGTGGCATGCATCGACCAATTTTCAGATAATGTGTGATTTCTGTTTTATTAGATATGATTGAAATACTAATATATTTTTTCATGTTTGGATTTTCAGTTATGTGATAAATATTTAAAACTATCTAGAAATTTTGGAAATTTTATTAAAAAGGTTCCTAGAGATAAATTGTGTTCTCCACTAATGAAAATGTACGTTTGTGGCTACTGAAGTAATTTTTTGGGGTCACAAAGTGTCTATAAAGGGGATGGATGTTGATAATTCCAAGGTTTAGGTTATCCAAAAGACTCCACCACCTGAGAACTTCAATGGGATAACATGTTTCATATGACATGATAGGTTTTATAGGAGGTTCATTAATGATTTTTCCAAGATTACTGGGATCCACTTCTCACAGTGAGTTAAGGACCATCCTTTAGTTTTTATGATAAATGCACAAAGTACTATAACTTGATTAAAGATAAGTTAACTACCTCACAAATGATGACTACCCCTATCTATAATCTCTAATTTTAGGTAATGTGTGATGAACGCGACTTAGAGTTATGTTCTGTTTTTTATGGGGAGGAATGATATGATGTTTTATGTCATTTACTATTCAAGTAAACTACTAGATGTTCCTCCGAAGAAATTTTCCACCATTGAAAGAGAATTAGATTCTATGATGTTTTCCCTGAAAAATTTCATAACATACATGATTGGGTCCAAGGTAATTTTTTTTACTAACCATGCACCCATCAAGTACTTACTGTTTAATAAGGACTCAAAACCTAGTCTCATGAGGTAGACCCTTCAACTATAGGTTTTTTATTTAGTTATTAAGGATATAAAGGGGGTTGGAAATATTTTGTATGATCAGTCATCTAGGATGAATAACAACCAGAGTGAGGAACCAAGAGATATAAAAAACTCATTTTCTAATGAATTGTTTTCTGCTACTTCTTTGCAGTAGTCTTCTTAGTTTATAGACTGTGACAATTTTTGGGTTCCTACTGTCATTCCCAAATGACCTCTCACACAACCAAATAAAGAGGTTTATTTTAAAATGAAAATATTATTTATAGATTAACCACTTATTTTTATAAGATGTGTTGATGGTATTCGGTGTAGATGTGTTGTTGAGGAAAAAATGTTACCCATACTTGAGAGATGACATTCATCACCTTGGACTATCCACCATGGAGGAGAGAGGACTTCTTATTAGGTTCTATAGGCTGGATTCGACTGTTTTAATTTGATCAATGGCTCTATAAGTTTTTCCATTTGTTTTGATAAGTGGTAGATGCTAAAAATTGATGGAAAAAGGAAATATCTTCCCCACATTCTATTTTAAAGGTTGATGTTTTTGGTTTATGCAACTTGGATATCATGGGACCTTTCCCCTATACTTATGTGAATGAGTATATTATTACTTTTGTGGACTATGTGTCCATGATTTCTATGTAAATAGAATTTTCCAAAAATTATTCTACATCTATGGTGATGTTTATAAAGAGAATTTTCTTTAGAGTTCCTAGATCATTAATCACACCCAATGGAACCTACTTCAAGAATTAAAAGTTTTATAATTGGACAAAGAAGTATGTATTTCCTCATAGAATAAATACAACCTTCATCCCACAGTCTAGTGGGAAGACTGAAATGTAAAACATATAGCTTAATAAGATTTTATAGAAGACAATGTTTTTCTCTTGCAAGGATTGGTCAGTATAGATAGATGAAGATATCAGGACCTATGTATCTTCTTAAAATAATTTCATCTACATGTTACCATATAAAATTATCTTTGTTAAAAAATATCATCATCCTATAGAATTGAATAAAAATTATTAGCCTACATTGAAGGGATAGAACATTTATTTCAAGTCTATTTCAGGAGAACATTGATAGGGATGAGTGAGATGGAGGAAATAAGTAGGATACCTTATGAGAATGTATAAATTTATAAATAGCTGAAATATATTTTCATGAATAAATAATTAAAAATATAAATATCAAGGCCAGTTATAGGGACATGTTATTCAATTCTTGCTATAATCTTTCTCTTTGTAAATCGAAGACAAAGTTGTCTAGACCCTTCACCATTTTGAGATTTCTGGTTAATTGATATATAGAGATAATAATGGATGAAAACAGACTATTCAAGGTCATTGATCAAAGGATAAAACATAAAATTAAATGATGGGAAAAGGGCTCGACATTCATTTATCTAAATTAAGAATTATTCTATCTCAAATCTAACTAAAGAATATAAACATAGTGTTTCATTGGAACTAAACCATGGTATATAATATGTTTTCTTTGTATTATATATAATAAGAAAAATTATTAATTTTTTTCTTTGGTTCTCTCATTTTTTACTTTATTGTATATCTGATTGTGTCACTTGACATTCTATTGCTAAAAATATGATACTTTCAGAAACTCAAAAAAGAAAAACTAAGGGAGAATAACACTACATCATTTTTGATAACATCACATCAAATAAATAATTTATTGATTTATTAACTAATTTTCAATTATTTTTAATTATACTAACATTCTAAATTTGTAGAAAATGGAGAGGAGAAACCAGTGAACTCCATATAGTACTACAGAAGATGATATGAGAATATTAACTATAGTTAAAATCAATATTATTCAGGGAAGTCTTGGTCTTCATTTCCTTTTTTATTTTCTTTACTTTTTTATATACTATAACATTATCCTATATGTTAGCAATTCCCCTATTTTATTTTAAAATTTGAATCTTTTTTTCTGTCTTTGGTGTTAGGTTATTAATATCTTGTCCGTTGGAAAAGAATTGAGTTGAATTGTCAATCATATTACAACCATTGCATTAAAATTAATTATGATGATGTTATAATATATTTTTCATCATTATATATTTTGAATTGAATTTATAAATATTTGGTCTTCCTCTTTCATAAATCAAGAACTTTTCCAAACAATTTACCTTTTCACTGGTTATTTTCAGTGGACATTCTTTTCTATATATGTTTTAGTATCTTATATTTTATTTTTGATGTGAAAAAAATTAACTTCACTATTATCTCTAAATCCTCAATTCATTCTGATGAAATTGGAAATCTATTTCGAAACATTTCCTTTTGTTTCTCACATTAGGATTCAACAATGGGGACATTATTGAATTATTTGATAATATTTTTTCCAGCCATACTAGGCTCATATTTTTGATTAAATGACAATTTTTTAGTTAATTATCTTTCAAAAATCATTTATGTATATTTATTATATCTTCCCATATATGTATCCACTTAATTATCAAATGATATCATTCCTTTATTCTATTTCCCCCCTAAATTCCAGGATGTTTATTTTGACTGATATGCAGGGTTAATATAGGAAAATCATGGTGTTATAAAAGAAATATTTTTTGTAGTTAGTGTTTAAAATTTTATCTTAATTTAAAATAATTATATATTTTAACAATAATACTAAACTATTTTATCCTTTGGGAAGTGATTCATTGTTTCTTATGCTAGTGTAATAAATTAAGGTCATGGCTCTATGCTATAAGAGTTTGGGTCTTTACACTTAATATTTATTCTTCAAGTGGAATACACTTACAGAACATGTTATGATGGGTGCACCCAGATAACACATCAATGCTTCAGGTAATTTTTTACTCTCATGAGACCTCATGTATGAAATTAGTGAGTAAACCCAATCCATTATGGGTCTTTTTCCACCATGTGACATAGTCTTAGAAGTTATCCTCAACTCATGTTTATGTCATGTTGTATGCTTCTTACACATTACTATGTTTTCATGAACACATGATAACGAGATCAATAATTTATTCCACTATATTTTTATTCATATTACATTCCTTTTTATGTCATCATCTTATGCTTTATAACCCATATTGTATGACTAATTCTGATCCTTATTCACTTAATATGATTTTTTTCATCTGTTTTGCCTATGTATTCCTAAGGTTATCTGATGAATATGTAGGATATCAATAGAATTTTTAATATCATTTTGGATGATTAATAATAATATGTTTTATTCTCTTTAACTATTTTTAATTTTATGTACCTAGCCTTACAAAAGTATTACACCTTTTTTATCTGTTGTTTTCATTTGATGGTTTATAATGCTCAAAATCATGTAATAATATTTGTAAAAGGAAAGGATTACTACAACTAGTATCAGAGGATGTCCTTGTTATTTTAGTAGATAAGGAAAATCCGACATTATTAAGAAACCTAGGTAGAATTATATCAATGTTGATAACATATATTTAAACATAGGGAATCACAAGTTTTGATATACATTCCATTTACAATTTTATTTTTCATTATTCAAATTTAACTATATATATTCTTATTAGCTATGTATTCAACCCCCCTAACTATATATTGTTTTTATTAGTTAATGGTATGAAATAATAGAACATATTCCCACAAAAAAACTAATATCCAAGGTTATGATTACCCTAATCAAATTCCAAAGATGATGTGATTAGAGATAAATAAATCATGACTATAAAAGAACAACTGGCTCATGTTATGAATAAATACTCTAGATATGTGAGTCACCCTTCATCTACAAATAATTAGAAACTTGTGGTCAAACCATTTAAGTTACAATGTAATCTGATATTTAGAGGATCTTCTGATCCCCACAATGTAAAAAAATGGATTAACACTATTGGGAAGATATTATTTGTTATTCAATTATTAGAAGAATATAAAATCATAGTGGTAGTGTAAGATATTGATGGGGAATCTGATCATTTGTGGAAACTAATCAAAAACAAAATATCTAAGGAAAAATTTAGTTATTTGTATTGGGAGGGATTCATGAAAATATTTTTCAAAAAATACTTTCCTCCAACACTTCATCTTATGATATATAGGAATTTCCGTGGACTAAATTAAATGGAAGATGTATCTATCTAGGAATATTAATAAAACATTAAATGTATTTTATGATATGCCTCCATATTTTTCATTAACACTGAAATCAAGGAGGATCAATTCCTTATAATATTAAAGCTGAGTCTAAAAAATACATGTAAATTTTAGACTCTGACAGTTATGAAGATATTTTTTATTGTTCCCTTCTAGTTAAATTAGAGATCGGAAACTCTCAGTGGTATTGTGGGATCAGAGATTAAAATAGGAAATGGTGTTTAATATAGTAGGATATAAATTAAATCCCATCATGGAAAGAAAACTCAACTTATCATGTTTCAAAAGTGTGGGAAGAAGAATATTAGAAACTACATAAAGGGAACTAGGAGATTATTCAAATGTGGTAGGGAGGGGAATCATTATTATTATTAAGTAAGTGATATGAATAAACCCACTAATGTAGAATAAAAAAGGATTATTTAGACAGACACACATCTTATAGTGATGTGTTTGAACTACAAGGAACATGGGACTTATGTGATCTAATTACCTAAGGCAATGGTTGTCAGTGGTAATCAACAACTACACCCTCGATAGGAGAAAGGGAATATGCTATCACTACATATGAGGTGGAGCCCAAAATTGATGTGGTGATAGGTACACAGTTTATTCATTAAATCATAGTAAATGAACTATTAGATTATGGTTCTACATATTCTCCCATACCATCCAAGTTAATGAGAACTTTTCAAAAACCACCTCAAAATATGATGGTTTTGTTATCTTTTAGAAAAAATGAATGTGGTAATTATTCCATATCTAGTAAATAGCTAAACCTCGATTATTATTGGTTGAAAAAACCTCCCTTAAAATTTCAACTTACTTTGGTGGGTTTTTATCTTATATTTGGCATGCACTGGATATATTTTTACAAATAGAACATTGAAATTCGGGGAAGGAATATCAATCTTCACATCCTGAGGCATCCCACATTTCTATAAATGTGTAAGGGGGAGGATGAATATACCCATTATTCATCATCTCAACTTTGGATATAATTTCTTTATATGCAATAATATATATTTTAAATGATTTAGAAAAGGATGGAATCATGCTCGAAGACATTCCTACTGTGAGGGACTATGCTGATGTGTTCCCTAATGAATTTTACAATCTACCTCCCGACCAAGAGTTTGAGTTCAAAATTTAACTTATTCTTAGATATCTTCTAATAACAAAGAATAATTACATAATATCCACCATTGAGTTCGAATAACTAAAGAATCAATTTCAATAGAATGTGGACAAGTGTTTCATACACTTGAGTGCTTCACTGTAGGGTGAGCCATTCCCCTATGTTAAGAATAAAGATAAATCAACTTGTATTTTATTGATTATCATGAGCTCAAAAAAATCATGATAATGAAAAATTATCCCTTCCCATAGACATATGTCTTTTCCAATCATCTAAATAAATTAAATTATTTCCCTAAGGTGGACCTTCATTCAGGCTCTCACCAATTAATGGTGTGGAAAGAAGATATTCCCAATACTAGATTTGAAATGAACTATAAACACTATGAGTTCATTGTGATGCCCTTTGGACTCTCTAGTATCCCAAAAATATTCATTTATTTATGGATAGAGTATTTATAATTTACCTCCATAAATTTTTTGTAGTCTTTATAGATGATATTTTACTATACATTATGAGTAAGGAGGAGCACGTGGAGCATTTGGATACTTTGATAACTTCATTGATAAAGGAGAATATTTATTAAAGTAATAGAAAATGTGTGTTATGGATTGAGGATGTATCATTCTTGGGGAATGCTATCACCTGTAAATGAGTATTTTTTGACCCTTCCATAAAAATGAAATAAAAGAGTTGCCCAAGCCAAAATATGTCATAGAGATAATAAGCTTACATGGTATAACTATATATTATAGAATACTTTGGATAAAATTTTCATGATTTTCAAACCCACTAACCAAGTTGACTCATAAGGGAGTATTATTTTTCTATACTAAAGAATGTGAAGAATCCTCTAGTCATTTGAAAAATAAACTTAACACTGAACCAATGCTTACACTACTAACTAGTTGTGAAGTCATAGTGGTATAAAATTATCATTAAAAGAATAGAGTAGGATATGTACTGATGCATAACCTACACCTCAATGTAAATAAATGGTCAAGAGAAAAATTATTCCATTCATGATATTGATTTTTCGTTTGTGATCATGGAGTTAAAAAATGGAAGCATTATCTCTATGGGAGAAAGGGTGAGATATATACTGATGAAAATATCCTAAAATATATATTCACATATAAATATTATAACATCTACTAGTGAATAGAAATATATTGATGGACCCCGGGACACCCTGAGAGGGGAGGGGTGAATCAGGGTGAAATTTTTTTCTTTTAATGTGATGGATCTTGTTCTCACGTTGGTAGGAACTGGTTGAACCTATATGATCAAAAAGAAAACATTCACATGCAATGTGAAGACACAACACTTTTTACTTGGTTCACCACTAAGGGCTACGTCCAAGGAGCATACACCGATAGGTTGCCGGTCGTACCTAATTCAACTAATCTTCACTAGTTGTGGATTACAATGTTTCGGGAACAGTCACTCTGTCCCAGGCTCACTGCCTTTACAAAAAGATTCAGGGATAGCACACTGCGTCCCTCGGGTCACTCCCGTTGACTCCCCCTGGCTTACTTCCATTGGTGAAGTCACGATCAGTTTATAGACGTGAAGGTCTCGTCATCATTGCATAAGAATGCATCCTATGTCGTATGTAGATGCTCTGTTGAAGTCCAAATCTCACCAGAAGATGAATCTCACTTTTCGCTGAGGGCACTGGGCGATCTTCCAGCTTTCGTGCAGCTTCAAAAGGACAGATGAACTTTAAAAACCCTGGCACGCTTATCCAAGCCCAGCGCGCAAGTCACAATCCCGGCACGCAAGTCACTTGCGTGGTAAAAAATCGACACGCAGGTGACACCAAACAACTTGCGCGACACTGCCTCCTTCAACACCAAACTTGCTTGACATTCCTCCTTTAACTCCCCAACTGCCTTGGTCGCGCAGCCAACAATTGGCGCACAACCTCTACTTGCGCGACCAAACAACCACTTGCGCGACTCAACCACTTGCGCGATGAGAGCTCAAAAAATCTCTAAGTCTTGAACTTCGTTCCAAATGAGGAGGGGGAGTCCTTTATTTATAGGAAATCTGGACCCCCTGCGTGGTGGCGCGCAATTCTTCCCTCGACGTGCATGTTCCGGCTCGCAGCTCATCCTCCCTAGCCTCTATCACGCTAATCACTTGTGCGACCACACAAATACTTCAGAGACCTTCTTTCCTTTGCCATATTTTGAAGTTATAATATTGAAAAACAATAGACGCGCAAGATTACAATCCTCCTAGGCATCAGCGCACAAGTCTCTTCACGGTGCGCATGTCACTTGCACGACCAGCCCAAAACTTGCGCGGCCCATATTCCTTTGCCATTTTCCCATGTTATGATCTTGAAAAACATATGGTGCGCAGGTTTCCTCTCCTTCAAGCACACGGAACACAAGTCTCTTATCCAAAAACACTTTTCTCCATTTGTCGATTTTTAGGCCCAAAAATTTGGCAAACACTGGGAAACGGCGCCACCTTCAATACTGTTGTCTGCTTGAACTGTATGATCTCTTTGCTGGTACACATTCTGAACTTCCACTGAGGATAGACAACAAAGACAAACCGTACTACAAATCATGCATAGAATACCATGGTTCCAACAATCTCCCCCTTTGGGTTTTTTGGGAATCAGAGAATAAATTCAATAGAACTCCATCCATGTGAAAACCAAAAACTCAAGAATCAATTCAGCAAACACTCTAAGTCTACGTGAGCAATGCTCGGTGTAGAAAACAAGAGAGGAATCTTAAATTGGGTTCCAGAGTTTTGGAATTCTCAATGATTCTCATTACAGAAGCATTACTTCTAGTGTTTTCCTTCTCAATGATTCTCATCACAGAAGCATTACTTCTAATGTTTTCCTTCTCATTCTTATCATCACAGATGCATTACTTGCCTGAATTTATTCCTTTCTCCCCCATTGACAATAAATCCAAAGACCAGTAATTTTTTCAACGTTCAGCTCAAACCATACTCCCCCTGGATAGTATCTCCCCCTCAAACCTGTATCATAGTCATAAACAGATAAAAACAGTTTTCACAAACATGGAGAGGGGTAATGCGTAACCTCCTTATGCACTGGGAGGTGGCTGAACACCGAGGTTTAACCGATGCTTCTCAAACACAGCCGCGGATAGTGGTTTGGTCAGGATATCAGCCACTTGCTCATCAGTTCCCACATGATCCATTCTAATCACCCCTTGTTCAACTTTTTCTTTGATAAAGTGATACCTGATTTCAATATGTTTCATACGGGAATGCTTAACATGATTCTTCGTAAGTTCAATTGAGCTCTTGTTATCGCAGTAAATCACCATAGGTTGATTTACCTCATCACCAATATTTGTTAATTGTTGATTCATCCATAGCAGTTGAGTGCATGCCTTTGTGGTAGAGATATAGTCAGCTTCAGCAGTACTAAGAGAAGTACTTTCTTGTTTCTTACTCAACCAGCCAACACATTTCTGCCCAATATTGAAAGCTCCACCACTAGTAGACTTTTTTTCTACTACATCACTAGCCCAGTCAGCATCAGAAAACGCTGATAATTCATTTTTCCTGACTGCAGAAAAAAATAACATGAAGTTATGTGTACCTTGAATGTATCTCATGATTCTTTTTACTGTCGCCATATGTTCCTCCTTTGGATTACTCTGAAAGCGGGCTGCAAGGCATGTGGCAAAGACTATATCTGTCCATGTCGCTGTCAGGTACAGTAGGCTTACAATGATCCTCCTATACATGGTGGGATCAAGAGAGTCCCCATCCTCATGCTTTCTAAGTTTAGTTCCAACTGCAAATGGAGTTGAAATTGTCTTGGAGTCTTGCATACTAAATTTCTTCAACAGCTCTCTTGCATATTTTTCCTGAGAAATGAAAGTGTATTCCTTCTTCTGAATCACCTACAGCCCCAAGAAATATGTGAGCTCCCTAATCATAGTCATTTCAAATTCTGATTTCAGGTGGTTTCCAAATTCGTCCACTGATTTCTGCCTGCTGCCACCAAATATAATATCATCAACGTAGACTAGAAACATGAATTGATCTTTTGGATAATTCTTCACATAGAGATTGTGAAAAACTCCTCCTCTTTTGAATTCCAACTTCTTGAGATATGAATCCAGCTGTGAGTACCACACCCGTGGTGCCTGCTTCAAACCATAGAGATCTTTCTTCAGTTTGCAGACCTTTGTTTCATCAGTACCCAAAACAAAGCCCACTGGTTGTTCAATGTAGACTTCTTCTTCGAGTACATCATTCAAGAATACTGTCTTGACATCCATTTGATATACTTTATATCCTCTTTGGAGTGCCATGGAAAGGAAAAGACTGATTGACTCAAGCCTGGCCACAGGAGCAAAGGTTTATTCAACACCAATGCCTTCAATCTAGGAGTATCCTTTACATACCAGTCGTGCTTTTTTCTGATGACACTTCCATGCTCATCAAACTTATTTTTGAAGATCCATTTGGTACCAATCACATTCTAACCTTCTGGTCTCTGGACAAGATCCCATGTGTGATTCTTGTGAATTTGATCTAATTCATCATTCATGGATTTCACCCAAGATTTATCATTTGAAGCTTCTTCGAATGAGAATGGCTCTATAGCTAATATAAATGCAGATTGGGTGTTATTCCTCATCCTTCTTGTTTGAGTGGGTGCACTCCTATCCCCAATTATGTTGGATGGATCCATCTCAGCTCTTCGATTTCTCCTCCGAGGTTCAGTAGCATTCTCTTTAGCCATAATTTCTTCTTCAGATTCTTCTTCTGAGTCAACATCAAGATGTGACTGCTGAGTTTTTTGAACAACTTCCTCTATTTCTGCATTTTTATTTTCTTCACGTTCACTTTCTTCCAGACTTTCTATCAAATTAGCATATGACGTCCTTGAAGAATTTGTGGTTTTCTCTTCAATTATCTTAACATCACTGCTTTACACAATCCTTCCTAAATTCTTGTTGAAACATTTGTAGGCTTTTCTGTTCATTGAGTAACCGAGGAAAATTCTTTCATCTTCATTGTTGCCATATTTCCCTTGATTTCCTTCTTTGTTCCTGATGAAGAATTTAATTCTAAAAACACGAAAGTATTTTAAAGAAGGCTTCCATCCATTCCACAATTCATATGGTGTCTTCATATCACCCATATAATGTCCTGTTCGATTCTGAATGTACACTGCAGCTTGAACAACCTCTTTCCAGTAATGTCATGGAATACGACTCTCAATCAGCATAGTTCGCGCCATGTTGTTCACTTGTCGGTTCCTATGTTCAACAACTCCATTTTGTTGTGGAGTTCTCACAGCAACTACCTCATGCTATATCCCATTCTTCTCTAGATAATTTTGAAATTCAATGGACGTGTATTCTCCTCCATTGTAATATCGTAACACTTTGATTGTTTGTCCAGTATCATTCTAGGCGATTCTCCGATATGTTTTCATGCAGTCAAGGACTTTTCATTTCCTTTGAATGACCATCACACATGCCATTCTACTGTAATCATATATGAAAAGGACAAAGTACCTTTCTCCATGAGTTCTGGAAACATTTATCGGTCCACATACATCTGTATGAATCAGATGAAGAAGGTGAGATGCCCTTTTCTTCTTTGGCCGATATGAACTACAGACCAGCTTCCCATGAATGCATGCATCACAAGATTTTTCATGCTCACGCTTCAGGTTGGGAATGTCCATGAAAATTCTCGATTTTGATATTTTCTCCATGTCTTGTTGATTGATGTGTCCCAGACTCTAATGCCACAAATTTTTTTCTTCTTCAATAGTCATGTAACATACATTTTCTTCACTATCAACCTGATACAAGTTGCCTTCTGTTTTGCATCCCTTCATAAGTGAATTGCCTGTTTTTCCCTTGATAGTGAAACCTTTCTGATTAAAAGTAACTATAAGTCCTGAGTCACAGAGTTGACTCACGCTGATGAGATTATGACGTAGTTCATCTACGTAAAGGACTTCAGTATTCTTTAGTTCTCCATTAGCTAATTCGGTACTTCCACTCCCTTTGATTTTCAGCGCCCCATCATTTCCAAATCTTACTGCACCATCAACCTTTTTATGATATTCATTAGCAGGCCATAATTACCTGTCATATGATATGAACAACCGCTATCCAGAATCTAGGTATTGTTATTCTTTGTAGCTTTGAGGGACACCTCTGCAAGGCTGGATTTATCAATCTTCTTCCTTTCCTTCCATGAGACATTTGATTGAGTATATAGAACTGATGGCCTTTCAATTATCTCTTCTGCATACCCAGGTTCTTCATAGTCGAAATCTTCTTTTAGAGGAGAAAACCTGTTTGAAAGAGCAACACTGTCTTGCTGACGAGACTTGACTTGTCTTGAACTCCGGTATGAGGTGTCCATGTCCCTTCTCTGCCTGCAATTAGCGGCCTTATGACCAAAGTTAGAACAACGATAAAAATATCCATAGAATTTTTTTCTTCTATAAGAATAAGGATATGAAATTGTTCTCTTTTCTTGAACTTTTATATCTTCTCCATTCAGATAACTTCTTGCCTCTTCGAAATAAGACATGGTATGGCCCAGATAGCCACAGAACTGACACTTCATGAGAAGAAATGTCTTCTCACTTGAATTTCTCCTCATACATTTTTCCATGGGAGAATAGTTAGACTGTCTGTCATTTCTGAACGTTTGAGGATAATTTTCAGTTCTCCTTTTAGTTTGGATTGAGGGTTCCCTTTTCGGCACTTTAGGTAAAGTTTCAACATGTTCAACTTTCATCTTATCTTTATTTTGGATCTTTTCACTTCCAGTAGTTGATGTCTCATCCTCACATCCAATTCCACTATTTCCCATGCAAGCGGGTCATTGATCACTCATGATTTTTCCAACCCCATTTGAACCACACTTGGCTCTTGCTAGTAATTCGGCATCTGAGAATCTTCCAAACTATATTTTCTTCCTCAATTCTTTTGGAATTGATTTAGTCTCCAATTTACTCCTTAGATTAACAAATTCCACCTCAAGACCCTCAGCAGCCTTGGGTTTTTCATCAATTCTGGAGGTGAGGTCATTGATGACATTTGCCTGCTCTTCAATTCTCAGCTTTAGATCTACTACATCATCACTGATTTCAATTATTTTAGACTGTACCTTCACAAATTCTTCCAGTCATTCAATTTCAGATTCAAGTTGATCAACATATTCAGTTGATTCTTCTACAATTGATTTCCACTTATTGCAACTCTTACATTTAATCTTAATCTTACTAACCGCATCCTTAAGTTGCATATCGGGATCTACACAAGTTCTCAGTTGTTTTTCCCCACCAGTATCTTCTGAATTTTTAACAGAGGCCATCATAGAAGCATGGTTCCCAGTTTTGAATTTTGGATCTTCTTCATCACAGAATTCATCATCATCTTCTTCCTCTTCACATACAAAACACTTCTTTTGCATTTTTTTTCCAGATTTGAAGTCTCCCCTTTTGAAGAACCTTCTCTGAAGGTTCTCGAAGCTTTCATCTTCACTATCTTCATAATTGATCTTTCTTAAGCACTGAGAGGCAATGTGACCAACTTTTCCACAACGGAAACATGCGAGAGGTAACTTCCCTTTGAATTTCCCTTTCCCCTTCTGGAACTTCTTTGCAATGAGAGAAAGAATTTTCTTTTCTTAGTGATCTTCACTACTAATATCTTTTGAGATTTTATGTTTATCCATGGATTTGAATGCCATTTCCTTGCTCACAAGAGTCGTAGCATCATCTGGATTGACTATCATTTCATATTCTACCAAGCTTCTCAGTAAATCATCTAGGGAAATTTTGGAAAGATATCTTTCCTCATGAGCTGACACCTTTGCATTGTACATAGGTGGAAGTCTTCTTAATATTTTATTTACAATATCAATGTCGTTTATTTCTACTACTAGACCCCGAATTTCTCCAACCACTTCAGTAATTCGATTGAATAAAGAGTCTGCATTCTCGTTTGGATGCATGTTCAGATCATCAAACCGGTTGTGCAGCACTTGCAGTTTCACCTCCTTCACTTTTCTATCTCCTTCATAAATATTCTCGATTTTATCCCACATGGATTTTTCTGAGGTGAAATTAATCACCTTTAGGTAGATCTGATCAGAAAGGGATGTAGTGAGTGAATTTTGTGCTTTAGCATCTACATCAAGAATTTTCTTGTCTGTTTCAGTCATAGCTAGGCCTGTTGGATCAGTGACTTGTATTCCTTGAACAGTAGAAAAGAGAACTTCAATTCCAAGAGATCTTAGATGAGATCTCATTCTGTTCTTCCAGATATGGAAATTACTTCCATCAAAGTGAGGGACTCCCCTGACATTGACTGTATTCTCCATGATGATAAAGGACAGATTCAACACCAGCAACCTGCCTCTGATAACAATTGAAGGTCCCCAGGACACCCTGAGAGGGGAGGGGTGAATCAGGGTGACAACTTTTTGTTTTAATGTGATGGATCTTGTTCCCACGTTGTTAGGAACTAGTTGAACCTGTATAATGAATATGATCAGAAATCAAACATTCACATGCACAGTGAAGACACAACACTTTTTACATGGTTCACCATTAAGGGACACCTCCAAGGAGCATACGCCGACAGGTTTCCGGTTGTACCAAATTCCACTAATCTTCACTAGTTGTGGATTACAATCTTTCGGGAACAGTCACTCAGTCCCAGGCTCACTGCCTTTACAAAAAGGTTCAGGGATAACACACTGCATCCCTCGGGTCACTCCCGTTGACTCCCCCTGCCTTACTACCGTTGGTGAAGTCACGATCAGTTTATAGACGTGAAGGTCTCTTCATCATTTCATAAGAATGCATCCTCTGTCATATGTTGATTCTATGTTGAAGTCCAACTCTCACCAGAAGATGAATCTCACTTTGTGATGAGGGTACTGGGCGATCTTCCAGCTTTCGTTCAGCTTCAAAAGGACACATGAACTTTAACAACCCCGGCACGCTTATCCAAGCCCAGCGCGCAAGTCACAATCCCGGCGCGCAAGTCACTTTCACGGTACAAAATCAGCATGAGGGTGACACCAAACAACTTGCGCGACACTGCCTCCTTCAACACCAAACTTTCTTGACGTTCCTCCTTTAGCTCCCCAACTGCCTTGGTCGCGCAGCCAACAATTGGCGTGCAGCCTCTACTTGCGTGACCCAACAACCAATTGCGCGACTCAACCACATGCGCGAAGAGAGATAGAAAAATCTCTAAGTCTTGAACTTTGTTCCAAATGAGTAGGGGGAGTCCTTTATTTATAAGAAATCTGGACCCCCTGCGCGGTGGCGCGCAAGTCTTCCCTCATCGCGCAGGTTCCGGCGCGCAGCTCATCCTCCCTAGCCTCTATCCCGCTAATCACTTGCGTGACCACACAAATACTTGAGAGAACTTCTTTCCTTTTCCATATTTTGAAGTTATAATCTTGAAAAACAATAGACGCGCAAGATTCCAATCCTCCTAGGCATCGGCGCACAAGTCTCTTCACGGTGCACAGGTCACTTGTGCGACCCTTATTCTTTTGCCATTTTCCCATGTTCTGATCTTGAAAAACATATGGCGTGCTGGTTTCCTCTCCTTCAAGCACCCCGCACGCAAGTCTCTTGTCCAAAAACACTTTTCTCCATTTGTCGATTTTTAGCCCCAAAAATTTGGCAATCACTGGGAAACGGGCCCACCTTCAATACTGTTGTCTGCTTGAACTATATGATCTCTTTGCTGGTACACATTCTGAAATTCCACTGAGGATTGACAAAAAACACAAACCATACTCCAAATCATGCATAAAATACCATGGTTCCAACATATATCACATTAAAGATTATGAATTCTCAATCCACTAGAATCCTACTAATGAAAATAAAGTGGAAAATTATCTAAGTAGAAAGGATCATGTAATATTATCAATGATCATAATTTAAAAGTATTCAACCTTATTTGACCTGAAATGTATGTACATGGGAATAATTAAGGAAGGGACTTCATAAATTATTTCTCAAATTATTTTCCAACCATCCATTTTAGAGAAGATAATGGCTCCTCAAATAGATGATGTGGAAATTTTGAAGAAGGTATAAGAAATCAAAGAAGAGAAATATTCAGAGATTAAAATTTATGATGAAGGAGTCATATGATTTGGGGAAAACTATGTGTACTAACAAATATAGAGATTAAAAATAGATTTTTAATGATGTGCATAGATTAACCTTCTCTATTCACATAGGGTTCACAATGGTGTACCAAGATCTATGAGTGCACTATTAGTGGGACAATATAAATAAGGATATTGTTGAATATACTTTAATGTTCCAAGTATCTTAGTATGTGATGGTTGAAATACAAAATTTTAAGGGGATGATGATACCCTTACCCACACCATCCTCTAAATGGTAAAACATCACCATGTACTTTTTTCACTGGACATTAAAAGATATCTAATTGAAATAATGATATATGGGTCATTATATATCATCTTAGAAATAAAAATCACTTTACTACAAATTGATAGGACATATCAAACGACCATATTGAGTGGGTATACATTAGATAACCGGCGAGTCTTCACATAGTAAAATTATCAATTATATCTTATAGTGATTTTATTTTTACCTCCATGTTCTGGAAAAGTCTCCAATATGATCTAAACATTGATCCCTACATCAGTATGACTTGTCATCCTCAATCTAATGTCCATTTTGAGTAGACTATTAGGACTCTGGAACACATGTTGAGAGAATGTTAAATGAACTTAGAATTAAGATGGGATCAATATAATCCACAAGTCTTTTTCTACTACAAAAATAGTTTCCACTGAAGAATCCAAATGGCCTCATAATAATTAATTTATGGGAAAAGATGTAGAAAACTGATGTTCTATGATGATGTCCATGAATGCAATCTTCTAGGACCTAAAATGGTCAATGTAATGATAAAAAAGGTGAAAAACATTCAATAGAACCTCAAGACAACCCAAAGTCGATGGAAGATCTATATAGATAATCATCAGAAAGAATTATAGTATGAGGTTGGGGATAATGTATCCCTCTCAATGTCATCATAGAATAGGTTCATGAGATTTGGGATGAAAAGAAAGATATGTTCCAGGTACATCAAGCCCTTTGAGATCCTTGAACACATTGAAGATGTGGGGTATTGACTAGAACATCCAACCACCATGTATTAACTATACGACGTATTCCACATATACCTCTAAAATAAATACATCCTAGATCCCTCACATATAATAAATTCAATGGTGATACAACAGGAAAATGATATATCTTATGTGGAGAAACCAATGATGATCTTAGATTGTAGAGATAATGTTCTATACAATGAGACTACCCACCTAGGAAAAGTACTATGGATAAACCATAAGTATGAAGAGGAGACATGGGAACCATAACAAGCAATTAAGGATAAATACCCTCAACTATGTTCCCTATAGTATGTAAAATAAAATTTTAATGGTGAAATTTCATAAGGTTGGGGGGGATATAATTACCCATAATTTTTATATGTGGAACTTACATTATTATAATTACTTTATATAGTATATATCCCAAAACATAACCAAGAGGAAAACACAAAATTATAATCTCCTAAATGAATAATTATTGTAATTAATGATCCTAGGTGAAAGTTGTAAACCTGACAGTGGGAATTGTAATGTCACTCTAAGGAATAGTAATATATGAATTAGAATAATAACATCACCTATGAATGTATAAATAATATTTAGGTAACTTATAAATAAAAATATGACATATCTATAACTTACTATAACTAAATAATTGTTTTAAAAATGATAAATTTTAGTTTTGGTATTTTTGTAAAATGGAATTTTTTATTAAAATTTTATAATTAATATAATGACTTATAAATAATTATTTTAAAAAAGTAGAGTCATAAATTTATTTGATTTATTATTATATTAATATGATAAATTTATGCGCCCTTAATTTATTTTTCAAATAGATATCAAATAGTTTATAATATTGAAATATATATTATTTGAATAAATGATTATTTTTATTACAAATTAAATATCTAAAATTTAGGGAATTATTTTTAAAAAATGGAGTACGTTATGTAAATCCTTACATAAAAAAATATTTTGGGAGAATAATTGAGATTTTTAAAATACTCGAAATTTTAGTGAATAGTGAAATACCGTAATTTACTGTATTTTACGTCTTAAGCTAAATGGTAAGATTTTTAACTAATGTATCGTATAACCACCACATAGTTATAAATCGTGTTCCCTATATACTATACGTAGTAATAGTAATCAATACAATTGATAGTGTTGAGATAAAATAATAATGAAGCCAATAAAATAATCAAAACACCCCTCTCCACCACCTATAAATACAACCCCTTGCCACCAATTCTCCTCAAGCCTACTAAGACTTATAGTTTTTCTAAATTATACCTAATTATCTTCAAAAGGATTTCCCCATGTAAAATATCTACTTATCTCAATAAAATTCAAAACCCAATTGAATTAAAGAGGTTCTCAATGAGACCATGTTCAAGAGGTGAAATCCTTCACCTTTCTCTTTTAAATTATTTATTTCTTATAAAATATAATCACATACTCTATAATGAATATAATCATATCTCAAGTATAATATATAGGTTATAAATTATATTGTGTTAGTGGAATATCAAGCATCAAAAATATTCTCCTCTATATTTATCTTAAAAACAAAAACAAGATTCATGATATGCCAATTCAGAGCCTCCATGGATGACAACTTTTTTAACATAGAACATTCAAGGATTTTTATAAAACCATTAAAATGGTTAAAACATATTTTAAATTGTAAATTGTATCTTATTTCTTATTCTGAAACTAATATATATATATAATATTAAATAATAAACAAATTATGTTCATGATGATTTAAAAACCACCAAAGTAAACTAAATGTTTGTCATTAACATTTTATATAATTAATCATCCTCATACCATAAAACAACAGGATATAAGGACCATTTAAAATTATTAAAATATATTAATTCCATTTTATTCCACTTCTGGGGTTTTTCTTCCATTTGACAAGAACTACACAATATAGTTAGTATTTTAATTATTGTTCATTTGTGTTCCAACAATTTAATCCCATATAAATAATCAATTTTATCTAATATAAAACATTTTATTATTTTTTGTTGATTTTGAGCTTAATTGTGAAAATTGTTTAATTCTAGAATGTTTTCAATTTTATGAAGCTTCTATACTTTAAGAATATATTTTACAATTTTGATCCAAATTGAGTGCTTCCTTTTTCTCCTCAATTGTTTTTTGGTTGTCAATGTTGTCTTCTCAGCCCAATCCCAATTCGAAACACACAGGCCTAGAAAAATAAATCAACATGAAACATTTTGCTGGGCGAGATAATGAACCCAACATCAGTTATTGAAGAATATCACGGACTACTGACCTCAAATTGTTGTCATTCTTAGATTATATGAAATTTAAATCACATTATCATGTGACCATAAAATTTCATGGAGAAATTAGTTGATTATGTAATCTTTTAATGTGATAATGTGATGCTAGTTGAGCAGTCTCATTGGGTATAAAATTTCTTTAACCGTAATTAGATCTTAACATTTAGGAAACATGTGAAAATCCAATGATATTTTGTGGGATAATGTAAAATATTTTGGTTAACATATCTTCTGAAGAATAATTTTCGATAATTTTCATTTTATTACATGAAAAAGACTTGATATTTTAGAGCATTGAATTTGGAATGAACATTTCCTACCCCTCATGTCCATAAATATATGTGTCCCCCTCCATTAAAGTGTGTTATTGAAATATGAGAATGAGAGTGTGTGTTGGAGGATTTGAAACATTATTTTCCCTTTTCATAGTTTTATAATTCTCATTTCTCCCCCATTATACTCTATTACCCTTCACATGGTGGGGTAAAAACCATTGACTGATCAGGGATGTGGGAATTTAGGTTTTGTAATATTAGAATCTTGTGGATAAATGTAAAACAATCATTTTCTATTGAATGATTTATATTTTTTGTTATTTACAATTATCTTAATTAAATTTTATTTTGTGTTTTGTTTTCATTTAATTTTTATAGATTTGGTTGAAGAACATTAAACTCCCTCCACGAAATGCAATTTTCCACGATTGTGCAGATTATGTTTAGTGGTGAGTGTATAATGATCATTGTATGGAGTGTGAAACTATTGAATAATTTAGAGATCTGTATGTATAAGAAAATAATTAAATGTATTTTCTTTAGTTTTTTGGGAAACATGTATGAACATTCATGCACATAGGAGTGGTTTGCATTGATTTTTAAAACCAAATGTGATTCATAACTCGATGGAGGAGTCTTTCATTTATCATTTAATTGGAAGAGAGGGGAACTGATCTTTATGAAAATTACGAAATTGAAAATGGTGATCCTACCTTGACCCCATCACTGTCTTCATCCATTATTGTTCAAAAATTCTTTGAATTTCATTCTTTCATTTAAAAAATGAACAACTTCAAAAACAATCTCACTTCGTTCTCAAATTTTATGGTGACATCTTGATTTTTGTGTGATCCTCTATTTGGACAACCTATGTTACCCACCTTACTACATTTTAACATAAAAAAAATATTTTTTGGTCGCACACCATGAGAGGCATGTATCACTCCCCTAATTATACTCAAGGGAACTGACCATAAAACCGTCTGACGAACACTCCCATAATATAGAAATTAAACATCCAAACTCATAAAAATTGTCATAAATCAACTTATTAAAAATAAATTAAATTTAATTAATTTATATTATGATATTAATTAAATTATTAATGTATCTAATTTTATTATCTTATACATTAAGTGAAAGTGCATAGCACATTTAGAAATAAGTTAGAGGATCTCTCCGATGCTCCAAATTACCTCTAGGTTATAGTTTATCCTAATTTAAAACAATTTATTTGAGAAATATTCTTATAAAATTATTATGAATTATACATATATGTTACATAAATATGTATCTCTATCAATTCAAAAATTTTATGTATAAATACATTTTTTAAATGGATTTCTTCTCAATTTTCTCCATAACAACATGATTAAAGGGAATGTCAAAATTTATTATGCTTTTTTCAAGTACAATACCTAATATGCTTGAAGAAAAAATTATTTTTATAAAATATCTCGTTTCATCAAGAAAAACAATCTTACTTAATTTCTGGTTTTATACAGAAAATTATTTATTTTTCCTCTTTAAATACTCTTTAATGTTTTCCCTTAAATTACACTAAAGTAGTCGATTTTTATAGTTTCTTAAACACTATTTTTACTTGTTTTTAATTCAAGTGGGGATACTTTGTCTTTATATATGACTATTTTCCCTTAATGATGTCTATTTTTGATTTAAATAAATTCTATATTGTACACTATTATTATATGTCCATTTATTATTCCATATGACATGATTAGAAGACCCATTTCATTCCATGGGTAACCCTTATGTTTATTCCTTTTGTTCGATTCATCATGTGGACAACATATACATGATCATGTTATTATTGCGATCCCCAAATATCTCTCCAATTAAATGAGTAATGTTTTAGTCTCTTGAAATTTTATGTTTGAGATTATGGAGTAAACCTAATCCATTATGGGACTTTGTCCGCCATGTTATATAGTCTAGGAATTTTTACTCAACTCATGTTTATGTCAGGTTATATGTTGCTACCACATTCATATGCTTCCATGATCACTTGATACCATGTTCTATATTTTATGTTTACAATTGGTTAATCATGTTATATTCCTTTTTATGTCATCATGTTTTGCCATTTAACCCATGTGATATGATTTATTCTTATTCTTTTTCCATTACTGGTATTTTTAGCTCACCCATTTTGTCTACATATTCTGCTTGTTCTCATATGAAAATGTAGGACATTAAAGGAAGTGAGATGCTAAGTATGGAAGAATAGTATAATTATATTTTACTTTATTTCCATATTTTAAATTTCAGGTACCTAGTACTCCAAAGGCATTAGACATTATGATACTTGGTTTTTGTTTTAGGGTTATTTATTATTAAAATCATGTAATATTATGTTTCAAAGGATTGGGTCTCTATAACTTCAACTCATATGAGAATATTTTTCTTGAAAAACACTACAACCTATCCTTTAGCATTATAGAACACATCATTTCACCTGAATCAATCAAAAAAAGGCTGCACTGAATATAACCAATCTATATTTAGGATTATACCATATAGGTATATTTGTAATAATAGGAATTATCCCCAATAATGGTTCTTCCCAGGTACTATCTCAGAGTCCCTACATACTTCATATAGGTAAGCTCAACCTCTAAATAATATTGCAATTCCAAGTGTATTGGAATAATCTCCAATTCAAGTCCCAAAACATGTACTAGATAAATTATTTTGAAGGATTGTATAACTCTAGAATCAAACAAATCATGTACATGAATTGAAATAAAAAGGGCACCATGAGTGATGCCTAGATCACTTAGTGCTAGAAATGCGAGTGTATGTTACAGACCATGACCTGCTCCACAACCTATCTATACATGATTAAGACCTCCTCCAAGGCCACAATCTTATCTTAGAGGATAACAGAAATCTTAGTGATGTCCTATATCCACCCTAACACCTATCTTTTAATCCCAAGTATGAGTATCTTGGGGTAATTACATATGCAAAAACTTAACCAATAGTGGAATATAAAGTGAAACTCATATTTCACGCATCTTTATAATAATGATTGGGGACTATCACCAATGAAAACCACAACCTTGACAAGAAAATAATTTTTTTGAACTTTTAGATAATATTTTAGTGCCACTACCCTCAAAGAAATGAGATGTTGGTCGGTGGGACCAACCACTAACTAAAATAAATATTTTGTCTTGGAAACCAGCTTCCCTAGACAATTACTCTACATTATGGATAATCCTGATGGCTTCACTCTTGGGAAAATTCAGTTCTAGATAGAATTCCCAGAAAAACCTCTTCTCTATCCAAGACCATCAGATGATTCAACAATATAAATGGGGTGATCTAGAATTTTATGACTATATGCAAGGCCTCCAGAAAATTCCTTCTCATGGCATTCTTATACAGAAGTAGTTTTGATTCATAATTCGGAAGGTTTTAGAAATGGATGATGACCTTCCACATGTTAGAAGTCCCCTATTGAATGGTAAGATTCTCTTGGAAAATGGATACCATCACAATTTAAGAAAAAAACTCTACCCCTAACTAGTCTCTAATCTTATCCTATGAGTCTAATGACTCCACATGACCATTAAGGAACAAGATCCACCAATGCCTCCTTAATCTACACAGTATTGTGACCACCAAGAAACCTAGTTATCCTACTAATAATGGATTTAAATGAACTCTAAGTCAATTTCATCAAACCATTATTATTTCACTGAATACAAAATGGATCCCCAATACCTCTATAGACTCTAGAATCGAATCTATTTGAGTTTCCTCGTCCAATTGTCTCTATTTTATACATGTACTCTATGGTGATCTTAAATAACATCTTTATGACCATATATGTCTTCAACTAGATGAGGACATCCACATGGATCCATACCAGCAACAAATAAAATGGTTATAGCCTCATAATCCTAAAATATGTAATATCTAAGACTAAGTAATTAATTATGTATCTTTTTTATTTAATGTTTATCCTTTCACAAACACTTCCTATTTTAGACAAATGTACTAAGAAGAATTAGGCATGATATTTTCTTAGGTATCTAACACACATTCGGTATCACTTCACTTGTTATTAATCATAAACTTAAATTTTCTTGAATCATAACAAGGGCTTCCTGGATACACATGTCTATACTATTCTACCTCATTTACATAGATTAATGTACATAGTTAAAACTATTTCCATACATGCCCAAAAAGTATCTCCTATTCATAAGTCCAAAATCAATCCAATCCTTCCATATATAATATTTGATCCTAATATTTCACGAAACCATCCCCCTGATGAGTACCCCTTTTATGTGGTAAAATTGGGAAGGGATATAGTTACTATGTGAAGTTCGTCTACAATAGGCAATGTGTTAGCAGAAAACACTAAAGGTATAATGAAATTTTAAATGGGAGGAATAACCCTCTACTAGAACATGCAAAAGATATTGATAAGACATATACACCAATATATTAATGCTTAGTTATAATAAATGTGAAACCCCAATACATAAATATAATGTCATGTTAGACTAAAAAAACTAGAAAGTAACTACTTGAACCAAAAGATAAAACTGGTTGCATCTTGGAAACCCAAAGAGCTCCTAAAAAACCATGAGTTATTATTATATAGTATGATCTCTAACCATATCCAAATACCTTGAAATTTTTTTATATATACATAATGTGAACATAACTGGTATACACAGTAGGATCCTCCTCCGAACATCTCGTGAAAATGATAAAAAAAACATACTAAAGATTAGTGAACAACAAGTGATGTTAGCACATCATGTAAATATTTATACTAATTTCCCACCCATACCATGACCATCTCTCACTATGTATCATATAAAAAAGATCATAAAATTTAATATTAATTGAAGGTAGCTAGCTATTCCTTCCAAATAGGTTTTTTACTCTACCCCAATGTTGCACGTCCTACGCCATCTCTCTCCAAAAGAAGCCATCCTCAAAACACATGGGATAAATTATCACATCATGCATCTCATACATCACATCATCCCATCATCCAATACCATACCTCTATATAGTAACCAACTATTTTCCTGGATCCACCATAGACTATATGAAATTTATCATACATTGGTTATTAAACCCCAAGAAATCAAAACACATACACTGAGTAAGGAACCAAAACCCATCAAGGAAAATACACATAAGACCTATAATAATCCTTTAGATATTGTATCTAGAGATATTTTTTTTCAAATAATAAGAAAACATCATAGAACTCTATACTCTTATATGTGAAATAAATATTCTATGCATACAATTATATAATACAACTAGGATAGTAGAGTGGGTCATGAGTGCTAGTCATCCATTTTGTACCTCAACAACCTAAATGTAACCAAAAACACACTCAAAGTCTAGCGGGAATCATTTTCCCTACAAACATTTATGGGGTAGCATTTGAAATCATAAAAAAAAGATATAATTTAGCTCACTACAAATATACTGGAAATAACCTAAAATTGGGCTCTACTACAACTATCATTACTCAAACACATAGGTGAAACTTTTTAGGGTCTAAATTTCCTATAAGTACACATGAATATAAGGATCTATATTAATTTAACTTTTTTATTTTTATTGTATTCCATTCATTAAATAATTAATTTTTCATTAATTTACAATATGTTGATTACATTTCACTGACCATAAATTACCCCTGATGTAACGTCCTGGTCCCCAGGTGCCACTGAACGGGTGCCCCGAAGCCGGTTCACCACAAGACCTCAAGCGCATTTTCCCAAACGCCAGAGACTGCCGACTAGCAGTGAGGGCCCATGTCTGATAGTGGGGAAACTATGCCCTTATTTGTCAAAGTGTAGCACAGTGGAATACAAAATAAACAAACAAAGACAGCAGAAGCAGTAAACCATACACAACTGAAATAAACAACAGCAGTGGATATATCCAACAATATATAAATGATGATGCTACATTTTTCAGGTTCTATGAAAATAGCCAGAACATGTTATACATCAATACAGTGCAAAAAAATATAGGGTACAACAAAACAAGCAAAATAGCTGGCAACGACATCGCGAGCCTAGGCTCGGTCCCATGCCCTCCTACCCCTCAGCAACAGTCAAGTACCTGTATTGGGTCTCTTCCCCTATCTACACCAGCAGAAACGTAATCTATTTGGGCTGAAAAATGTGGCCCAAATAGGTTGTGAGAAATATATCTCAGTAGGCATCCACCAAAGGCCCGTGCCCAACTGCGTATAAGCATGCAACTACAGTGTGCAATAGTAAAATGCAATAAAGTAAGCAGTACTAAAAAGTAACTAACTTAACAATTGAATTGTCATTTTATTATTCATTTAATTTATTTAATTTAGTAACATTCTTGTGCTCAACAACACCAAGATCGTAGGCCGACCAGAACCGTACCCTTAGGCTAAAATAGTAAACCACGCCCTCAGGATTTGCCTCAGGCTATACAGAATCCAACCTACAGGTATTTTCCTCAGAAGTAACAAAATCCATGCCCTCAGGCTTAGGAAATGTCGCCCATAGGCACAGAAGTCAATCCCTCAGGCACGAAAGGTTGCCCTCAGGCGAAATAGAACGTTGCCCGCAGGCTAAAACAGTCACACCCTCAGGCTAATCACAACAACGCCCTTAGGCTAAACAGGTAACCGAGCCATGTCCAACATGTCAAAAGCAGTAAACAAGAAATTCCTCTCAAGTCAATTCTATGATTACTACTTCAAAGGCATACCCTCGGGTATCCTGGCCAAACGGGTAAATAGTAAAACACACCCCTGGGGTGGTTCCGGATCCATGAAATGATCCCAATCAGCATTTTATTATCACAATTTAATCACATATGCAATTATAGACATTAAATATAGAAATGGACTCAGCCACACGACACACAAACATGGGTTCGTGGCACAAAAACGCAAAAAAACGCACGATAGTTGGAAAATAAACACAAAGCCACCTACCTTATGCGCCAACGAATGTTATACCCAAATACCGACTCTAGAAATGCCCATGAATGGAATAGATCTGACGAAGAACAAAACCCATTCAATTGTAAATAACTCCTGTTAGGATAATAATTGGTAAGAACCAGCCAAGGAGGTGGAATCCCTTACTCGTGCGGTTCCAACAGGATCGTCCGAGGCGGAAACCGATTCCAGACGAACACCCGGTGGATCTTCAAAGGTATGGCCTCCTCATTTGGCTCCAAATCAGCTCAAGTGTCTCCTCTACCAAATGAGGTGGCTACTGCCTGTTTTAAACCGAAAAAACAAAGTACACGGTGTGTACTTCTGAGTACACGATGTGTACTTCTTTCATTTAACTGTTCATTTTGCGGCACCGCCACACTGTTCAACCGTCGACAAGAGTACACTGCATGTACTCTAAAGTAGACGGCATGTACTGTTTCCTAGCTGTCAGTTGCTCCACCGCCTTACTGTTTAGGCCTGCCGGCTGACTACACGGCATGTAAGGTTCCACCACATTACGTTTAGTCTGTTCCTACACCCTTCGTCATCGGCATGGCTACACGCCCCGTGTACTCATCCCCAAATGGACAGAAGTACATGGAATGTGGAAAAAGTACACGGCGTGTAGTTCCAAAATTTAGGATTTTTCCCCATTTTCCATATTTTTACAAAAACACTTAATGAAAAGGAAAAAGAAGAAGCCCGTACCTCAAATAAATAAGAACTGGGTTCTAACAAACTTCCCCCTTATAGAAATTCATCCCCGAATTGCCCTTCCCAGGGTGGCAAAGATAAAGCTCAGAATAGCTCTGGCTACTAAGCACGTACATCGGCCTCCTGCTCCCAGGTCTCGTCCTGCACTTGGCCATGCTGCCATAGAACCCGTATGAGAGGAACTGACCAGCCTCGGAGAACCTTCATGCTCCTGTCAATGATACCAATCGGATGATCCTCAAAGGATGCATCTACTTCCAGCTCAACCTCCTCAGGCTGAAAAACTTGAGATGGGTCTGAATGATAGCGACGCAACTGAGACACATGGATGATGTCATGTATGGCTCGGTACCGCTGTGGTAATTGCAACCGATAGGCAACCAGGCCGACTCTCTCCAGAATCCCGAATGGTCCCACATACCTTGGTGAAAGCATACCATGTCTCCTGATCCTCTTGTGTCCCCAGCCTCGGCGAAACACACAAGAAAACTTGATCCCCGACCACGAACTCCAAAGGTCGTCTGCGGCGATCAACATAAGACTTTTGATGAGACTGTGCAGTAGCCAGCTGCTTCCGAATCAACTGGACCTGCTCATATGTCTTCTGCACGAGCTGTGGCCCCAGTAAAGCTGCCTCACCTGCCTCTAACCAGCACAAAGGTGATCGGTATGGCCTACCATATAAATCCTCAAATGGTTCCATCTCAATATTTTCCTGAAAAATATTGTCATAGGAAAACTCGACTAAGGGTATATGCTTCTCCCAAGAGCCCCCAAAGTCTAGAACGCATGCGGGCAGCATGTCCTCTAGCACATGTATCGTACGCTCCGACTGGCCATCTGTCTGAGGG
Organism: Viscum album; assembly: GCA_963277665.1. Classification (NCBI taxonomy): domain Eukaryota; kingdom Viridiplantae; phylum Streptophyta; class Magnoliopsida; order Santalales; family Viscaceae; genus Viscum; species Viscum album. The sequence continues at coordinate 997,048,607 of OY728147.1, forward strand.
TGGTATGCGGTGCTCAGAAGCACTTGTGTACCCAACACCCTCTGAATGCTCTTCTAGAAACAAGATGTAAAGTGGGCATCTATATCTGAAACGATAGAATGTGGGACCCCATGAAGACGTACGATCTCTCAGATATATAGCCTTCCAAGATCGTCAACACCGAAGGTATCCTTGATCGTCAAGAAGTGAGCTACCTTCGTGAGTCATTCCACAACAACCCACACAACGTCATTGCCTCGAGGTGACCTCAGCAATCCTGTCACGAAATCCATCGCGACATCATCCCATTTCAACTCTAGAATGGTCAACTACTGTAACAACCCAACTGTCCTCTAGTGCTCTGTCTTCACCTGCTAATAGGTTGAACACCTCGTAAAAAAACCAGATATATCTCTCTTCATACCCGGCTACCAGTACTGACGCCTCAAGTCACGGTACATCTTGGTAACCCCGGGATGAACTGCCCAAACTGAAGAATGAAACTCCTGCATCACCTCCTCCTTTATATCCCCTGGAACCAATACTCATCAATGGAAACACAAATCCTCATCATCGCCTATCATCCAACCAGGAGGAGGGTCCTCACTTTCCATCGACTACCATAGAACTAGGCCTTCTAAATCCGATAGCTGTCTCATCCTCACTCTGTCTAGGAGGGTAGATGTCACAGATAAAGAGGAAAGACAAGTCTTCCCCTGACTGTAATGCACCTCTAGATGCATCTCAGAGAACAAAGTCATAATCTCCCACTCACCACTGGCCTCTTGCACTGCCTGTATCTGAGTCTTCTTGCTCAGTGCATCAGCTACTGCATTACCTTTACTAGGTGCGTAGACAAGCTCAAAATCGAAGGTCTGTAGGTACTCAACCCACCTTCTATGCCTCAGATTCAGGTCACACTGATTAAAGATATACCTAAGGATTTTGTGGTCGGTGAAAACCACAAAATGCCCTCCCAACAGATAATGTCTCCAACAACGCAACACATGCACAACTGTAGCCAACTCGAGATCATGCGTCGGGTAATTCCTCTCATGTGGCCTCAACTGCTGAGACCCGTATGCAAAAACTCGGTCGCCCTACATCAAAACGGCTCCCAGCCCAATCCCTAATGCATCAAAGTAAACTTTATAGCTCTTCCCCTGCTCTGGGAGTATTAGGATCGGTTATGATGTCAACCTTCCCTTCAGGTCCTGAAAATCTGTCTCGCAAGCTTCTGACCAAACGAACATCACACCCTTCTTAGTCAGACCCGTCAATGGTGCTGCTAAGCGGGAGAAGTCCTGTATGAAGCATCTGTAGTAACCAGCCAGCCCTAAAAAACTCCGTATCTCAAACACATTCTTAGACTGATCCTAGGAAACTACTTCTCTCACCTTCTCTGGGTCTACTGCAACTACTGCCTCTGAGATGATATGACCCAGGAAGTGAATCTAGTCTATCCAAAACTGGCACTTCGAGAGCTTAGCATATAGTCGATGCTCTCTTAGTGTACTCAATATGATCTCAAGATGGGTGGCATGGTCGTGTCGAGTGTGAGAGTACACCAAGATTTTGTCCACGAATACCACCACAAAAGAATCAAGATATAGATGGAACACATGATCCATCAGAGCCATGAAAAAGGCTGGCGCGTTCGTGAGTCCGAATGGAATAACCAAGTACTCGTACAAACCATATCTTCTCCTAAAAGCTGTAAGCGGTATATCCGATGGTCTCACACGCAGCTGATGATACCCAGATCTCATGTCAATATCCAAGAACACTCATACTCCACAAAGTTGATCAAACAGATCATCTATCCTCGGCAAGGGATATCGGTTCTTATCTGTCAAATGGTTCATCTTCCAATAATCCACGCAATGTCTGAGGGTACCTTCCGCATTTTTCGCCAAAAGGACTAGAGAACCCCAAGGAGAAGTATTGGGTCAGATAAAGTCCTTTTCCAGTAACTCCTCTAACTGCCTCTTGAGCTTCTAAAACTCAGGTGTGGCTATCCTATAAGGAGGAATGGACACCGGTGCTGCACCTGGCACGAGCTCAATAGTGAAATCCACCTCACGCACCGGAGGTAGACCTGAAAAGTCGTCTGGGAAGAAATCCCTGAAACAATCAACAACCGGATGGAAATCCATCAAACAAGTCCCCTGATCATCTAGATATATGCTCGCTATCTGGGCTATGACTCCACCTCACCCATGATGCTCTGGCCCAGCTCGACTCACCTGAACATCCCATTTTACCTTGTATAGAAACTCTCTGCCCTCTGGTAACGTGAAACTCACCTTGAGGCGATAGCAGTCTACAAAGGCTTGAAAGGGAACCAACCAGTCCATCACGAGAATGACATCATAGCTCGTCATCTCCAAGACATAGAGGTCCCAAAGGAAGTGACACCCTCAAAACTCAAGGGGGAACTCCTTACAATAACGCACACTAGTCGTCCTAGTCCCCAACGGAGTGTCTAGCGTCATGATATCAGAAGAAGAAGAAGAAACACAGAGCCCAAGGCTCTCCAAAATGGGCACAGATATGAAACTATGTGTAGAACCCACATCGAAAAGTACTGATGATAAAACAGAAGATTGTAGAATAATACCTCTAACTGTAGAAGGTCTGGGATCCTACTCCTGTTGGGTATATTGCACTGCATATGACTGCCCAGTGCCGCGGCCCTACGACACAGCCTGGCTACCCTGAGCTGTCCCGCCCTGCTGCCTCTGCGATCCTGGTGTCTGGCTACCACGACCACGACCACCATCTCGGCCTGCACGCCCTGACATATTCCTGTTCCTCGACTAGTAAGAATCCACTGGTCCTGCTCCCCCACGCAGAGTCTATATAGAACCCCTCTCACTAGCCAATGGTAGAAACGCCCTACAAAAGCACAACAGATGACCCATCTTGCTGCAACATCGGCACTCCACTGGGTCTCGTGGATATTATGACCTCTTATACCCCCCTCTGCCACACTGGTATCACCTGATCGGGCCACCTGAAGAAGCTGCATGGCTGGTACTTCCACCCTGAGAGAAGTCCATCTGTCTCTTCCTCTTTCCAGTAGAAATAGTACCGGTAATTGGTGCTGAACCGCCCTGGCCCACACCAGTAGATTCCCGCAGGTTCCTCTCATAAATTAGTGCCTGGTTTACAATTTCTTGTACTGAAGGCAACCTGAAAAAATTCACTAGCGCTCGAATGTCATACCGAAGACCATCCTCAAAACATCTGGCTCTCAGCGTCTCATCACCCACCAGAATGGGTGAAAAACACTGAAGCTCTCTAAAACGAGCAGAATAGTCCATCACTGACATAGCACCCTACTACAGATTCATGAACTCCCTAGCTCTATATGCCCTCATCGTCTCGGGAAATAAGAAGTCATAGAAGACTGCCTGAAAATATTCTCACACCATGTCTCTGTGATGTTCTGACAGGGTGGTAACATCCCACCACCTCTTGGTGGAATCACGCAGCATGTAAGTCGTGAGCTTGACCCTCCACCCTGGAGGCATCTCAAGATTCTCGAAAATAGTCTGCATCGATCCTAGCCAAGACTCTGTAGCCTGTGGTCCGCCATCCCCTGAATACATAGGCAGATGCTGCTGTTGAAAGATACATGTCAGCTCATCCATTGATTTGGCAGCCTGTGGTGCTCCCTGAAAGGTCTTCATGAACTGCATAAAGCCTTCACGGAACTGCGCCTCTACGCCTGTGTCCGGTATAGCAGCTGTCACTGCGTCTTTCTCTACTGGTGGATCAACTGGTAGCCCATGGCCCACCATCTTTGGAGTATAATCATCGCCGCTCTCCTGGAAAACAACTCGCATTCGTCTAGACGGCATGAAACTACATGGTCAAAAGCACACCTCGGATTCAAGATTATTAAGACTGAAAAGCGAAGGAACCACAAAAAAAAACAAGAGGAAAAAGGCATGCAAAATTTGAAAAACAATGCTACACGGCGTGTACAATGACTACATAGTATGTACTTGACTTTCCTTCCCCTTCCCGGGTCCTTCTACATGGCTAAGCCACACGGCTTCCGTCGAACAAAACTACAAGGTGTGTATATTATCTACACGGAACGTACGGTGTTTATTTTCCAACTTCCCGTGTCGTCTGTGACACGACCGACTACTCGGCTTGAAACTACACGGCGTGTTACACCTGCACACGGCGTGTACACCATTTTGTTTCCCAGCCACATGGCTAACTCCACATAGTCTGTCCTCGGACAAGACTACACGGCATGTCCCACAGGGACACGGGGTGTTCTGGGAGAGGTGACACTGGCCCGTATTGTTAGTTACATGGCCGAGTCCCCATGTCACACTACACGACGTGTCAATAATTGACACATCATGTTATCTCAAGGATTTCACCAACCCATGTTGTTTGTTACACGGCCGGACCCCAAGTCACACTACACGGCATGTCCATTCGGTACACAGTGTGTTTTACCCAAGCCTTTCCCTACCCCATGTCGCCGCCCACACGGTTTGTGACACGGGAAGAGACTACACAGCGTGTACTCAGGGTACACGACATGTACTCAGGGTACACGACATGTACTCAAAAAGTTAATTTTTATTCCCGAACAGAAGAGCATACATGGCGTGTATAAAAATACTACACAGTGTGTATACTGGGTTTCCGTATAGTATGCCTCAGAAAGTACCCCGGAACCCAGAAAATACTGAAACTAACACCAAAGTGTCAAATTCCGACCCGTGGGGGCCCATACTCCCCACGAATCAAAGTTTGACATCTTATATGTGTTATAACCAACAAATAGTCAATGATCCACCAAATTCCAGTCAATGGGGGCCCATACTCCCCAAAAACCAATGTTTGGCGTCCATTCTATAAACAAGCTCAATCCAAACTACCATATCACAAGGCAGGTATTTATCAAGCAGCTCTCACAACAGCTTTATTTATTAGCACAACAACTATCACAACAACATGAAAATTCTAATGCACCTACATAGCATGGAAACTATGCATGGATGTGATTTATAGCATGTGCCTATATGATGCATGAGACGAAATACCCTCATCTCATCGGGTTGCAACTAAATAGAACCCATAGATAAAATAAAAACTACACAATCTCAAAGTGCGTCACCCAACAATGAAAATCGAATCAACAGTAAATTACAATATTAGTAATGTTTCAACACGAGGTAAATTGGATTTTCCTTGTACACAGGTTAGCTACGCCCGAGCACAACCTATTACCAACTACTGTTCGTCCTATCCCTGACTACAGCTCCATATAGTAAGTCAATGAAAAGAAACCCCCTTTGATACCACTTTGTATTGTCCCAGTCCCCGGGTGCCACTCAACGGGTTCCCCGAAGCCGGTTCGCCACAAGACATCAAGCGCATTTCCCCAAACGCCAAAGGCTACCAACTAGCAGTGAGGGCCCAGGTCTGATAGTGGGGAAACTATGCCCTCATTTGTCAAATTGTAGCGCAATGGAATACAAAATAAACATACAACGACATCAGAAGCAATAAACCATACACAACTGAAATAAACTGCAGCAGTGGATATAACCAACAGTATATAAATGATGATGCTACATTTTTCAAGTTCTAAGCAAACAGCCATAACATGTTATACATCAATACAGTATAACAAAATACAGGGTACAACAAAACAAGAAAAACAGCTGGCAACGGCATCGCAAGCCTAGGTTTGGTCCCATGCCCTCCTACTCCTCAGCAATAGTCAAGTACCTATATAGGGACTCTTGCCCCTATCTACACCTGCAAAAAAATAATATGTTTGGGCCGAAAAGCATGTCCCAAACAGGGTGTGAGTAATATATCTCCGTATGCATCCACCAAAGGCTCGTTCCCAACTGCGTATAAGCATGCAACAATAGTGTGCAATAGTAAAATGCAATAAAGTAATCCGTACTAAAATGTAACTAACTTAACAATTAAATTGCCAATTTATATTTAATTTAATTTATTTAATTTAGTAACATTCTTTTGCTCAACAGCACTAAGCCCTCTGGCCAACCTGAACCATGCCCTTTGGATAAAATAGTAAACCACGCCCTCAGGCTTTCCCTCAGGCTATACAGAATCCAACCCGTAGGTATTTCCCCCAATTATAACAAAAGCCACGCCCTCAGGCTTAGGAAGTGTCGCCCTCAGGCATAGAAGTCATGCCCTCAGGCAAAAAGGTTTTCCTGAGGTGAAATAGAACGTCGCCCACAGGCTAAAACAGTCACGCCGTCAGGCTAATCACAACAACTCCCTCAGGCTAAATAGGTAACCGGGCCTTGCCCAACATGTCAAAAGGAGTAAACAAGAAATTCCTCTCAAGGAAATTCTACGATTACTACTTTAAAGGCATACCCTTGGGTATCCTGGCCAAATGGATAAACAGTGAAACACACCCCTGGGGTGGTTCCAGATCCAAGAAACGATCCCAATCAGCATTTTATTATCAAAATTTAATCACCTATGAAATTCTAGGCATTAAATATAGCAACTACCTCAGCCACACGACACCCCAACATGGGTTCTTGGCACAAAAACTCACAAAAATGCACGACAGTTGGAAAATAAACACAAAGCCACCTACCTTTTGCGCTAACGAACATTATACCCGAACGCCGACTCCAGAAACACCCAAGAATGGAGTAGATATGACGAAGAACAAAACCCATTCAAACATAAATAACTCCTATTAGGAGAATAATTGGTATGAACCAGCTAATGAGGTGGAAGCCCTTACTAGTGCAGTTCCAATGAGATCGTCCGAGGCGGAAACTGATTCTAGACGAACACCTGGTGGATCTTCAAAGGTCCGGCCTCCTCCTTTTGCTCTAAATCGGCTCAAGTGTCTCCTCTACCAAATTAAGGATGCTACTGCCTGTTTTAAGCTGAAAAAACAAAGTACACTATGTGTACTTCTGAGTACACGGCGTGTACTTCTTTCATTTAACTATTCATTTGGAGGCACCGCCACACTATTCAACTGTCGAAAAGAGTACACGACATGTACTCTAAAGTACACTACGTGTATTGTTGCCCAGCTGTCAGATGCTCCACCACCTTACTGTTTAGGCCTGGCGACTGACTACACAGCGTGCAAGGTACCAATATAGGGCATGTAGTCGGTTCCTACACCCTTCGTCGCCGGCATGGCTACACGCCCCGTGTACTCATCCCCACACGGCCAAAAGTACACGACGTGTTGAAAAAGTACACGGCGTGTAGTTCCAAAATTTAGGATTTTCTCCCATTTTCCATATTTTCTCAAAAACACTTAAGGAAAAGGAAAAAGAAGAAGCCCGTACCTCAAAAAAAATAAGAACCGGGTTCTTACACCTGATTAAGCTAGACATTATTATCATGAAATGAATTCCATATCCTCAAATAATAATCCAACCATGTATATGGTTTCTCAATATTTAACAATAACATTTTCATTCTAGAACACCAACCCCATGTGTTAAAAAAACTATTAATCACTTACTATTCCATATTTCCAGATACACTAGGAAACACGTTAATCATCCATAACAGATATGCATAACCAAGAACATCCCAATGCCTCGAGATGTGGGGAATGAAGATCCAAAAAAAAGAAACCCCTTTTCCTAGAATTAAAATTGATTCATTATCCAACATCAATCCCATCATTCATCATCACAACCGATAATCCAAGCTAAAATGTGTTATTTCATCCTAGTGTCATCCTTAACCCCATAATTCATAACTCTATGCATCTCTCTATCCCAGGAGTCAACCGCTTCCAAAACCATGATAATCCATGTCCATATCTCATAGTCCATCCTAGGATCACATCACATTGAAAATACAGGATGAAAACCATAGAAACATAAAAGGGTAAAAACTACCAAAATAAATAGAGGGAAACATGGCCCTAAAACAAGGAATTTAGCCTATATATGAAAAGGGGATCACTCAACTCTAAAAACAAGTAATTTAGGATTCATGAGAAAATTGGCACTCCCGACCCCCAAAAATTATCTTTATAAAATTACTAGATTTTATTTCATAATGAATTAACCAACTCATTTATAATATGTTTCAACAATGGGAAATCTAAGGTGTCATCTCTATAAATCTATCAAATAAACAAAACATCAACTTTATCATTTTCTAGTTTCAATAAAACATGAGATGAAAAATTTTCAATTATCATTCCTTTATAATTATTATCATCATTAAAAATATTTTGAAATTCAGGTCCCTAGACAAGTGAATTATCACATGGAAGAATGACTAAAACAATTATCCATTCACCATGAATAAATTTGATAACCATTAAATTACAATGATTACAGTTAAATCAATCATAAATATTAAAATTTAATTCATTATCAAAGAAAATAAATACTACACTAATTTTATTAGAATTTTTTTATTAAACCTGAAAAATAAAGCATAACACATATGATAAAAATCATATCCTGGAAATGATACTATCTATATAATCAAGATTCAAACTGTTATCATATTGAGAGAGAATGTGATCGCAATCCACAACCTTTTTAATTATAAAATAGAATTTTATATTTATTAGGATTATTCTAAAACTATATAAATGGATAAACCAAGGTCACTTTACGATATAATATAAATAAATAGCATAATAAATTAATGATCTTCCTAAAAAATGAAACAATATTTGACAAGAATGGACCAACAACACGAGTCTCTGATCACCTATCCCATAAGTAATCTATGACCCACAATGGTCTTTGTTGCATGAATGCAACAATAAAGAGAAAATAAACCCCCAATAGAATGATATATATCATCCTCTATAACACGTCAACATGAAATTGGAGTATATGAGACCAAAAAAATAAGAAACCATAATAAACTACGATAAACTCCACTTGGATCTCAATTGTTAAATAAAAAAACATAGGGATTAACCTCTATTGACATGGAAGTTAATGAACATAAAAACCCCTTGGAAACCTGGGGTTCATGTGCATGGGATGGGATAAAATTCATCTTTTATGGTGGTTTGTGTACTTATATGAAAACAAGAATTTATGTAAGCATGATTCTGTCTTAGGGACCATGTCTTAGAACCTCCTAACACTGGGTATACTATTTAAAATTGATGAATTCCATGCCACATACCTTTGGTTAATGTGCATATGATGAACAAGGATTGATCCATGATTAAAATCTCATATTACTGGGGAGGGGGAATACAATTCAACTACCCCCAATTTACATAACTACCTCCATGTGATATGCCGTTGACGAGACCTATGTGGAAACAAATACATTCAGCATATTCCATGACACTACACAGTGTCACAATAACCCAACCTCGCTATGCCACAACCTAGCTCCATGGGAAATCAATATAAAAAATTGATGTGGCTCAAAATTCCACCTATGAGCCTCCTTACACCACATCCAGCCTTATTACACAGTAACAGCTACCACTACGGTGCAACACCAGGTTCCATGACACAAAATGTTCTATTAAGCTAATATTTCATCTTAAATAATATAGTTATTATTCAAAACACCTTTTATCTTCATTTAGGTGCCTCCAAATTCCAAAAATTACAACAAAAAGGACTACCAAGATCCGAGTCATTACACACTAATCCATTATGGTCCTCAGGTGTGTATCATAGTTACATATATTGAATTTTCATAAAAAATGATAAAATATTTCTATTTTAATGATTTTTTATCCTTAATAATTAATCATGAAATTGTTGGGACTCTATAATTCATTCAAGATATATTAATTTTTGTTTTTTTAAACCATTTTTTTGAGTTATCTTCTATATTAAAATGCATTAATCCGTCATTGAGTAAGAATTCATGGAATTTATAAAATCTCTAACAAGTAAAAAATGTATAAAAATATAATAATTCATATCTATAATAAAATTTTAAAATAATTAAAATATCTTTTTATCTATATTACAATATATTATAGATATGAAAAGAAAAATTTTGAAATTTTGAAATTTTTCTAAACATAAAAAAATAAAAAAAACCATAATCAATATAAAATTTTATCAAGTTGAAATAACTTTTTATCACAAAATAGGTCAGTATAAATATAATAGTCCCATGAAATCAATATTTTTTTATATTTAATTTTACAGCTTACGTAATGACCCATGTATTTATATAATAAAACACTTTAGAGCTATTAATATTTATGAATAATATATTAATTATATGTTAAATGGGACACTTGTTTCGATAACATACTCAACACACAACGATGGGTCTCTTTGAAATCTTATGTTTCACACAACTTTGAGTTATACCGAGAAATAATATAATAATATTAATATTTTAAATGGTATTTAACACATAGTCATTATATTGTTGGGAATGAACATACCTAACTAAATTTTTATAGAACATTCTTGTAAAATATCTTTACATTTATCCAATAAATTAAAGAATCTTAAAATAAGAAGGAATCTGATTTTAAGAATGAAATACTATAGTATTCTTTAAAAGGTCAATTTACCACCTTTTGATGGAGAACCCTTTTAAAATATAGATTTTTTCACTTTGATATGTTTCATTTGACAAAATAAAATTCTTATTTATAATAATGACATAAAAATTGATTTTAGGTAAATTTTTGGTATTTTTGTGATAAAGTTCAATTTTTTAATGAATATTAAAAAATACTTCATTTTAAGTCAGAACTGTCTTTTAATCTATTTTATTTATATGATTAGAATGTCCTATGATTATTTTTTGAAGTGTAATTGGATTTTATTTTTTTCATTTCATCCATTGATGGTAATTGAATGTAATTTCACTTTAAAATTGAATATAAACACATATAAATCTTTTAATAATTTTTACTTCATAAAAACAAACTTTTTGGTATTGACAACATGAATTAATTTTAAATTATTTTTTACCAATTATGTGTTTCAAATTTTTAAAAATGTATTAGATATTTAGAATTAAGAGTTTTAAACTGTGTAAATAGATACTTTTTATTTTTAGACATTATAAATAGTACCTTCAGTATATATTTTATTTACCTTGGTTAAAGAGTAAATCCAGTAAATAAGGGTAAAAATATAAAATTATAAAAATATTAAATTAACCAAACACAACATCTAACCCTATTAGATGAAATTTTTCTTACCTTTGGAATCCTTGGGTCGATTTTAGGAATCCATGCATCCACTTTTTTTTGAAAATGACATTTAATTACTTTTAATTTAATGTTAGGGAAAATATAATCTAAACACGTATATTTTACTAAAAAAATTATATAGGGTTATATAAGTGATATATTAGACTATAAATAGTAATTATAAATATAAAAATATTTCCTATATCATAGTATTTTATTTATAATTTTTAGACAAATATATAATTTTTTTTATTTATGACACAATTGTGATTTAGAGATTACCTTAATAATGAATGATTTAAATAAATGAGATTATAAATATTAAAATAAATTTACTTTGAAATTTTTTAGGCCATCCAAGAATTTTTCGGATGATTATGACTTGTTATATTTGAATTAATGATGTTTTTTTTAATTAACCAAGATAGAATGGATTTTTAAAAATTCATGAAATGAATAGTATAAAAATTGACATAAATGAGTTTTTAAATCAATTAAAATTTTATTAAATGATATAATAGTCCTAAAAATCTTAGATTCTTCCAAATGACATATATTATGTTCAAAATTTCATTAATGACCTAATTTTTGGCCTCTTAAAATTTTATAGTAATTGTGGTAACCATATATAATGAATATACAGGAAGACATGATAAAAGTTAAATTAGTTTACTAAGGGTTAAAGCTAAACGATAAGGTTATTTTTTTGACCTAAACTTTTCTAAAACCCATTTTCTGAGATTATTTAGACCCATACTCATCTGAGCATAGATTTATATCACTTTTTTATTTTAATTAGAAAATCAATTAATAATGAAATAATATTTTTGAACATTTCTAAGGTGCCTCTCATCCCTCTTATAAAAGGACACCACCTCTAAACCTCACTCACACCTCTAAATCCCCCACAATTTATCAAAACTCTTCCCAAATGAGATCCCAAAATCCCTCAATTCCTCCAAGAAACCTTACATTGGGAATAAGGCAATCAAAGAAGGCCTTTTATATTAAATCAAAAGGAGTTAACCGATTTGAGGTAATGTCTAATCTCAATATTCTTTCATTTATATTCCTTCTCCAACCCCCTAAAATATCTTAATTGAATTATTTTATAAAAAAAGTATCTTAAATATTCTATGTTTTTTTTAACATTATTTTAACTTCACATACACACACCTCAGTCTAATGGGTACAGAACATACTATTTCTGTGGACGGCGAACTATTGCCTCATGAAACGATGATTGTTCAATCTTCTCCTACAACCTATTACAGTGGAAATTATTATGTCACTATAATTTTATATGATATTTTAGATATCTATTTTGTCTATATGCTTCCTTAATTCTCATTTAGAACATACCTTTATTCTTTTTATGTTTTATAAATAGAATAATTTCATTTCTGAAAGTGCAGACTACCACCCCTTAAAGTGGCATGACCCATTCAATACATACATAGAACGTATAAATGATAGAGTTAATGCAAATATATATGATATTATATTGTAATTATAATATACCCATTTATCATTTAGTTTTCATTATTTTAAATATAAAAAATAATGAATGTAGGGTTCATGCATACGTACTACTTATCGTCTACATTAACGATGCATTCTGTTTCTTATACCCAAATTCTGTGGACTATTATAAATACATATATAATGGATATATATGATATATATGATATCTAGATCATGAATATCATTATGGAGGTAATGTAATTCTGACCACATAAACACATTTTAATTATAACAAGTTAATTATTAACTCATGTTCCGAACGTCGGCAAAATGTCCGATATGTACTCAAATAATTAACTGATTGTTATAATAGAGAAATATGTGATATAAAAGTAATAGTAAACATGATAAAGGTTATAAATAAAGTAGAAATTAACTTAATTTTACTATTCATGAAGAACAAAGAACATACGATACTAGTCAGACATGAGGTAAGGGATCCTTCCACCCACCACTTTTAGTCAAAGACTTCTTTTATGTTATGTATTTTAATTTCAATTTTAGTATTTTGGGATATTTTCGTCTATACCCTTACTAATTAAAGGTTTATTTATAAGTTATTAGAGACCATTTTCACTCTCATCAACTCATTTTCTAAATTTTTATATAACGCCATTAGGTTGCCAAATTTTTGTAAGTCACTTTGTCTCAATCTCTATTCATTAAGGCAGGTTTTGATAATATACACCTCCTTATTTTATATGGTTTATAAAACCCTTTGAAATTTACATTCATTAATATGTAATCATTTTTCTATGAAGTATCTTACTAAATGAAAAAAGAAATTATTTAACGTTTGCTGCGATAATGACCACTCCATCATTGTAATCGTTATTTGACTTCCTCTATAAGCCTTAATGTTTTTTAAAGGAAAGTAATCCACTATTCACTTGATGGATTTTTTTATATTGAAAATATTTTTAAAATGGATTATGTATTTCAATTTCTTGAAATGATTAATTCTTATTTTAAATTTATATATTTTCAATATTTTATGTGTTATTATTATGTAAGGGTACTTGGACATTTGACGGGTGGTTACATGATAAACCAAATAATGGGTGGTTCTGTGTTAAACCAAGAATAGGTGGTTATGTTATAACCTCAAATTAATTGGTTATGGGAGTTGGCCATATAGATATACAATTTAGTTATATGTTTGGATGTCGACCGTATGGTTATTCCATTTAAGTATGTTTATGTCCCATGTTAACATTATATTCTATGTGTTTTTTCCTATGATTTTTACGGTAATATTTTGGATACAAAAGAAGTGTATGCAGTGGGTTTATATTCAGTGATGAGTTTTTTCTAGTTCTTTAAGGTAAAAGTATTACATTATGTCAAAGTATTCATGGTTTTCATGTTATATAAAGACTAACAGTTTTCTTTCTTTATGTATCCTTTACTGGTCTTTTTATGCTCATCCCATGTTTTGAAATTTTTTTCACAGGACATAATGAAGAATAGTGTCAAGGATGGGATAAAAGAAACATTATTCAATTCAAACATGAAACTATGTCATGTTTTGTTTTAAAGATTTTTTGTTTTAATAAAAAATAGAAAGTGAGTTGAGGTGTCTACTTGTAATATTCAAGATGTTATGTATAAGTTATGACCTGATACCCTACAGCTCTAAACATGAAATGATCCAAAATTTAAAATACTAACTTAATTCAAGATTATGTAATCTTTAAGGATGGGTCCTTACAATTGTTATCAGAAGATGGTTTAGATAACTTTAGATATTTGGGTGTTACTTATGAATAAGTTACATAACAATAATGGTTACCATATTAGAAAGAGTCATAGTTATTTTAGATAAATTGAATGGGATTAAGATAACATGAATAAGTATATCTTAGTGTTTACCCTCCACATAAGATAATATATGATGATTTTACTGATATACTCACACTGATGTTTTTGGTTTTATAAAATTTCTAGATCTAGCAGGCACGAAATTACCAATGAATGTGAAGAAAAATGTGACGGTTTTTTGAATAAGAAACCGAAGGATATGGGATCTACAATGAGAAATCTTGTGGTTATTCTCAACCAACTATCCGGAGTAATGATTGACCACCTAAACCTTGGTGATTTTTATAAGTCATCTTATATGTGAGAAACAAATCCCTACAAAAGTTCAGGTAAAAATCATAAAGGTAATTATATATAAATAACCTATGTGTCAATGATGTGGAAAGAAACAAATAGGAAAATGGTTCAAAGGGACGGGAAGATGATTTAGATGTGGTAATAAAGGTCATAATGCAATAACCTTCCATGGAAAAAGGAAGCATCCATTTGAATATAGGAAAGGGAAAGAAGTTATTTATGAGGGATAAATAGAATGTTTTAAATGTGGTGGGCATGGTAATTAAACAAATATATGTCCTACAAAAATGTTTCGTGAATGGGATTAGAATAATCATACAAATGTATGTTTACCAATTCCAAATTCCATTCCAATTGAAGATGAGGAAAATAAAAATTACCTATGAAATGTATGGATTATTTCTCAGAACATGTTTGGAAAATACTAAAATATAAGGACATTATGGATTATTTTGTTTGTCGGAAATAAGTATAAAATAATAAGATGAGAAAACATGGATAAATAATCATGATGAATGTCGATGATTAAGATGTCTAAATTTTATGAATTTAAGAGTTATGTTGGATCTATGGATGATGATATATTTAAATGTATTAATGATATGATTACATTGGATGACTTTTTATAGAATGTGTAACCTTGAAGCTTGATATGTAAAAATTCTATTCATGGAAGAATTATATTTTATTTTGTGGATATAGTTATAAAGAACTATTTGGGTTTATATGATCTTTGAATTTTTGGAAACAATATTTTATTACTTTTTGGGAAGAAAATGCGAGGTATGAGATATCATTTGTGGTTAAAATATGTAATGGTTATTTTTTAGGAATTTATCTCAGTTTTGGGATTATTATAAAATTATATATTTTTTGATAAATGAAATCACGCATTGTATGACAATCCATCATGTCGGATGAAGATGCGGGAATCAATCCCATAACTAAAGTGTGATTGGAATTTATCACCTACCACTAGACTACGTGATGTCCCTAGTGAGTATGACATATTCGTTTTAAGGTAAATGATTTTATAGATCATGAATAAGTTGATTTTTGGAACTTATGTTATATCAAATGGATATCCTAGAATCAAAAAATTATTTGGTGATGAAGTGATGAAGGTTGTTTTGGAATACATTCTCTCTTTTGGGAACACTATATGCTTGACGGAAAATAGAATACTATGGGATTCAATTTGTGGAGTAATGTTGAAATTTTATTTTGGAAGAATCCATGCTTTTATTGTGGACCCATAGTGATATGGGTAATTTATAAAAATGATTAACCTATCATAGAGAATATATGATTAGGTTAATTACTCTTTAGTATGAGATTTTAAGTGTAGTGGATGTTATTTGGAGACAAATGTAATGATTTAATATTGGAGACTATGTGGTTAAATCATTCAGAGTTTTGGATTTCAATCAGAGTTTGGATTAGACTGACGAATTTTAAGGAAAGTTGTTTATTGAAAGGCATTTATGGATCATTAGGGAATTTTTTGTCTAATTTTGTAGATTAGGAGTTTTATTTCTTTTTATAAAGTATTATCTTTTGGGGGGATTATATACTCTAGTACTAACCATTTGTGTTTTGGTTAATGTCTACTGACTGGGGAAATATATTGTTATTTTTTTTTTGGATAATGTGATTTTAATGAAGTTGATTCTAGCAATTCATATGTGGCCGAGTCATTTTGAATACACATCATTTTAAGAAAAGATGTGTTTATGGTAGAAATTTAATTAAAGGATAAAAAACTACTTTTCAAGTAATTGTATTTCCATATGATCTTAGTCAGGATAGAAATGAAATTCTTCAACACTATGAAAAAGATCTTGAATCAAAAATTTATTACGCTTTCTTTTATCATCACACTTTTACCCAACCACAAATTTATGGTATTGTGGTGGTTAACTTTCCATGATCATGTTCTCTATCACACTCAATTATTCAATGAGTGTCAGTTTCTCTTCCATATCCTTGTTTTACTACATGGAATCTTAGTATGTGTTATCTCAAGTGATCTGTTTACTTATCTTTCTTCATTTTAATGTGATAGTTTTATTGACTCTTTTTCCGATGTAGGGATTTCAATGATGTTTCCAAGACCAATTTTAACACTCAGAGGACAAAATTTCCCAAATGGGGGAAGGATGTAATGAACCATGTATTTACAGAATAATAAATTTTCATACCTATTAATATTTATAATATTTTTTAAATTGTAGTTACAATATAGTTGTATGGCTGGGAATTAACATAACTAAATAAATTATGATTAAAAATGTTTGTTAAATATATTTACATTTATCTTATAAATTTTAGAGGCATAAAATAAGAATTAATACTATTTTAAGCATTAAATACTATAATATTCTTTACGAGGTTTATTTAGCACCTTTTGATGATGAACCCTTTTTAAATCTAATTTTTGTCACTTTTATATGTTCCAAATGAAAAAATGATATTTTTATTTATAATCAGGACATCAAAATTCTATTAGGTACTTATTTGTTATTTTTCTGATAGTTTTCTTTTTTAATTAATAATGAAAAATATTGTATTTTAAGTCAGAATTGTATTTTCATCTAATTTATTCATATGATTAGATTTTCAATTTCATTTTTTAAGTTTAATTGGATTATATTTTTATCATTTAATCCAATTTTTTTCATTGTATGTAATATCACTTCGAAACTAGACATAAACACATGTCAATCTTTTGATAGTTTTTACTTCATAAAAACACACTTCTTGGTTTTGACAATGAGAATTAAGTTTAAATTAATTTTGTCCAATTCTATGTTTTGAATTTGAAAAAATGGATTAAATATTTTGAATCAAGAGGTTCAAATTTTCTAAATAGGTAATTTTATTTTCAGACATTATGAATAGTAATTTTAGTAAATATTTTACTTACAATGATTAAAGGGTAAATATGGTAAATAAGGGTAACCAACTAATATTATAATAATATTAAATTTACTTAACACATGTCTTAACCCTATTGGATGAAATATTTCAGACAATAGTCATCCATTTGTTGATTTTAGGACCCCATGGATCCACTTGTGTGTGAAAATGACCTTTAATTTCTTTTAATTTAATGTTAAGGAAAATATAACCTAAACATGTATCTTTTACTAAAACAATTTTTATATGGGGTTATATAAGTGATATATTTAACTATAAATAGTACATATAAAGATAAAATAATTTCCTACCTCATTGTATTTTATTTATATTTTTTAGACATAAAATAAATAAATTTATTTGTGACACAATGGTGATGTTGTGATTACCTTATTAATGAATGATTTAAATAAATGAGATTATAAATTTTAAAATAAATTTATTTGGAATATTTTTTTTCCATAAAAGAATTTTAGGGATGGTTATTACTTGTTAAATTTTAATTAATTATGTTTTTTTTAAATAATTAAGTTCTAGTGAATTTATAAAAAAGTCATGATTTGAGTAGTATAAAAATTGACATAAATGAGTTTTTAAATCCAAATAATATTTTATTAAATGATATAACAGTCTTAAAAATATAATATTCGAAAAATTGACATAAGATGATAAAAAGAACATTAATTATTCATTTTTGGGTCTCTTGTAATTTTATAGTAATTATGGTAACCATATATTTCTAATAAACTAGAAGACTTGGTAAAAGATAAATTAGTTTACTAAGGGTTAAAGGGAAAAGATAAGTTTAAACATATGACCTAAACTAGTATAAAATTGATTATCTGAGATGATTTGAACTCATAATCATCTCATATTATAAATATATCACTATAATTCTAAAATCAATTAATTATAAAATAATATTTTCAAAACTGTCAAAAAGTGTCGCTCCTCCCTCTTATAAAAGGACACTAACTCTAAACCAAACTCACGCTTATAAAACCCCCTTTCCATATCCATACACTGACCAAATAATCTATCAACATCCATCTATTCCTCCTAGAAGCCTTACTTTGGGTATAAGGGAATTAAAGAAGGCTTTTTAGCTTAAATCAAATGGAGTTAGCCAATTTGAAGTAATGTCTTCTCTCAAGATTCCTTCATTTAGTTTCCTTCACCAACCCCCTAAACTCTTTTTATTAAATTATTTTTAAAAAACAATGTTATCTTAAATATATTTTGTTGTTTTTATGAGATTTATTCAAACTACACTTACACACACCTCCGTCTAATTGGTATAGAACATACTTTTTGTATGGATGGCGAACTACGACCCACGAAACGATGATTAATCAATATTTTCCTCCGACCTCTTATGGTGGCCATTATGATGGAACTGTAATTATATATTCTATATACGATATTTATTTTTATATTTTGACATCTTTTTTTTCATTTACATCATACCTTTATGCTTTACATGTTGTATAAATATAATAATTTTATTTGAAGATGTGCGGACTACCACCGCCTCAAAGTGATACGAATCATTCAAGACATAAATGGAATGTATAAAGGATGGATTTAATGAAATTATAAATGATATTATACTATAATAATAATTTACATTTTTATCATTTAGTTTTCATTTCATTAGATATGAAAAAAGTAATGAAAGTAGCATGCATGCGTATGTTTGGCTTACCGTCTCCATTAACGGTACAATTCATTTCTTATATCCAAATTCTATGGACTATTATAAATACATATATAATTGATATATATGATATATATGATATATATATCAGTCATACCATTCTAGAGATAATTTAATTTTGACCACATGGGAAATTTATCATTATAACATGTTCATTTTTTATGGAAGTTCCAACCATCAGAAAAATGTATGATATGAACTCAAATAATTAATTAATTGTTATAACAAGGAAATTAGTGATATAAAATGAATAATAAATGAAAAATGTTCTTAATCAAGTTGATATTAACTTATGTTTATTATTTATGAATAATAAATAACATACAAGACATGTTAGACTCAAGGTAAGGGAACATTCGACCATCCACTTTTAGTCAAATACTTCTTTTATGTTATGTCATTTAATTTCAATTTTATTATTATGGGATATTTTATTATATATCCTTATTATTTTGCATTTTATATCCAAGTGAGGAGAGACCATTTTCACTCTCATCAACTAATTTTATGACTCTTTTTTTAACGCCATTAGGCCGCCAAATATTTGTAAGGGACTTTGTCTCAATATCATTTCATTAAGACATGTTTTGATAATATAGAACTCCTTATGTTATAGGGTGTGTAAAACCCTTTTACTTTTACACTCATTCAAAGAGAATATTTTTCTAAAGTGTTTTTTACTAAATGTAAAAGAGGAATGTTTTTAACTTCTACGACGACCATGAACTCTTCATCATCAAAATAGTTATTTGGCTTCCTCTATAAGTGTTAATGTTTTCAAAAGGAAATGAAATTACTTTTTCCCTTTTTGGAATTTTTCGTATTTAAAATGGTTTTGAAATTGAATGAGTATTTAAATATATTGAAATAATTTCTTGTCATTTCAAAATGTTGTTATTTTCAATATTTTATGTGTTATGATTATGTAATGGTACTTGGACATTTGATGGGTGATTATGTGATAAACCAACTAACAGGTGGTTCCGTGATAAACCAAGAAAGGGTGGTTATGCTATAACCTCAAATGCATTGGGTATGGAAGTTGGTCGTATGGCAATTCCATTTAGTGATATGTGTGGAAGTCGACCGTATGGTTATTCCATTTAAATATTTTTATGTCCCAATTTACCTTTATATGATATAAGTTGTTTTCTATGGGTTTTATGGAAATATTTTTCTTACAAAAGATGGGTTAGTGAGGAGCTTATATTTAGTGATGTGTTTTTTCTAGTTATTTATAATAATAACTATTTCATTGTGATAAAGCATTCATGGTTTTCATGTTATCTAAAGACTAATAGTGTTTTCGTAATGTATCCCTTACTGAGATTTTTATGCTCATCCCATGTTTTGAATTGTTTTTCACAGGACATAATGAAGAATAGAGTCAAGGATGGGAAAAAAGAAAAGTTATGGTATTAAAACATGAAATGATGTCATGTTTATCTTATAGAGGTTTTGTTTTTTGAACAAATGGATAGTGATTTGAAGTATCTACATGTAATATTCCAGATGTTATGTATATGATATGACCTAATTATCTATATCTATAAACCTCAAAAAATCCTCAAAGTGAATTATTTACAAAATTCAATATTTTGTAATGTTTAAGGATAGGTCCTTAAACCTTATCCCTTAGTTTTTAATTTCAATTGAACAATTTTTAATTTTACTATGGTGATAAACATTTACAATGGTTCATATTTATAATGATTAGAAATGAAATTGCATACATTAAAAAATTTGAAACACTTAATACCAAATACTAAATAAATTTTAAAAAATAAAGTTTTATAAGTGGAACATATTAGTTTTAGTTTATGTGTGAAAAAATATAACGAATTGTTTTTAAAAAAATTAAATTTAATACCTAAAAAAGGGAATTTCCCAAAATCAAATAAAATATTAAATAAGGCAGAATTAGTTATAATTTTCTAATCAATGTGATATTATTTTTCATTAAAAAAATAAATGGGTACTTTTAAAATTACATGATAATAGAAAATAAAAAATATTTCATCCAAAATCATTATTTTCCACTATTAACTAAAAAATAAATATTCCTACGAAAAAAAATAATTATCACTAAGATAAATTTAAAAATCAATTTTGAAATATAATGCCCATTTTTTAGATAAAACTTCTAAAATATTGATAAATTGAACATAATAGCTTCAAAAAAATGAAATAAAACCCTAATTTTAAGAAAATATAATTTTTAAGAATAAAATGGATTTATCCTCATTAAATTTCGAATGACCATAACTATATGAATGTTAATTTTTTTTTTGCGTATAAAATTATCTAATTTTCTTTGAATCATTTATCAATAGTAACTAATTTAATCTATTATCTTTATAAATCATTGTTTACAAAAATATGTTTTATTAAAAGAAATATTTTTTACATAAAAACTATTTTTACTCAATTTATATCAAATTGAAAATCAATATATGATTTATTTATCATTTTATATAGTGAAAATTTCTATGTATATTTCATATAATTTTATTCTTATTCATTCTCACCAAACTAATGTGCAGGTTTAAAAAATATATTTTGATAATTTTATAAATTCTATTTGAAAAAGTAAACTTTATTTTTGATGTTAGGATATAAAAGTTTTCTTTCGGTCAATTTTTGGATATTTTATGTGAATTTTCATGTTTTTATTAGTTGTAAAAAAGTATAGGATTCTAATTAAAATGTTAATTATTTCTAAATAATTTATAAAATAAAATTATATTCCTATCTTTTAATGTATAATTATATCAATTTTATATCACTTAATTCTATTTATATCAATGGAACCAATTTCACTTTGAAATTTTATAAAAAATGGTTCAATATTTTAAACATTTTACTTTTAGAACCAACTTTCTCGTTTAATCTGTAGGATTTATTTTAAACTAAATTATAAAACATCTATGTTTTGAATTTGGAGAAATTAATTTCATTTATAAAATAATAATAATTTATAATTTATAGTAGGTTAAACTTGTTTTTGGGCCAAAATTATTAGTGGATGCAATTAAAATTAATTACAGTAATTATGGTAAAAAATGAGTTTACATAGTTATTAAACATTAACCTTATGGCGCCGAATCACCTATAAGATTCTCCAAAAACAATTTTCTTGAAATTTTTCGACAATGTTTCCACTTTTATAAAATTTGGTTCATTATAGGGTGAAAAAAATGTATGGTATGCCTCACAATATTCTTTACCTATATATATTTACAAGATTTCAACTCTAACTCCACTATAAAAAATAACCAACCCCCATCACTAATTCACGCATCTAAATACTTTTAGATCATCGAAAAAGTGACAAGATAATCTCCCAAAATCCATAATATCATAATATAATCCTCAATTTGGTCATAAATCGAACCAAAGAGTTCATTTGGGGCAAACAAAAAGAGTAACCCGAAGAAGGGGTAACATATTCAACAACCACTTTGGTATTATTTGTTTCTACATGTATTAAATTATTATTTTTAATTATTATATAATCATATATATATCATAAATATACTAAGCCTATTTTATTCCATGGGTTCAATATAACCATACGCAGACTTCTATAAAATGGGTAATAAAATCACCATTCGTCTTTACAAAGAACTATAACCTCAAGGAATGATGTCGATCATTTTTACTTTACCACCTCTTATGTTAAGATATTATAATGAAAATATAGTTATAATTTAGTATTTATAATTTATTTGTACTAAAATGTTTATTATATAACACATACTTTCATTCTTTATTAATTTTTGGAATACGGTAACATGGTTTCTATACGTGTGGACTACCACATCATCAAAGAGATGTGATTCATTTATTCTTTACATTAAATGTATTAAGGTTAGTTTTAATAAAAATATATGATATATATTAAATATTAATGACATTAATTACATAGTTATATATCTTTAAATATAAAATATCATTTTATTTTTCCCATTTCAAACACTGAGAAACTGATAACGTCAATTATGGACGTGTGGACTACCACCTCCTCGAAGCGAAGTGATTCTACCTTTTTAGTCACTACATAACAGCAATGATATATATAAGTATATATAATTAAATAATAAGTTATTTATGAAATTATTTAAATTATGAGGGATAAATGGTACATACATTGTTTCAATAACAATTGTTAGAAAATGGGAATGTCACACATGGGTACGTACAACCTACCATCTACATGGCCGTAACGTTAGTTCATTTTTAAAAACCATATTTATTGCTTTATTTTAAAAGTATAATTTATGAAAAAAAAATATAATTAGTTCATGATAATTATTATCTTATATTATTAAATAATTACCTTATTGACCACAGTCAATGTATCAGTGTTAGTTCTGACACATAACCTAAATATGGCCAAAACGTCCAACTTGAACCTTATTTATTATGTACTTATATATATGTTTTTATAAGTGAAATAAAAGCTATTATAATATTTTAAAAGTTCATAAGTAAGTAAATAATTAATTTAGGTTTATCATACAATGATATAGAGGACAGTAATGACATATTAGACTCAAGGTAAGGGATTTTCGTCTCGAATTTTACATCTATGAGATAAATGTCATATTCACCACTTGCATATCTTATGTGTTGTATATAAATCCCATTTTGATATATTATATCATGAATAATTTTATATTAATTGTATATAAATGTTTAAAATTTATTATTATTACATTTTTGGATTCTTATTCATATGTTTCCACAGGTGTAAGGGTTTCGTCTCAATTTACATTCAATTGAGAAATATTTAGTATTATGTAGCTAATTATTTTTATATAGTAAATTTAATTCCCATTATTATATTATATGATTCTTATACTTGAATTTATGGGGTTTTAATTAACCATTTTAGGATTTATCTTTCATGGGGTTTATGGTTTCCTTGTTACCAATGTGGTAGGGGATTTTGGTCATGATTTTTCTTCTTTGTGAGGTTTGTTATATTATACACCTATATTATTTTATATGTTGTATATACTACATATTTTGACATGTTATATAATGAATCTACTTATTTTAATGATATATTCTATTTCATTAAATGTTATTCCTTCATTGGTATTATAATTAAAATGTTTTAATGTGGTATGAGACACATTGGAATGTTTAAATATCATTTCTGTAAAGAATGTTTTTAATGAACTTTTAAGGTAATTTCCATTCATCATAATTAACAACCATTTGTGTTACATATAATTCTATAGTTGTATTTATTAATAATATGATTATCATTAATTAAAATTATTATGATTATTTCAATGATATTTTTAGGGAACACTTTTTTTCATGGGTTAATCATCATTCAGAGTGATTGTTAAAGAAACTCTAAATTTTCCATGGGTTAATCAATTTTAGAGGATATTTTTCTAAAAATAATTCCTTTTCTATGGTTTAATAATGTCTCAAATTGTTCTTTATAGATATTATTTATTTTCCATTGGTTAATAATTTTTCATAGTGATTTTTAGGGAACCCATTTCATTTCCTTGGTTTAATTATGTTTCAAAGAGATTATTATAGAACCAATTTCATTACCTTGGGTTACTAATGTTTCAAATATATTTTCATGCAACCCATTTCTTTTCCATTGGTTAATCATGCTTCCAAGAGTTTTTTATATAACCCATTTATTTCCCATGGGTTAATTGTGTTTCAAAGAGATTGATATAGGGCCCAATTATTTTACACAGGTTAACCTTGTTTCAAAGTCACTGTTGTGGAACATGTTTCCTTTTCAAGGGTTAATTGTATTCTGTAATGAATATTGGTTGTTTCAATGATTTTTGATGAAACTATTTCTATATGGTGTTTTTTAATATTTTCATTCATGGACATTATATATTATGGGTGCGCCCAGATAGCACTATGATGGATTGTGTAATTAATGTGTTCTCCATGGAATTATATTTGAAGTCATTTTCGTGGTTATTACAATTTGTAATGGTTATACAAGGGTTTTGTAATAGTTCAATGTGATGATGATCTATGATACCAGTATAATATCATTATTCTTGATATGGGTTTATAATTTTTATATTTATTGAGATTGACATCACATGAATCATTATTATTGATTCAGATGTCTATTTTCTATGTCATGTTTTAATATATGATAATCTAGCTTTTGATGGGTATGAGTTACTTTATGATTATCTCATGCACTTTTATTATTTAATATTACCATTATTCACTCCTATGATCATTGATGACATTAAGATATTAGCGATTATTTTATACCTTACTGATCATTTCATCTCAACCTTCCGATATATCATTTTGTTCATGGTTTATTGCTATGATGTTGAACGAATTATAACTAGAAGTAATTTTATATGTATGACAATGATACATTTTTTGATAAAGAAAATAAGGGTTATGTGGGAGAAATTTTCATTTAATGTCATGTGAATTGTTTTGTTGTATTTTTTCATAATTATTAAAAACTGTATACCTAAAATTTCATGTGGTATATAGATGTTAAATGTTTACATTTTGGTGTTGTATAGTTTTAATGAAAAATTTGGGTCACAATTATCGACATCAATGCCAGAAATGTTATGTTATGGAGTTTACAAAAGGATCTCAGAGTACAGGTTCTAGGTTGTTATAGTCCATATTTTTAACTCATATCATGGTCTTATATTATTTTATTAAATTGTGATTTTATGCTAACATTCTTATGCCTTCTTCCAGAATTTGTAGAAACATCCACAATAGCCAATTATCCCTCATATAATCCATTGTGGTATAGTCTATCTGGATTTCATAGGGTGTGTGACTTACTATTTTTGAGTCGAACCACATAAATTTTGGACACTTACTATGAAAGATCTCTTAATATAACCCCTCTCATACACTCTCTATGTTTTGGGTTTGTCATTTTATTTAACCAACAATAGTTACCCAAAAACATTATATCTTTCAATAATAATTTAGATAGAATCATTATAATGAATATCTTTTGGGCTGTTAGATATCTTTTTATTAGAAAATGATTTCTTTCCATCTATATCAATGAAAACATATGTGGATCCATCTATTTTTTTTAGAATAATAAATTTTTTTGAATCATGGAGATTATAGATTTTTCAATCTCACCTCAAACTCTATACACATCATGTAGTTGGAGATCTTCTCATCCTCTACTGAACTCAATATTTCTTCCCAATCATCCATTACATTCTTTATTTTTTTTCCCGAATATTTATGTATTATTATAAATAATGGTGAATATCTTTTACGTTTTCATATTCAATGTCTAGTTGAGAAGATTTTACTTACATGAAATCTTTGTGAAAATTTTCATTTTTATAGAAATATTTAACAAATATAATCTCAAAAAAAAATCTTACAAATATTAAATTGTAATTATTTAATGATTTTAACAAATTATTCATCGAAATGATAGATTATTTCATCCTTTACATTCATTATTTTTTGTGAATGTTTTGGATATGAAAAAATATTTATCCAATTCCTCTTCTATGGATTACGCCCCCACTTTTAGCTATAATTTTCAACCTGATTAACTTTGATACTTCCAACAATTAAAATTACATCTTTTTTTGAATTTAAAAATATGTTCTTTAAATTTTTAATTAATATCACTATGTGATACACCATAAATATAGATTTCAAAATATTCATTAAATTAATAAAAATAAAAATAAATATTACAAATTAAATATCTAATTATTTTTAATTAATGGTGTCCCTCCCTTAACAATTTAACTATTCTTTACCTTCCTTAACTGCCATTTATTTATTTTCATATGAGTGTTGGTAGAAATCTATATGTTTTTCCCCTATAGTAACGACATTTTTTCCAATAAGAGGTAAGTCACAAAAATCCTAAATTAATCTCCTAAAAAATAATGTTATAGATATTTAGTGGGATCTTATCCTCTAATAATAATTGAATTTCCCCAGTTTGGATGAACCATTGTGAGGGGATGATTCAGTAGTTTATTTTTAAAAATTATCATTCATTCCAATTAAACCTCTGAATATAGTTATGTTTCTTAATTAAATAGATATTAACTATCAATATCACCTCAGGAATAGCTTTAACAAATGGTTAAAAAAGCATATTTTATTTATATGGTTCTCGATAAGAGCCTAGAAATTATTGTGTTGGTTTGACCCTACAACATAGATTCTCCTCCATAAAAAAATCATCATATCCATAAAAAATCCCTTTTTAATCAACATAGATTCACACTATGTTCCTCCACATTAATCACTAACTAAAATCATTCATTACTTATTTAATTTTGATTATAAATAGAAAGATATGGACCATTTTAGATGAAAGTCTTCCTCTATGAGCCTATAAGATTTTTTCCTCCTATAAAATTCATCAAGGTCATAAATAAATACCTATAAGATGTTGATTACCCATGAACCTATTCCATCATCATGAATGATCCAATTATATCACTCATTGAATACTCAGATGCGTCACCTTCTTGGAATCCTAGCTTTGATTCTCTTTCTTTCTCTAATACTTTGTTGTATCTCGTTCACTCTAATTATCTTGTACTATTGACAAGAGTTTTATATGTATCAACCCATTTTAATAGCCTTTATATATAATTATTATTCACAAAAAAATAACATCAATATGATCCTTATTATTATCATAGATATTGTTTCAATAATTCATACAAATATTATCATTATCGACAGCAAGTACATACCTCATTACAATTTGTTAATTGAATCGAAAATAATTCCCCCAATTAATATGGAAAAATATTCTTATTTATTGTATAATAATATTTATTCAAATAAATGCTAATTATAATTCCAACATTCTTGTTTTTTCTTATCCCTATTTACATTGATTACATTAATCAAATATAATGGCATATTATTTCCTAGAAAAATAATGATCAAATATCATGACAGAATTTATTATAATTATTTCCTAATTTAATCGTAAAAAATATTTATTTAACACATTATTATTGTTGGAATTATTTCTAATAAATAACCAATAATAATTCTTCACTAATTCCATGAGAATTATTCTCCAAATTCATAAATAATATCTCACATTAATTAAACTTGTAATTAAGTTATTGATTTATCTTCCCCAATTGTAATATTAATAAAAACATTATAATTATTTCTTAACTCATATAATCAACAAAACATCAAATATTAATTACATGTATTCCATGAACATTAAACAATCATTCATTCATGGAATCTCCATGAATCTCATCTTAAATACCATAAAGCTTGGGTGTTTCTCATTTCTTCATGTGTTATGCTCATACCCGTGTTATGTATGATTTTATATGAATTAATTTGGAATTAATCTTGACATACCTAATTAATGGAAGTCATTTTTTGTGAATTCCATACAATATGCAATACCAACAACTCGCATGTGTATGAATCTAATTTAAAAAGCTTTAATAATTCAGACATCCACATCTTAATACCTCACACACATGAAATTGTGAAAATATAAATTACCCAAAGAACATAGGATGAAAATGAATATGAATTTATTCTATTTTCAATTCAAATTTTATGCATTTACAGTTATATAAAACATACCTCTTGAATTTATCATGTTTTTTGTAACACCCTCGGTTTTGATGAATTATTTTTTTGAATAAATTATAATTCATTAATGGATTATGTTTCATACTAAACCATGTTTATATTAATTTATAAGAAAATAAATAATATTTTTTATATTAAATTTAAAGATTACATTTT
Source organism: Viscum album (assembly GCA_963277665.1). NCBI lineage: Eukaryota > Viridiplantae > Streptophyta > Magnoliopsida > Santalales > Viscaceae > Viscum > Viscum album. The sequence goes on from OY728147.1 coordinate 997,077,817, forward strand.
GGTACATGCAAAACTATGTTTTCTTAAACCAAGTTCCATATATAGCTTGCATTACATGCAATATTGAGTTCTATAGAACTAAAATACACAATTAATGTTATTATGTTGTATGATAGTTTCAAATTAGTTGTTTGAATGGAAGGTATGAAAATTATTTACTAAATTGGGATAATATTTTTTATAAATATTTATATAATTATTTTATGACCAGTTAATTATAATTGAATGTAATAATTATTTTTAAATAAGGAAATTCTAATTCAAAAAAATATTTTTTATCACAATAAATAAAACAAACCAATTTTGATTAATGTTTTTTATTATATTCATATATTATATACTCAATTCACTATTCACTATTAATATTATGATATTTTTAGAGAATATATAAGTTTAATTCTACATTTATGAATAAAAATATGTATTTTTCAAAAAGACATTTCCCCACATATTAATGGAACAATTATTTGAAATCTAATTTTTCCCTATTTTGTAAATTATATTTGAATCAAAATTATTTTTTGAAATATTGATTTAAAAATTATATTTTCCTGATTTTTTCAATTTTCTTGTAAAAATTCATGTTTTGATGAATAGTGAAAAAATACAGAATATTAACTGATAATGGAACTTTTGTTTTAGTTATACATATATATAAATTATATTATAAATTTATTTTAATGAATAATTATATCAATTATACATATATGGATCCAATATATGTCATTAGAATCAGTTTTATAATGAAATCTGATATAAAAACCCTGTATACTTTTGAACTTTTTCTATCTAAAACTCCTCTTTCTCGATAGGTCTGAGGAATTAATTTTAAATTAATTTTTATAACTTAAGTGAATTTATTTTGGAATAATGGATTCTATATTTTGAAACATAAAAATTTATAGTTTCTGGGAATTATAACTTAATCTTTGAATGAAAAAATAAGTGAAAAAATTAAAGATATTCAAAATGATTATGTGATAAATGACTTTTCTAATGGTTTAAACAATAATATTGAAGGAGGAAATGATCTAGAGACTTTTAAAAAATCCATTTTATGGACATTTTTCATAATTAATCATTCATGTCTCTAATTTGGTAAATTATTTAATACATTTTTTAGGAAATATCTTTGGTACAACTGACTTCAATTCAATAATTCCAAGTGTATCATCTCCCTCACGTATGAAGGGCGCCCCCCTCTATTCCCAATTTTAAAGCTTTTGGATCATCATAGACCTAAATAAATAACATATAAACTGCATTAATATCATCCTATAATTATTATTTAGTTCATATGGGGATCCAATGATTACATTTTAGTGAAAACAAAAAGAAGATACTCAAAGAATAGGATATGTTCATCAATGAATGTTTTTGTTCTTTTTCCCCACAAACCCCTTCCATATTTTTTATATATCTAGATTTTATGAAAAAATAATTAAAATATGTTTATAAATATTTTTATTTAATTATTTTATGCAATACAACCTGACAGACTTCCAAAAAATGGGATACTAAATCATCATATATGCATTTGGGGGACAACCACATCACGAACTAATGTAATTAGTTTTCCATTACCTTATTTAAATGTTGTGAATAATGATGTACATGCGGTTTATATATGATATTTTGGATTTATTTATTATTATTTACTATTTATATTACACATACCTATATGGTCTCCCTTTTTTGGGGTTACAATAATGTCGTCTGTGTGTATGTCTGACTACCGTCTCATAAAGTGGTGTGATTCAATCACTCTTAACATGAAATTTATTAATGTTGGTCTTAGTATAATTATGTTACATATATGAGAATTAAATTATACTATAATAATAATATACATATTTCATTTTCTTTTCATTGATTCAATATGATACAAAAATTGAAATAGTTTTCATGCGTATGTATAACATGTCATCTCCATGAATAGTGTATTTCGTTTCCAATTAAAAAATGTTACAATTTCACATAAATGAAAATATAATTAATATATATGATATTTATATCAATTTTAACATTATTAATTATGAAATCATGATCTAATCATGCATACCATGAATAACAAGTTAATAGAAGTACGAAAAACCAAAGTAGTTATTACCTACAACATAATTTTAACATGGAATTGTTAATAAACAATAAATCTGAATACATTATAAAATAATATATGGCTTGATATATATAAATATAGTTATTTTATATATGTATAATAAACATATATTTATTATACATTAGTTTTTAACAAGTAGGAAGGAATTCAAGACTTAAAGTATGTGGATTTCTAGTCTCACTTTTATTTCTACAAAACAATGACATATTCACCAATAATTTCTTTTGTGTGGTGTTTATACCACACTATGAAAATTTAAATCATAAATTTCATTAATTTAATGATATTAATGTTTCAAATTGATTTATTATTTCATGTATTTCACAATTCCAAAGCTACTCATGTTTTATGGGATTTCCATATTTCTTTTTTACTTTTGAGAGTCACAAGTTATATTAACCCCCTATATCATCTATGTGGTGTAAAAAAATCGCATAAATTTATTTTTTATTTTTTATTAAAAAATTTAGTTTTATTTTCAAATCCATTTTAGGATCAATATTTAATAGGTATTATAGTTTAAGAGAAACCAGATCAGTAAAAGCTGTTTGTCTCAATTTTTCTTCTTTGAGACATATGATATAAGATGCACTTATATTCTTTCATTAGGGGTATATAAAGAAACTTTGGCATGTAATATCATGAATTTATATATCCTAATGATGTTTTACGTTCCATTTTATTTTATTCAATCACGTGTTTTATTATTTAATGTTATCTAAGTAGTAATGATTTTACATTAGAAACTCATCATTTATCGGGATTATTTATGATTAATTATCCAATGCTGATATATCATGATCTACCTATCAATAATTAACATTTAATTTATTATACTTTTGTTATTCATAATATTGGTATTTAATTATACAATTTTTGTAAACTTTTATACTTAATATAATTCAGAAAAAAATTTATGTAAATCAACCATTATTTCTCTCTTCGGTCAGAAATATGTATTCATAAAAAACCATGTTCTTTGAATATGTTCTGAAATATTTTAAAATATTTTCCTATGGTTATTAAAAGAAAATTTTAAAAATGTTATAATTTTTAATAATTATTTTTTAAAAGGAATTACTTTTTAGTTTCTGATCAAGGCTCTTTTGATATATAGTTATAATGTGAAGGGAAGGTTTATTTAATTATACATCATTTATGGAATTATCTAACATTATAAAAACTCCATATATTTAACATTCCCCTCTATGTTTTAAAGAATATTTTCAAAATAAATTATTTTCTCAAATATTCTTGATTTATTTTTATTTGATATTTATTTTCAAAAGAAGTAATTTCGATAATATATTTGTTTAAAAAGTGTTTTAAGTGATTTACCAATATTTTTTTGAATGATTTGAAAGATATTTTAAATTAAAAAGGTTTTAAAAAGGATTTAAATATTGAAAAGTGGTCTTCAAAGCCGAAAGAATAATTTACGAGAGAATTTTTTTTAATTTTTTTTAAATATTAATTTTTAAGTTTTCAAAGTGGTTTTATAGAAAATGATAATGAAAATGAAATATTTTTTAAAAGTTATTTTTGAAGAAAAGTTATTTTATTCAAGAAATGCTCTATTTGATCTTTCAAAATCCTCCTCCATATAAGATTACATCCATTGATATAATTTATTTTTTACTAGGGATATGATCCATGTTGAAAATTCTTATTCATTCACTGAATGGTTTATTTTTATGGAAATAAGTTCTTTATCAAACTTGTTTCACTTCAATGGTTTATTACATGTTAAAATACTTATGAGACCCACATATTTTTATGGGTTATTCTATAATGATATTATTATAAAACATATATCATCTCCAAATGTTATGATATAAGGTAATGTTATGATACTCATTTCATTTCATGGGTTATTATATTATATATGTTTATGATATTATGGCACCCATATTTATGATTTAATTATGTAGTGGGTGGGAACTATATCTCCCTCAAATTCATTTGGAAATAATGGATAACTTGTTGGTATATTTGTTATGTGTGAACTTTACTACATGTTAAAAATGTTATGTGTGAGCCTTATTATGTGTTCACAATGTTATTTGTGAGCCAGATTACTTGTTAACAAAGATATGATTGAACCTGATTACATTTTCACAATTTTAAGCATCAACCTGAGTACATGTTCATAATGTTATTAATGAATCTAATTACATGTTCACAATATTATTTTTGGACCTATCTATCATGTTGATAATTATATGTGTGCACCTGATATAATGTATATATGTTTATAAGAGGAAAATATTTTAGGTACATAACTTAATGAGTAAACATGTTTATACTTTATAAGTGTATACTGTCATAATAATATTTTTATGCCATAAATCAATGTCTTATGAGAATTTTATTCTCTCATGAGTCATGATCTATGATTATTATATGATTCATGTCTTATGAAATTCAAATCATTATTCGACACACTAGATTATGTTCTTTGATATGAAAGGTTTGGATTTAAAATTTTATGCTCATGTTCTTATACACTAATGTCCATGTAATTCTTAGGTATCTCCATTTCTTAACCTTACTAAACATCTGATCTCACTATTTCATATGTTTCCTTTCCCCAGGTTATGAAGATTTTTTTTATGTAGGGAATTTCTATAAGGAGCACTAAAATGGTAAGATACATCTGGTATGTATTGAAGATCATTCACCATATTATAAGATTATTTTCCATGTTTCCAAAGGAACTAAACAATTATAGTCATTGATCATGTCATTGTGTAATTTATTGAGTATTCATATAAAAACCTATAATATCTACTTTTGATAGGCCTAGGTAACTATAGATGGTATCAAAGTAAAGGATTAATCATACATTGTTAACTATGATGAGAAAACATTATTTAGATCCCTAGGGATAATTCAAAGGGTATGAATAGGGATATATCTATGGTTAAGTATAATGATAACCCATTGTTTACGAAAATTTACTGGAATTTTGGTAATGGATGGAGAGAGTGGTTTCCAAGAAATTAAATCCCCATTTGGATACTAAATGTTGATTTGGATATCGAATAGATATACCTAGGTGTAACAACCATGTGAGAACCATATTGATCTAGACTTAATCGGAAATTGGTTCATGATAATGGGAATTGTTTCAAACCTGGTTTGAAACTCTTGGGTGATATGATTTCAAAATTCACAGACTCTTTACAACCCATTGTGAAGGATTTAAATAGATGATGACTAATAATAACCTATGATTTACCTAATTTGTTATAAATAAAAAGGGGGATAATAATTTATAAATTCTATATGTTATTTGTAATAATTATATGGTTTTCTAATATTATTAGTTTTTCTCACACTATGTTTTTTGTTTATATTCAATGGAATGAACCAGAAATAACTGGGATCACATTGAATGTTCCAAAAAAATTATGATGTATAGCTAGATGGGATAATTATTGGAGTAAAGAATTTTGTGATTATGCATAATCAATTTTCATAAAAGATGATTAATAATGTGTACCTTAACCAACAATCATACTCACCAAATAATATATTTAAGGTGTTATTTATGAGAATGGATGATGGTAACCAATATGTAATTAAGACTCAAAAACCTATATTCTAATAATGTGGGAATAATCACTCAAGGTAATGTTAGAATGAAATGAAATTTTTTCTTATTTTTGGTGAAGAAGGACTCATATTAAGTAATTTCAGAAGAAAAAAATGAATATTTTAGTTAATATAATAGATTGGAATATTTTTCTACCTAAGGATTTATCAATAGTTGAATGTTTCAGATGTGTAATTTTTGGAAATTATGAAATTTAATTTCTTAGGGTGAAATCTCATGATGGAAATTAGAAGTGTCTTAGGATTAATGGTTTTTTTGTTTATGATGAAGAGGCCAAGAATGACATATGAAAGGTACATTATGTTTTAGTAGTATTGTCTATTAACATGATTAAATTGAATTTTATGAATTTTAATACATGTATTGTATTTCATATCATAGTAAAGGGGTATTATGGAATACGATGATGAAACTTATTTAAGGTTTTGAGAAGTAAGTGGGGTGATTGAAATATTTAGTTATTCAGATTCATGAATTATGAATTATATAAATATTTTTTAAAATTAGTTTTCATTAAGGATTGTAATGAATATGTTTAATGGTATATATGGACTAGAACATGACATAATGGCCTTGTAATATGTTGATTATGGGAAGGTTCCCCATAATATGTTATTGATTATGAGAATATGGTGTTTTTTCTAGATGAAGAGATGATGTATTTGGGTAATGTATATTCGATAGTATCGACGATCTCCGAAATGATAAAGGATTTATTGAGAATGTTGTTTATGTTATCATTGATGTAGTTTACCAAATTTTTGGATCTATGTAATATATTAAAAATTTTGTGGTTTTATTCAAGTAATGGGGAATATTTATTGTTTATATTGATCTTATAAGGTAATTAAGGTTACTACCATATTTTAATAGATTTCATGATGAAAGTATTCACGTTTTGGAAATGTGAAAATCAATAGATACATTATGATATATGGTGGATTAATGTTATGTTGTTTTTGGGAAATGTATTCACCATATTTCTCATGTTTTGGATTTTATGATTTCCAAAGGGTTATAAGGGTAACCATTTAGGAAATGGTTTATGTTGTACATTGAATGAGAATTTAGAGATTAATATGTTACTTCACCATATAAATAATTATGCATATTTGATAACATGTCCTAAGCATTTTTTGTTATGATAACTAGAGATATAGAGAATTACATATCATTGTATTTATTTATCTTATGAATTATTATTGTTTTTGAGACAAAAAATTAAGATTTATTAATTTTAATTAGAGATGAATTAAAAATTTATCAAAGAAAAATTGATGGTTGATATTGTTCATAAGAAATGGAATGAAATCCTGTATGTATATCTTCTTGTGAAATTTATTTAAAATTCATAAAAGGATATCGGAATAATTTTTTTCTATTTATCATCATTTTTTATGATATCAATAACCTTTTAGGGCCTATTTATGTTACATTTTTATGAGATCCAACCTTCTATGGATCACCCACTTTCTTGTGAATAGTGATCTTTATAACTCCCTATAATTAGTTACACTTATCTTTCATGCCCAAATATTCAATTCCAAACTATGTTCTACTATGTGGATACCTAGTTATTGTTTACATTGAGAATTTTTTTTCTTCCAAATACCCATTTTTATAGGATGTTTTAGTATTAATTTTTATTACGTGGGTTTCTATGATATGGACATTAATGTCTTCAAAATTTTATGACCTAGATGAGTTCTGAGGGAGAAATTCATTTTAAGGGGGTATAATGAAACAACCTATGTTTTTATGATTTTTTAGAACTAATTAAAACGATATGTTTTCATGGGTTGAATGCTACACCAAATTAGTATTTCATTATATGAAACGCTAACTTAATCTTATATTATGTGCAACACAAAGATTATATTTTAGTATATGAAAAACTAAGTTGTCTTGTGTTATTCATAATACCAAGAACCTTTGATATATTTTATTACATAGAAGATTGATTTTTACCATGAAATAACATAAAATTAATATTATTATTTAATATTATTTTTATCAATGAACCATTTTAATTTTAGGTGATATCTATATTTCAGGAATATGATTTTTGGTGTTTTATTAAATTGATTTCTATATTAAAATGATTATTTTTTTCCCATTTACGATTGTTTTGACATGTTATTTTTGTTTTATGGAAGGATAAAAAAAGATAGTTGAAAATAAAATAATAGAAAATAAAAAATAAAAAGACAGATCATGTGGAGAGAAATGAAAAGCTACTCAACATCATATTTTTTTGGATGTAGTGGAGTCCCAACAGTGGATCAAGAAATTTACACAGCATGTATTTAATTACACAATGGGATTTAATCGGGACAAGTTGGGGCTACTTGTTGCTGGTCGTCAAATATTTCATGTTGTGAGAAGAAACTACAAGTTTTATACACTATTCATTAATTAAATGTTCAAGATATAGAATGATTTAAACAATTCACTATTTACATGGATTACATGCCTTGAAAATTTACATGTTGTCAATGTTTCATGAAATAGAAAAAAATGTTTTATGAGATATTCTGGTAGCTGAGGTGGTTGATGCAAACCCATATAAAATGAATTCCTTGGTAAAAAAGAAGGGGGAATCTGAAAGAGATCTTCTATGAGGGACAATTACCCGATATTGTCACCCCCAAAGAGTCATACTTCGCTATTTTATATAGTATTTCTCTTTTTTTTATAAACCCTCGAATAGATATCATAAGGAGTGATTTTATTTTGTCATGGATTTTGTGTTGAATGAGAATTGATTTTATGACGTACTAAATTTTTTATTTCATTTTTTTTAGATTTCATATTTGTTATTCCATTATATCCCTTTTATAATTCCATTTTTCACAGCCATTATAAGTGGGGATAAAAAGTGGGTATAATTTGATTCTTTTGGTGAGCATTACCATTACTTGATTTTACTGAATATCACTATTTAATGTGAGATCTAGGGTTTAATAATACTCCATGACAATTGGGTTTATTTTTTTCCCTTTTTCTAAATAAGGATTTGGGTAACCCAATTTTTGAAATCCAAAGTACCTGTCCATGAGAGAAAGATAACATTGGATGGATAGAATATACCATGACCATTGTACTCTCTAAAATGCAATTCCCCTGAATTATTAATTTTAAATTATTTATTTTAAACCTTCTCATACCCTGAACATGGATTCATTTTTTCTTAACACCAATTTTAAATTTTCTTCTCCCATGTTCTTCACCAATCATAAGTAAGATATTCTATATTTAATTTTTATAAATACTAATTTGATAATGTTTATTTTATAAAACTAATTTTTTCTACAACCCTATATCTGCGGGTTTGAACTCGAACATGAAATTTTGATACTAGAGTATATTTTAGTGTATTTTTATTTCATGTTATAAATTTAAAAATATGGAAACTATTGTGACTCGACCCAATCCTGGATTGACCATAAACAACCCCAATCCCACCACCATAGGCCACAAGTGGAAACTAGAACTAAAGTTATAACTAACTCTATGAGGAGTTTTCATAATTACCTATGTGGACACACATAACCAACTCAATAAAATAGTGAAGAATGAAATACTAAAATAAGTAACAATATTATAAAGTAACTGACGCATAAATTATCCTCTTGCTAGTATGAAAGTAAGGTTGTGTAAACTACAAATTAAAGGGGATATATAGACACCCAAATCTATATGTTTCCAAACATGATTGAACTTAAAATCTAAGCCTTGAGAGTTCCCAGCTTCTCAAACACATGCTACGACCACCATATGTTGTCCAAACACCAAGTATCTCTATGATCCGATGATGTCACAGTCGACCTGTCCATTGTCTGTAAAGGGCGTGAAAAATGTGGGTGAATCCCATGTAGGGGTGAGTTTATACATATCCATTATAATTTTCTAAAAGTGTGAGGGTTGTAGGATATGCAATAGAAGAGGAAATCAGTAAATAGAACAAGGTAGAGTGAAAGAGTACAACTCGTCCCAACAAAGAGTAAACATAAACTCATTTAAGTACAAGGATATTGACCCAATGAGAAGATAAAATTATCTTTGAGTCTTCTCTATCAATATCATGAGAGTTGACTCATCAAACCACGAGAAACTAGACACATAAAGAACATGGTGTACCCTGTGCGTCATTACCTCTACCGGAAAGAGAGTAGCCAAATGAATGGTGTAGATCCATAAGGAAGAATATATATATATGTGTGTGTTCTCAGTTAAAAGAATTCAAAATGAGATAATAATGGGATCTCCATTAATCATCTCATAGAAAGAATAATATTTGCAAATAGTCCCAAAATGTCCATCAATGATGGCCAAGACCCCACAAGTATGTCAAGAACTCATAAGTCTAACGAGCTTAATCACCAGTCATTGATACAATCTAGTATGAGAGGCCCTGACAATCCTATGTGGTTTTGTTAACATCACAAATACACATATCAGTGGATAAATCATTCCCATTTTCTCACGTGTCCATGGATACATGAAACCATATCTTGTCATTACGAACAATTGTAGAGGGACCAACATTTTGTAGTTGAGGACCTATACCCTAGTGTGTATAGGGGTTCAACTCTAATCATAGCTATAGAGGTCCATGCCCCTGTTGATTGGGGTTTCCTATCTACTGTGATGGTGAACCTCACCATCTTACAACAGGGGGTTTGACCATGATCATCGAGGACCCATGTCCTACGCCGATAGGGGGTTCCATTAAGAAGGAAGAAGACTCGTGCCCATACTGATGGGGGGTTCCACTCTAATGGTTGATGACCCACCCCTAAGTATAATAAGGGGTTACAATCTATGTCCTTCATAATTGACTCTTTACCCTATATGGAGGTTCAATATGAAAGTAACTATAGAGGGATCTTGCTAATGCAGATGGGGGGGGGGGTTCTACTATTTAATAAGTCTCTAGTGATCTTTTCTGATCACAACCATTATCAAGAGTTGCCTCATATAGGTATATCTCCTAAAAAAATTACACTTTAACTCCAAATTTGCAACCGAGGGCCCCATTTTTTTATACTCAGAAAAATATAACGCATAGGATACTCAGAAGACAAAATCATTGTTCAAACGGTATAGACATAGATCCTTAAAGATTCATAATAGACTATATTGCGTGTAAGGGACCTGAAAGACATGTGGTCTCACTCTACTTTGGGTCATGTCCTTTTCATCACACATATTATTATCCATGCATGATAACATAGAGTGATAGGTGACTGCATGATGTGTCTTGGACAATAACATGATGAACACATGAGGAACTTCATCGGTCTATGAAAAAAATGTAATTTCACTAATATGACACTGAAAATGGCCTTAAATGGGAAAATACATCACAGCATTGTGATCCTCATTGAAAAAATCTCAAAAAAACTCTATTCGGTTTCTTTAATTGGAATGCTAATGAAAAAGTCACATTTCACCACATCACACTCGTGTGGTGCTTTCTAGGAATGAGCCATGAGTCTGAATAAAAAACTCAAAATTAGTCTTCAAATTCCCACCTTATTTTCAGGGTCACAACATAATAGGCGGTTCATTATTATGATTTTTATGAGATATATATGTTGGATACAAGATCTGAAAATAATAATAATTTTATTATTATTTGGTGTTTCATTAACCCGAGGAATGAGTTGTAAAAAGGTATTCAATATCAGTCTTCAAATAACCATCTCAATTTCAGGACCATACTATTGATGAAGGTTCATTAGTCCAAATTTGATAGATGAAGGCACAACCCAAATAAGGATTGAAAACAAAAAATATTAATAATAATAGTTATTATTACAATTATTATTATACCACCTTTTCTGTCAATTTGATTCTGGCTTAACAGGGAGTGGGGCTCCTCCTTGTTGTGTACATAGAACCTCATACTTTTTTATTTCATTTATTACTATGATAGTAATAACATTATAACAATATTATTAATATTATTAATGCATTACTGAACATAAATGTGGCGTGGGATCTATCTCACCCCCTTCTTTGACGTGGTGCAGTAGTCCAGGCACCTCCTAATTTGCATAATTTATTTTCTCTTTCATTGAATCTTCATCATTATTAGCAGTTATATTAATAATAAATGAACATGAATTCATCCAATAAATTAATTCCATTTAATCTCTCATGTCATCATCATTAATTCTCCCCAATTTAATTATATCAATTACAAAATTAATTTAAATCCACCCACCAGATTTTATTAAATTACCATTATTATTAATGTTATGAATAATAATAATAATAATAATAACACTATGAAAATTTAATTAAATCCATTTAATTTAAAATGGTTTTTATTTATTAAATTAAACACATTTAATTTAATTAACCACCCATTTTATACCATCCTATTTTTTATTATTTAATATAATAATAATAACAAATACATCCTTAATTTTTTACCAACTCAAATCCATTATTATTATTAATTATTAGCACACTTCATGTTGACCACAGTCGACCACCTCATCAGATATATGATTTTGGTCATCCAAACATCTACACCAAAGGGCCTCTACTGTGAGATCTCATGCATGGACTCTGCTCGAATCCAACCCTGTTACACGACACGTCCTCACAGTGTACCATCCATGAAATAGGTGGTTACCAACCTAAACACCAAACCAACATTGATCAAAAACATGCACTCGTGGTGCTGATGTAATCCATTCACCCAACACCATCACCCTAAATTATCAATTCATCCCCAACCCATTTACTTGGATGTTGTTCATGCAAAAATAGGTAATCTAGGGGTTTGACTGTGTTCGAACCAACCCTAAAAAATTCAAATCATGACCCCATGATCTGATAAAGAAGAATTCAATGAATAGTGGGGGAAAATCACCCATTAAAAGGTGATAAGAATTATTGTACAAACATTCTTGGCCAACAATTTCATAGTGGGGAAATCAGGGTGAGAAACATGAAATAACTAGAAATAAATTCAAAGGATAATTTATTTCTATACCCGAGATCTTGTAAAGGCTAAATTAAGGAATACCTAAGAGAGGGAATTTATCTTGCTCAATATTTTATTTATTAGTGTATAAGACCACATATAACGAGTCCTACCTTGATTGTCGTTCAATCGTTGGGGAAGAATGCATACATTAACGATATAGATAGTCTGTTTCATCTTCCACCTGTCGATTCACCTAGATCTGATCAAAGTTTGTCATCTGGTCTTAGTTATCCAACTTAGAAGGGTTAAAAGATCTTCTCGTGGATCATAGGGATATGTGGTTATCCCCATATATATTCCATATGAAATTACTTAAAAAAGAAATCATTTTAGTTCATTTAATTTAAAATAGATATTTTATTTTAACTAAATGATCCTACCAACAACTTCCTTATCAGAACATCCATTTCCAACCAAATTTATGTCGCTCCAAAGGAACACACCATAATAGGAAGTCAATGGTGGTATCATATTTCGGATTCGGGTCTCTATTTGTGTGTTATTTAGGTTGAGGTGTATTAAATAATTAAATTAAATCAGTTAATTTATCCAATGAAACCGTCAACAATTTCCTCATATGAACATCCCATGTACAAGAAATTTAGGTCGCTCCAATGGTAAACTACACATTTCAAATTCAGCTATGGTCTCATATTGTTTATTAGATGCTCTATTTATGTGATATTCCACTTTTTCATGAAAACTATGTACGTCTAAAAACAATATATTTAATAATTTTATAAAATTAAGTTCAGGCTCACTGGGCCTCAGAATCATGCATTGTCTCAGCACATTGCTCTGAAAAATATTACTAATAATATTCTAGAGTCTTACATAGTAAAACTAGAGTCTCTACATTACACCCATCATTAAACAATTTGCATCCCATAGACGTACAAACTATAAAAAGAGGTGGGGACATTGAGTCTTCTCCTAGATCTTCCATACACAATGATTTATTGCCAAAGGAGATGTGGGAAGCTCCCTAATCACCTCCTCTCTCATTGTGATAGAAATCACCATTTTTCCTTTAAAAAATGATGACTTGATACACTTTTCCTAAAATCCTTTTGGTAAAACTCATAAGGATATCTAGAAACATAACACCTCCCAATGAATTTCCCATAGAATGTAGTCCCTCCATATTCCCAAGGCGAAAAATATCATTTTCAGCTCTAGATAGTGTGTTGTGTAGTTCTATTAAATGGTTCACAGTTGTCTTATCCTATATTTTAAATTATTATATTAGTTTTTCATGGTTGAGGATGAGCATGCATGGGTACCAATGAACAATGAAGGTGAGTAGACTCATTCAACAATGTGTAACTGGACACTGAAAGCACATGGAATACCCTATACATCTTCGTATCTATTGGAATGAGCGTAACCACATCCCAGAAAATCTACCACAACAACTAGTGGAATTCCAAGAAAAAATTTGATGGAAGAAAAATCCTCCAAAAATGGAAATACTTTCACTAATACTCCATCAAAAAACCTCATCCTTAATGAAAACTTTAGAGGGACTCATTCACCACCCCTCAATACTACTCACTTTTGGAATCACATAATTTCACTTACTTTATTTATCACATCAGAAGAATCTGTCTTGGTGGGGGAAGAATCTTTATTACTTGTGCTTTCAAATCTATGTCGAACAACACTATCACATGGTTACCCTGAAACCCCATGTCATCCCATCATAATCCTCGAGCAAGGGGTGGAATGAAAATAGTACCTCGTACTATGTCTATCAATTATTACTATATAATATAAAGATTATATGATAATACCTCTGGTCATATTGTGTGTTTCATGCCCATAGACATCCAATTCATGCGTCTACCAAAAACTCCAGCAACTAGCTCACTGATCATGACGTCGTCCTCCTATTGGTTTTGGAAGTATCTAATACTGACGTCCACTGCCCAGAGCTCATCCTACCCCTCTACTAACTTTGCCTCCCTAGGGACCACCCAATCACAATTGAGTAGAACCTTGACCAAGACATTTTCTCTAACCTGGTGATCTATCTTCCAAATTACCATACTGATAAGCACATCTATTCAGAATGATTCATGCTCTGTGACATATCCCCTCACAATCACACCACTGACCATCCTCGGGATAAATTGGTTTTCTAGGTTGTCTCTAGACTCTATGACGACGTGCTTGAGTCTTCCCATGAAATGTTTTCTTGTGCCATGATCCCACTGGCTGGCGCCTACTAGCTGGAATAGAAAACTCAACTATTGGATGTCTTCTACTAGCACAAACTACATTTCATCCCTCTAATAAAAATATATATTTCACCAATACCTTCTCTAGAACCCCAACATAGGTGTGGATGGACTAGGGAATATCTCTGGCTGAAATATCCCTATAGAGTCCCTTATACAAGTTCCATGATCATAATTAGTCATCCAGGATCATGTTATTAGACTAATCTATAAGGTTTTTCATCCTCTCCGCATACTAAGTCATTGTGATCCATCCCTACTAAAACTCCATAAGATCTTGTATCTGAACATAGCGCAAGTAGCATGGATTGTACTTTTCATGGAATATCTGCTAGAATTCATCCCAAGATAGTGTTGAATAATCATGAATTTGTGTAATAAGGATCCACCAACATCCTGCTACCCCATGGAAAATGCTAGATGCATGTTAAACCATATGATCCATCAGTGTATAGATCATCCTGAATACACTAATTACCATCTCAAGGCAATACACTTCTTCTAGAGGGTCTATCTCACCATGGAACCTCAGTGGCCTCTAGTGCAATAATTCAGGGAGTACGCTATGCCTGTACACATCCCTAGCCGGATCTACTAGGATGATATACTACTCAAAAGGTGGCGTCACTGTTACCTTCTGACCTGGAGGAAGGGGGAACATGATGGACCCTAAACTATGGAATCAAAGATCATCATATCGTTTCCATGAACATGTGATAATATCCTATCTATCTTTCAACCAAAAGGTATATTCAAAGTGTCTAAGACATGCCATATAAATTTGAGGATATATATATATATATAAATATATACATTACAATGGATAGCCTTCTCAAGAAGGATATTCAATGACTCAATCATGTATGATGCATGTACAACTAAATCCTCTATCACATTTCTCTTTATTTTGAGTTGACGTGTATGTTGAAAAGGTTATAGTGAATGGATATGTCAGTCACTACACCATCCCGAGACTCCATGGTATGAGATCCGCATTCGATAAACTTTCAAAATGTTTTCCTAAAACCCAACCAAAACCTTTTAAGGGAACATCTGATAAACATCCCATGGGTTGAACCGCCTAGGATACCAATCATTCATGACCCAACCCAACCGAATTTCAAGATGTAACTACCCAAATCCTTAATTAATAGGACAAGGGAAAGGGACCTGCACCATAGGCACAACTAACAATAGGATTCCTTTCTTTAAGTACCTATACGTACACATACAACCAACTCAATGAGAAAGAGTAGAGGGAATGAGTAAAAGATGCAACACTACTATAATGTAACATAATAATGCATTAACATATAGAGAGTATGAAATTATGGTATTGTAAAATACAATGTAAAAGGGTACAATACACACATAACATGAAAGGTGTCCCAACATAACAGAACTATAAAACAAAAGTTTGACAGTTCCCAACTCCGGGAAGCCAAGCTAAAATGATCATATGTGGTCCAAGAACCCACTATATCTAAGCTCCTCTGAAGTTATAGTTGACTAGTCTGTTGTATTAAAAAGTTAGGAAACAAGAGGGTAAATCCCATTTAGGGGTGTGTATATACATTCCTAGTAGAATTCTCAAAAAGGGTGAAGGGGTTTAAGTAAGATATTCAATAATAGAGAAAATTAGAAAATAGAAAAAGTTACAATGAAAGATTACAACTACCCCCACAAAGAGTGAATGTAAGCTCATCCAAAAATAAGGATTTTAACACTGTGAGAAGATGAAACTATCATCGTGTCATCACTAACTATAGGTGGAGTTAATAATCATCCATCCATGGGAATCTCCGAACAAAAATACTGTGGCAAACCCCATGTTTCTTTGACTCTCATAGATGGAGAGTATCAAAATTCATTGTTTCAATATAGAAGAAATACTTTATATATGTTCTGTAAAATAATTCCAAATGAGAGTGTAAGGGGATATCCATCTCACATCTAAGCCTAATAGAATGAGTCGATAAAAATTCAAATGTTCCATCAATGATTTTGAGCATTTTACATCCCTTCCATGAACACACATGTCTATATAACTCAATCACCACACTGTGATACTATCTTTTTTGACAAGCACCGACTAGATTACATGGTTTTATTTGCTTCAAGAAAATGTGTCTTAGTGGGGAAATAGTTCCTCTTTCTTATTATTCCAATTCTAAAAGAAATGACGTCTCATTACTATATTGTATAGTAGTTGTACTATAATTTCATAGTAGATTAACCACACCTGAGTGCATTAGGGGAGGTTCCACTATGATTATAGTTGCATAAGACCCATAAAAATGATGATGGGGGTGGGGGGTTCCACTAATGTGTAATGGGGACTCCAAATCTTGTAAAATAGGGGGTTCAACCAGGTTATTGAAGACCCTCACCCTATACTGATAGGGGGTTCGACTCAGAAGGTAGGGGGCTTGTGTCCATGCAGATTGGGGTTTCACTCTAATGGTCGATGACCCATGCTTTGGAATCACAAGGGGGTTCCACTATAGTACTTTAAGGAATCTTTCCCTACCTAGTAGGGGGTGTTCCACTTGTATATAACTATAGAGGAATCTCTCCCTTACTAATGGTGGGTTCCAATCCAGAAGAATTCTTTTCTGATCTTGCCTGATCACATCAATCATTGACCATCGACTCATATAGGTTCTATTCCCATGAATATTTTCATCATATATAAAAATTCTAAACCAAGGGTTCCAATGTGCTATACTAAAATAAATTCATGGTAGGCTACTCCCATGCCAAAACATTAGTTCAAATGAAGGAGATACAAAAAATTGAAAATTCATAATGGAGTATGTGACATGTAAGGTATTCACATGGTGTGTAGTCCGGCTCTACTGCGAGGTCATGTCCTTTCTAGCACACAAATTTCTAGCCCTGTAGTACAACACATAGTATAAGATTACTGCATTACATGGGTGGTCCAAATCCTGAAAAAAAATGAGGTTCATCATCATTTTATGGGAAAAACATAATTTCACTAATATTATTCTTCAAATGAAACTGGATAGAACAATGGATCACACCATTGAAATTATCATAGAAAAATACTCTAGAAAGTGTAGTCACTAGCGTCAATTGGACACCCGGTGAAAAATTATAATTTCACTACATCATTAGTGAAGGATGCTTCATGGGCCCGATCCATGAGTCAAAATTAAATACCCAAAACTGGTTTGAAAACAACCTCCATAATTCTAGGTTCATTGCATCACCGTCTTTTTTTTATTTTGATAATGTATGTGAAATATATTCCAGATAAAAGATCCCACATTAATAATAATTTCAATATTATTGTGTGTTTATTTGGTCGGAGGCGTGAGTTTGAAAAAGGAATCCAACATCTGTCATGAAATGACTAACTCAATTCAATGTTCACACTACCACTTGTGGTCTATCAATCCAACTTCATTTGAAAAATGCATGAAAAAATTAAGGATTGAAAACCTAAAACAATAATAATATTTTATATTAATATTAATATTTTCTTTATTTTAACAACCATTTCATTAAATTTCAATCATGCTCAAAAGGGGGTGGGGAAGCTTCTTGATATGTTCATGGTGCCTCATACCTTTTATTTCATTTATTATTATGAAATAATATCATTATTTTAAAATTATTAATATTATTAATACAATAGTCATCATAAAGGAGGTGTGGGATCTCTCTCACCTCTTTCATTGACATGGCGCACCAGGTCCCGACAACTCCTCATTTCCATTATTTATTTTTGATTAATTTAATCATAATTATTATTAAAAATTATAATAATAATAAATTAACTAGACTTCCTCCAAAAATTGATTACAGTTAATGTCATCATCATTAATTCCACTCAATTTATTTCTATAAATTAATCAGTTAATTTTTTAACACCAACATTATATTATTTAATTCCCATTATTATTAATACAATGAATAATATTAATAATAAAAAATATGTATTAAGTTAAAACAATTTAATTTAAAATGAAATTTCATTACTAAACTGAACTCATTTAATTTAATTAACTAGGAATTGTATTCCATAGTCATTATAATTATTTAATTTACTAATAATAAAAAAATCTTCCTTTAATTTTTTATCATCTCATCACCATTATTATTATTATTAATTAATGCATGTTGTGTTTACCACCTCTGAACAACTCATTAGAGATATGAGTTCGATCATCATTATGTCCACACCAAACAACATCTTCCATGGGATCTTGTGCGTGGAATCCACTCAAAAACCAACCCTATCACACCATACGTAATCACTACATTGCAACCAAGAAAACCTGGGATAATGATCCGGTCCTAAACCACCTCTAATCATAAAAACACACCCATGGTTCTCATCTGATCCATTAACTAAACATCACCCCACTTGTTTATCAATTTTCCACAAACAATTTATCTACATGTATTTCATGCTACTACAATGAATCATGGGGGTTCAACTGCAATCAAACCCTCCCCATAAAAGTTTAATCATGACCCTATGATCGAATGATGAAGAACATGAAGAATGGTGGGGAAAAGATCTAATAAAAAAGGTAAAAATAATCCATAGCCCATCATTTTTGGACATTGATTTCATAGCAGGGAAATCTATGTGAGAAAAATGTCTTAACATAAAATAAATTTAAAGTATTATTTATTTTTATGCATTGGCTAATTGAATGGGTCAAATTAACGCATGTCAAATAGAGAGAATTTATCCAGCACAAAAATTTAATTATAATGGTGAAAAACCACATATAATTAGTCATACCTTAATTATAGATTGATACATGGCAAATAATGCATCCTCTAGTGATGAAGAATATCTAGTGCATCCACCTCATGTCGATTCACCTTGATCTAGTCACCAACTGTCAACTTGTCTCAATCAGCTTATGGAGAAGGGGTGTAAGACCCTCTCAATGATACCAATATTATAGTGACAACCCTAGAGATATTCAAAAAAATCCTATTTATATAAGAAATTATTTTATATCATTTAATTTCAAATAATAAATTAAGTATTTATTTTAAATAAATGTACTAGCCAACAAATGCCTTATCGAAACCTCTTACGCTGACCAACTCGACATTATACATAGGGAAATACTGAATTAAAAACTCAATAATGGTATTATATTTCATATATGAGTCTCCATATATGATTTATTTGGCTTTTTGGTTACTAATTAAATAAATTAATTCAATTAATTTATCTATTTCACCCACCAATGGTTTCCCCCATCCGAACATCCCATGCAATGAACTTTAGGTCACGCCTAGTGTAAACTCTTTGTTTTGGATTCATCAGTGGCCTACGAAGAAAATTTTACAAGACATTCAAGGTATGCTTCCAGAATTATTATCCAACCTAAGAGTAAGATTGATAAATTCTTTAGTGTCTTAAAACCAAGTCTTCGAAGGGCGTCAGCCATAAGGGACTTAAATAGCTACAAGGAAATTGTTCGATGTGCTCTCAAGGTTGAGATGGAGATTGGAGTAAGCCATCAGGCATATAAGTTTGATAAGAAGAGGAAAATGGAATTCAAGTGAAAATATAAAGACCACACTGAAAAGAAGATGAGTTTTCCCTTATGCTCAAAGTGTGGAAAGAAACATGGAGGTAATTGTCTTAAAGGGACAATTAAATGTTTTAAGTGTGTAAAAGAAGGTCATCGGGTAGTTGAATGTCAAAATAATGGGAAGAAGATGTCTAATGATGCGAACAAAGAAAGGGATACATAGAATGCACCTCCTACACTTCAATGTTTCAAGTGCAAGGAAATTGGGAATTATGCCAATAAGTGCCCTAATCCAAGGGTTTTTTATGATGATTGATGTCAAAAAACTCTTAGGGCCAAAGATAATGGAATGTCACATGCAATTTCTATCGTCGATGTGGAGTATGATAACGAAGTGGTGAAAGGTACACTTACCATCCATTCTAAAGTAGAAAATGTTTTATTTAATTCTGGATCCACCCACTCTTTTATTTCTGAAGAATTTTCTAAGGGTTTCTCCATATTACCTCAGTAGTTAGATATTGAGTTAGCTGTGACAACCCCTAATGGCACAACAGTCGCATCAAAAGTATACAATTCTTCTCCGATTGAAGTTTGTGGGAAAGTGCTTCCTGAAAATCTTATGATCCTTCCTATAGTGGAATTTTATGTGACTCTTGGCATGGATTGGATTTATTTATATGGATCTCATATCATTTTCCAAATAAGGGAAGTCACATTTCATATTCCAGATCAATCTATGATCGTCTATCGATGAAATGATGAACATAACCTTCTAGTGGAAATTTCTTCCATCATATGGGTCTTGATTCCGCTAAATGAAGGTTATTTATCTCAAATAGTTGGAGAGAAACTCACGATTAAGAATACACCCATTGTACGAGAGTTTGATGATGTCTTTTCAGAGGAATTTCCAGGTCTTCCACAAAATTTTGAAGTTGAGTTTTCAATAGAACTCATACCGGGTGCTACGCCCATTTCAAAGACACCATATAGAATGGCCCAAATTGAGTTGTAGGAATTGAAGAATCAACTCCAAGAGAATCTTGATAAGGGATTCATACGCCCTAGTGCATCACCTTGGGGAGCACCTGTTTTGTTTGTTATGAAGAAAGATGGATCAATGAGACTCTGCATTGATTATCGAGAACTTAACAAGATCACTATTAAGAACAAATATCCTCTCCCACACATTGATGACTTATTTGACCAACTACACGGAGCTCAATACTTTTCCAAGATTAATATTCATTCAGGGTATCATCAATTAAGGGTAAAAAAGGAGGATATACCAAAGATGGATTTCCGTAAAAGGTATGGACACTATGAAATTATAGTGATGCAATTTGGTCTTACTAATTCCCCTGCTATCTTCATGGATCTAATTAATAGAGTCTTTAGAGACTATCTTGATCAGTTTGTGGTAGTCTTTATAGAAGATATTCTTGTCTATTCAATGTGAAAGGAAGAACATAAAGATCACTTGATAATTGTATTAAAGACCCTAAGAAAGGAGAATATTTATGCCAAATTTACCAAGTGTGAATTTTGGATTCAAAAAGTATCGTTTTTGGGCCACAAAATCTCAAAAGAGGGGATATCTGTGGATCCAGCAAAAACAGAGGTTATCAAAAGATGGTCGAGACCAACAATAGTAACTGAGATCCGAAGTTTTCTTGATTTGGCTGTATATTATCGACGTTTTGTGAAATATGTTTCACTATTATCGAATCCACTCACAAGGTTGACTCGAAAAGGAGTTAAGTTCGTTTGGACGGAGGAGTGTGAAGATAATTTCAAGGAGTTAAAATTAAGGTTTTCCGGTGCACCTGTGCTAACACTGCCTTGTAGTGGAGAACGTTTTGTGATCTATAGTGATGCATCCAAGAAGGGATTGGGGTGTTTTCTCATGCAAAATGATATGGTGATAGCTTATGCCTCACGGCAGTTGAAAATCCATGAGCAAAATTACCCAACTCATGATTTGGAGTTAGCCGCGGTAATATTTGCATTAAAAGTATGGAGGCATTATCTTTATGGTGAAAAGTGTGATATTTATTCTGATCATAAATGTTTAAAGTATATTTTCACACAAAAGGAGCTGAATATGTGCCAAAGAAGATGGTTGGAGTTGATTAAGGACTATGAATGTTCAATTCATTATCACCATGTGAAAGAAAACAAGGTGGTAGATGCATTAAGTCGACAAGACCATGCTAGCTTATCCATGATGAGGATCACAAAAGATCCAATATTTATGGATTTAAAAAGGATGGATCTTGGAATTATAATGGAAGGGGAAAAATCTTATCTTCCTCAAATGAATGTTCAACCATCTATACATGTGAAGATTAAAGAGGCACAAAAAGAATATGTAGAGTTACAAAAGAAGGTGAGAAATGTTCCCGAATTCAACCTTGATTGTGATGGGATAATAAGGTTCAAGAATCGGGTTTGTGTTCCTCCCATCCCAGAATTAAAGAAGGAGTTGCTGGATGAGGCTCATAGTTCTTCATTCTCTATTCATCCTGGAAGCATGAAGATGCATATGGACCTGAAAGAGTACTTCCGGTAGGATGACATGAAAAGATATGTTGCTGAATATGTCTCTCGATGCTTAGTATGTCAGAAAGTTAATGATGAGAGATAGAAGTCTAAGGGGATGTTACAACCATTACCCATACCTGAATGGAAATGGGAAAACATCACTATGTACTTTTTCACTGGGCTTCCTAAAACATCCAAAGGAAATAATGCTATCTGGATTATAGTTGATCGTCTTATGAAGTCGGCACATTTCATTAGAGAAGATTTTTCTCTTGATCAACTTGCCAGGATATTTGTAAAAGAAGTGGTAAGATTTCATAGAGTACCACATTCCATTATATCTTATTGGGATTTGAGGTTTACCTCGAAGTTTTGCCGAAGTCTCTAGCATACTCTAGATACAGTGTTGAGTTTCAGCACTTCTTATCATCCTCAAGGAGACGGTCAGTCTGAGAGGACAATTCAAAATCTGGAAGACATGTTGAGAGCTTGCTCTATGGATTTCAAAGGTGGTTGGGATCAACACCTACCTTTGGTGGAATTTTCTTATAATAATAGCTTTCAATCCAGTATTCATATGGCTCTTTATGAAGCTCTCTATGGAAATAGATGCAGGACTCCAACTTGCTGGGATGAAGTCGGAGAAAGAAAGCTATTAGGACCTGATCTTGTTGATGAGATGGCAGAAAAGGTCCGATCTATTCAACAACACATAAGAGCAGCTCAGAGTTGACAAAAAAGTTATGTCAACAACTGAAGAAAAGACCAAGAGTTTGAAGTGGGTGATAAAGTGTTCTTACGAATATCTCCTTGGAAGAGAGTAATGAGATTTGGAAAGAAGGGAAATCTAATCCCTAGGTATATCAGTCCTTTAGAAATACTGGATTGTGTTGTGAAGGTATCTTATCGATTGGTTCTTCCACCGAATATCTCTCATGTTCACGATGTGTTCCATGTATCTCTCCTGAGAAATTACATTCCAGATCCTTCACTTGTACTCAGCTCAGAAGTTGTACCCCTGGAGAATGATCTTTCTTATGAAGAACAGCCGATAGAGATTTTAGATCGTAGTGAAAAAGTCCTACAAAACAAGACCAGTCACTTAGTGAAAGTTTTATGTACGAACCACCAATTAGAAGAAGCTACATGGGAGCTTGAGGATATGATGAGGGAGAGGTATCCTAATCTGTTTGTTACAAAGTGACGAATTTCGAGGACGAAATTCATTTTAAGGGTAGTAGAATGTAACACCCGAGATTTTATGAGAAATATTTTATTTTTATATTATATATATCACCAAAGGAATCTTTTACTACACACAACACTGTCTTGGCTTGTGTTACACGCAAGAGCAACCTTCCTCGATAGCTTGCGTTGTACACAATACCAAGTTTCGCTAAACAACGATATGTTATTAAAATATTATATAAACTATCCGTTATGAATAGTAATACCCACTTTTGGAAATTTTATAAATTTTATCTTACAAAACGGATTTCATTTTTGGATTCGTAATATCGAAATTATCCTAGGGTGAATTTTTGGTATTTTTCTGAAAACTTTCAATTTTTGATGAATAGTGAAAACACAGGGTTACTATTTAAAAACTGACTTTTTTATTCAAATAATTATTTATTTTATTAAAATTTATTTTACATCAAAATTGATACATAATACCTATATATGTTCAATGTAATTCATTGGAGTCATTTTATAATAATTTTAGATATATTAATATTTTATTGAAAATTTCATCGTCTTTTACCACCTCCTAGGAGAATTTGAAAATTTACATAAAACATAATATTACCGCTTCTGTGAGTGGAATTTCAAAAATCCGAGAGACACGATTAATATCAAGTAGTAAAATGTGGTTCAATAAGATAAAAATAATATTTGGTGAATAGTAACTTTTTACTTTTATTTACCACGGTTAAAAGTAAATAGGTTAATTAAGGGTAAAAATGATATTATTATTACCCTAACACATGTCATAATTCTATTGGATGAGTGTAATTAAACAAAAAACAACCTTAGGAATATAATATTATCATTTAGGTCCACTTGGATTAGATTAGGACATTTATAATTATTTAATTCAAAGAAGAGTTATGAGAGTTAAAATCAAAGTTTAATAAATAAAACATTTTTAATATAGGGTCATACATAAGATAAATTCGACTAGAAATATTCATTATAAAGATAAAAATATTTCCAACATAATGATATTTTATTTATAATTTTTAGACATTAAATAATTTAATTTATTTTTGACACAATGATGATGCAGTTATTACATTATTAATGAAATATTAACATAATTTCTGACGTCCCGGATCCGGGTGCCACTCAATGGGTGCCCAGGACCCGGTTGGTCACATGACCTCAAGTGCATTTCCCCAAATGCTAGAGGCTTCCGACTAGCAGCGAGGGCCCAGGTCTGATAGTGGAGAAACTATGCCCTCATTTGTCAAAGTTTAGCGCAGCGGAAAGAATAAAACATACAACAACAGTGGAAGAAGCAACAGTATATATAACTGAAATGGACAACTGATAACAAAAAGGGAAACCAGAAGTCATATATATATGAAGTTGTAGCATGTCACTATTCTATGAAACAGCCAGAAGATGTTACACTGCAATACAATACATTACAATTAAAGTACAAGTACAGAAAAATAAAACAGAACAGCAAGCGGCATCGCGAGCCAATGCTCTGTCCCATGCTCTCCTACACCCCAACAGCAATCAAGTACCTGTATAGGGACCCTTTCCCTTATCTACAACTGCAGAAACGTAATCTATTTGGGCTAAAAAGCATGACCCAAAAAAAGTGTGAGAAATATATCTCAGTAGGCACCCACCAAAGGCTCGTTCCCAACAGTGTGAAAGCATGCAACAACAGTATGCAGTAGTAAAATGAAATAAAGTAAGCATTACTAAAAGTAACTAACTTATCCAGTTATATTGCCTTTTTAATATCCATTTAATCATTTATTTAAAATATCACCACAGTGAATATTCTAAGTAAACAGCCAATATTCTAAGACACGTAAACTCCTACCCTTGGGTAAAGAGAAACCAACACAAGAATCTTCCCACAGGCATACGGATATTGCCCACGAGCATATGAAGTGTCTCCCATAGGCACAGAATCAACTGCCCACAGGCACGGAAGAAGTTTCCCACAAGCTAAATAGTACAGTGCCCACTGGCTAATCACAACACTGCCCTCAGGAAAAACCGATAATTGGGCCATGCCCAACATGTAAACAAGCAGTACACAAGAAATTCCTCTCAAGGTAATTCTACAATCATTACTTTAAAGGCTTACCCTCTGGTATCCTAGCCAAATGGCTAAAGAGAGGAACGCACCCCCGGGGTGGTCCTAGATCTAAGCAATGATCCCAAATAGCAGTTTATTATCGCAATTAATTATCTATTCTATCCTAGGCATTTAAAATATCCATGGCCTCATCCACACGACACCCCAACATGGGTTCGTGGCACAATGGTAATAAAAAACGCACAATAGTTGGAAAATAAACACCATTCCACCTACCTTAAAAATCAACGAACAATATACGCGAACGTCGATTTTAGAAATTCCCAAAAACATCGTAGATCGTTGGTAAAAAAAAACTCTCTTAAACTTATATAACTTACCTACATAAAATAATTGGTAAGAACTACACCAGTAGACGGGAGAACTCACCCGTGCGGTTCTAGGGAGATCGATGGTGCAGAGAACAGATTCTCGACGAGCGCTCAACGGATCTCCAAAGCTCTGGCCTCCCTCTCCTGTTCCTTCTTCCCGTTGTATGTCTTCCCTGTGTACAGGGGTGGCTACTGCCCATTTTAAGTGAAGAAAAAAAAGTACATGACGTGTATTTCCATGTACACAGCCTGTACTTCCCATTTTTTAACTATTCCACTGGCGGTTTCCTGCCAGCGTGGCACTGTTCACCTGCCAACATGACTACACGACGTGTCTTCTTGAGTACACGGCATGTTCTGTCGCACAGCTGGCCACCACCTTACTATTTTCCTGCCGACTGACTACACAACGTGTAAAGGACCACTACATGGCATGTAGTGAGTTTTTACACCCTTAGTCGCCGACACAGCTACACACCCTGTGTACTCATCCCACACGGCCAAAATTACCCGGCGTGTGGAAATGTACACTGCGTGTACTTCCAAAATTTGGGATTTTCCCCTATTTTCCATATTTTCTCAAAAACACTTAAGGAAAAGTGAAAAGAAGAAACTCATAACTGAAAAATAAGAACTGGGTTCTTACAAACTTCCCCGCTTAAAGAAATCCTTCCCCGAATTTCCCTTCCAAGGGTGGTAAAGATGTAGCCATGAACAACTATGGCCACTGAGCATGTACATCGGTCTCCCGCTCCCAGGTTTTGTCCTGCACACGGCCATGCTGCCATAGCACCCGTACGAGGGGAACTGACCGGCCTCGGAAAACCTTCATGCTCCTTTCAACGATACGAATCAGATGCTCCTTAAAGGACACATTTATATGAAGCTCAACCTACTCGGGCTGAAGGACGTGAGATGGGTCTGAATGATAGCGGTGCAACTGTGAAACATGGTAGACGTCGTGCATGGCTCGATACCTCTATCGTAACTGCAATCGATAAGAAACCGGCCCAACTCTCTCTAGAATCTCAAATGGCCCCACATACCTCGGTGAAAGTTTACACTATCTCTTGATCCGCCTGTGTCCCAACCTCGGCGAAACACGCATGAAAATCTGATCCCCAACCATGAACTCCAAATGTCGTTTGCGGCGATCAACATAAGTCTCCTGACGAGACTACGCAGTAGCCATCCGCTTCTGAATCAACTGAACTTGCTCAGAAGTCTCCTGCACGAGCTGTGGTCCTAGTAAAGCTGTCTCACCTGCCTCTGACCAGCAAAAAGGTGATCGTCATGGCCTACCATATAAAGCCTCGTAAGGTTCCATCTCAATAGTTTCTTGAAAACTGTTATTGTAGGAAAACTCGGCTAGGGGTATATGCTTCTCCCAATATCCCCCAAAGTCTGGGACACATGCACGCGACATGTCCTCAAGCACATGTATCCTACGCTCTGACTGGACATCAGTCTGAGGGTGGTAAGATGTGCTCAGAAGCACCTATGTACCCAATGTCCTCTAAAAACCCTGCCAGAAACGAGACATAAATCAGACATCCCTATCTTAAACGATAGAATGAGGGACCCCATGAAGACGTACGATCTCTCAGATATACAAATTCCCGAGCTCATCAACACTGAAGGTCTCCTTGATCGGTAAAAAGTGAGCTACCTTCGTGAGACTGTCCATCACAACCCACACAACATCATTGCCTAGAGGTGACCTTGACAAACTAGTCACGGAATCCATCGCAACATCATCCCATTTCCACTTCGGGATGGGTGAAAGAGTGCTGTCGTGGGCGCCCTCAAATGATTAGTGTGATTTGGGGTACTTAAGTGCAGCAGAGTGGCTGACCAAGGTCGTCTCTCAAAGGAGGAAGTGAATTTAACAACTTATTAGAGGTATTCTAAAAAAAATAAAATAAAATAGAATAGAATAAAAACACTACTTTAAAGGATTGGGTTTTGTTGTAGTTTATGAATCTACAAGAAGTTTTCTGGAAGAATATTGTATAATTTTTTTTGTTTTTAGTTTTGAAATGAATTTCAATTTAAATGACACAACAAGAAGATGTTTTTTTAGAAATCTATTTAAAAAGCGTAATCCATCTAACTATACCTATTCACTTTATTATTAATCATTATCATTTAAATTAACATTCACTTAATTATGATCCCTTAATTTGTTAAATCCCGAACCCTACGAGAATTAACTTTACCACGAAGATTGAAGTGAATTTTAACCTTAGGCTAACTTCGGAACATGCAATCGCAGCACCCTGATTTGATTGATGTTCTAAGATTAGATTATGATCAGTGGTAAATTAAGGCACATATCCATTCTGGAAATTAGGATGAATTGTGTTTAGGTATTATATTTGAACTCTACAAATTTATCCCGTCTGGTCTTGTATTACCGATTAAGATCGCGCTCTCACAATTTACACAAAATCCCGACCTCGCGTGTTTTTATGTTAATTGTTCAATTGCTTGATTAGTTTCTTACAATTTAAAAACACAATTAATGGATCATATTAAGTGAATTATAGTAGCTCATTGATTCAAAATAATTAAATGAAGAGGGTAGAAGATAGATCGATTACTAAAAGACTACTCTTCCATGGGTGGCGTAATCACCGTAGAAGCGTTTTGCATGTGCAAAGGTTTAAAATGGGTATAACCCAATAACGCTTCTACTCAAGAATTCCAGCCCAATTAGGAAGATTAAGAGAAGAAGAAATTTAAACAAAACAAAATAAAAGAGAAGAAATATAAGAAGATCAATGAAGTTTATTACACAAATGAAAACATTACAAAATGAAGAAGAGAAGGAGGCTTCGATGAGGGGATCCTTGCTTCAAGAGCTACCCCTCTTACAATGGTTGGAGAATTTGGGTGAAACAAATTCTCCTCTGCCTCCAATCTCCAAATGCACGTCCCAACCCCTCCAAATGAGAAAAACTCCAATTTATAGAGGGGAGGGGAGGAGAGGTTACAATTGGTTTCAAGTGTGAATGTGGAAATTCGGCCAAATATTTTATTCCAACTTGCACCGCCCATTTGACCACCAAAACGCGTTAATTGGCCGGCCTTCTAGACGGATGATTTGTGCCAAATCATGTCCCCGAGCTTTCATCAAAATTTGGGCTCAATCCAAGCTCGTATGTAGAATATATGGCCCAAATACAGAACCTTCTCTATTCTGGCGAGCCCTACCCAACTTTGACTCCATGGCCCAATTTCAACAAACAAATGAACTCTTTAGCTTTAGTGTCCTGAATAAAAGTTGTAGATAATTAAGTTAGGAACACTGTTACAAAATTTAAAATTCAAATAATAAATATAAAAATATTTATCTTCGAAATACTACAGTGCACTATTAGGGGTAAAACTGGAATTTTCACCAAATTTTCAAATGAATGATCAAATCCCAAATATTTTATAAATAAACATGTTTAACACAATGTGAGGAAATTATATCATTTATTATCAATAAAATATTAAATAAAAGAGTGTTTTATCAACTCCCCCATACTTACCCTTTTGCACACCTGGGCAAAACCTCATATCATGTAAACATCAATATCAAATCAAAACCAATTTTAAAACACATATCTTTAAGATCAATCAATTTCACACCAAGAATAAAAAAGATATCACGCCTCATAAAAAACCTTATTTCAAGTTCTCCATTTATATCATTCAATATATTTCCACTTCATTTATCCGCCCATGCACAAAACACTTACCTCGTATGAATTTTCTCTCATCACTCAAATATCAATTTTTTTGCAATGTCTTTCTTATCCAAACTCATACAAGGGTCACCATAGGCTTGATAGATTCCTACATCGCTACCCGATGTGATTCAAGGACATATGTTTATCATGAGGACTTTTCAGGGTTGTTCTGTGGCTTTCGGTTGGTAGGATTAAGATGTGAAAAACTCTGAGGCTGAATGAGGAGGGCTTGACTCTTTTAAAGCAAAATTGCATTAATCTAATTTTCACTTAAATATGGTCTTCTCTTCAATCCCCATAGTATCAATTCAGCTCCATCATCATGAAAAGTCATGAAAGGTTTACACCATTCATCATTTCAGCATAAAAAATGTCAATATTCTCAAACATGATTTTCTTGAAAGCTCCAGATGGGCACAGCTTTCCACCTCAATTAGAAGCTCCAGAAAAGGCACAACTTCACTTGTCATGAAAGCTCCAGAAAAGGCACAGCTTTCAATATAATGACTTTCTTTAGCAGCAAACATATCTCTTCAGAATTTAATTTTCCACCCAAAGTATCACATAATGTGGTGGAAAAACCCAAGACAACTTCCCCCACACTTAAGCTCAACTAGATTATGCAATTTCACTTCAAGAGTTGGTTGGATATGGAAAATTGGCTTGTAATGTGGCTTAACCTAACAGTCTGTGCATGGATTCTAAGGGCTACAAGGATTAAATATTCAAGGTAGGCCATTATAAAGAAGTATTCTTTGAAATAGGGGCTTTAATACCAAACAAATGCCTCAATCATTTAAACAAAAGTACATCAAACCCTCACGTTTTGACAGGAATAGATCAAATTCTGGTTAAATCAAGTATGGTTTGGTTCTCTCAAGAAGTGAGGTGAATGTAAAGAATATGAAAATAATGGTTCAGAAGCCTCACAGGAAAGTGATTTCAAATTTAAAGACAGTGAGATGTGGCATGGGATTCAAAATTCGGTGTACTTTCCATGAAATTACTAAATATTTGAACTTGAAACAAAGTCATTTCAGCATTCATTTAAGCTTAGTTTCAAGGGGTAAATTGTTTCACTTATTGATATGGATTTAAAAATGGTGATGAGAATCATTTCAGCTCAAAAGTTTCAAAAACACATAGAAAATTGTAAAATAAACACACAAATTTTGAAAAACATACAATTTTTTTGGTGTTTTTTTTAAAACAGGAAAACAATTGAAATTACTAAACTAAAAGGTTCCCTCCCCCACACTTAAAATATTGCATTGTCCTCAATGTGAACCCATGAGATGATATATGCACATGAAATGCAGAATTTTTAAATAGGACAAATAATATAAAAGTGAAAGGGTTAGGAACATCATGATGTGATCAAGTGATGATGGGGTCATGCAGTGTGATAAAATCCACTGCATCAGTAGGATGTCCCTCAATGTATCTCTTCAAACGTTGCCCATTGACTGTAAAGCTCCTTCCAGTGTCCTCTTGTGTGATCTCCACTGCACCATAAGGAAAAACATTAGACACAATATAAGGACCTAACCATCTGGAACGCAACTTACCGGGCATCAACTTCAGTCGTGAACTATAGAGAAGGACTTTCTCTCCAACATGAAACTCCCTTTGTTGGATCATTTTGTCATGAGCTGCTTTTGATCTTTCCTTGTAGAGCCTTGAGTTCTCATATGATGACAGTCGAATCTCCTCAATCTCTTGAATTTGCAACTTCCTTTGAATTCCAGCTTGGGCCAAATCCATGTTGCATTTCTTTATAGCCCAATATGCCCGATTCTCGACTTCCACAGGGAGATGACACGCTTTCCCAAAAACAATCCGAAATGGGGACATACCAATGGGGGTCTTGTATGCTGTCCTATAAGCCCACAATGCATCATCCAAGCGCTTGCTCCAATCCTTCCTATTTGGCTGCACGGTTTTCTCCAAGATTTGTTTTAACTCACGATTTGAAACCTCAGCCTGGCCATTTGTTTGGGGGTGGTATGGTGTTGATGTTTTGTGTGTCACCCCATACTTTCGAAGGAGGGAAGCAAAATTCCAATTGCAAAAGTGTGTCCCTTGGTCACTGATGATGGCCTTTGGTACTCCAAACCTGCAAAAAATTTGTGCTTTGACAAAGTCCACAACAACATGAGAATCGTCAGTCCTGGTGGCCTTGGCCTCCACCCATTTACTCACATAATCAACAGCAACCAAAATGTACAAAAATCCAAATGAACTAGGAAAAGGACCCATAAAGTCGATGCCCCATACATCAAAAATCTCACAAAATAGTATGGGTTGTTGGGGCATCTCATGTCTCCTAGAAATGTTCCCAGTGTGTTGGCAACGAGAGCATGACTTACAAAACACATGGGCATCATGGAATAATCTAGGCCAATATAATCCAGAGTCCAAAACTTTCCTAGCTGTCCGTTGGGGTCCAAAGTGTCCACCACATGCAAGTGTATGACAGAAATGCAAAGCAGACTCAAACTCATGATCGGGAACACACCTCCTAATGACTTGGTCACTACACATGCACCAGAGGTAAGGATCATCCCACACATAAAACCTGGACTCACTTTTTAATTTTTGGACTTGATGTTTCTTTAAATTTACTGGGATTTCAGAGCCAAGAATGTAATTAACTAAATCAGCATACCAAGGATGCTTACCTGAGATGGTATAGAGATGCTCATCGGGGAAAGTGTCCCGAAGTGGTACCTGGTCCATGGTGTCATCCTCTAGTGTGCGAGTAAGCCTACTCATGTGGTCCGCCACCAAATTCTCTGATCCCTTCTTGTCCTTTATCTCAATATCAAATTCTTGAAGAAGGAGCATCCAACGGATAAGTCGTGGCTTTGCATCTGTCTTCTTTAGGAGGTACCTCAAAGCTGCATGGTCAGAAAAAACAACTACTTTAGAGCCCAATAAATATGAATGGAATTTATCTAAAGTGAATATGACAGCAAGAAACTCATTTTCTGTGGTAGTGTAGTTTGATTGGGCTGAATCTAGTCTCCTCGATGCATAGGCGATCACATGTGAACGCCCCTCCACCCTCTGAGATAAGACATCTCCAACCGCGAAGTTGGAGGCGTCACACATAAGCTCAAATGGAAGGTCCCACCGTGGGGGCTGTATGATAGGTGGAGTGGTCAGACACTTCTTTAGCTCATCAAAGGAAGTCCTACAAGAATCATCAAACACAAATTCAGAATCTTTTTGAAGTAATCGTGACATAGGAAGAGCGATCTTACTAAAATCTTTGATGAAGCGCCGATAAAATCCTGCATGCCCTAGGAATGATCTAACATCACGCACACATGAAGGATAGGGTAAGGATGAAATAATTTCTACCTTAGATCTATCAACCTCTATCCCATTTTTTGACACCACATGCCCTAAGACAATGCCATGCTCTACCATAAAATGACACTTTTCAAAGTTCAGGACTAGATTCTTCTCAATACAACGATTCAACACATTTCCCAAACTACTTAGACATTCATCAAATGAAGACCCATACACTGTAAAATCATCCATAAATACCTCCATGCAGGTCTCAATACAATC
Organism: Viscum album; assembly: GCA_963277665.1. NCBI lineage: Eukaryota > Viridiplantae > Streptophyta > Magnoliopsida > Santalales > Viscaceae > Viscum > Viscum album. The sequence continues at coordinate 997,111,861 of OY728147.1, forward strand.
AGAAAAAATACTCACCATACATCTCTGGAAGGTACCTGGGGCGTTGCAAAGTCCAAATGGCATCCTCCGGTAGGCAAATGTGCCAAAGGGACAGGTGAATGTAGTCTTCTCCTGATCCTCTGGAGCTATAGGAACCTGAAAATATCCAGAAAATCCATCCAAGAAACAATAGTGTGTTTTCCCAACTAGTCTCTCGAGCATTTGATCAATAAATGGGAGGGGGAAATGGTCCTTGCGAGTGGTCTGATTTAGTTTCCTATAATCAATACACACACGCCAACTGTTTTGCACCCTCATTGGAACTAAATCATCTTTCTCATTTTTAACAACAGTAAAACCAGTTTTCTTAGGAACAACCTGAATTGGACTTACCCACTGTGAATCTGAAATGGGAAAGATTATACCTGCCTCGAGCAATTTCTCAACTTCCTTTTTAACAACTTCCATGAGGGTGGGATTGAGTCTCCTTTGTGGTTGTCTCACCGGTTTAGCCCCATCCTCCAAGAGAATCCTATGCATGCAAATGGAGGGGCTAATACCTGATATGTCAGCCAAGGTCCACCCAATCGCCCTGATGTTCTCCCTCAAAATATTCAAAAGCCTTTCTTCATGTTCAAAAGGGAGATTGTTAGCAATGATAACAGGTAATCTCTCACCACTGAACAAGTATGAGTATTTCAGATTTGGTGGCAATGGCTTGAGTTCTAATGAAGGAGGGTGTAGTATGGATGGATACATTGAAGGAACTGAAATATGTGCACAAAGAGCATCAGTATCAGAATAGACATCATCAAAATCATAGAATAAAGCATCAAATCCATCAGCATACTCAACAGCCATTTCATAATCAGAGTGAACATGATCAAAATCAGAATATGAATCCACATCAAAATCAAATCTTAGAGAGTCTTGTTCATTAGAAACAGGTGTGGAAGTTCTCTTAGTCATTAAACCAGAACCAATACTCATAATCTCCCTAAGCATAGGACAATCCAATTCTATGGAGTTTTTACTTGGTGGTTCAAAATGGGAGATAACAAAAGCAGAATGGTCCTCTGAGGGGTACTTCATGGAATCCATAACATTAAATATCACAACTTCATCTCCAAACTCCATGGAAAGTGTACCCTCATTTACATTTATGATAGTTTTTGCAGTTTTGAGGAAGGGTCTACCTAAGATAATGGGGGCATGAGAACTTACCTGATCATCCTCCATGTTAAGAACATAGAAATCCGCTGGAAAGATCATGTCTCTTACCCGGACAAGTACATCCTCAAGGACTCCCGCTGGATATGCCGTAGCTCTATTCGCTAATTGCACCACTACTCTTGTTGGCTTCAACTCACCAACCTGCAAGGAAGAGAATACAGAGTGAGGCATCACATTTATTGAAGCTCCTAAATCACAAAGAGCATCAGAGAAGTGCAACTCCCCTATGGTACATGGGATGGTGAATGTCCCAGGATCCTTGCACTTTGTTGGCATTGCTAAAGTTGGTGTAATGAGTGCCGAGACATTCCTTCCAAGGTTGATTCTCTCATTCCCCTTGAGCCCTCTTCGATTGGTACAAAGTTCTTTTAAGAATTTCGCATACCTTGGAATTTGCTTAATGGCTTCAAGTAGAGGAATGTTGATCTCCACATGCTTGAATGTGTCCAAAACCTCCTTTTGCATTGCTTCTTCAGCCATCTTCTTGGTTTGAACAACCCTGTTTGGAAAAGGAAGGGGTTTAGGAGGAACATCATCAATCTTTTTCTTACCTTTATCGTTCTCCTTGGATTGCGCATCAGTTGGTATGGAATGCGGCTTCTCTGAAGTTGAGGTGAATCCCGGTGGAATGGTAGGTGCAGATGTATCGTTCATTTTCTTCCCACTTCTCAATGTGATGGCACTAACATTCCCCTTTGGATTTGGAGTGGGTTGGGAAGGTATATTTCTAGAATTATTACTCACAAGTTCATGGAGGGCGGTGGCAATCTGACTCATTTGAGTCTTCAACTCCCTCAGCTCCGAACTTTGACTCTTCAGCTCATTCTGTTGATTAAGAACAATTTGCTTCAAAAGATCATCAGTATTAGAATCTACCTTTGGTGGATGATTCCCTTGTTGCTGACTTGTTGATGTTTGAGCTTCAAATCTCCTTTGGGGTTGTTGTAAACCCTACTGGTAAGGCGGAGGCTGCTGGAAGTTTTGTTAAAAGGGTGGCCTTTGTTGTTGTCCAGAGCCATACCTCATGTCTGACTGATCTATCCACCCTTGGTTGTATGTTGGATCAAACTTCTTTTGGGGATATGGTTGTTGTTGTTGCTGCTGAAATGGTCTCCCAGGGAACACTACTGCACAATCTTCTGTTTCTTGGAGTTGTGGGCAACAGTCAGTTGGGTGGCTTGTCTCAGTGCAAATACCACAAGGCCTTGAAGGAGGGGGTAGAGATGTCTTTTTTGCCAATGCAATCTACCTCACCATAGTTGTCAATTCTTCTAACTTAGTATCAATCAAATGACTTTCAAGAGAAGAAGGACTTACTTGATGTACTCCTCGAACATGTGGTGTACCTCTATCACCAAATTGTTGGGAGTTTTGGGCCATCTTGTCGATCAACGCACGTGTAGTTACAAGTGTCTTGTCCACCAATGCTCCTCCAGCTGCAGCATCCACCATGCTCCTCTCCATGGGTGTGAGTCCTTCGTAGAAGTATTGGATGAGTTGCTCACTGATTTGGTGATGTGGGCAGCTTGCACACAACTTCTTGAATCGCTCCCAGTACTCATACATTGACTCCCCTTGTGCTTACTTGATCCCTGATATCTCCTTTAGAATGGATTTGGTCCTTGATGCTGGAAAAATCTCTGCAAGAAAAGACGTTTCAAATCGTTCCAACAAGTTACATCTTCGGGTTGTAAATAATACATCCAATCTTTTGCAGCTCCATCAAGTGAGAATGGGAATGCTCTTAATTTAATTTGATCTTCAGAAACATTTCTTGGTTTTAAAGTTGAGAAAACCACATTAAATTCTTTCAAATGTTTATTGGGATCCTCACCAGAGAGGCCATGAAACTTTGGAAGTAAGTGAATTAACCCAGATTTCAGTTCGAAGTCCGAATCGAGATTTGTTTATGCAATACAATTTGGTTGATAGTTAATATCAGGTGCAGCCAATTCTCGAATGGTTCTATTAAGTTCATTTCCATTGTTTCCAGCCATTGGTTCTTGTTTTATGGTTGAATTTGAATTGCTTCCAAATTCAATGTTCTGATATTGGAGTAATTCTCCAACTGGTTGAATGTTGAAACTTCCCGTAGATTGAGAATGTCTGATTCGTGCCCTAAGGCTACGTTCAATCTCAGGGTCAAGATCTAAGAGATCTTCGGGATTAGTTCGTGTCATCAATAAATGAAAGATGAAAAGAAGGAATGTGGACCATAGTAAAATAAAAATTAGAAGTTTGAGTTGATGGTCCAAAAAGAAGTAGAAAGAGATAAAAGAAGAAGAAGAAAAAAAATCAGATTGGGTAAAGACGGAAGAAAGAAGAGAGGAAGAGAATTAAAATGTAAAATAAAATAAATACCTCTAATTGGTTGAAATAATTACTTTCCTCCCCGGCAACGGCGCCAATTTTAAAGAGCGATGTCGTGGGCGCCCTCAAATGATTAGTGTGATTTGGGGTACTTAAGTGCAGCAGAGTGGCTGACCAAGGTCGTCTCTCAAAGGAGGAAGTGAATTTAACAACTTATTAGAGGTATTCTAAAAAAAATAAAATAGAATAGAATAGAATAAAAACACTACTTTAAAGGATTGGGGTTTGTTGTAGTTTATGAATCTAGAAGAAGTTTGCTGGAAGAAGATTGTATAATTTTTTTTTTGTTTTTAGTTTTGAAATGAATTTCAATTTAAATGACACAACAAGAGGATGTTTTTTTAGAAATCTATTTAAAAAGCGTAATCGATCTAACTCTGCCTATTCACTTTATTATTAATCATTATCATTTAAATTAACATTCACTTAATTATGATCCCTTAATTTGTTAAATCCCGAACCCTACGAGAATTAACTTTACCACGAAGATTGAAGTGAATTTTAACCTTAGGCTAATTTCGGAACATGCAATCGCAGCACCCTGCTTTGATTGATGTTCTAAGATTAGCTTATGATCAGTGGTAAATTAAGGCACATATCCATTCTGGAAATGAGGATGAATTGTGTTTAGGGATTATATTTGAACTCTACAAATTTATCCCGTGTGGTCTTGTATTACCGATTAAGATCGCGCTCTCACAATTTACACAAAATCCCGACCTCGCGTGTTTTTATGTTAATTGTTCAATTGCTTGCTTAGTTTCTTACAATTTAAAAACACAATTCATGGATCATATTAAGTGAATTACAGTATCTCATTGATTCAAAATAATTAAATGAAGAGGGTAGAAGATAGATCGATTACTAAAAGACTACTCTTCCATGGGTGGCGTAATCATCGTAGAAGCGTTTTGCATGTGCAAAGGTTTAAAATAGGTATAACCCAATAACTCTTCTACTCAAGAATTCCAGCCCAATTAGGAAGATTAAGAGAAGATGAAATTTAAACAAAACAGAAGAAAAGAGAAGAAATATAAGAAGATCAATGAATTTTATTACACAAATGAAAACATTACAAAATGAAGAAGAGAAGGAGGCTTCGATGAGGGGATCCTTGCTTCAAGAGCTACCCCTCTTACAATGGTTGTAGAATTTGGGTGAAACAAATTCTCCTCTGCCCCCAATCTCCCAATGCACGTACCAACCTCTCCAAATGAGAAAAACTCCAATTTATAGAGGGGAGTGGAGGAGAGGTTACAAGTGGTTTCAAGTGTGAATGTGGAAATTCGGCCAAATATTTTATGCCAACTTGAACCGCCCATTTTACCACCAAAACGCGTGAATTGGCCGGCCTTACAGAAGGATTATTTGTGCCAAATCATTTCCCCGATCTTTCATCAAAATTTGGGCTCAATCCAAGCCCTTATGTAGAATATATGGCCCAAATACAGAACCTTCTCCATTCTGGCGAGCCCAGCCCAACTTTGACTTCATGGCCCAATTTCAACAAACAAATGAACTCTTTAGCTTTAGTGTCCTGAATAACAGTTGTAGATAATTAAGTTCGGAACACTGTTACAAAATTTCAAATTCAAATAATATATATAAAAATATATATCTTCGAAATACTACAGTGCACTATTAAGGGTAAAACTGGAATTTTCACCAAATTTTCAAATGAATGATCAAATCCCAAATATTTTATAAATAAAAATGTTTAACACAATGTGAGGAAATTATATCATTTATTATCAATAAAATATTCAATAAAATAGTGTTTTATCAATGGGTAACTGATGTAACTGTCCGGCTGGCCTCTGATGCTCCGCCTTCACCTGCTGACAGTTGGAACACCTCTTAACAAAACCAGCTATCTCTCACTTCATACCTGGCCACTAGTACAGACGTCTCAATTTACAATACATCTTGGTACCCCCGGGATGAACTTCCCATGATGAAGCATGAATCTCCCGCATCAACTCCTCGCGTATATCCCATGTAGCCCATACTCATCCATGGAAATAGAGAATTTCATCATCGCCTATCATCCAACCAGGAGGAGGGTCCTCACTAGACACTGACTCCCGTAGAACTAGGCCTTCTGAATCAGATATTTGTCTCATTCTCACTCTATCCAGGAGGGTAGAAGTCACAGCTAAAGAAGAAAGATAGGTCTGCCCCTAACTATCGTGCACCTCCAAATTCATCTCAGAGAACAAAGCTATAAGCTGCCACTCACCACTGGGCTCATGCACGGCCTGTATCTGAGTCCTCCTGCTCAGTTTATCAGCTACTGCATTAAATTTACCAGGTGTGTAGGAAAGCTCAAAATCAAAGGACTGTAGGTATTCGACCCACCTTTACTTCTTCAGATTCAAGTCATGTTGAGTAAAGATATACTTGATACTTTTGTGGTCGGTAAAAACCACAAAACATTCTACCAATAGATAATATATCCAATAGTGCAACACATGCACAACTGCAGCCAACTCGATATCATGTGTCGGGTAATTCCTCTAATGTGTCCTCAACTTCCAAGAACCGTACGCAACAACTCGATCGCCCTGCATCAACACTACTCCCAGCCCAATACCTGATGCATCATAGTAAACTATATATCTCTTTCGTTTCTCTAGAAGTATCAGGACTGGTGCTGATGTCAAAATTCTCTTCAGGCCCTGATAGGCTGTGTCGCAAGCTTCCGTCCAAATGAACTTCACACCCTTCTTAGTCAGACCCGTCAACGGCGCTTCTAAACAGGAGAAGTCCAGTATGAAGTGTCTGTAGTAACCATCCATCCCTAAGATACTCCATATCACAAACACGTTCTTAAGCAGCTCCCAAGAAAATACTGCTCTCACCATATCTAGGTCTACTTCATCTCCTGCCTCAGAAATGATATGTCCCAGGAAGTGAATCTGGTCCATCCAAAAGTGGCACTTTGAGAGCACAACATACAGATGATGCTCTCTTAGTGTACTCAATATGATCTCAAAATGGGTGGCATGGTCATGTCGAGTGTGAGAGTACATCATGATGGCATCCACGAATACTACCACAAAAGAATCCAGATAAGGATGGAACACACAATTCATGTGAGCCATGGAAACTGCTAGCGCGTTCGTGAGTCCAAACGGCATAACCATATACTCCTACAGACCATATCTACTCCGAAATGCTGTAAGTAGTATATCCGATGGTCTCACATGCAGATGATGATATCCGAATCTCAAGTCAATCTTCGAGAACACTCGTGCTCCCTAAAGATTATCAAAAATATCATCAATCATTGGTAAGGGATATCGGTTCTTGACTATAAACTAGTTCAGATTCTGATAATCCACACATAGTCTGAGGGTATCGTCCACCTTTTTAGCAAACAGGACAGGAGGACCTTAAGGAGAAGTACTGGGTCGGATGAAACCCTTTTCCTGTAACTCCACTAACTGCCTATTGATCTCCTGAAAATCTGGTGTATCCATCTTATAAGGAGTAATGGAGACCGATGATGCTCCTGGCACATGCTCAATAGAGAAATCCACCACACGCTCCAGAGGTAGACCCGAAATGTCGTCTGGGAAGACATCTCTGTAACGATCAACCACTAGAGGGAATTACTTCTGACAAGTCCCCTGATCATCCAGATATAAACTCACAATCTGTGTTGTGACTCCACCTCACCCATGATGATCTGGTCCAGCTCGACTCGCCTGAACATCCCATTCACCCTTGTATAGAAACGGTTTGCCCTCTGGTGTTGTGAAAATCACCCTGCGATGATAGCAATCTAAAAAGTCTCAAAATGGAACCAACCATTCCATCCCGAGAATGATGTCATAAGCTGTCATCTCTAAAACATAGAGGTCCCAAAGAAAGTGACACCCACCAACGTCAAGGAGGCACTCCCTGAACTAACGCACACCAGCCGTTCTAGTCCCCAACGGAGTGTCCAATGTCATGATATCAGAAGAATAAGAAACACAGAGCCCAAGGTTCTCCGCAACGGGTACAAATATGAGACTATGTTCATCACCCATATCAAAAAGTACTGAAGACAAGACATGAGCTACTAAAATAGTACCTCTGACTATAGAAGGTATGGGATCCTGCTCTTGCGGGGTCTGTTGCACTACATAAGCCTGTCCAGTGCCTCAGCCCTACGACACAGCCTGGATACCCCGAGCTGTCACGCCCTGATGCCTCTGAGATCCTAGTGTCTTGCTACCATGGCTAGGGCCACCATCTCTGCCTACACGCCCTGACGTATTCCAGTTTCCCAACTAATAAGAAGCCACTGGTCCTGATCCGGCATGCAGAGTCTGCATAGAACCCCTATCACTAGCCACAGGTGGAAACACCCTACATAAGCATTGAAGATGACCCATCCAGCCGCAAGATCGGCACTCCACTCGGTCTCATAGACACTGTGGCCTCTTGTGCCCCTCTCTACCTCACTGGTAGCACATGACCTGGCCACCTGAAGCATTATTATGGCTGGTACTGCCACCCTGAGAGAAGTCCATACGACTCTTCCTCTTACCCGTAGAGATAGTACCAGAAAATGGTGCTGAACTGCCCTAGCCCACACCACTAGCTTGCTGAAGTTTCCTCTCTGTTATCAGTGCCTGATTCACAATAGCATGTAATGAAGGCAACACGAAAACATTCACCAGTGCTCAGATGTCATATCAGAGACCATCCTCAAAGAGCCTGGCCCTCAATGTCTCATCACCCACCAGAACAGGTGAAAAACGCTGAAGCTCAATGAAACGACCAGAATAATCCTTCACCGACATAACACCCTGCTGTAGATTCATGAACTCTTGAGCTCTATCTTTCATCAACATCTCTGAGAAGAAAAAGTTGTAGAATAATGCCTGAAAATCTTCCCATGCCATGTCTCTGTGATTCTCTATCTGGGTGGAAACATCCCACCACCTCTTGGCAGAATCACGCAGCATGTATGTCGCGAGCTTGACCCTCTACCCTGGAGGAGTATCAAGATTCTCGAAAATAGTCTGCATTGATCCTAGCCAAGACTACGCAGCCTGTGGTCCTCCATCCCCTGAAAACGTAGGCGGATGCTACTGATGGAAGGTACGTGTCAGCTCAGCCATAGATGTGGTAGCCGACGGTGCTCCCTGTAAGGTCTGCATGAACCGCATAAAGCCTTCACAGAACTGCGCATTCGCGCCTGTGTCCGATATAATGGCCAGTGCCGCATTTGGATCTGTTAGAGGATCCACTAGTCGCCCATGGCCCACCATATCCAGCGTATAATCGTTGCTGCTCTCCTGGAAAACAATGTGTGGTCTTCTTGGTGGAATGGAACTACAAGGTCAAAACACGCCTTAGATTCAAGATTATCAAGAATGAAAGCGAAGGAACCACAAATGGAACAAGAGGAAGAAGGTATTCAAAATTTTGCAAGACAAAACTACACGACATGTATACTGACAACACGACGTGTACCTGACTTCTCTTCCCCTACTTGGGTCCTTCTACACGTCTATGCCACACGACTCCCGTTTGAACAAAACTACACGGCGTGTATATCATCTACACGCCATGTACGGTGTAATTTCCAACTACCCGTGTCATTTGTGTCATGACCGACTACTTGGCTTGACACTACACAACATGTTACACCCGCACACATCGTGTACACCACCGTGTTTTCCTTACCACACGGCTAACCCCACATGGTTCGTCACCATTCAAGACTACAGGTCGTGTCCCACAGGTACACGGCGTGTACCAAACGAGCTCCGCCGACCCATGTTGTTAGTTACATGACCAGACACATGGATCACACTACACGGCGTGTTCCAGATGGACACGGCGTGTACATGAAAGGATTTCCCCGACCCGTGTTGTTAGTTACACGGTCGGGTCCCCAGGTCAGACTACATGACGTGTTCCATAATGGACAAGACGTGTATGTCTTAAGGTCTCCTATGTCCATGTTGTTTGTTGCATAGGCGGACTCCGGGTCAACACCACACAGCGTGTACATCAGGTACACGACATGTTTTCCCCCAAACATTCCCTACCCCGTGTCGCCGCCCACATGGTTTGTGACACGGGAAGAGACTACACGGCGTGTACTCTGGGTACATGGCGTGTAATCAAAAACGTTTATTTTTCTTCCCAAACAGAAGACCATACACGGAGTGTTTAAGGTACTACATGACGTGTATACTGGGTTTCCAGACAGTATGCCTTAGAAACTTTCCCAAAACCCATAATACACAGCAAAACAATACTTAAGTGTCAAATTCCGACCTGTGAGGGCCCATACTCCCCACGAATCAATGTTTGACATCTTATCTATGTTTTAACATAATAAACAGTCAATGATCGATGAAATTCTGGTCAGTGGGGGCCCATACTCCCCAAAAACCAAAGTTTGGAATCCATTATTTCAACATGCTTTTACAACAATACCATATCAAGTATGTATCAAGAAGCTATCAAAACATCATGCTTTTCTAGCACAACAAATATCACAAAATCATGCAAATTCTAATGTACCTACATGTCATGGAATTATTCATGGTATGTGATTTATAGAATGTGCATAAATGATGCATGTGATGGCACATCCACATCTCATCGGGTTGCAACTAAATAGAATCCATAGATAAAATTTAAATAGAACAATCTCAAGTGCATCACCCAACAGTGAAATCAAATCAACTGTAAATTGAAAAATCAGAAAAATTGCAACATGGGGTAAATTGGATTTTCCCTATACACGGGTTAGCTACACCCGCGCACAACTTATTACCAACTACCATTCTATCATATCCCTGACTATGGCTCCAAATAATAAGTCAAAGAAAAGAACCCCCTTTGACACCACTTTGTAACGTCCCAGATCCCGGTGCCACTCAACAGGTGCCCCGGACCCAGTTGGTCACATGACCTCAAGCACATTTCCCCAAATGCCAGAGGCTGCCGACTAGCAGTGAGGGACCATGTATGATAGTGGGGAAACTATGCCCTCATTTTTCAAAGTGTAGCGCAACAAAAAGAATAAAAAATACAACAACATCGGAAGCAGCAACAGTACATATAACTGAAATGGATAAATGATTACAAAAAGGGAAACCTGCAGTCATATATATATATATATATATATAAAGATGCAACATGTCACTATTCTATAAAACAACCAGAACATGTTACACTAAAATGAAATACATTACAATTTAAGTAAAAGTACAGAAAAGAAAAACATAACAACCAGGGTCATCACGAGCCAATGCTCGGTCCCATGCTCTCCTACACCCTAGAAGCAATCAAGTACCTGTATTGGGACCCTTTCCCTTATCTACACCTGCAGAAACGTAATCTGTTTGGTCCGAAAAGCATGTCCCAAACAGGGTGTGAGAAATATATCTCAGTAGGCACCCACCAAAGTCCCATGCCGAACTGTTTGAAAGCATGCCACAACAGTGTGCAGTAGTAAAATGCAACAAAGTAACCAGTACTGAAAGTAACTAACTTAACCAGTTATATTACCATTTTAATATCCATTTAATCATTTATTTAAAATATCACCACAGTGAATATTCTAAGTAAACGACCAATGTCCTCAGACACGTAAACTCCTACCCTCGGGAAAAGTGAAACCAACACAAGAATCTGCCCACAGGCATACGGATATTGCCCACGACCGTAAGAAGTGTCGCCCACAGGCACAGAATCAACTGCCTACAGGCACGAAAGACGTTCCCCATAGGCTAAATAGTACAGTTCCCACAGGCTAATCCCAACACTGCCCTTAGGAAAAATAGGTATTCGGGCCATGCCCAACATGTATACAAGTAGTACACAAGCAATTCCTCTCAAGGAAATTCTTCAATAATTACTTTAAAGGCTTACCCTTGGGTGTCCTGGCCAAACGTCTAAAGAGAGGAACGCACCACCGGGGTGGTCCTGGATCCAAAAAATGATCCCAAATAGCAGTTTATTATCACAATTAATTACCTATTAAATTCTAGGCATTTAAATTTGCCACGGCCTCAGCCACAAGACACCCCAAAATGGGTTCGTGGCATAACGGTAAACAAAAACGCACAACAGTTGGAAAATAAACACCAAGACACCTACCTTAAAAACCAACGAACGATATACGCGAACGTCGACTTCCGAAACACCCAAAAACGTCATAGATCTGAGTTAAAAGAAAACTTGCTTAAACTTAAATAACTTCCCTATGGAAAAGAATTGGTAAGATCTACACTAGGAGAAGGGAGAACTCACCTGTGCGGTTCCAGGGAGATCGACGATGTAGAGAACAGATTCCCAACGTGAACTCAGCGGATCTGCAAAGCTCCGGCCTCCCTCTCCCATTCCTTATTCCCATTCTAAGCCTTCCCTATGAACATGAGAGTCTACTAGCCATTTTATGCGAAAAAACAAAGTACACAGTGTGTACTTCCCATTTTTAACTGTTCCTCTGGCTGTTTCCCACCAGCGTGGCACTGTTCATATGCCGACAGGACTACACAATGTGTCTTCTTGATTACATGGCTTTTTCTGTCACACAGCTGGACACTGCCTTAATATTTTCCTGATGACTGACTACACGGTGTGTAAAGGACCACTACACTGCATGTAGTCGGTTTTTACACCCTTCGTCACCGACCCGGCTACACACACTGTGTACTCATCCCACACGGCCAAAAGTACAGGGTGTGTGGAAAAGTACATGGTGTGTGGAAAAGTACATGGCATGTACTTCCAAAATTTGGGATTTTTCCCCATTTTCTATATTTTATAAAAACACTTAAGGATAAGAGAAAACAAGAAACCCGTACCTCAAAAATAAGAACCAGGTTCTTACATAATTGATGTTATAAATACCAAAATAAATGTAATTTGAGACATTTTATAAATTACACTAATTTTTTAGGTTAATATGACATGTTTTTATTCATTCAATTAAATTTTTTTGAACTAATCGTGATGTTATGATTTTCACAAAAATCAATTACCAAATAGTGCCAAAATTGACATAAAATAGTTTTTAAAACAAATATTATATTATTATTTGTTATTTTATTCCGAAACATCTAAGGTTTGGCCAAATGCCTTATATATGGTTATATATATTAACAATGAACCACTTGGGGTTCGTTTGGCTTGTTATAGTAATTTTATTAACCATATAGTATATGAAAACAAGAAGACACGGTAAAAGTTAAATTATTTAACATAGAGTTAAATCTAAATGGTAAGGATAAAATAGTAACCTAAACTTGTCTAAAATCTATTGGTTGAGATGATTTAAACCCATCCCCACCTTAGCTTCAAAATAAATCAATTTGGATCTATTAAAAATCAAATATGACTTTATTATAAAATAATATTTTAAGTTTTTTCAAAGGTGCCCCTCTCCTCCCTTATAAAAGGGCACCTCCTCCCTCTCCTCCTTAAACCGTTTTGAGAATTAAATCTCGGCCAACCCCTGCCCATTTCCCTTTTCAACTTCCCTATAAACATACTAGATGTCCTGGTCTTCTTCAAAGTCCAATTTTAGTTCCCTAAAAGGAGGTTTCAAAGAGGCGTGTCGAAGAAGAGGTAATATCTGTTACAGATTCTTTAAAATTTATTTCTTCTTCTACTTCCTATTATTTAGTTGTTTCATTATGAAGTAATAAATTCTGTATCACTAACATACTGATATTTTATTATAAATATGAAACAACCCTATTTCACCTTCTATCCATCCTACGGAAAACAAAATCACCGCGCGTGCGTACGTACGGAATACCGTCTCCATGCCGTAGTGTAATCTGTTTTCCACCACCACCTTAATTGGATGGGTATAATGGTGTAAAGATTAAATATTTATGATTATTGTAAATTGATATTGATTCTGAAATAATAGACATACACTTCAATACAATTCCACGATCATGGGAACGATATCATCGCTCATACGTACGTATGGCCTACCGTCTCCACGATGCGATGCGGATCGTTCTACATGATCTTCATTGAATAATGATTATATAAATGAATTTAATGAATAAATATGATATATATTACACTAATAACATTCTGGAAATGACATATCTATAACCTAAAAATAAGAATAAGGATTTATTCGACAAAACATGCCTAAGAACATAAAGCAATGAACCACCGAATAAACAAGTTGCAATGAAATATTTCTAATACAAATATAAAAATATGACCATATATGATATCATGCCAATGAATATGATTATCTAATAACTAAATTACATTATTTAAATCATTATACAGGATTTTCGGATACATACGAAGAAAATAGAACCTAAGGTAAGGGAAAATCTCTCAATATCAATTTTTATCCGAGATTGCTTATACTTCAGTATTTAGTGGGGCATATATACCATCCACATCCATGTTTTCTCAATTTTTAATATTATTTCTATCCTACTACAATTTTTTAAATCCAATTTTACCCATTGGTTAGTTTTTAGTAAAAGATATGAAAGTAATCATTTTTCGTTTTTAGTACGAGGTACTTTATGACTTTTTTGGCCAAAGTACGAGATGAATGTTTTTTTAACTTATACGGCATGAATGGATTTTTATGATTTAATAGAAGATTATTTCCATGAATCTTTCTTTACAAGTTTTCAAGTTTATTTTTAATCAACTTCTTTTAGTTAAAAATTGTTGGACATGTTAAGAAAGGAAAAATGTTTTTGAAGTAGAACAAATATTTTCCTCAAGAATGGAGTTCAGGTGTTTTATCAAAACTATTTTCCATCTAAGATAATATAGGGTTATATTTCTATCCCTATTATTAAATTTATTTCATTATGTTATGATGGAATTATTTTTATGAAGTTTTTTTATGGATTACATTATGATGTCATGATGTTTATGAATCCCATTTTTATTACATGGGTTATGCTATGATGTATGATTTATGATTTTGCGGAACACATAAGAATGGATTCATTATGAGATGGGTGGGACCTATATCTCCCTCCAATTCATTGGGTAAATATTTATATCTCATGATATATACATGGATGGAATGGAAAGTCAATCCGGTTCAGTGACACAGGACTGGAATGAGGAGTGAACTCGGTTCAGTAATGGACTTTGTCCGCAATAAATGCCTTGGAAATGAGTCTTAACTAATATGAAGTTATTTTCTATGATTATGTGTGTATGAAAAAAAGTTTCATGTTTTAATTTATGATTATTGGTATTACATTTCATTTCTATGATTTATCCCATGTTATGATATTACGATCTCTTTTGAAGGTTAAGATCTTCAAAATGTTCTGTTCTTATGAATATGATATGATTGATATTTCTTTTGTTTACCCTTAATGTGCATTTGAGCTCACCCTTTTGTATGTTTTATTTTCCCGAGGTCAGGAAGAAGGTTTTTAAGTAGGATATGCCAAAAAGGGACTCTAAATGTGATGAAATAAGCGAGAGACAATGTAGATGATTTATGAACCCATTGTTTATGTTTCCCAGTTTTTGAAGACACTATACCTATATGGTCCTACCATGGTTTCGTTATATTTTGTAATAAGTATGATTTAATTATTAAGTAATAACCATGTATATAAAGTATGGGTCGTTAAACGAAAAGTTACTCTAGTTGTAAGGGATTTTCTTCTTACTTCATACATTTGTGATACACATGCTATTTTCACCATATATGTCTTCTATGTGGTGTATATAAATCCCATGAATGTATTTAATGATAATTATACTAAAATTTATTGTAATTTACATTTCCATTTTTGGATCTATCTTTCATGGGTTTTACATTTCATGAGATTACAAAATCAGTAAATGTTTTTTGTCTCAATTTACCTTTTATGAGATATATTTTATGATATGCCCATATAGCCCCTTAGAAATATAATATTATTTCATTATATATCATCATGATATTTTATGTTTTATTTTATGTTAATAATTCATGGATTTTATGATTCAACATAATCAAAGTCGTAATGATTTTAGGTTACAATATTATAGCATCCTGCCTCGAAATCCACTAAGCGGACCACAGATATGGTAAGCCACATGGTTGAAAACATGCATCCCCATACGCTGGAGTTTGATGACTAGCAACAAGGGCCTTGTTTTTTTCATGGGGATACAATTCCAACATGAGACTGAGTGCTTTATATCGGCAATCAATATAGATAATAAGAAAAATATAATAATAATAATGACAAATCACTCAAGATAAATAAACTAGTAGAAGATGATAGTAAAGAATGTTTACGAATGGATGACAATGATAATCATGTAACTATAAAAATGGTTATATGGGGATATAGTGGAAACAATCATATAAAAAATGATGTACAAAATTTAATGACAACCAATAGTAAATACAGTTTGCATCAATGGGATAGTATTGGTCCTATACTCCAATAATCCATCCTATTATTGAAAATAATATTTTTTGGAAGCTAAATGATTACCATATTGTATAAATACCACCATTAATTTGTCTTGGGTTTCAGAAAAATCCCATTCAAGGTGTGACATATACTCTGTAATCAAAACCAATTGTTTCTAGATCAATAATGTTCTTTCAAATAAAATTAAAAGTGGGATAATAATATTAAATGCAAGGTAGAAATAAGTAGTTTAATAAATATGTCAGACATGGTACCTTATGGGATACCCAACTGATTATCCCTTCCCCAACCTAAAAAGGATGTATGATCTAAGGGAACCAATACAAGGTTGATAATAGGTATACATGGTTCAATTTTAAATGTGGTATCCTGAATGGACCAACCCCAAGAATGTGATTTAGATTGGTGGAAGCATCCCAAACTTAAAAAGTTTTCCAAAATAAAAGATTGATGATAATGCATCAAAAGAGTTCAATCAAGTGGCATCGTTGGCCAATCCAAGTTGAACGATATAATGAACCTATGTATAACACACTGAGAAAAATAAATACCCCAAACCATACAATCTATCCAAGGAGATCTATAAGGAATCCTAAGTATCGCTCTAGGTTTGGTGTAATCATGATCCTTTGAGGCCATCCAATGTATCTCATGTAGGTGACTGAGTATCACTCGAGGCATAGTGTAACCATCTCACCAAAAATTTTATACATGGTGTTTCCCCTTGGGAACTAGAATCACCCATGGGTATGTAAACCACTCAGTGAGTCTATCCAAGGTAGAGCCAAGTATCGCTCATGGTGTATGTATAACCATAACAAGTTATAATAGTAATTCATGATGATCTCATCCAAGGAATCCATAAATTTCTACCCTTGTATCGATCTCGACTAAGAATTTAATCTTGGATTTACTACTAGGATCACATACAATTACTAGATGTTATTTCATTTATAATGTCTAGAACATGTTTTTCAATTAATTTGATTCATGTATTTAAACTATAGCCGGTTTCACATGACATAAGTAATAAGGTTCCACAAATATAACATAAATCAAAAATCAAAAGGTCCTAACTCGTGAACATTAAATTCCATTGACAATATATCATTTAAATAAATAATTACAATGTAAACCACACACCTCAAGGTTAGTTTAATAGTTCAAGCTAAGGAAAACTAGGCCACTAAGGAAGGGCATACCCATGGGGTGGCATGCATCAAAGTGATTAACCCAAAGGTGTTGTTCACTACTAGATAAGATTATATAGTGAATATTAAATTAAATTAATTTAAATTTAAAATATTTTAAGGTAATTTTAGAAGAAATACATCACTAAGAATGACATATCAAAATATATGTGCAATGAAACATAAGAATAATAGCTCGACTAGATAGGTTAGGTTCATAGATGACCACTCATCTGTTTCAGGTATTTCATTTATTCATGAAAAGAAGAAAATGTTTATGCATAATAACCCTAAAAATAGGGCATATCAGCTCAACCAAAATAGAAAAAAAATACAAGAATATAATTGACATTAATAATAAAAAAGAATTTGGAGCTTAACACTGTGAATCCAATGCACTTGATGGTTTATAGAACTGTGTCCATGCAATGTATATCTGTCATACCTAGTTGTTGCATGGAGGGAATCTCATGAATGGATCACATTATATGTCATTGAATAAAAAAATATATGTTAGATGATATGGTTTTTATACCCATTTTTAGAATCTATGTTGGGAATTTAAACAACGTTTAGATGCTGTATATGTCACTTAAAGCTCGAGGTCCCTTAACCATAAGAAAACATATATTGTGATGTGAAAATGTTATGGTAAAACCATTAAAACTCATGTACTCAATACATGTAGTCTATTACGATTATATGATGTTTATTTAGTACATGTTGTGTACATGACTAGCATCTAACCTCCTTCTCATCAACAACCATTCCATCAAAAATCAAATGTACCTTCCCTAAAGATCAGTTGTAGGGATTAACCAAACCAAAAAATGAAACAAACCGCTCTAAATATCTTGGATGTTAGAACCTATTCTCATTAAAAACCCATTAATTGAGTTATTCTTATGATGGTAACAAACAATCAGTGTAGAAAAGTTCTAGCCCCTACTATCTCCCCTATCTCATCTTAAACATGTTCATTCTTCCATTGCACCCAAACCATTGGAAATAACCTAACTTATAGATAATTCATGTCCCGATCCACTATATTTATTAGTTTCTCCTAAAAGGATTCTACTTCCTCCCAATTAACATTATTAGGGTCCAATGAATAAGACAAGTCATCATGATACCAGAAAAACTATGATATGATGAAGAAATCTAGCATGGAACTGTACCTATAAGGTAACTACAACTAAGAGGATACCATTATGAATATTCGAACAACCTAAAAGGGCCTCAAAAAATTTTGTGATATATTTACTTTTCATTAATTTGTTCTTTGATCAAATCTAGGTGAAACTCATAGAAATACATGAAGTCCTCCCTTGAAATCTATATGTCTATAATGAAAAATAGTGTAATACATTATCCTGGATTAAGCTATAGCCATATGTTTATGAATCAACATTAATTTACCTAAATTTTCCAGAATGATTTTGGGACCTTATTGTGTTTCATATCCTACCTCTAACTTTCAGAAGAGTGAATGGAATGGACTACCGTAAAGGGACTCAATTGGACCCATGTGAATTATTTTATAAAGGATTATATTATGGGAAAACTATATTGGATGTATTAGATTATACCATGATCCCTAGAGATCATGGATGTAATCCATAAGAAAGTCCTCTAAAAATAACATCATATTCTTGGATTGCTCGTTGGTCTAAGGGTGTTACGATACACACAAGATCACATAGGAACCTAATTATTTCAGTCTCCCTTGAAACAACCATGACATAAACAAGGCATCTCAAATTGAAATGATATAACAAGGAAAACAATGAAGGTGAAAAAACTCCCATATATAAATCCCCCATGTTCATCGACTAAGAATATGTCCTAGATCAATAAGAAGGATTCATAATTGGTCAACCTCTTCATGATTACCCATACAACAATGATTCCTTGAGTGGATCTCAAAAAATCCATCCATAAATCCCTAGTGACATCATTCCATTTATACTTTGGGATGGATATAAGCATTTTAAGACTAGAGGTTCTATGGATCTCTAATTTTACCCAATGATTGGTGGAATACATCATCATGAAACCTAAAATCTTCCTCTTCATACCCATCCACCAATACAAGCGATGTATGTCTTGATATATATTGAATTTCATAAGGTGAACTACCTAATAGGGGGAATGATATTCCCACATTAGCTCTTCCCATACATCATTATGAACACATTCACACTTTTGGAAGAGCCGGATCTCAATCATATCCACTACCAAACCATTATGGGGTTTCTAACCCATGACACTCTCTCTCAAGAAGTGACCCCTAGAATCTGATAATTTTCTCATCTATACCGTCTCCATAAGAGAATATGTCACTACTAAACCATATATAACTACTTTCCCATGACATTCATAAACCTCTATGTGACTAACTAAAAATTAGATTTTTTATTATAAAATACTTTTGAGGAAAAATTGAGGAACCTAGAGTTAAACCACTAGAGGAATTGATGTATCCATTAATGAACAACTTAAGTTTACCAGATTTTAACTCCCTAAATAACTTCCAGGTGATTATTTTTACCTATGTATATGGTTCATCCATTAAAATTTCTTAATACATGAATTATTACTTTTCCTAGGACTAGATGTACTCCTATACATTGATATTCCTTTCATTGAACCATCTTATCTCTATAAGATCATGCTTTTCAATCCAAGAACACTTCTCCTCATTAGGTGATACCATTAATAACCTACTCATCATTCTATAAGAATCACTATTAGTATCTTAAATCATCAAAATATATTACAGAATATCCTCTCCTGAGTGAATTGCAATTTCTAAATATTTCTCAAGCACCGTTATAGGTTCCACCTACTAGAAGACATCCTTGGGTTAATAGTCCAATAGCTTAGATTTTGACTTATTTGCAGATATCGTCTCTATAGGTAGTTGAAAATATGTGCTTTCCTTTATCTCTTTGTGGAACCCCAATTAATCTTGCTTTTTCTCAGGCTTGCAATCTTGTTTCCCTTACCATATTAATCTGAATCTCCAAATAATTGACTGTAGTGATCATCACTGGACTCATTCCCTAGGTCCTTCTACTCCTCCATAGATAACATGACTGAATCAGTTCCAAACTTCTACACTGGATCATCATTATCCAAACCATCAAAATGGCTACCCAATTTTCTATCAACCACCTTCCTTATAGGACATGAACTGATTGAATCTGTTTGGACTTTGGCCTAGACTCCATCAACTATCACTCATTTCTGATATATAGGACGACATGTGTCTCAGTCTTTTATCCCATGGTGCCAACCACTTCATTAACCATCCTAGAAAAATAATCAATCTCAAAGTTGAAAAACTCTAGGTATTGTACACATCTATACTACTTGATATTCAATTCCCACTATGTGTTTATGTATTTTTGGATTTAATGTTATACATAAAAAATTATCTATTATCCTAGTAGATAATTCCCCCAATGCTTAGATCATGAACCATGGATTATATCTCAAGGTTGTATGTATGGTGATTATTATCATGAAGTCTCAGCTAGCAAGACCTATATTCCATAACACAATCTCCTAGAATAAAAAATTATCCAAACCCAATCCTATAAGCCTAAAAATAGATTATGTAGACCATTAATTCCTCCGATAAATTCAAGATCAGTGCTAACATTAGTCTCCCCTTCAAGTCCAATAAGTTGGTCTCACATGCTTCAGACCATAGATATTTCCCACCCTTTTTAGTCAAGGCAATAAGAGGTTCATATAGGTGTGATAAATCATGAATAAATGACCTGTAATATCCATCCATCATCAAGAAAATACAAATATCAAATACATTCTTGATATGTTCTTAGGAAAATATGGAGCTCAACATCTATATGTTAATAGGTTTGCCATCATGTGGAATGAAATGACCCAATAAGTGCCAATTAATGATCCAAATGAGGTATTTTTTGAGCATCATATATTTTTTGTCCTCTTTTAGTGTATTCGACACAATATCATGGGGAGTGGAATGGTTATGTCTAGTGTTAGAATACACCAATATGTCTTTAATGAAAGTTAAAATGAATTTATTCAGGTATTGGATAAACATTGGTTAATCGTATCCATAAAGACATTCATTGTGTTTGTAAGGTTGGAAGAAAAAAGGAGATGCTTGTACATGTGGTACATGATTATAAATTCCATATGTGGTATGTCTTACAGTCTCACATGTGCCTGATTGTATCCCAACATCAAGTGAATCTTAATAAAAACTATGTCACCCAAGAGCTGGTCGATGTGGTCATCTATATGAGGCAATGGATACCAATTCTTCACCATAAGCTAGTTCATGAATTTTATATTTACAAAAAACCATAGGGTATAATATGTTATCTTGAAGAAGAGAAAATTTGAGACACACAGTGATGTTTTGGGTTGGATAAAACCCTTTCCCTATAGTTCTTATAACTCATTTTGTGTTCCTAGATATCAGTAGGTTCCATCTTAGAGGGATGAATGGAAAAATATGTAGCACCTAGTATTACCAAAATGGTGAACTCCACCTCCCTCTCATGAGGTAAGATTGAGATATTGGTAGTAATGCATCCCTATAATGATCCACAACACGAGGGAATTTCCCAAGACAAATTCCATAATTTCTCATAAAGAGACTCACCATAAGGGCTGTTACTCTGCCAATTATATTATGTTCAGTTCCATCTCGAATTTTCTAAATATCCCATTCTCCCTTATGAATAAAAGAAATACCCTAAAGTGATGATAAAGACACCCTCCAGTGATTGTAATCTATACGGGATCAATAATGAACTAGCCAGTCCATACCAAGAATGATATTGAAGCCAGTAATATCAATGAAAATTAAGATCTAATAGATATGGTACCCACCAATCTCAAGTGGTAACTTCTCGAACTTGTGAACATTCATTTATTGATCCCCCAATACTGTATTAAGAGTGATAACACCGTAGAATTAATATGTTTCTAGGCCTAGGACTCCTATAATTGTTGAAGATATAAAGGAGTTTGATGAAACTATATAAAATATGGGCAAGTCAAAAATTTATTTTACCAGAATATTACCATATATAATAGAAGGCCTTGGAAATTTCTCCTCATGTGTAGTCTATATTTTCTAGCTATGACCCAAATTAGGTCCCTGAGATGCAACCTGACTAACCTATGTGGGTTCTATCTACTAGCGCTGAACCTTTGAGGTGTGACTACCTTGGCTATGGCCACCACCTTGGCCTGATCGACTTATAGAAGACCAAATCCCCTCCAGCTGGGGAACTACATGTCAAGTACCTAAAAAAATTGTTTGAACTAGTTCTTTATCAGTGGATATAAGATTGAATGTTTGGAATAAATGCTATAAGTTACCAATTATTCCACGGTATCATAACTCTATTAGGTTCCTCATACACAGGGGTTTTTTGTGGCTTGTCATGTCACACAAGTTACACATAGCATCACCACCACCACATGTCATCCGAATAGAACAACCCCCATGATCACTCCGAAATGAAGCTTTCAGAGTCTATATAAACCACCCCTACATAGAATCTGAACCTCTCTAGCTCACATTCCCATCATTCCCCAGGTCCAAATATATGATGAGGGACTCGTTCACTATGTATATAACTATGGTAAGCCAGAATATGACAACCCTGCTTTTTATTACGTCTAAAACATGCTTTATTACATAAAACTTCACTTGATACAAAAAAGAAGATCGAGAGGTTTAGTGTCTTTGGGGCTTAGGATCATTACATAAAAATTTTAAACTTGAAATACAACATCTTTATTGAAAACTTCCTTTACATGACCACTACATTCCTTCGTACTTAGCATTGCATGGGATAACCTGAGGACATGCATAAGAAAAGGGTGAGCTATAAAGCCCAGTAAGGGAGTACACAATGAATAACATGAGGAGTACAATACATGTTAGGCAATAGGCATATCAATAGAGCATAATAGAAACATGAACAGAAAGGCTTGATAAAGCATGATAATCATAACATGGAAATGTCGCAACAACACTTAACATTGAATTAGCAAGAGCCACGGCTCATTGCACATGGAGCATGAGTAAACCCTCATTGCACTTGAAGCACGAGTAAACCCTCATTGCACTTGAATTAGCATGAGTAAAAAAAACTCATTGCACATGACGTATCATGATACTATACTTTCCCAATGCATTGGAGCGCTATAAGGTCGCACCCTTCTTAAACATTTCATTTCATGCATAAGTGTGCCACATGGATCATAAAACTTGGATTCATAAAACATAATAATTTATTCCACGATAAATGAATGTGGAATTCATACATGAATCTTTATAATCAATAAGTAAATGTGCATAAAGGTGAATACCCTTGATGGAGAAATGGGCATGGTATTCACTACACAATGATATTGGCTTAGAAAATCGGTGTGATTTCGGCAGCGTAACGGCGTGACATAAGAATTCATAAAAAAGGTTGATGAGAGAGAAAGGGGTTCCTCATCATATTTACATGTAATGGACAGTAAGGAGGTCATATAGATACATTTCCCAACAATTGAAAAGTAATTTAGATTCATGATACAAAAGTATTGCTTGAATATAAAAGAGGAGAAAAAGGTTTCTTTTGGAATTTCGGCATAGTAACGGGTGTACATGGGAGGCTTTTAATGAGATAAAATGGGGTCTCCCATCATTCAAACAATAAGAGGGAAGTATGGGAGAGGTGAGAAACCATACCCCAACATTCATAATTGAAATTAAAAGGGAAATACAACTTAAAGAAAATTTACAAAAATGAGAAAGGAAGAAAAAACCCTTACTTGGAAGTGTGCTTCCAAAGGCTAGAGAGAGGCTTGTGAGAGGATTCTTGGGAGATTGGGGCACCTTGGGAGGATTATAGAGAGAGTAGGGAAGAGTTTGGACGAACTCCAAGGGATTTTAGTGAGGAGGAAGTGGGAGCTTGGGTGGGTTTATATAGGAAAGGTGAGAGAATTCTTTATTATTTAGGTTTGGGACCCCTTATATTAAAATAATCCAAACCACAAACCATCCCATGGTATTTGCCCATGGTTTCTGGAAAAGGAAATAGGAAAACAATATTCTACTAGGCCAAGGTCCTAACTTATTAAAAAATTAGGGTTGCTTATGTGGAGGTGAGTCACACTCCCATGGAAATTAATTTAAAAAGGCAAAGTGTTGAATAACTCTTGAGGGCTCCATTAATGCTTTGAAAAGTAAGTCAAAAAAACCCAAAACCTCATTATTTTAATGATAAAACACATATTGGCCGAACATAAGGATTATGTTATTTTATTACATCACCATTGGGTCATTATGATGTCATAAAACACATTATATATTTAAATGGTATTTAATTTTTACCCAAAAATTTGACTGTCTCAGAAAATTTTGAAAAATTCACCGTTAGATAATTTCGATGTCCTGATTCCAAAAATTATATTTATTTTATCTAAATAATTTTCTAAATATGTGAATTTTCACTTTTAAAATAAAAACCGACATTTATAAAAAAATTCACCAGTTTTGACAGAAATGGATTTCAAACCTTAATAAAAATTTTAATTGCATTCATAAAATTATAAGATCATTTATTCTTAATAAAAAAAATTAATTTAATATTAATAATAATATTTTATTAAAATATTATTTAATTCAAAAATCCTTTAATTTAGTAAAATATAAATCTTAATTAAATAATAACTAAAAACACCATTTGTACTTTAAAAACTAATTACAATGTATCAAAAATGACTAGAAATTATATTCATTATTATATACAAAAATAATGTACATGAACATGGTGCTACTTATTTGTTACATAACCCCTTAAAATAGCTGCATAAGTCCTAATGGTAAGGTGTGCGATGGTGACAAACTCTTGGGGCGGCTCGGATAACATCGCTCGAGTGGTAATTTCAATCAACTTCCACTTTTCCCATAGACGATCACATTCGAGCTTGACTTGATGAAGCTCATCTTGGTCTTGGTCAAGGGAAAAGCCCAAAGACGCCACCTCTTTTCCGAGCTCTGACAAATGGGCTTCGTAAGGGGAAATTCTTCTGGATGAGGCCATCGCTTCCTTTGTCTGAGTAGAAATGGGTTCGTTAAAGCCATATATTTATACTACTCAGATGATCACTGTTCAACGACTATAAAAGTAACGGTCACAAATCTTAACATAAAACTAAAGAAGTTGACATCTTATAAAAACATTTTTCATAAAGAAACATTTAACTGGATCAAGAGGTATTTTCCATTAATGAAACTTTGGGTCGTTACAACATCCCCCCTTAAGAAATTTCGCCCTCGAAATTTTCATTTTCCCACACTAAAACAAATGTGTGTAACTTAGCTTCATCATATCCTACGACTCCCAAGTTGCTTATTCAAACGTGTGGTTTCTCCACAACACCTTGACGAGGGGCATTGTCTTATTTCGTAGAACTTTTTCTCTACGATCTAAGATCTTCACTGGTTTCTCCTCATAAGAAAGATCATCTTCTAATTGTACCACCTCGAAAGAGAGTACATGTGAAGGGTCTGGTATGTACTTCCTTAAGAGGGATACATGGAAGACATCATGCACCTTGGCCATAGTAGGTGGAAGTGCTAGTCGATAGGCCACAGCCCCAACACGATCAAGAATCTCGAAGGGGCCGATGTACCTTGGACTTAATTTCCCTTTCTTTCCAAACCTCATGTCCTTCTTTCATGGAGATATGCATAAAAACACCATGTCTCCGACTTTAAACTCAAGGTATCGTCGATGATTATCTACATAACTCTTCTGTCGACTTTGGGCTGCCTTGATATGCTGCTGAATGGTTTTCACCTTCTCCACCATTTCTTCGACCATTTCTTGTCCAAGCAGCTTACTTTCACCGACCTCATCCCAACAAGCTGGTGTTCTACACCTTTTCCCATACAGGGCTTCATATGGTGCCATTTGGATGATCGAGTGGAAACTATTATTATAAGAGAATTCAACTAGAGGAACATGTTGACCCCATCCTCCTTTAAAGTCCATTGAGCACGCTCTCAACATATCCTCAAGTGTTTGGATAGTCCGCTCAGATTGGCTATCAGTTTGAGGATGATAGGCCGTACTGAAGTTCAGTTCAGTATTCAGAGCATGTTGAAGACTCTTCCAAAACTTATAGGTAAATCTTGGATCTCGGTCAGACACAATAGATAGTGGTACTCCATGCAACCGTACCACTTCCCTGATATATATCTATTCCAGTTGATCCAAAGAGAAATCCTCTCGAATAGCAATGAAGTGTGCAGTCTTTGTAAGAGGATCCACAATAACCCAGATTGCGTTGTTGCTTTTGGATGTCCTTGGAAGTCCAGTGACGAAGTCTATGGTGATGTTCTCCCATTTCCATTCTGGTATGGGCAATGGTTGCATCATTCCCTTAGACTTCTGCCTCTCTGCCTTCACTTGCTGACACACCAGGCACTTTGATGTATATTCAATGATCTCCTTCTTCATATTATCCCACCAAAAGTTTTCTCGGAGATCTCGATACATCTTTGTGCTCCCTAGGTGAATAGAGAAATTTGAACTATGTGCATCATCCAAAAGTTCCTTCTTCAGCTCCAAACTTGATGGAACACATAGTCTTTTCCCAAACCGCACAATTCCTTCTTCATTAACATTAAACTCTGAGGATTTTCCCTTTTTGATAGCTTCCACTTTTTCTTGGATTCCTGCATCATCCATTTGAGCATCCTTTATCCTTTCCAAAATAGATGGTTGAACAATCATTTGTGAAAGGATTGATGATGTTCCCTTCTTTATGATTCCCACATCCATCTTCATCAAGTCTAAGAAGATTGGATCCTTCTCAATTCTCATCATTGATAGAATCGCTGGATCCATTCTACTTAGGGCATCCGCCACCTTGTTCGCCTTCCCAGGGTGGTAATGTATTGAACAGTCATAATCCTTGATGAGCTCTATCCATCTTTGTTGGCGCATATTAATCTCTTTCTGTGTGAATATATATTTAAGACTCTTGTGGTCAGTATATATCTCACATTTCTCTCCATAGAGATAATGCCGCCAGATTTTCAAGGTAAAGATCACCGCCGCCAACTCTAGATCATGCGTTGGATAGTTTTTCTCATGGATTTTCAACTTCCTTGAGGCATAGGATATCACTTTATCATTCTGCATCATCACACATCCTAATCCCTTCTTCGAAGCATCACTGAATACCACAAAAAGCTCCCCACTTGTGGGTAAAGTGAGCACGGGTGCAGTGATAAGCCTCCTTTTCAACTCCTTGAAGCTTTCTTCGCATTCATCACTCCAAGAAAACATTACTACCTTTCGAGTTATCTTGGTAAGAGGGTTGGACAATCATGAGAAATTTCTCACAAATCGTCGATAATATCCAGCTAACCCTAAGAAGCTACGGATATCAGTTATCGATGTTGGCCTCGGCCATCCCTCAATTGCATCTTTTTTGGAGGGGTCCACAGATATCTCATTGCTTGTGATCATATGGCCCAAGAATGAGACTTCCTTCAACCAGAACTCACACTTGCTGTACTTGGCATAGAGCTTCTCCTTGCGCAAAGTCTCCAGTACAATTCTTAAATGCTCCTCATTGTCCTCCTTGGTTTTGGAGTATATTAGAATATCATTTATAAAGACTACCACAAATTTGTCTAGGTAATCTCTAAAGACTCTATTCATCAAGTCCATGAATATTTCTGGAGCATTGGTGAGTCCGAAAGGCATTACTATGAATTCATAGTGCCCGTACCTTGTACGAAAAGCAGTCTTAGGGATATCTTCCTTCTTCACCCTTACTTGGTAATATCCCGACCGCAAGTCCACCATGGAGAAGTATTGTGCTCCACGCAGCTGATCAAACAAGTCATCGATTCTTGGGAGAGGATACTTGTTCTTTATCGTGATTTTGTTAAGTTCACGATAATCGATGCAAAAGCATTGACCCATCCTTATTCTTGACGAAGAGGACTGGTGCACCCCATGGTGATGCACTTGGGCGTATAAACCCTTTATCCAGGTTCTCCTGTAGTTGTTTTTCAGCTCTTCAACCTCAACAACAGCCATTCTATATGAAGTCTTGGATATTGGTAGCGCCCCAGGTATAAGTTCAATTGAGAACTCAACATCTCTTCTTGGAGGAAGACCAGGAAGTTCCTCGGGAAATACTTCAGCGAATTCCCTCACAATAGGCATTTCTCCAAGGGTGGTTTCTTCCTTGGACTCAATCATCTGAGCCAGATATGCGTGCTCATAAGGCATTAATATCTATGCTTGAGATGATGGAGCTAAAGGAGATTCATCTTCCTCCTGACACTTGTAAAGAATCGGGGGTCGATTCTCCATATGGAGTGTGATTTCCCTCTCCCGACAATTTATGTTGGCTCTATATAAGGAAAGCCAATAAATGCCAAGAATTGCATCAAATTCCACCAAAGGGAGTATGACGAGGTTTTCCGGGAAATTCAATCCACAGATTATAACAGGGGAGGACTTATACTCATGGGATGCAATGATTTCCCCATTTTCCGTACTCACCGACATCTTTACTTCTAGGATTTGTGGTGGTGCTGTGATTGTTCTACTAAACATTCGAGATATAAAAGAATGCGTAGAACCTGAATAAAAAATTACGTTCGCTATTCTTGAATGAATAACTAGCGTACCTGTCACCACTTCGTTGTCGGGGTTCACTTCGGCAGAAGTGATGGCTAAAGTTCTTCCTTGCTGTCTTGGAGGTTGCTGGTTGCCTCCGATAACCCTTGGATTAGGGCACTGATTTTCAAAATGACCCGGTTCTTTTCATTTGTAGCATTGAACAACGCGTTGAGGTTTGAACGGAGCGTTCCTCTCCTCTGTCGTAGCCGCGGGTCCTTCTTGCTGACAGTTAACAGCTAGGTGCCCTTCTCTTCCACACTTGAAGCATTTTCTTGTCCCCCTAAGGCAATTTCCAGGGTGCTTCTTTCCACACATTTGGCAAGTGGGGTGCTGGAACTTCTTAGTGCCGTTGGATTTATCCATCGGACCACCAGCATTGAAGTCCACCTTACGCTTCTTGTCCCCATGATACCCCTGTGATTCTCCGATCTCCATTTCAACCTTGAGGGCACATCGGACAATTTACTCATAGCTGTCGAAGTCACGGATCGCTAATGCATTCCGCAAGCTAGGCTTCAGCCCACCAAAGAAGCGGTCAACCTTGCAT
Organism: Viscum album; assembly: GCA_963277665.1. Classification (NCBI taxonomy): domain Eukaryota; kingdom Viridiplantae; phylum Streptophyta; class Magnoliopsida; order Santalales; family Viscaceae; genus Viscum; species Viscum album. The sequence continues at coordinate 997,141,310 of OY728147.1, forward strand.
TCGGGGGTAACGACAAATCCGGAAGCGTATCGTGCAAGCCTTGTGAAGTTTTCCTCGTACGCTCCCACAGATTCTTCATCTTTCTGTTTGAGGGAAAGGAAGTCCCTTTCCATCTTAAGACGGAGGGTGCGTGGAAAATATTTAACAAAAAACATCTTCCGAAATTCCTTCCATTCCAAAGCCTCGATCTCCTCCTCAGGCTTCGTATTTTTGATCAACGTCCACCATTGATCAGCTTCACCCTCCATACGATAAGCCGCCAGGAGAACCTTCTCTTTTTCAGAGCATTGGAGGATGGAGAATATCTTTTCAATGGAGTTGATCCATTGTTCAGCGATCGTGGGATCGGATGATCCACTAAAAGTAGGAGGCCTTTGTCTCATGAAGCTTTTAATAGCGACTTGTTCTTTCTTAGGGGGGGGGGGGTTGAACGTTCCTCTTGACCAGTTTTTCTATTCAAAACTTGAGTTAGCTGAGAGAGAAGCATGAAAAAGTTCGCGATTCCCGCTCCCATTGGATTGGGCATCTCATAAGTACAATCATCACACTGATCTTCACAACGGTTGTTAGCCCGACTTCTCCTATTACCGGCCATTGGCTGGAATAAAAGGAAAGGTAGGGGTAACACATAAAGGTTAATCCAAAGACAAAAGTTGATGACTTATAAATAAACTTTAATCTCTTTAACTCATGAGTCTATAGGATTCAATCCAGGCTTTTCATGATCTTCCTTCTAACATATATTCTTAGGGGCATTTTTACCTTAATAAGGGTTCATACTAAGATTGTGAATTTATTAAAACATATCCCCCGGGAGTGTCGTAACCAAGAGTGCAGCAAGTCCCGTTGTCGTGCACCAGTTCCCGTTCGAGTCTAGCTCAAAGCAGTGTTTTCGGGTTTTACCCCTAGGATACATTTGTGCCAGATCCACCTCTACCTGCTCGTATCCAGACAGGGATTTATTTGTTTTATAAACCACGTACTAAGTATTTACCAAAACTTAGGGATTCTTTTATTATACTTAGTCTTTTATCTAAGGCTTTACTAGGGTTTCCTAATCCCAAGAATAACAAAACCTATCCTCTGATACAAACTATGACAACCCTGCTTTTTATTACGTCTTAAACATGCTTTATTACATAAAACTTCACTTGATACAACAAAGAAGATCGAGAGGTTTAGTGTCTTTGGGGCTTAGGATCATTACATAAAAACATTAAACTTGAAATACAACATCTTTATTGAAAAAATCCTTTACATGACCACTACATTCATTCATACTTAGCATTGCATGGGATAACCTGAGGACATGCATAAGAAAAGGGTGAGGTATAAACCCAGTAAGGGAGTACACAATGAATAACATGAGGAGTACAATACATGTTAGGCAATAGGCATATCAATAGAGCATATGATAAACATGAACATAAAGGCATGATAAAGCATGATAATCATAACATGGAAATGTGGCAACAACACTTAACATTGAATTAGCATGAGCCAAGGCTCATTGCACATGGAGCATGAGTAAACCCTCATTGCACTTGAAGCACGAGTAAAACCTCATTGCACTTGAATTAGCATGAGTAAAAAAAACTCATTGCACATGACGTATCATGATACTATACTTTACCCAATGCATTGGAGCGCTATAAGGGCGCACCCTTCTTAAACATTTCATTTCATGCATAAGTGTGCCACATGGATCATAAAACATGGATTAATAAAACATAATCATTTATTACATGATAAAGGAATGTGGAATTCATACATGAAACTTTATAATCAATAAGTAAATGTGCATAAAGGTGAATACCCTTGATGGAGAAATGGGCATGATATTCACTACACAATGATATTGGCTTAGAAAATCGGTGTGATTTCGGCAGCGTAATGGCGTGACATAAGAATTCATAAAAAAGGTTGATGAGAGAGAAAGGGGTTCCTCATCATATTTAAATGTAATGGACAGTAATGAGGTCATATAGATACATGTACCAACAATTTAAAAGGAATTTAGATTCATGATACAAAAGTATTGCTTGAATATAAAAGAGGAGAAAAAGGTTTCTTTCGGAATTTCGGCATAGTAACGGGTGTACATGGGAGGCTTTTAATGAGAGAGAAAGGGGTCTCACATCATTCAAAGAATAAGAGGGAAGTATGGGAGAGGTGTTAAACCATACCCCAACATTCATAATTGAAATTAAAATGGCAATACAACTTAAAGAAAATTGACAAAAATGAGAAAGGAAGAAAAAACCCTTACTTGGAAGTGTGCTTCCAAAGGCTAGAGAGAGGCTTTTGAGAGGCTTATTGGGATCTTGGGGCACCTTGGGAGGATTCTGGAGAGAGTAGGGCAGAGGTTGGACGAACTCCAAGGGATTTTAGTGAGGAGGAAGTGGGAGCTTGGGTGGGTTTATATAGGAAAGGTGAGAGAATTCTTTATTATTTAGGTTTGGGACCCCTTATATTAAAATAATCCAAACCACAAACCATCCCATGGAATTTTCCCATGGTTTCTGGAAAAGGAAATAGGAAAACAATATTTCACAAGGCCAAGTTCCGAACTTATTAAAAAATTAGGGTTGCTTATGTGGAGGTGAGTCACACTCCCATGGAAATTAATTTAAAAAGGCAAAGTGTTGAATAACTCTCGAGGGCTCCATTAATGCTTTGAAAAGTAAGTCAAACAAACCCAAAACCTCATTATTTTAATGATAAAACACATATTGGCTGAACATAAGGATTATGTTATTTTATTACATCACCATTGGGTCATTATGATGTCATAAAACACATTATATATTTAAATGGTATTTAATTTTTACCCAAAAATTTGACTGTCTTAGAAAATTATGAAAAATTCACCGTTAGATAATTTCAAGGTCCTGATTCCAAAAATAATATTTATTTTATCTAAATAATTTTCTAAATATGTGAATTTTCACTTTTAAAATAAAAACCGACATTTATAAAAAAATTCACGGGTTTTGACAGAAATGGCTTTCAAACCTTAATAAAATTTTTAATTCCATTCATAAAATTATAAGATCATTTATACTTAATAAAAAAAATTAATTTAATATTAATAATAATATTTTATTAAAATAATATTTAATTCAAAAATCCTTTAATTTAATAAAATATAATTCGTAATTAAATAATAACTAAAAACACTATTTGTACTTTAAAAACTAATTACAATGTATAAAAAATGACTAGAAATTATATTCATTATTATATACAAAAATAATGTACATGAACATGGTGCTACTTATTTGTTACATAACCCCTTAAAATATCCACATAAGACCTAAGGGTAAGGTGTGCGATGGTGACAGACTCTTGGGGCGGCTCGGATAACATCGCTCGAGTGGTAATTTCAATCAACTTCCACTTTTCCCTTAGATGATCACGTTCGAGCTTGAATTGAGGAAGATCAGCTTGGGCTTGGTCAAGGGCAAAGCCCAAATACGCCACCTCTTTTCCGAGCTCTGACAAATGGGCTTCGTAAGGGGCAATTCTACTGGATGAGGCCATCGCTTTCTTTGTCTGAGTAGAAATGAGTTCGTTAAAGCCTTTTATTTATACTACTCAGATGATCACTGTTCAATGAGTATAAAAGTAATGGTCACAAATCTTAACATAAAACTAATGAAGTTTAAATCATATAAAAACATTTTTCATAAAAAAACATTTAACTGGATCAAGAGGGATTTTCCATTAATGAAACTTTTGGTCATTACATAGAAAATGTTTACCTATAATTTGATGACCTAAAAAATAGCATCATCAAAATGACTCACTTTAATGAGATAATCACTTTGTTAGATCTTTTGTGTGACACTTTATCTTAGTGAAATGAGATGAATAATCCATCACTGACATTTCTCCCCAACTGAAAATTCATAAATTCCCTTGAATAGTCATCTTGCAACAGTTTGGGAAATAAGTAGTCATATAAAGCTATCTGAAATCTCACCAAGACCATACCCAAATTATTTCTAGCCTAGAGAACATAATCCCACCAGAATTTATCAAAATCTTGTTGAATATATGTATCAAGAATCACTCTCTGCTTTGGATTCATCTCAAGATGGTCGATGTTTGAAATAATGGACTCCAGATAAGACTAGAAAGCCTAAAGACCACCATCCCTCTAAAATGTAGGAGGATTTGACTACTTTAATTCTTGAGAAAGCTCTAATATAGTAGGGGAAGGTCACAGATCATACTATATAGTTTGGAAGAAGGAGAATAAACTATCAAAAAACTAATCATCAGTTCTCAATGGATGATCTGAAATAGGTTCCTTAGGTGGCACTATATGAGGTAATAATGGTGGATAATGGACCATCATATTTATATCATGGTAATCACCACCCTCAAGGAATATTAATCGAGAAGTTCATAGAGGAATTGTATCACAATATCCAAGTTCACATCTCAAATATGATTTAGTAATTGAATATTATAATAAGAGAATTGAAGAAATTATATTTATAAGGAATCCCTATAATGAGTGACAGATATGTTTATACTCCAAAAGCCTTGTCTATGCGATATGGAATAGATCATGATAGAACAAAAGAGACACTTTCTACTTCCCACTACTACATTCGGGTTAGGTTCAAAGTCTCTTGTATCACTAGAAGGATATGATATATGGAGTTTCAATTGAATGGTATAGAGGAAACGACCCTTTACTTTCCAATTGGCATCATATTTATATCTTAAAATTTTCATTTTAGAACATTAAATTTTATGATGTTAATTATTATATATTTATATATTGATATATAAATATAGTTAATTATGTAACTAATTAAAAAAGTTTAATGTCCAATTATCTTTAAAAACATAAATTGGCACCCAATTAATAACAGTCTGCCCTGTATGTCTGACATCAAGATGTAACAGTTCAATGCATTGTTATTTGATTGAATTACATATATCATTTATTTATAGAATAACATTCCTTATATATTATTATTGGAATTCATTAATCAAATCTCTAATATCCATCCCAATGAACAAGTAGTTCGTGGATCAAGAGTAGTATAATTGGTTAATTAAAGTGTCTTCATCAATCAATGTATGAAAAATAATTAGAATATTGTAAGAAATTTAATTAATCTAACTATGTTATCCCATAAATAGAAAATATAAAATTTCAATATATTCCTATTAGTTAAGGAACACAAAACAAGTATAATAAATATAATAAATTTATGCAAAAATATATATATGGATAGGCTTAATTCATTCCATTTGTATCCTACATTATATATTATGATTAATGAATTTATATTCCTTCATATCATTGGGAAAGGTATTAAAAATCCAATCATAGTAATATTAAAAATATTTATAATATCACACAGACTATGCATCCCCAAATAGTGAAAATCAGAAAAACTATTACAGGCCCAAAATTGAATAAAAATAACCCATCCTAGTTAATTTGGGTCTCCCTTATATGTGGGTAAGGTACTCCAAGGAACATGATCATTACCAAATTTCAATATGCCTAGTCTAATGTCTAATACCTAAACAACATGACAAAAGGGAAAATACCTCATATACAACTTTATATCATCCCTCCCTAGATGTCAGTAAGTGGTCACCTAAGGTGGTCTCTAATATGTCCTCAAGTAAGCCTCCCCACACAGAAGAGGAAAACACCTTGAAGTAAGGGCTTAGGGTGTTTTTGTGGGGAGAATATTGCCTCATGAGTTAGGGTGTAAAAAATGGTAATCAACATAAATATATAAGGGAATTGAATAATAATGATAAATCAACCAAGTGAAATAAAAAAATAATGATGATGATCTTGTAGTGATAACAAAATGAGTACATGTGGTTAAAAGGGATACATGAATATACCACATGTTATAAGAAAATACCATAATGTCCTTAGGAATCCATAACAAAGATCATTATAATATGATCATTCCTGTACTCTCGTACACCAACCAAGAACTAAAAATCATGAAATGAAAGCTGGTCACTTCCCTTTATATATACATGCATCCATGAAGTTTGTTTAGTTACCAAAGGCATCCTAATTAGAGTGTTAGGTATACATAGTACACCACCACCAATAATTAATTGAACAAACCAGAAAATTATTTTAATATTATAATTTTTCTATTTATAATAAATATAAAGCCCAAATAACTAATTAAATAAATACATACAATTATGTTCCTCATCGGATACATGAATGATTCATCCTTCACAAGCCTAACCAGATGTATGAACTATGGGAAACTGTACATGAATGATAAGTTGCATATATGGGTCTGTCATAAATAAGGTATAATGAATAGAAAAAACATAATAATGTGATTTATCTTCAGAACATATCCCTAACATAGAAATCATTCACAATAATGATTAATGATAAGGCATTACTCGAGTTCAATCAAGAAGAATACCTAGACCATCTGAGGTGAACCATATAAGTTACATGAATAACACTCTAGGTGAACAATAAATACCTCACACTATAGAGTCCTTTCAAGGTGCTCTGTAAGGAATAACTAGTATCACTCTAGGAAAGTTGTAACTTTAGACCTTTCAGCCCATCATATGTATCTAACATCGGGGTCCAAGTATCACTCGAGGCATGGTGTAACTATCTCACCAACAAGTACCTCCATGGTGTATCTATTAGGGAACTAGTATCAACGATGGGTACATAAACCAATTGGTGATCACTTTGAAGAAAAACAAATTTTTCACTCCTACAATGTGTATAACCATAATAAGTTATAATAAGAAATAATTATCACATATTCCAAAGAATCCTTACATCAGAACTCTTTTATCACTATAAAAAATGCACAAGAATGTGACCAAAGTAAAAATATGAAATACCAATACAAATTGAAATTACTTTTAAAATGTCTAGAATAAGTGGGATAATTCTATTAATTCATGTTTTTTAAAAATCATGCTTATCACAAGGCATAACTCTTATGGTACATGACATATAGAATAAAGCACATAGAATGAGGGCCTAAATCATGGCCATTAAATTCCTATAAACATTTCCCCCAAAACATTTTATTACAAAGCACACTATGGACTAAAAGTTTGGTTTAATAGTTAAAATTATATGAAACTAGAATTATATGTAATGTAACACCCACACAGTGGATCCCATCAAAGGAAAAAAAATAAATGGTGTGATTCACTTCCAGATAGGACCATATTGTTTATTGTATATCCAATTAATTTAATTTTCCAAGAGTTTTGGGGGTATCATCAGAGAGGTCCAGTGAACGACATGATAACATAGAATATAAATGAAAAAAATCATATGATATTAATCTATACCACCTACCTTAGGTTATTATACAAACACTCATCTCTTTATTTTCTTTGATTATATCTATAAAGTAATGAGACATAAAAACAAACAAAACCCCTAATACTAGGGTATATTTTCTCACAATGAAATAGAAAAACCGTTAAGATTATAAATAATAGAACAAACCAAGAATATTATGGAGCAGACCATTGTGGATCCAATGCACCCGATGGTGAAGAAATAAATTATAGATGGAGGATATCTCACACATGAGCCTTAGCCCGGTTGGTAAGGACCCCGTAAGTGCATCCGGGAGACCTGGGATCAAATCTAGGTGGAGAAATTATTTCCGGGGGTACTGTAGCAGTACTGTAGTAGGTACTGTTAAGGGTAATATAGCAGTACTGTAGCAGGAACTGTGCAGTACTGTAGCGGGACTATAGCAGGAACTGTTTGGCACTGTATCAGCCAGGAATATACCCCCGTTTGGGCCTTCGGGCCACTGATTTGGTACCTGAGTCCTTTAACGCCTTTATGCCACCCATGCCTTCAGGTCATTAAGGCCTTAGGGCCACGTCAAGGCCTTCAGGACACCTTAATTGAAGATACAAACCCGACGAACTACAAAGAACAAGCTCTACAAGGAGGATGAGCAAGGAGCTTTCACCATAGCAGAAGCTAGATGGATTGCATGAATGAGAGAGTATGACACCTGCCATTGGGAAAAGCATGTTCATGCACGGGATTACCTAGCCGATTAGCCATGTGAAGGTGGAGAGTTGATTTCACGATGAAGATGCTAGGGAGGAGCAATTCCAAGCAGTTAGTCTGGGTTGTTTGTAATGTTTGAAGCCTATGAGAAAATGAATTCCTATAAGGCCTACGGGACATGTAATAATTATGCCTATGGGCCTTGTAAGGGTTCCATCCCACCCCTTGAAATATGGATTATCGAAATAAATTAAAAATGAAGGCCTTCAGGACATTGGATGGATGAAGGATATCTCACAAAACCTAGGTGAGACATGAAGGGACACCCATGCATGGCTCCCCTATTGTGCAGGAATATTAAACAAAACCCTATTTGAAAATATGTTTTTCTTCCCATTTATTAATAACATGGTTTAATTTTTACATGTCATATAAATTAATTACATTTTGTTTAAATCATGGGGTCCCTTCACGAGGTAAACTCATCCCACGATAAGAAGAGGACCCAGACAACCGAATATACATCATGTACTCAAAATATGTCGTGCACTCAATACACATTTTTTATTCTAAATAAATTATCTCTATTCAGTACATGATATATACTTGGACTATATCTATCATCCATCCTATATTCAACCTTTCCTTCTAAAATAAAATTGACCCACCCATATGTGTGTTTTTCAGTTAAATAAAAAAAACAAACCTCTCTAAAAATTTGGAACATTACCAATCTAATCATTTATTATGATAGTATATGATTAACTCTACAATGTTGAAATATCATTATTTACCTCTCAATAAATCTCAAGAATTTTATTCTCCTTGTGTTATCCATTATGTATTTTGGTAATGGAACAATTTATCCACACATTTCTACTAAATAAATTTATGAAAAGGTAGTTATGAATTATTTCTGTACTTCTATCTTCAGTTGATAAATTGTTTTCCTTCAAAACCATTTATTCTAAAAATGACTTCAAAGATGTTATAGTATTCTCTAATTATTTTTAAAATACATTTTCACCCATGTTTTACCATTTTACATTTTTTAGAGGAATATTATTGACTTTTTTCTTCTCACAAGTCTTTTGACTTATACCTATAATGTGAAATGAATATTTTTTTTATATACATCACGTATGAAATTATCTACTGTCATGACCACTATATTATTTGAACCATACTTTATTTTTAAAGAATATTTTCTAAAGAAAAGTTTTAATTAAATATTTTTTTAATTTTAAATATTTTAAATTGATTTTTAATGAATTTAAATTTCTAAATTTTTTATGTCTAAAAAGTTTTTAAAATTATATTTGAAGCTTCCTCTATATGTTTTGAGGTTATTTTAAAAAAAACATTTAAATGATTTAAATTTTAAAAACTATTTTTCAAATCAGAAATCATATTTTACACTAAGATAATTTATAAAGGATTTTCAAATCTTACATTATATGTTTTAAATTTATTTTTCAATGAAAATGATTTTGAAAATGATATACTTTTTTTAAAAGTGATTATCAATGAAAAGATATTTTCCTTAGTAAATGTTTTTATTGATCTTCAAAAATCATCCTCCATATAAGAGTAATGTTTGGGATATAGTTTATTATTTTCAGGGTATATTATCAAAGGAAACCATTCTTATTCTTTCTTATAATGGATTTTGGTTAAGATGACATGTTTTCTATGAAACCTGTTTCACATCCACGAGTAATACCATGTTAATATAATTATGAAACCCACTAATTTTTTTGGGTCTTGCAATGATTAAATTATTTTGAAACATATATAAAATATAAATGTTGAGATATGATTAAAAATTTATGATACCCATTTCATTTCATGGTTTATTATATGATTAATGTTAGTTAACTTTTGGTACACATAAGTATGATTTAATTATGTGATGGAATGTAACTTTATCTCCCTCAAATATGTGTGGTAATTTTTGATAACTCATGAGTATATATGTTTTTCATGACCCAAATTACTTATTCACAATCATAAATTTTACCCTTATTATGTTTTAATAGTGTTATGTGAGGACTTGATTACATGTTCACAATGTTATTCACGAACCTGGTTACATGTTTATAACGTTAATAATGAACCTTCTAACATGTTCACAATATTATAAGTGGACCTAATTAAATGTTAAAAATATTATGTGTGAACATGATTACGTAGTCCCAATATTATGAGGGAACTTGTATTTCATGTAAATAATGATATATGTAGACATTGTTTCATGTCCATAAGTTTATATGACAGACCAATTTTATGTCTTTAACATAATGAGTGAAATTGTTTCTATTTATACATGTTCTCAATGTTATAAGATGATGTGTATTCTATACATCTATGTCCAATTCCAATTTTATGATCTCATGAAAAATGTTTTTCTAATAATCATATGATTCATGTCTTTTGAACTCCTAATCATTATTCCATGGCCTATGAATATGAGATCTGATATGTAGGGTATAGTTTTCAAATGTTATTCTCATGTTCTTATATACTCATTTCCATGTTATACTTATGTATCTCCATTGTTTTACCTTACATAAAATTTGATCTCACACATTCTTATGTTCACTTTCCCTAGATTATGAGAAAAGGTTTTATTTAGGGAATGTCTATGAGGATTACTAAATAAGAAGATCATTTTGGGAATAATTGAAGATAATTCTACATATTTGATAATTGTGTTCCCTGTATCCAATAGAACAAAACTATTATGTTCCTTGACAGGTGTTCATGTAATGTATATAATATTCATATTTTATTATGTAATATACATGTATTTTATGTCTAGGTATCTATAATTTTATTTCTTCAGAAGTCTTTGATAAAATCTAGGAGACATCTTGGCTATTTGAGTTCCTTACATTATTAAATTAAATTGTCCCCAAGGATGGATTTAGATAGGGTTGGGTCGTATTAGGATGATGGATTTAATTATGGAAGTGGTGTTTTTCATTTTATCATTAAATTAATTAATAAAAGTAACACTACATTCATGAGAGATCATTTCAAAATCACTCATCATCTCTCCCATGCAAGAATAGATACTCTCTTTTCTATGTGAAAACATTTTAATAGTATCTCCTCATCCTGATCTATATTCGAATGTAGTAATTTATTTGAAGGATGGATCAACATATTTATATTTTAATAATTTCAATCTAACTAAATATGAACCATGTAACTCATACATAGGTGGTTGAATTGATATTGTTCTATCGAAATATGAATCAATGTTTTTTATCCTCCAATGAATGGGCATTCCACAATATTAAAAAAAATCAATTTAACACTCTGAATGTGTTCCTTTTGGGAATTATTAACCCAAACAGTTAATCCAATAAATTTTTAGCATAGGTTAAATCCGTAACACACATTCAATAAAACTAATCCTTACAGTTGAACCAATTGTTTGTGTGTAGGCATATTTTCAATAAAAAAGAAACTCTCATTATGATCGAACGATGAATATCCATCTTTACAGATGGTTGGTGAACAATGCAAATTTTAAATATTTCACTAAAGTATAACTAAATAATTTTCCCATATTAAAATTAATGTTATTTGGCCACTGATATAGAAAAAAAGTAGTGCCTTCAGCAACTCATTTCATGTATTGGTTCCACTCTTATCCACCATTCCTCATAGTGATGTCGCCCATAAAGCTCAACCCACTTCTCCTGTTCATATTGTGAATGAACTCTCCCCTCCATGTGTGTTCACATCTTCAAGGCTCAATAAATTATCACTTATACTTAATTCCTTAAGCCATCCATGTGGGTTGGCTATTATAGTGTGAGGCATACACCCACATGTGTGGTTTATTTGGCCGTTTGACTACTGTATGGATGGAAATTTATTTAATTAATCAAAAAAGAGATTAATTTATTCAATAATAATTCCCATCCATCTTAAAATTCATAGTAAGAATAAATTGTTAATGTCCTCTTAAAACATCATCTTCTCAATACTTATTTCTATCATATGAAAACAAATTCTTATCCTGAAATATTAAAACATTTCATGGCCATATCAAAAAAATTCTAGATTTCAAAATTAATCATCAATGTTTTTGAACAATATAAATTATAAAAGTTATGTATACATTAAATTCCATCATCATATAAGAGTATTTGAAAAATCATTATATATAATTAGCAAAGAGAGTTTCATAATCACGATATCCAATAACATTAAATGATTCTATAAAATTTTTCTAGCCATCGTCAACTCAATTCCACTCACCAAAAACATATTTACTAACTCATTGAAAAAATATTTAAATGCTTCACTCAATTATTCAGGATGTTAGGTGAATTCATATAATTAATTTGAAATAATGTATGCTTTTGTCTCATATTTCCATTCTATGAGACCCATTTTAATTTATGAAAGTAATTTATTTTTAATTATGTGAAAAATAACTATTTGATATATAAAATCAATAATTTTATTTATTTATAGTTTTTGGATAATCAAATTAATGATATCTCCCCTTCAAGGGGTTTTTAATATAATATTTCATAACCTATTCGGGAATATGGGAACTCTATTTTATTCTATTGAGTTACAATTATTAATATTAAATTCTATCATTTTATGTTTTATTCATTATAGGAAATATATAAATTCTATTTAAATTCCTCATTTTCTAGGGATCTAAGAATTTTCCTTATTCCCTCATTCACAAACAACTGTTACATCACATATTAGGATTCATGGAATGGTTTATTAGAATCAATTTTTATTTATTGAGACATAATTGATGTATATAATATATTTAGGAAAAAATATGTATAATAGACATATATATGAAATGGAAAACACCGTTTATAGAGACAGTATGTCGTACGTATGCATAAACGATGTTTTTATTTTCATATTGTGTTGAATGGTACTAAGTGATTAAGATATATATATAAGTAAATAAATAAATAAATAAATATTTCTCCAGTAGCATTATTATGTAATATATTACATACTTATTAATTATATATATATTATAATCATGTTGAATGGTGAACATAGAAATGAATCACATCGCGTTGTGGAGACGGTAATCCGTACGTAGGCACGAGCAACAATATCATTATATTGATGGTTAAATAATATGTAATTGGATGGTATATCATATATACAGAATAATTAACTTGTTATATTTATTATTTACACAGTTATACTCATTATAAAATCCATCCAAATAACTAAGTGTTTGAATAACAAACTACACCACGACGTGGAGACAGTAATCCGTACGTACGCACATCTGGTGAGATTGTCATTTATAGGATGGATTGAATAATGAATATTGTTGTACCATTTTTATAATAAAATCACTTTATATTGAAGATAATGCAGTTATTATTTTAGAATGGAAACAACAACTAAAGAGGAAGTGGAAGAAGAAAAGAACTTGTAAGAGGTGATGAAATATTTTCCTCTTCTTTAGGTTCTTCATTTTGATTTGATCAAAATGGATCCCTAGGTTGTACTTATAACCAAAGTAAGAACTCTATAATGAAGGGAGGAAAGTTGTGAGGATATTTGGGCCAAGGTAGGCTGATACAAATGGATTTGGATGTGTGAAATTATGAGAAGGGGAATTCCCTTTTATAAGAGAGGTGAGGGTCACTTTAGGAAAAGATTGATATATTATTATATAATAAAATCATATTAGATTTTGAATGGCTCAAAAATTAATTATTTAAAGGATAAGGTGGTGATGGGTCGAAAAAATCTCTACCAATAGGTTTCAGATAGTTTTAGGTCATCATATTAACCTTATATTCTAGATTTAACTCTTAGATAAGTAGTTTTACATTTACCATTTCACTTTGTATTTTAATATTATATGGTTAATAAACTTACTACGAAGGTCCAAGAGAACCGCAATAGGTTCATTAATGATATATATAATATTATTAAGGCCCTTTGGACAAACCATTTATTTTTAGGAATATTATACCAACCAATAATATAGTATTTGTTTTAAAAACTCAATTTTGTCAATTTGGACATTATTGAATAAATGATTTTTGTTAAAGTCCTAAAAACTTTATTACTTCGAACTAAATTCATATTTTCAATCCTAACATGTCATATTAAACTGTAAAATTACTAGAATTCATCAAAAGTCTCAAATTACGTTTATTGGGATGTTTATAATATCAATTATCTTAATATTTCATTATTAAGGTAATTACTGCATCATCACTGTGTCATAAATAAATTAAATTATTTAATGTCTAAAAATTGTAAAAAAAATATAATTATGTAGAAAATATTTTTATATTTATAATTAATATTTATAGTTGAATTTATATTATGTATAACTTTATATTAGAAATTTTTTATTTAATAAACTTCAAAATTAACTCTTTTAACTCTTCTTTAAAAAAAACAAATAAATGTCCTAATCTAATCCATGTGGAACAAAGAGGATCATATTTTATCCCTATGGTTTTTTGGGTAGTATTAAACTTATCAAATAGAATTAGAAAATGTTTTAGGGTAATTATGATATCATTTTTACCCTTAATTATTCTATTTACTTTTAATCGTTGTAAATAAATGTCACAAGTTACTATTCACCAAAAATTACTTTAATCTTATTGAACCACATTTTACTTACTGATTTTAACCATGTCTCTCGGATTTTTGAAATTCAACTCACAAAAGTGGTAAAATTTTGTTTTATTCAAATTTGCAAATGCTCTTAGAATGTGGGTAAAAGACGGTAAAATGTTCGATAAAATTTTAGATGTATAAACTTATTATAAAATGACTACACTAAATTATGTTGAACATATTTAGGATTTATGTATCTATTTTGACCTAAAATAAAATAAAATAAAATAACTAATTCTTTATATAAAAATTCAGTTTTATATAATAACGTAGTGTTATCACTATTCATCTAAAATTGAATGTTTTCAAAAAAAAATACAAAACATTTACCCTAAGATAAAATAAGATTTTCAGAATTTTAAAATGAAGTATATTTTACCAAAATAAAAACATATAAGTTGCATTTATTAATTTAAAATTAATTCACATTGTCAAAACCAATATGCGGGTATCTAAAAATTAAAAACTATCAAAAGATCGACATGTGTTTATGTCAAATTTAAATGTGAAATTACTTATATTGACCAACATTTTATTAAATGATACAAATAAAATATGATTATACTTCCAAACCATTCAACTTTATAATTTATCACTATAAATTATTTTGATTAAAAAAAGTTGTTTTCAATTAAAGCATAGAATTTTTTAACTATTCCTCAAAATATGAAAGTTATCAGAAAAGTACCAACTAGTTATCTAAACTAAATTTTAGGTCCTGATTCTAAAGAAAAATTTATTTTCATTAAATTGAATATATAAAGTGTCAAATATTGTTTTTAAAATGGGTTTGCCATTAAAAGGTGGTAAAATTTCATTTTTTGAAAAATACTTCTTTTATCTGAAAAAAATGAATTTTTTATTATATTATATCTAAGAGACACAAAACATTAATGTTAAAATTATATAGAGTATATAATATTAAACATTAAGTTAATACTATTATTAACCACTTTTTGAACAGTTAGTGTGGTAAGTTGTGTTGTGCTCGAAATCGGTGTTGCGTGTAGCGCAAGCTATTGAATTAGATTAATTAGATAACGTACTACGAAATATTGTTGTGTTACAATGATTTTTTATAAAATAAAATCCTGAAAATTTCATAAATGAGTTTCAGGAAATATCATTAACACGTTTTTTGTGTGAATGAGAAACTAGAAGTTTTATTCATAATTTGGTTGTATAAGTGATATTAGGGAATCTTTTTTTACATGTTTATTATGTCAATGATATGAGAGAAAATTTATTCAAAATTTTGTTGTGTAAATGTGATGTGAGAATATTTTTTCACATGATTTTTTTTGTGAATGATATATGGGAATAATTTTCCACATGTTTTTTATGTGAAGGAGATGTGGAGTAATTTTTTAAATATGTTTTGTAATTGTGATGGGGGAAGCATTTTCCAAATGATTTTATATGATTATGTTTTTCCCAAAATTCATGATTCCTTTCATTATATGATTTTATAATTTCCTTATTGTGAATTAGTTTAATGTTTATTCTAATTCTTTGGGTATTCTCTTATGGTTTATTCTTAATAACTCATGTTTTTACACAATTTTAATCCATATATTTTGTTTTACCAAGAGTTATTACATGAATTATTATCAATGTTTTATTGGTTATAACATTCTTATGTATCCTTATTATACAAATTTTCTCATGTTATACTCACTTATGATCATTTATTATTATAATTAATGTTTACAATTACGGAGTATTTGAGATCATGCCATTTTTATGATTCTATTTCCCGAGGTTCTGAAGAAAAGTAACATATAATATTTGTATAGAAGAGTATGTTGTGTGGAGGATTTTTGGGAGATATTGAATACTAGTTATGGATTATGTAGTTATTTATCTAGTGGAAAAAAATGTCATTCGATACATAGACACTACCACAAAAACAGTTTTCCCAGCGCCAACCTTTATCAACACTAACAAAAAAGCTCTGATAAAGGGGGGGGGGGTACCTTTATCAGTGCTAAAAACGGGAAGATAAAAGTACCCCTTTATCAGCTCTTTTTAGCATTGATAAAGGAACCCCCTTTATCAGCGCTTTTTTAGTGCTGATAAAGGGACCCCCTTTATCAGCAGTTTTTTTAAAAGCGCTGAAAAAGGGTTGATTTCATGAAAATAATAATAATATATTAATATATAAATATATACATATAGTTATATTGATATAAATATAATATATAACTTTTAAATATATTTTAGATAAGTATAAATGTACATTTAAATTTAACATACTTAATATATAAGATATTTAGTGAAAATGGCATATAAAAAAATTAAAAAAAATATTTTTAATTAATAATTTGCCAATTATTATGGATTAATAGTCATTTAATAACATTTTGAAGACTAAAAAATTAAAATAAATTAAAAAAATATCCAAAATATGTCGAAAACGCAACTCAAAATTCAAACGGAAATAACTTTTGATCTGCGTGTCCATTTGAGCTATACCACATCTCAAATCGAAGCCTGCAACGATCTCTACACCCAAATAAAATAGCGTGACCTTGGTCATGATATCTTGGAGGCCAAAATAGGCCCTGAAGGCCTCCAAAACTGAGTTTTTAGTCAGGGTACCCCAATTTTTAAACATTTTGTTGATTTTCAGCCTCATTTAAGGGGGTATTATTGGATTTTTTTGGTGGGGGGGGGGGTGAATTTATTCCAAGGTATTATATTCATATTAATATTATTTATTTAAAAATTGAACATTTTTTATAATTAATTTCTATTTATAATCAAATACATAACAATATATACATATTTTTTTCATATATTCACACATAAAAATTTAAGTATAAATATAAATAATAAAATATATTTAAATATAAAATATATTAGCTTTATCTAAATAAAAACTAATATCCATTTTATTAAAAACACAAATATATGAATATTTATAAAACTATATATTAATCTAACTATATATATATATTAATCTAACTATATATATATATATTAATATAACTACATATATGTATTAATATTACTATAAATATATATATTAAATTCACTCTAAATATATATATTAATATAACTATATATATATTAATATAACTATATATATATTGATATAACTATATATATACTAATATAAATATATATTACTATACGAATAAATATAACTATATATATATATATATATAAATAGAGATATCATAAAATGGAAAACAAATCAAAATGCAGGAGTGGTAAAGGCTTAGGCACGCAGGGGGGGAGGTCTCAAGTTCAAAACCTGGTGGATGCAGGAGCACGCATGCATGGAGGAATTATGGGAGTTAGCACTGGTGCGTGCGGGCGCTTGAGGGGGGCGGAAAAACGCTGTAAAAGGGGGGTTCAAGTGCTATAAAATCCACCCTGATTGGCAAGATTTTTTTTAAATTTTTTTTTAATTTTTTTAAATTTTTTTAACTTTTTTTAAATTTTATCAGCACTTTTAAAAAAGCGCTGATAAAGGACTCTTTTATCAGTGCTTTGTTTTAGTGCTGATAAAATTGTCCTTTTATCAGCGGTTTTTAGAGCGCTGATAAAGGGGACACATTTTATTCTCACCAGCTTTAACAACGCTTTTCTAGCGATGATAAAGGCCATTTTTAGTGCTGATAAATTGGGGTATTGTAGTAGTGAGAACATGGGATCAAATAGTTAAATATTTATTCAAATGTTCTAAAATTAAAAACCTAAAAAAATCATTTTATAGAAAATGTGGCAATATCATGTAATTGTGGGTTTATCAAAGATAGTGTGTATATTTTCTATTTTTTGAACTGCATTATAATGTTTAGATATAGGTTTATTCAAGGGATTCCTGGTAGGTTGGGTCCTGTCACATAAAAAATTACCAATTATAATATAAAGAATAAAAATGATGTAAATGTATAAACAATCCACCCCAGGTTGTCAAGAATCCTAAATCATGAATATATCTAATACTTAACAAGTCATGTAAAATTAATCTTTTATCATAAACTAGTACCAATCCATAAATGATAATAGGTAAGAAAGTAATAATAAATTTCATGTGACTTGATACATAATGTACATCCTAAGACCCAACTAGAACTATATAATTGATCCAAAACTACCCACCACCTCATAAAAACTGTGATATTTCGTTATTGTGCCACTAATATACAAAATCAAAGTATGATGATCTTCCAATACATAAAGTTTTTCTAACCATACACCAATATTGTATAATAAAATCTATCATAATCTAGATGGATTATATAAAGTGTGAGAATAAATTTCAGTAGGATCTCACCAATTACATGATTCATAACATTTAGATATTAAACCATGTTATTCTAGTTCAAAAAATAACACATGAAAACAACTATTTTTTATTTATTAAAGAAATATAGAGTTATCTTATCTCATATTTCATTTTTAAAACAATAATTACACATTTAGAGATAAATTGGGATCGTTTTGAATCCCCATTAGGACAGCATTCAAAAAATAAATTAAATTCCATTCAGTAAAAAGATATTAATAATTGAAATAATAAACCCATCATCTTTAGCCTTTTATTTTTACAATACATTGCATATTAAATTAATTTTTTTAAATGGAAGAAAATTTGAGTAACAATATTAAAATTATTCTGTAAAAAATAAAACACATAGACATAAATTTTAAAAAATAAAGTTAATAATTTATAGAAAAATTAAAAACATTATGTGAATTGAGACATTAAATACTATAAATATAATTATAGAATAAATTAATTATCCTTCCACAATCATAAAATATGAATAATGTTAGTAAATAAATGTAATACTAAACAATTATGACATATAATAATTTACTCAAGGATAAATATATAAAAATATAGGTACAATAATATATATCATGGAAAAAAATTAATTTCTAATAAAAATCACCTTAAAAGAAGTGCCACACGTTAATTCCACTAAAAGAATACAAGGTAAAAAATAAATGCACCAGACTTATTTAATCTAATTTTAAATATAGAATAGACCATAGTGAACCAAGGTGGGGAAAGTAAAAGGTATACCAAAAAGAAATATAAAATCTTCATAAAATCTCCACTCTATAGTATCCCATCACACACTAGTGTCTACTGGTGCTTGGATGGATTTATAAGGGTAGAAGTATTAAATATCCATATATTTAAATGTGGTCTTATTATCTAGAAAATATTTGATATAGTTGAAAAATAGTTGGTAGGAAACCCATTTATACTATTTGTATATAAGTTTCAACTCCCACTTATGTACCCAATGGTTCACCTTAATACATTACTAAAAAATTCACTTCTCTAATTATTCAATCGTAAATAACACATAACATAATAGTTCACATCAACAAGGGTTTTCATAAATCCTAGAAAATATTTTGTTGTAAAATCGGCCCTTAAACCATACATGGGAAACCATTTCATAAATAAATACTTTATAAATCATTTAGAATCAAATATTTTCTTTAAAGAAAAATTTACATCAATGTAAACCCAACTAACATATAAAAATTACATGGTCATGAAATGAATAACAAAACTAAATGTGAATATAAAACACATCAAACTGGTCATTAATGTATATGATAATCCATTAAATACCTTAAACACCATTTTTATATCATAATACAATATTTACAAAAACATACCGATAAAAACAACAAATCCACAGTGATAAAAAAATAAATCAACTTTAATGTTACCAAATATTACCTTAAAACATTAAAAATTAAATTAAAACTAGATAGTAAATCAACATAATTCAAAATATTTCAATAATAGAAATCCTTTTTATTCACTGAAGAAAAACAAATTTATTTATTTTAAAAAACATATTGTTTGTATTAGTTTAATGAGAGAAAATTTTATACCTTTATTGGTAAAAAAATCTTTGGTGATTATGGAAAAATGTTGAAACAGTAATCATCTCATACAAAAAAATAAAAAATAAATTTTTATCATTTTCAAATTAAAAAAATATTGAAAAATACTAGTAACTTATTTTTCCACAACCAAAATAAATTCCAAAAATCGCATAATAAAAATGATTAATCCATTGATGAATGGGGTTTCTTTACCAAATAAGAAGTGGAGAGATACCTAAATATTTTCTAGAATTTCTAAAAATAAAAATTCAAAAATAAAAAATGATTACATTCAAAACACTACGTTTTCATGGTCATTACGTGAGAGATTGGTGGGAAGATTGTGAAAAACAAGGGGAAATATGAGAGAACAAGTCACTTACTTAGAAATATATTCAATTTATATAGAGAGTTTTCAAATAAATCAATGTTTATGTTGAGGACTAGATATGGTCGTCACATGGGAGATCATGAGGGGATGTACTTGAAATGAAGAGAGAACATGATTGATGAATTTAATATAAACTTACCCTAAAAATCATAAATAAATATAAATTTAGTTTTCTATATGGGAAACGTGTGTGGGTAAGGAGAATGTGTATTATACCCATGAAAAAACATATTTTTTAGGGACCCTGCCCCCCACCCCCTCACACACACAACCACTAACCACCAAAAAATTTATCTCATTCTCAACTAAAACATAAAAAATAAATAATAACTAATTTATGTTCATAAAAAAGAAGTCATGTTCATTTTTGGAAATCCTAGATATGGGAAAAACTAGTAATGTAAATATGAGATTCATGAATGTTCTTATGGTGTTATATAATAGATTGAGCAAATCAAAATCGTATACATGATACATAACATAACATTACACAAATAAAAATAGTATGATATTAAAAAAATACATAAATATAATATATAAATGGTGCATGACATATTGATGTGACTCATATATAATTATATAATATGATAAACATATGAAAATTCAGAACACAAATAGCATTACTATATATGGGTTTAAATTAAATTATATTATACATAATAATCTTATTAAATTAATGAAAAACCATGAATTAGAGGGTTATATAATTCTTGACTCATTATTTATATAAAATATATCATTATATATGTGTTTCATATGAATTATTAATTTATAAAAAATCCATAAAAATCCATAACATTTTTAATATGTGAAAATTGAAAATGTAAAACAAAATTTTCATGAGGTATATAAATAAATTGTTTATTGGAAGAATATTAATGATATCATGAAATTATATTCTTCAATAATAATAAATTTTCATGGACTATAACATAAAATGGTATTGGTACAGATGAAAAACACTTTATAAAAAGATAATGAATTGTGTAAAAATTTATAAGAGTTTTACCATCCGTTTTGGTATTGGTTTCTATATACTAGAAAATCATGAATAATTTTTTTTAAATGATTCAAAAATTAAATAAAAATAATTTTTATGAAAATAAAAAATTTAATACCTAATTAAATGAAAATAA